>CAMZMU010000044.1:38502592-39228731 GCA_947311845.1 Poa pratensis | reverse complement strand
GCCGCGGCAAAGGAGATGCCAGCAAATCCAAGCCGGCCGAGGTTGCTAAGGTGAGATCTGCAAAGCCCAGGCTAGAGAAAGAGTTGCCTGGTACCCCCGAGGTGCAGGGCCGAGGTGCGACCCTAGTAGAAATAGCGGAGACCTGGCGACCCAGTAAATCCAGGAGTGGATGTAGTAGTGACTGCGGCCGAGCTAGAGGCAAAGCGTGTCCTGTTGCAAAAGGAGGCTGTAGCAATGATGACAGCTAGAGATGAGTTCAATAGAGATATGCGTGAGTACAATGCAGCGAATGGCTTCACCCCGGTAGCAGCTGATACAAATAGGGGAGCCGAGGTGCGGCAGAGAGGCAAGGGGCTCAATGATGAGATGAACAGGGAGGCTCGACCTACCACCTCGGCTAGGAGTGAGAGTCGCGTGTCGACTGGAAGGCCGGTATATAGTTCCCCTGCTAAGAACCTCAGAGCTGCCGAGGCAGGCAGGGCCGAGCTATCCGGGTTGACTGGAGATGCATGGCGTGCGCAGCAGAAGCGAGTCAATGAATTAGTGTATGTAGCTAACCAGCAGAATGAGGCTCTCCGCAGAGCATATGCCGGGGCTGGTGATTCGCAGATGGTTTATTCAGCTAGGCCAGTTAGTCAGGTGTCCAAGGGGCAAGCCTCGTCTCCACTCGTCGGAGGAGCCGATCGAGCCCGGAGTGTCACCTCGGGTCAGAACAAGCAGCTGCAGATGCAGATGTATGATCCGGTGTTAGCAGAAAGCAGAAGGTGGGCCAGGGCAATGCTAGCCGAGCTAAGGGAAACCCCGGCCAAGGTAATGCAAGCCGAGCTAAGGGTAACTCCGGTCAGGGAAATCAGAATGGCGGGCAAGCAGCGTCGGCTGGCCGAGGTAAACCACCTCCGCCCCCGAGCATCAGCAACAACCCCGGCCGCAGGAGCAGTATCAGCGAGAGCCGGAGTATGTTCAGCAACCTCAGAACGTCGGTCAAGGCGATGACCGATATGATGATGGAGACTCGGCCATGGCGCGAGCCGGATACCACAGAGTGGATGGGGCGTTGGGACCTCGGATAGGAGCTCGGATGTTAGCTCCGGGCGATGTTCGTAACAAGCTGGATAGAATCTACTTGTCCGAGCAGTTGGAGGAGGAAGGCCCTCCTGGTCCGGCGTGTTTCGGACCTCGGATCATGAGGGAGCCACCACCGCCAGTATCTCAGTTCCAGTTAGGTCGGAACACCAAGCCATACAACGGGAGCACCAAGCCGCAAGATTGGCTGACAGATTATGTATCCTCGGTGCACATAGCGGGGGGCAATCGCCGATGGGCGGTCCGGTATCTCCCGCACATGTTGGAAGGTCCAGCTCGGATCTGGCTGAATAATTTGCCGGAGTATAGTATCAACTCCTGGATAGACTTGGAGCTGGCGTTTAACAGCAACTTTGCTAGTACATACAAGAGGCCAAACCGACCTCAGCTCCTGGCAGCATGTAAGCAAGATGATCATGAAACTGACCGAGAGTTCTTAACTCGGTGGAGCAATGTTCGGAATTCCTGTGAAGGAGTTGTAGAGGCACAGGCCATTTCCTGGTTTGCAGATGGTTGCCGACATGGCAGCATGCTGTGGCAGAGGCTCCAAAGAGATATGCCGAAATCTCTAGCAGAGACAATCCGGATTGCAGATTCTTATGCTCTTGGTGATCCGATGCAGCCAGCAGCAGAGGCAGTGGCACGTAACAGAAGGAGGGAGCCAATAAACAACCGGCTCGGACCAAGGTGTAATGACCGCCAAGAGTTCGGACACAAGAGGAGGGAGCCGGACTATTCATACACCTCGAACCAAGTTGCAGCGGTGAACCCGGATCAGCCCGGAGCTGGAGGTGTCCAGAGGCCGAAAATCAATGGTCCGGCATTTAGTCCGAACCCGGAGCCACCCTTGACTTATGAATCGATGTTAGATGGTCCTTGCCGTTACCATACGACCGACCCGCGTAAGCCAGCCAACCATTCAACCCGGCAGTGCAGCTGGAACCACAGAATCAGGAAGAAGGGGCGAAGGCCGGAGGAAACAGAGGAGGACCACCTCAGAGATTTCAGCCGAGGCCTAACCCGAATCTGTCCGGAGCAAATGTTACCCCGATAACCACTGCACCTCCTCCGAGGCCTGCAGCAGCAAGGCCCGTGAATGTTGTGAATGTCCGAGGTAATAACAACAATAGTGGTGCCGGACCAAGTCAGCAGTATGAATACCCCGGAAATGACTATAGAGAGGCTCATGCGAGCTATGTGGTCTTTGTGACCGAGCCAACTGACAAGAAGAGTGTGCAGAGGCGTGCCATGGAGGTGAATGCAGTAATGCCGGTGGTGCCGACCTATATGAACTGGTCTGAGCAGGAGATCACTTGGAGCAGGAAAGATACTCCTCGGATCATGCCGAGCCCTGGAAAGTATGCCCTGGTGGTAGATCCGACGTTGTGTGGGCCTACAAACAATGTGAGGTTCACCCGAGTTCTGGTGGACAATGGCAGTGCCATCAACATCATGTACCGAGACACAATGGTGAAGTTGGGCATATCGCCGAATTTGTTGATGCCGAGCAGCTGTACTTTTCATGGGATTGTGCCTGGCGTTTCCTGTGCACCCATGGGCAAGATATGGGTGGATGTAGCATTTGGAACCAAGGATAACTGCCGAGTTGAGAGTATCGAGTTCGAGGTGGTGGACTTGGAGAGTGCATACCATGCATTGCTTGGAAGGCCGGCTCTGGCCAAGTTCATGATTTCCACCCATGTGCATACCTGAAGATGAAAATGCCGGGGCCCAATGGGATCATAACCATCTCGGGTGACTACAAGCGAGCCATTCAGTGTGCCTCGGCGGGGTCTAATCTGGCCGAATCTTTGGTGATTGCAGCTGAGAAGAAGAAGCTGCATCAAGTGGTGGCAATGGCGCAGTCGACACAGCTCGGCATGTCCGGACTGATGAGCCCGGACTCAACTGCAGCATTCGAGGTGCCCAAGGAGACCAAGAAGATCCCCATTGACCCGGAACACCCGGAGCGCATGGCCCTCATTGGGACCGGGCTGGGCGAGAAATAGGAAAGCGCGCTCTGTCACTTCCTCCGTGAGAATCGGGATATCTTTGCATGGTCGGCTAAGGACCTGCCTGGTGTTCCGAGGGAGTTGGCAGAGCACTCTTTATTTGTCAGGCCGGAGGTGAAACCGGTGAGGCAACCGACCCGTCGTCTCTCAGACGACCGAAGACAAGTGGTGCTGGACGAGCTGGCTAAGTTGCTTGCAGCCGGGTTCATTATGGAGGTGCTGCATCCGGACTGGATATCCAATCCGGTCTTGGTGGAAAAGAAGAAAGACGAGCCAGCCGTGGTCAAGGTGTGGCGCATGTGCATTGATTTCACCAACCTCAACAAGGCGTGCCCGAAGATCCATTCCATTACCTCGGATTGATCAAGTGATCGATTCCACTGCTGGTTGTGAACTGTTGTCTTTTATCGATGCGTACTCTGGTTTTCACCAGATACCACTGAACCCGAAGGATCAAATAAAGACTGCTTTTATTACCCCGTATGGGGCGTATTGCTATCGTGTCATGTGTTTTGGTCTGAGGAATGCCGGGGCAACTTATCAGAGGTGTATGCAGAAATGCCTGCACTCTCAAATGGGCAAAAATGTGCAAGTGTATGTCGATGATATCGTCATCAAAACTAAGGAGAAACGTACTCTCCTCGAGGATCTCGAGGAGACATTTGTGAATTTGAGAAAATATCGGTTGAAACTTAACCCGGACAAGTGCACCTTTGGTGTCCCGGCTGGAAAGTTGCTTGGATTCCTGGTGTCGAGCCGAGGTATCGAGGTTAACCCGGCCAAGATCCGAGCTATTGAAACATGAAATTACCGAAGTGTTTGAAAGATGTGCAGAAATTCACAGGGTGCTAGCCTCGTTGAGCCGATTTGTAAGTAGGTTGGGAGAAAAAGCCTTACCTTTGTACCAGCTCATGAAGAAAAGTACCGGGTTTACATGGACCCCGCAGGCCGACGTGGCGTTCAATGAGCTGAAAAAGATGTTGTCCACCGCTCCGGTGTTGGCATCACCATTGCACAATGAGCCGATGTTACTTTACATTGCGGCCACAAACCGAGTTGTAAGTGTGGCAGTGGTAGTGGAGCGAGACGAAGGTGGCAGGTCGGTGCAGAGACCGGTGTATTACTTGAGCGAGGTGATCTCTACCTCGAAGCAGAATTACCCTCACTACCAGAAGATGACGTATGGTGTCTACCTGGCGGTCAAGAAGTTGAAGCATTATTTCCAGGAGCATCCCATGACGGTGGTGTGCGAAGCTCCAATCTCGGAGATCATCGGGTGCAAAGATGCAACTGGCCGAGTTGCCAAATGGGCGATTGAGGTGTCTCCATATGCACCATTATGAGAGAAGGATGCAATCAAATCCCAGGCGCTGCCGGACTTCTTTTGTGATTGGGCCGAGATGCAGTATGAGCCACCCAGGCCGGACTATAATTATTGGAAGATGCATTTTGATGGGTCCAAGACAAAGATCGGGCTGGGGGCCGGAATAGTCCTCACCTCACCGAAGCGAGATCAGCTAAATATGTGCTGCAGATTCATTTCTCGGCATCAAACAATGTGGCGGAGTATGAGGCCTTAATCCATGGACTCAATGTGGCGAAGGAGATCGGTATCCGGCGTATGGAATGCTTCGGCGATTCCGACCTGGTGGTGCAGCAATCTTCTGGAACTTGGGATGCTCTGGATGCCAACATGGCGTTATATCGGTTCCATGTGCAAAAGATATCCGGGTTCTTTGAAGGGTGTGAATACAAGCATATACCTCGGACAGAAAATAATGCTGCCGACGTGTTGTCAAAGCTCGGTTCATCTAAAGAGTACCACCTGGAGTAGCCCTGAATCACTTGAGAACTCCTTCAATCAAACCTTCTCCTGAATCCGAATCTATTTTCATCCCGGCGAGCAAGAGTCCGGACCTGTTCCAATGGAGGTAGACGTCGGATGCGTCTGGTCGGACCCGGGGACTGCGTGGCAGAACTCGGGGACTGCGCACCGAACTCGGGGACTGCTCGTCAGACTCGGGGACTGGTCGCAGGATGGTGGAGGAAATAATGGAGGAGATTATGGTGGCCGAACCAATGGAGGTGGACGAGAAACTTTTTCCTTTGCACCCAGTGCCGGAGTGGGCGGAGCAGATCATGAAGTTCATAACAGAGAAGCTTGCCAAGTGACACAACCGAGGCTAGGAGAATCCAAAGGAGGGCAAAGGCGTACACCATCATCAACAAGGAGCTCTATAAAAGAAGCGTAACCGAGGTGTTGCAACGTGTGTCGAGCCAGCTGAAGGCAAGGAGATGCTTTTGGAGATCCACCAAGGAGAGTGTGGACATCATTGCAGCACAAGAGCTCTAGTGGCCAAGGTGTTCCGCCATGGGTTCTATTGGCCCACTGCTCTTGCTGATGCAGAGGACATAGTCCGGAGATGTGAAGGATGCCAAAGGTTTGCCAAGCAACGCATATGCCAGCCTCGGCGCTCAAAACAATTCCTATCACTTGGCCGTTTGCGGTATGGTGTTTGGATATGGTGGGAGAGTTCAAACCAGCCCGAGGTAACATGACGCACATACTGGTGATGGTGGACAAGTTCACCAAATGGATCGAGGTGAAACCAATCCGGAAGTTGGATGGTCATTCAGCAGTGACTTTCTTGAAGGAATCATTCTGCGATATGGGTACCCCCATAGCATTATCTCGGACAACGGCACGAACTTTGCTGTTGGAGAATTTGCTCGGTTTTGCATGGACAAGGGAATCCGGCTGGACATAGCCTCGGTGGCACATCCGGAGTCTAATGGACAAGTGGAAAGATCAAATGCTCTAGTGTTGGCCGGCATCAAGGCTCGGCTCATTGAACCACTGCTGAAAACGCCGGGGTGTTGGATAGATGAGATACCAGCAGTACTGTGGGGTCTAAGGACCACACCAAATCGATCAACTGGCTATACGCCATTTTTTATGGTCTATGGGGCAGAAGCTATACCCACTGACATCGAATATGATGCGCCCAGAGTGGCAATGTACACTGAAGCCGAGGCAAAAGAGGCTCGGAGGATGCAGTAGATCTGCTTGAGGAAGCTAGAGAATTGGCCTCATCTCGGTCAGCAATATACCAACAAGGTCTCCGACGTTATCATAGCCGGAATGTCAACCCTCGTGTGTTTCACGAGGGAGATTTGGTGCTGAGGCTGGTGCAGCGCAAAAGGTCGGCACAAGTTGTCACCTCCATGGGAGGGACCGTTCATTGTGAGCCGAGCTCTGCTCAATGATTCGTACTATCTTATAGATGCGCAGGAACCAAGGAAAGATGGGCTGGACAACCCCGGATCAGAGGTCAAGCGACCATGGAATGTAGCTCTACTCCGACCTTTCTACTCATGAAGGGCGCAATGTATGTACCTCGGTTAATCCTTAATGAAATGTCGGCACTCCGAGGTTGAAGCTCGGGGACTGCCTCGCTCATGTGCTTGTGTTTTATTTCTGTTTGTCAATTTCGTTCATATGCCGAACTGTTTTGAACCTCGTCTCAAACTTCAAGTAATGTATGCTGTGTAACTAATCTTGTGACTCGACTGACGAACGCCGAAATGGTAGTCAAGAGCAAAGATGAAAAAACGTGGGAAACATGAAAATGGACTCGGGGACTCGGTCCAAAAATATAGTTCGGCATGTGTCGTTTACTAACCCCTGTCTTTACCTTTCATTTATGTCGGATGATTTTGAAACACACCTCGGCATTTGCTAAGTACTGTATGCTATAAACAACAATCTTGTGACTCGACTGTCGAACGCCAAAATGGTAGACAAGAGCAAAGAATGCCAAGTATAGTAAACACGAAAGTGAACTCGGGGACTCGTTCCAAAAGGGTTCGGCATAAATTTTAGAAAAGCATGGTTCGGATAGCAAGATAATGTTGGTAGCACGGCAAACTACTTAAGGTCTATTACATCTGAACCCGGCATACCGGGAATTTAATGTTTTTCTTGAGACAAGTTCAGGCCTCGGAACCAGAGACCTCGGTCGCCGAAGTTGTGGTAGTGGGAATCTCGCTGGAAGAAGCCTCGGGAGCCGAAGTCTCGGAGGAGGAACCTCGGGCGCAGGAACAACCTTGGTCGCGGAAGCAACCTCGGTTGTTGGAGTGGATGCCGGGGTGTCCGTCACGTCGGGGGAGATCACCTCGGTGGCTACGGCTTTGCCGGACTTGCCCTTGGGGTTCGGAGGTTCGTCGAAGTTGAAGTCATCATCAGAATCTTCAGCCACCTCGGTTGTTTGGCCGGCCTTGCCCTTGGAGCTCTGAGGCTCGTCGAAATCAAATTCCTCGCCGTCAGAGCCTTCTTCACCAGTTCCTTCAGCAGCTTCTTCACCGGACTCTTCTTCCTCGTCCGAGCTCTCTTCATCCTCAGAATAGAGGCGCCCGTCATCGAAGGTCCGGGTGTTTGCATAACTAGCAAAGAGGTCGGCTGCTGCTTGGCGTTTCTCAATGCCATCAGGAGTGGTGTTCCAAGGAGAGCCCTTGCGCAGGGAGGTAACCGTGTGGATCTCGACAGATTCATACCAAGACAGCACGAACACCAGGGCCTTGTCCGCGCCAGCCCGAGCTGATGAGCATCTCCACTCCCGAAGTCTAGCCTCGGCTCCTTTTAGCTTCGTGGCGAGCTCGTCGATGCAAGTGGGAGTCTTAACCTTGGGCCAGAGGGCACGATGGACCTGGATGGCAGCATCTACCAGTTTAGTTCCAATGGCCCTGAGCGGCCTGATCCGAGCATTAAGGGCGACGAGGTGGTCCTGGATATCCCAGCTTTCGCCGAGGGTTTCTGTCTCAGCCCTCTTTGCCCGAGCTGCTAGAACTTCTCGGACAGCTTTGTCCTTGGAGTGCTCAAAATGCTCTGAAGAAGACAAAAAGGCTGTCGCTGAATTAAGACATACGGTGGCACGGGGTGTAGGTCGGCGGAAAATAAGGAAAAGGAGAAAGGAAACTTACTATCCATTTGGTGATTAATCCGAGTGAGCTCGGACAACCAACTTTTCGATGTAGCTCGGAGAGCGATCAGTTCGGTTTCGGCCGAGGTGGCGCGGTTCTCCAGGGTCTTGGCAATTTCTTTCTGCTGTTCGGCGGCCTGGTCTTTGACCTTCATAGCGTCCTCCACAGCAGCTTTGGCTTCATTAGCCCGGTTCAGCTCTTGTTGCAGCCGAGCTATTTCGTCTGGGCTGTCTTCAGCTTGGAGGCATAATCTTTCTCGCTCTGCTCCTTTGCTGATAGAAGAGTCCGGTGAGACTTCTTCAGTTGTTGTGATCCAGCAGGAGGTTCTTGAAGATTTTGGTCCGAGCATTGTTGCACTCCTGAAAAAATAGAGAGATCAGTTCGGCGGAAAGAGATTTGACACGAATATTGAAGATTTACATTTCGAAGAAATCCGAGGTCTTTTTAGCACCCGAGGCCCAATTGAGTCCCGGGGACTCGGCATTGGCCTCGGGGACTCAGCATTGGAGAAATGACAAGTTTTTGAGATTCAAGCCGAGCAATTTTAACTCGGTGGAGTGTCAATTGCTCAACCCGAATCTCGGGGACTGGGAATAGTAGAGTGTTTGTCATTTGGTTTCAAAGGAAGAAAGAGAGTTGCGTAAAGAAACTTACCGATGCCTTCTTGCTGCAATCAAGGACCGCAGTCTGCATGTTGTAAATGGACTGGAGCACGCTAGGTCCAGCTGGATGCTCAGAGGTCGGATTAGAGGAGACCTCGGCAGTGTCAGCCGAGTTCCAGTCCATGTCGTAATGCTTCTCCGAGCCTAAGCTGTTCCCGCTCTTGGTCCGGAGTTGCCCGACCTCCCAGCTGCTGATGTTCGGCTGGATGGTAGCAGCAAAAAGCTCGGGAGGTGGCGACCTGAGAGCTCGAAGGCGCGGTCTTGGTCAAGGTGGACTTCGGCGCAGGGACATGCGGCACCAGTTGGGTGCTCGCAGCCTTGGGTCCCGGTGGCGGTGGCGGCATCGGAGTTTGCTGTGGCTGTTTGGGGGGCTCAACATCTAGCTGAATCTTTCTGCTGCTGCTGAAGCTTTTGCTTCTGCAGTTGTTGTTGTTGTTGCTTCTTCTGCTGCTGCTGTTGCGCGCAGCTTGAGACTTGGGGGAGAGCCGAGGCTCCAGCACGGTCTTAGCCGGAGTCTTGGCGTGATCTGACTCCGCATCCTTCTGAGGACGCGGAGGAGTCTGATCTTGGCTGGGAGCAGAGTGTCCCAGGCCTGAGTCAGAGCTCGGCGGTGGAAGTTCGGGGAGGCGACACGCACCGGGGAGGAGATGGTCCTCTCCGGGCTGTGGATATCAACGGACTGTTCTGGAGGAGAGGCTCTGGCGGGGCTGCCGAGGTTAACCTCGGCCTCGGTTGTCTTAGATTCAACCACTGGAGGCAGTGGTGAATGTATCGAGCTGTGGCTCTGTTTGATCTGCCGAGCCGGGCTAGACGAAAAAGAAAGATTAAGTTAGAGTATAAAAAACTTAACCTCGGAACAGCGTGAGAAGTAAAAAGGAGCAAGGTGACTTACGCATCTTCCTCCACGGGGCCTCGTTTCTTGTGCCTCGCCGAGTCTTCTTGGCACGCTTGGCTTTGGGCGCTGCAGTCTCCGAGGTCTTAGAAGCCTCGGCATCGAGGTACCGGGTCCTGAGCGCTTCCGGGAGGCTGCAGACGCTGGATGAAAGTTCTTATATGTCGGAGGAGCATAGGAAATTGGAATAACATTGATAGGTTCCAGAATTTGGCAATCGTCATCGTCATCATCGGGCCAATCCTGGATGGACGATCGAACTGGTGGGGGCGATGGGCAATCGCGAGTCTTACCCGAGGTGGCCTTGGGAATAGGGAGGTGATCCTCATGGTCCGGATCTTCAGCCTCGGCGGCGACCGGAATAGGCAGGTCGGGAGTCCACTCCTTAGAAGAAATGGGGCCATCCTCGACTTCCTGTCGAGTGAACTTCTGCAGAGGTGGCGAAGTAAAACCGAGTTAGCACAAGAATCAATACAATGTCGGGGTGAAAATGAAACCGAGGAATATTATACGCCGGGTAAGGTACACTTACTTGAGCTGGAAGGTGATCTCGGTCATAGGGCTTGACACCCCATTTCCACTTATCGGGCATGGTGGTCTTGGCGATGGCCCGGATGCGCCTCTTTACTTCGGAGTCGCTGAGTTCATGAGTGCTGTTCCGAGTGGGATCGTAGCGGCCACTCATGTGGCAGATCTTATGGGCCCGCGCTTGTAGAGGGTTAACTCGGCGGGTGATCATGGTGCGCAAGATGTCATCTGCTCCCCAACTTTTCTCCTGGAGTGACATCATGGTTTGATGATCAGTAACACCTCGGGGCGTCGGGCGGGCTCGTAATCCCAGTTGAGTTGGGCAGTGGGGGTTCCGATGGTGAACTCCGGCAAGTTGATGAGGTCTTCGGTGCCCGGGTTCTTCACATAGAAGAAGGAGCGTTGCCATTTCGGCAGAGTCCAGGCCCTGAATCCGAGGAAACTCAGAGATCGCCGAGGGAAATCGAGGCCGCCCCGCAAGCGGTCATCTCCTTGTCCACGACCTTCTTGTTCGGGACACTTTGTTTCTTGAGCTGGAAGTACTTGGCCCATGACTCGATGCTAGGCCATAATCCGAGGTAACCCTCGGAAAAAGTTGCGTAGGCCGAGAGTTGGAGGATGGCATTGGCGGGCAAGTGGTGTGGTTGTAGCCCAAAGGTGTCCAAGAAGTCCCGGAAGAATTTCCCGGCCGGGAGTCCGAAACCACGTTCGAAGTGATCCAGGAAGACGACCCGCTCCCCGGATTCCACGTCGGGTTCGATATCTTCTTTCTTCGGAACCCGGCAGATGAGATTGGCCGGGATCCGCCGTGAATCTCGGAGCCACTTAATGTCGACCTCCGTGACATCGGATCCCTCCCAGCACCTCGTTCTCCAGGTGCTCCTTCCTCGGCGTGATCCGGGCAGAAGACATGTGGACGCTTTCCTGCAGAAGAGGGAGGTTCAACCGGGGTAAGTACCTCGGACAATTCAGGATAGCCGGGGTAAATACCTCGGATCATTCGGGATAGCCGGGCTAAAGGATTTAGGCGGGAAACACGATCTACGGAGAACGGTGAAACGCAAAGATCTACCGATGAGCTAAAAAGGAAAGTAAACCGAGTTCATCAAGGGGCAAAACTAAGAGGATAGTGCTATGGATGTATCTAAAACGAGTCTAGATGAGATCTAAAAGTGCTAAAAGAATGCGAGAGTGGATCATCGAGTTCATCAAGATCATCGGATTCATCAAGGTCATCGAGTTCATCGTTAAGGATGAACACGTTCATGGCAATGGAGGGGAAACGAAGAACTCACCGGTGTAGAAGAAAGGATGAGGATGGCGCGAAGATCGACGGCGGTGTGGC
The DNA here is from genome assembly GCA_947311845.1 of Poa pratensis. NCBI lineage: Eukaryota > Viridiplantae > Streptophyta > Magnoliopsida > Poales > Poaceae > Poa > Poa pratensis. The sequence continues at coordinate 39,217,229 of CAMZMU010000044.1, read as the reverse complement.
GGCGCAAGGCGCGGTGCGCGTCCGGCGAGAAGCTTCGAAGCGGCGAGGTCGCAGCGGCGATGCTCGACGGCGGCGCTGGAAGCGGAGGCGAAGCGGCGAGTGAATGGGGAAGAAGAAGAAGTTCCCCCTGGGCCCCTATTTATAACCGCGTGCGGTAACTGCGCACTACCGCGCGGTTACCGGGAGGACGTGGGATCGTGTGCGGGCGAGAGTGCGGTTGCGCGGTTTGTGGCCGCACGATCGACCACATCGTGGGCCACAGGATGGCAACCGCCAGCGCCGATCTTCTGTGCTGGTCAGCGCGAAAACCGAGGGGTCGTGGGCGGTCAAATTGGTCAAGCACTTGAGTGCGCATGTTCACTGTTGGTGGGTCCGGCTGACGAAGGCGGCGTGTGGTCAGGACCTGTCTTTCAAAGGTCCGGATTTAGGGTCCGGGCAGAGATTCTTCGCCACGTGCCCAGGGAGTCTTGAGGCAAGATTGTGCTGAGTCAAATAGCTCGGAAAGTTCAGATTGCAGATCAACCATGGATTAGATTATGGTCTGAGAAGTACCTCGGCAAAACTTTATATTGTCGGATTTAGAGGTGGTGCCTTGTTTATTTTTGAACCTGCTACGGCCCTCCATCCGAGGTCGTAGGACCGCACCAGCTTCGGGGACTAATGTCGGGGGGCCACCCCGGGTAGGGTCAAGGCTTGGCATAAGTTGAGTTTAAAGATGTGCCGAGGTACGGAAAGGGCCGACCTGTTTGGGCCTGGGAGTGTCCGAGCTTTATCTTGACCTGGAGAATATAAAGGCCGACCTGTCTTGGCCCAGAGGGGTCCGAGGTATCCCGTTGGCATGGGCCGACGTTCATAATCCGAGCTATGATCAGCCGACCTAACTACCTCGGTGCTATGATTTGTATTGTGAGTGCAGGAGAAGCTATTTGAAGGAAGTAAGGTCCGACCTGGTCAGATCTTAAGCGCAAGACCCGAGATAAGGCCCGACACATCCGTGCCGGGCTAACCAAGGCAAGAAGCCGTAGGTCGGGCAGGAGTCAATGCTCCTGTCACTTCCTGCCTGACACAAGAGCGTCTGACACGCGCGGCGCCCGGCAGAGGCGTGCTCCGGGTTCTGCGGGGCTGCACGTCTCTGACCACTGACCACGCGAGATCTGGGGAAAGGCTACGAGGTAGCTCAGCCAGGCCACGTCCTGTCTCTGTCAGAGTGGACATCCTAGCTCTACTGTGGTGATGCAGGGGATGGGCAGGCCATGTCCTGTCCCTGACAGGAGTACGATGATGACCAAAGCAGAGGCATGGCAACAGTGTTCAGCAAGGGGCACAACGGTAACTCGGCTGGCCTATATAATGGGCTTCAACCCCTCTTGCGTGGGGAGAGGGAGAGAAGGATCGATCAAGAGAAGGACCCCGAATCAAGCGGAGGAAGCCCGGAGTTCCCTCCTCCCCCACCGTAGCTTCATCTTCTTCCTCAAGAGCACTGTAGTTTCACCATTGTTGGATCATACAGCTCGAGGAGCGGCTTGTACTTGTCACCTTGAGGTATACACCAAGTAGGATAGTGATGCAGTAGGGGTGTTACCTCCACAAGAGGGCCCCGAAGCAGGGTACATCGTGGTGTGCTTTGTGTTCTTGGTTTTCTTGGTTTCTAGTTCATGTTCTTGCGGTTTCTTGCGTGTTCTTGCTTGTGCACTTCTTGAGTGCATAAACCCTCCCCGGATTCCCCCAACGACCATTCGGCCCCATCTTAGCCATACCCATGGCATCTGCCGTGATCCACCACGACACTTCTCCCTGCCGTCCTCGTCCACCCCAGGCTCGCCAATTCCCCTCATCCCCGTCGTGCTCCCGTCGCCCGACCACCTCCCTGCCGGAATCGCCGTCGAAGACAAGGTATGACACCGTGCCTTTCTTGTGATGTTGTTGCCTCTATATATCACTGCATAGCAAATTTAGACAATTTTGTGATGTTGCTTGGTAGCCTAGTGTTGTAAATGTGAGATCAATTTATCATTTTGTTTGCTGTAATCTTGATAGAAACAAATCTGAGATCAATTACATGAATTTGAGATGAATTTGATTGTTGATTATTTGATTCTACTGCATTTGGTGCACTCTAGATAAAAATTTGTTCTTAATTGGATCATGTCTTTTAACATGCTTATTAATTGCATTATGTCTTCATGCTTCTTAATTGGATCATGTCTTTTATGCTTAAAAGTTTACCCTTTCTCAATGCAGGTGATTGACCAAGATGAGCCAAGGCAAGGAATCATCGGCCACCTTGGTGAAGAAGATGCGCCAGCAGAAAGTTACTAAAAGTGGAAGAGCACTTATTCCGAACCCGCGTTACCTGTCTGACAGTGGTGAGAGTAGAGGTGATGCAATTCTTAATTGGATCATGTCTTTATGCTTAATTGTTCACCCTTTCTCAATGCAGGTGAGGGTGGAGATGCTGGAGGAGGGGGAGGTGCCGATGCTCCAGTTCCTCCGAGGGACGAGGTGCAGGACGAGGACGAGGGCGAGGTGGAGGACAAGGGCGAGGTGAGGGAGGACGAGGGCGAGGTGGGGCGACGTGTCTTCGGACATACCCTCTGCTTCTGTCGACGAGGGTTCGGAGGAGCCGGGCCCCTCCACGGCGTGGGGCGGGGCCCTCCGCGCCGCCGAAGAAGCCAAGGATTCGAGGGGAATCCCAGGTCCCTGATGAGGACAAGGAACCTGCTACCGAGAGGAGAAGATCCTCATTACGCCTAATGGGAAAGAGTAAGTGACTATATATACTAATTTTGAACATGGTAACTTCATTGTGGTCAGGACAATTTGACATGTACTAATGTTTAATTATTGTGCAGCAACTGGATACATCCCGGGAGCCCGTGTGCCTAACACCCTGGTTGGAGCTTTGATTAGGAAGTTTTAGCCGGCTTGTACAGTACCGTCCCCAACGGCGCGACGAAGCTAGCCACCCATTGGGTAGACTATCAGGCCGCCAATTACGCGACCGGCGGGAAATGTTCTGACGCCGTGATCAACAAGTTTTGGGTAAGTTGAACTTTTCGAATTTCGTTCATTACTTGATGTCCCCACCATGCTCTCACAATTTGTTTTTTGTGCATGATTAAAGAAGTTCTATAGGGTACTTCCTGAGCAGCGGGGCGATGCGGACAAGACTTTGGAGGGGGCTTGTAGGAAGTTGACACGACAGCAGTTCTACAATGCAAATCATACCATGATCAATCATTTCAGTACTGAGACGTTAGGCAAGACGGCGGTGAAGCATGAGATTGTGGAGAACCCACTTGAGGTGACCGTAGATGACTACTTGGCGGTAAGTAGATTGTTAATGAGATTACATGTTGCTGCTAAGTTGCAATTGCATTATCCGTTCTTCACATGAGTATTGTTTTTTCAGTTTAATCCCTCATGGGCCTATGGCAAGGATGACGCGTGGAGGGCGTTGGTGTCTAGGTGGGCTGGGGAGGACCCCGGGTTCAAGGCCTTGAGCGAGCGAAACAAGTTAAACCGCGGGAGCGGGGGGACACATTGTGCGGGTGCCCGCAACCATGATCGCTTCAAGGCAAAGCTGGTATATATATACATGAAACAATCTTCATTTATTTCCCCTCATGTTCCTACTTGATACGCATGACACTTCTTTGGCATTGCAGGAGGCCGATCTCGGGAGCCTCTTACGCACATGCAAACATGGGAGAGGATGAAGATGAAGAAGCCCAATTTTTCTAAGCCTCAGCCCTCGCAGCCCGATTACTTCGGCACTGCCAAGGAGGGGCTAACGGCATACGTTGAGACGTTCAAGGGTATAAATCCGGAGGTGGACAACCCTCTTGAGCATGACACCGACGAGAGAGCGGTGGTCCTTGCCGGGAACGGTTGGGAGCATGGCCGTCCTCTCATGCTTAGTGCGGTACTCACGCGTACTCCTGAGTTGGGCCTCTCGCGTGTCAAGGCTACCCTCACCGCCGACGACCCTCCCGTCCTGCCTCGTCGGCTTCCCGAGCTCGCCCTGATGTAAGTTTTATCAATTTCATTCTCTTTCCGACATTCGTTCCTAGCTAAGTGGCTAAGTTGACTAGATGCGTTCCCTTTTAAAACTGTAGGCTGATTTCGAGGCGGCCTTCGATGCCGCTTACGCGCACTATGAGAGAGAGTATCAGTTGTGGGTACAGAAGAGCCAGGAGTATGAGGAGTGGGCAGAGTTGAGGGATGCTGTAAGTTTCAACTTTATATTTGCAAAATATGACAAGTCCCATTTCCTCTAGTTTGAACCTTCTTTTTCTACAACTCCTGACATCTAAACTATCTTGTAGCCTGACGAGAAGTTTCATGCCACTAGAGAGCGGTCGCAGCTGCCTACGCGTCCACCTAGGCCGGGATCATGCCCGTCGGCCCAACGAGGGAGTCGGTCGCTCGCACATACAAGCCAGCGACTCGGTAAGTTATTTGCCAAACAAGTTGTTACCGCCATGCTGTGCTTTCCAAGTTGCTAACTTGGACTCAAAACATGTAGGGATCGGGATACTCGAGGACTGCACCCTTTGGTCGTGCTTCGCCTCGCCGACTTCGACGCGCGCGCTCGTGGAGCATGCACTGGTGGTGCCTCGCCGAGTTCGTCGCGTGAGACCACACCGTCCCGTGCCTCGCCGGATTCCTTGTGTGGTTCGACTGGCCCACGCGGTCGGTCGCCTATTCTCACGCTGTCAGAAATGGATACCTCGGGCTCTCGGGAGGTGTAGGATGTGTTCGGGTGTAGCGTGTGTGAATTCGAACTATGTTTGTGTCATTTTTGAGTTTGGATGAATTTGAATCATGTTTGTGTCATTTGGATATGTATGTGATGTTTATTTGATGTTTCTGTGATGTTTTATAATTTGTGCAATTTTAATTGTATTTAAAATGCGCCAGAAACCAGCAGCAAAAAGTTTCAGAAACTGAAAATATGGTCTAACATACGCCGACGGCATTGCCGTCGGCGTAGGATGCTGTGGGGACGCACAGGATGGCGCCACGTCGACGCTGGAGGACCATATGGTCATCCCTACGCCGACGGCATTGCCGTCGGCGTCAGACTCCTCCCAGACGCACCAGATCAGCACACGTGGCAGTCTAGGCCGACGGCACTGCCGTCGGCGTATAGGTGGAGCAGACGGAGACGTTCGACGTCCGTTTTGTGGGTCCCACTGCGGCGTCGCCGACGGCGACGGATACGCCGACGGCAGTTTTCATACGCCGACGCCGATACGCCGACGACGGCGTAGGCGTACGCCGACGGCGGCCCGCCGTCGGCGTTTTGACGGTTTCCTGCAGTGTATAGCCTTAGAAGGTATACATTGTGACGACGCCATACAAGGCATACGCCTTTAACGGCTAGCTGGTGAGCTGTGTTATAAATAGCAACTGAGCCCAGTGGGCAAGGTTTGCGACTTTGGTGACGTGAGATGAAATTCAGGAACGAGGAGCAAGTTTCCCCTCTATGTTCTTTGACTGAAAAAAAGAGGGGGCACAGTTGAGGACATATCAAGAGCGCTTTCAAATCAAACATATATTCTTGTTTTTCTTAGAGATTGGCACTCGGTTAGGATTCTGCTTTTCGACTATCCAGCATGTGGATTTGTCGCGACAAGTTTGTGAGGGTTCCGGAAGGTCGGTCCCTTTGATGTCCATGGTCAAACTTTTCTATAAAATCGATGCCACCAATAACATTATTTTGTACTAACAGAATATAGCACATCACATAAAGCTCATACAATTTCTGGACTAGCACAATGTGTCCATAATAGCAATATTACATATGATTGAATACCTATCATATAGTCCATCACATAATGGGTATACAGTTTCTAACAATATGTGCAGTGCAAGCTATTTTCGGTCACGCACATAGCTCATTTTTTTGTCACACACATAACATAAAAGCCGTAATTTTATCACAGTGCACATTGCAGAAAATGTGAAACAAAATGCACATGGTCGAGGTAGTTGTCAGAGTGGAATCGAGCAACAATTGATCACCGTGGAGGTCGGGACACGACTAAGAGAGCTCATGACGGCGGAGCAAGGCTGTGGTGGCGGCGATAATGTCTTGATAGAGGAGGGGGGCTCATGGCGGCTAGGGCTCCATTCATACCGGGGCGATGAGAAAACAAACAAAAGTGAGCGGGAATCAGGTGGCGGGGAGCTCATGTCAACAACGACAAGAGCCTAGCGGCATGTTCCTAGCTACTGTTGCGAGCTCAAGACAGATACGGGCCGAGCAACGATCATTAAGACGACGACGGGTGAGGCTTCAGTGGCGGCTCGTTGGTTCGCGAAAATCAGTCGTCGCCTAGAGTTAGGCTTACTTAACGGCAGAAGTTTTTTAATTTCAATGAAATCCAAAATTATATAAAATGAGAAACAAGTAATGTGTCGCTCCATGTTTGTGCATTTCACACTGCTCCACTCCACTGTTCCAGATCCTGGGAGGTCCACGCTCCAGTTTGGAGTCCGAGTGTTGCTCAACTGGCCTTAATGTCAAGAGAGTGGTTTTTTGATTTTAGGTGGCATATCTCATCTTTTATGTTAATTTTACAATGCCTTTTCCTTGTTTTATGAAAAATGGTAAGTTTTAAATAACCCAAGTTGAGTAAGTTTTAAACTAACCCTTTACACGCGTGAGTGATCAAACAACTCAACCAAGTGGCAACCCAAGCCTGCCGGCTGCCGTCCACCGGTGTGCATGCGCGCCAGATGTGCATGCGGCGCCAGATCGAGCCGCCTCCTCGATCTCACGCCAAATCGACACGAGCCCTCGCCGTGGCAACACCTGTGCACGCGAGCGGCACGTACGCACCGGACGTGTCAAGCGGATGACCCATGCGGCCATGCAGTTTGAGCTAGTATAAAATCGCCCAGGCGGAGTGCCAATCCTCCAAACAGCCTAGTGGATACAGCTCACTGCCCTGATCTCGACCAAAGCAGAGCACCGCCGCGTGTGTCAACGATGTCGCTCATGCCATGGTTCGGTGGCCGCGGGGACCCTTCTCCTCCGACCTCTTCGATCCCTTCGGCGCCTCCTGGCCGTGGGACGCCGTGCGCCACCGCGGCGGCGACGGCGGGAGCGGCAGCCGTGACGACGCCACGGCCCTGGCTCGCACCAACGTGGACTGGCACGAGAACGAGAAGGAGCACATCTTCTCCGCCGAGATCCCTGGTACGTTTTATAATCCGTGTCTTCTTCCTGTCTACCCGGTATGCATCTGATTGATGTTTGCTGTGAACGCGCGTAGGGGTTCGGAAGGAGGAGGTGAAGGTGGAGGTGGAGGACGGCAACGTGCTGAAGATCAGCGGGGAGAAGACGCGGGAGGAGGAGCACAAGGGCGACGCGTGGAACCGCGTGGAGCGCAGCTTCGGGTCCTTCATGCGCCGGTTCCGGCTGCCGGAGAACGCCAAGGCGGACGCGATCACGTGCACCATGCAGGACGGCGTGCTCAGGGTCGTCGTGCCCAAGGACGAGGACGCGCAGAAGCGGCGCAACGTCCGCTCCATCGACATCTCCTAAACTCGTGCGTCGGCGCGCGCGGTGCGCAGCACCCGATCCATGGAGGCCGGCCGTGCTCACGAGGCGTGCCCTCCTTCATAGTACTGCATGATATATGGTGTGTCTGTTTCTGTCTGTGTTTTAATTCAGTCGTCGTAGAAGCCAGTGTGTTTCTTAATTCAGTCTTCGTAGCAGCTAGTAAGGCAGCATGCAGTAGGTTGTACGCGCTGTGTATTGTAGCTCTAGTCATGCGTTCGTCGTATGTAATCATGTACTGCCTAGCTTCTTCCGTGTTAAAGCAAGACTCGCCTATCTTCTGTTGTTCAATCTAAATGTGTGCATCCATACCTTCAAATTTCATCAAAATTTAATTTCTAGGAATTGGCAGGGGCCGCGCAAACGCGTACCCCTTCAGCACAAATTATGACGTCCACTATCCCCGTAGGTAGGCCTGGAATTCGAGCCGAGCCGAGCTGGCTCGGCTCGACTCGTTCAAGCTCGCTCAACTAGCGAGGTCGGCTCAACTCGGCTCGTTCGACCAACGAGTTCAAAATTGGAACTCGGCTCGCTAAACTCGCGAGTTTGCTCGTTTAACTCGTTTAGCTCGATAAAACTGTTAACACGCATTGTAATAGATTTTGCACATATTTTTTCTAATTATTTAAGCATGTATGGTGCAATTATCAAACAATCTATGACAATATTAAGTAATATCTAGTCGTTAAACTATGATAATGAGGTAAAATAATTCACAAAGACAAGAATAATTTAACGATTTTATTTTACCGAGCTGAACGAGTAGCTCGGAACTCGGCTTGTTTAACTCGAACTCGTTTAGCGTCTAAAATGAAAACTCGGCTCGGCTCGTTTAGCAACGAGTTCGAGTCGAGCCGAGTTCCAAGCTACTCGTTTAACTCGCGAGTTTCGAGTTTTAATTCCAACCCTACCCGTAGGGAGATAGTAAACTAGTGCGCCTGACAAAGTGCAATGTAGGCCACTGATCTAGGCCATGAGGCTTCTTGATCCCTCATCGACCCCGTCCAGGTAAGTGAGTTTCACGGTCGCCATGGCTGGTGCCTAAATAGCAGGCTCTACCGCCCCAACCTTCTCCCGTTCCGATGTGTACTAAACGTTGAAGACACCCGACCTGGAGCAGTCGTGGGCCTATTTCTGTCCGACTTGGATGAGAAACGAACTGGATTATGCGTTGCTAGGCCAGTAACAGTTTCGTAACTGATCTGCATTCTGAGTTTCTGACTCGAAACGGAGAAAAAAGTCACCAGCAGCGTTCATCCTTGTCAGAACAGTTTTGCCCAAGTTAACGGAAATTTTGTCTCGGAGAATTCAGTTCAAGTACGTGGTTGCGGGCCTGAACAAGAGTGATATCGCGATGGCGCTCGAAATTGCGATATCACATGGAGAGATGAAAACCAAATCTGGCTGTGGATGCATGGATGTTGCCTACAATCATTATCCACGCCAAAATATGAATTTGGCATTATTCGTGGCTGCACTTTTGGTCAATTTTTTTTGGATCTGGAATCTTGGTACATACGTCTTTCATTGGAATAAGTAAATCGCTAGTACTTCTTGCTAGCTCTAGATATGCTCATGCTGGAAACTATGTTGACACAAATGTTCTCTCTTTTGTTTCTCCACTTCCAAAAGGGAGAGTTTATTTGAAAAATATTGTGCATTCCGCATATTTTGGTACTGGGAATACAAAATAAGAGATTGCCTATCCCAGATCTAGTCCTGACAGAAGTAAACAACCACCCCCGTGTCACCCTCGCCCCGCAACACGCGGAACCTTACTCTTATCCCTCCCTCCCACTCCCTCGCGCCTGTCGTCGCCAGAGGGGCAGCCGGCAAAGCCCTTGCCCCAGGGAAGGTGGCGGCGGGGCGTTTTCTCTCTCGCGCCGGCGTTTCGGCGACAAGGCGCCAAGCAGATGCAGGGCGGCGTTTCTGCGACCAATGATGCGACGCGTCCCGTGGTTGTGAGATTGGAGGTGGTGGCGGCGACAGAGGTGAGTGCGGTAGCGGGGATGCTCGGGCCTGGTCTGGTCCCGATGGGGATGATCTAAACTGGGCGCATCATGACCGGCGAGCTCGTCTGTCGGATGCTCTTGACAGCTGTTTTGCTTGGCAAGATGGCGGCTCAGTCAGCGCTGATCTTGGGGATAGGAGGGTGCCGGTGAAAATCAGGCTTTGACTTCGGTCATGGTGGACGATAGTGTCGCATCATGGTGTCGTTACCTTCTCGAAGGCATCATCGTTGTAGCTCTCATCGATTTGCTCGTTTGCTTCCGGGGGTGATTGGACGATGGCTGTAATACCCTAAATTTTCCAGGTTATTATTTAATTAAGGGTGCACAAAATTAAGGTCTAATAATTTTGGTTATGCTAATTTCTAGTGCTTAGATTGTTGTTAAAATCTGCATGCTTTCTTCTTTGTCTTACTAGCATGCATGAAGTACTAGATATTTTATGCGCATGTGTAGTCTACCATTACTAACTATATTAAAGACGCCGGAATCGTTCGCCTCTCAGCGATCGGAACACTATAGTCTACCATTACTAACTATATTAAAGACGCATGTTGAACAGTGTTAGCTACAATGGTTTTTTTTCCTTTCCGGCTTCCTTTCCCCGGGAACACCCCGCGTTCCACTGGCTGCAGTGTCCGGATCGCTACACCGTACCTGCATACTTTTTTGCTTCCGATACAAACACAAAAAATGAAATATTTTGCGAACCGAGTTTCCAAATCGCGATCCGTTTTCGGGGATGGATTAGTCGTGTCGAGAATTTCAAAACTACATCCATGTTGATATGTTTTGATTAATTTTTTTTGTGCACTGCTCGGAGTGTGCAGTTTGTACTGCTTTTTTTGGAGCGTTTTTTGTTTCACGGAGAGCGGTGGGCCCATGCGCTTCCCCCGCTGAAAAGTCCCCGCCTTTTCCAAAAACTGTGAATCGGTCATCCGGCATAACACACGCGTGGACCCTACGCTTTTTTGCAGGGAAGTCACCGCGTTTCCTCCTATGTTTTTTTGCAGAAAAGTCCTTACGTTCTCCAACAAATATGAAACGGTCCTCCGGTCTACAGTGCGCACACGTCTCTCGGTCCGCGTTTCCTCCTACGTTTTTTTGCAGAAAAGTCCCTACGTTTTCCAACAAATATGAAACGGTCCTCCGGTCTACGTTGCACACACGTCTCTCCGTCCTCCGGCATAACACATACGCGCGGACCCTACGCTTTTTTGCAGGAAAGTCCCCGCGTTTCCTTCTACGTTTTCTTGCAGAAAAAACCTGCGTTTCCCATCAAATATGAAACGGTCCTCCGGTCTGCAGTGCACACACGCCTCTGCGCCGTCCGATTCAGATCCGACAGCCCGCGCGACACTTTTGCGGAAAGACCCTCGCATTTACCAAAAACTACGATTCGTTCTCCTTTTCATGATAATATGTACATGAAATATATGAGTGCCGACGAGCAGGTTCCATTCCCGTGATCGGTTTCGAGTTTGATCGACTCTAGCTCTTCAATTTTGGATCCAAATTCGCAAAAAAATATTCGACGAATTTTGTCAAATTCGTCGCACTCAGTCATACATTCGAATTTTCCTTTGACGAGCAGATGGATATCACCCTTCCAAACAACTTTCATGTTTTAACATTTTTTTAACTGACATATACATATTTCTCTCTAAACTCCAGATTATTGTACATACAGTTGCACTTTCACCATCAAAATATATAGGCTTAAAAAAATAACGGAATAATCATAGTTTTCCTTCACATATACATATTTCTCTTTAATCTTCAGATTATTGTACATACAGTTGCACTTTCACCATCAAAATATATAGGCTCAAAAAATAAAATGACGGAATAATCATAGTTTTCCTTGCAAAAAAATCTCCTACCGACCGCACCGCTTCAATAAAACAGAGCCAGTTAAGTAGGAAATAGAGCAACCTACCCCCACTCTGTTTTCCTCGACCCCTTCTTCCGTCTTGCTCATTCCGCCTTCCGAAGCTACCCGCCTCCAAATCAGCTACCAAATTACAATACGTGTCCTACCTCCTTTCTTTAGTTTTCTCTTATCCAGTGCCTCTATGCATACACTAAAACAAAGTACAAACTCTTTAATCAAAGTTTCTGAAATGTGTGTTTTATCTCTACACCTCTCTATACTACCTTCTCTACAGGCAAAAAGGATGAAGACATCTTTAACTTCTTTCTATGTTTACGCAGTCGTGCTCTTACGTTCCTACATAAATTCAAATACATGAAAAAAAAATTACATCAGAATTATATATCACCCCAATTTTACACTACAGCCGCGCTAAATTTACCTAGTTCATGCATCAAGGGAGCAGCTCATGCATGCATGTAGCATCGAGCTGGTGCATTCGATCAGGCATGCATGCGCAAGCGCTGACGTCGTCATACTAGCCAAGTCCTGCGTGGACTTCTGCATGATCAAGCAAATAAGAGTCAGCTCGTTCGTGGCATCCTAGGAGAGAAGGCAAACCACAGCTGGACACGTACAAGGTCAACTCGTTTACTTAGGAGGGAAGCACCGCATGGCCTAGATATTTAGCTAGTTAAGCGGCGGGTGTAGATATTTTGCTAGCGTTGCCTTCTATAAATAGCTAGCGCTATCAGATGCTGCCGCTGCTCACCTCTCGCATAGTTAACACCATCGATCAGCTCGGAGAGATACAGAGAGGCTACGCCGGCAGAGAGAGAGAGAAAAGGCAGTGCCGGCATGAGTTACAGAGAGAGCGCTCGGCCTAGATTCTATGCATGGTTTTCGGAGAAAGCAAAATACAGAGCGGTGCTGCTGCTCCATCGTATCAGCTCCATCGTATCAGAGGAGGCGATCTGTTATCGTTGATAGGAGGCGAGTGGAGAGTCCGGTGTACATACTTGCTGTTGGTATTTCCTTGGCCACGCTACTGGCGTACAAGATCATATGTCGATCCTATCTTTTATCGGGAGCGAAGTGCTATTTGTTGACTACAAGATAGCTAATCCAGGCAAGCTATTCCTACATCTCTTGTATATTTTGTAGAGTATGCTTTGATTGAATATGCGTGATATCCTGAGCGGTACGAGCTTTGTGTTGATATACGGGGCTAATGCGCTGGTATTGTTACCGTGATGGATCCGTAGGAGCCACCGGTACGAGCCGAGCTTAGCACATATTTTTGACATGCAAATGAACTCAATGTTTTTATAAAGAAAACTTGGTGTTACGAAGGTGATCGTATTGTACCGGTCACAGTATAGGTATGGGACTGTCTAAGTTCTCCGCGAGAAGCGGCCCTTGAATGGAAAGTGTCGGTGATGGATCCGTAGGAGCGACCGACATGAGTAGGTCAGGGTGTCCGGTGTCTGAGCGGGTAAAAGGGCTCTGCTCGTTCTGGAATCTTGTGCGGTTCTGGTCGAGGTTGCCGACGTCGGAGTACCCCTCCCTCTTAAGAGTGTAAAAGCGTGAAATTTCACCCCTGTGATTCAGGGTAGGGAAACTCACTTTCATGTGTGGCACCATGGTTTTAAATTGATTAATTACTTAACCACCATGAAAATGTTTTACTTGGTATTTCGAAAACCTAGTGTATTTTACAAAGTCTATTAAAGTATATGAATTGTTTGCTGACTATGACTTTTGTTGTACTCACCCTTGCGCCTCTTGTTTTTCAAGTTTGCAGCGGAAGCCGTCGTATCGGAGGAGTAGGCTGAACCAGTGGGTGGGACGCGTAAAGAACATTTTTATCCTTATAAATGTAATTATCTTGTAAAGTTAATAACTGAGTTGTTGAGATACACAGTGCTGGTTTACGCCTGCTTTTCTAGCCTTGCGCGTGTATAGACTCTCGGGTCTATAGGCGCGTGATGCATGTAAAATGCATACATGAATTTTGCATTATTTCTACTTATATTCCAGTCATATTTGCATCATATAAGGGTTATATCACTGTTTTATAATGATTTTGGGAATATTTGATATGTTTCCTATTTTTTATGGAATTAACCCTGCGCGGGCAGAAAACCCTATTTCTATATTTAAATGTTTCAGGGACCCAAACGACGTCCAAATGAACTGGAAATTTATGAGCATCATTTTTGGAAGGAACAAGACTTGGGGGCGAAGGAAGCAAACAAGCGGAGCCTCGAGGGCCAAAAGAGGTGGGCCCACGCGGCCCCTGTACCTGGCCGCGTGGGACCCCTCCAATTGGGCCTCGACGCTCCGTTGCCGTCGATATTTCCTCCACCGACTCCGTTTTGACCTAAAAACGCCTATAAAAATAGTCCCCCGACGTTCTCTGGAAGGAGCGCCACAGAAACACAGAAACAGCGAAACAGAGACCTGGAGCTGCAGATTGGAGGGGGAAAACTCCGGCGGGGCGCTGCCGGCGTGGTCTCCATCTTCTCCAACGACTTCTCCACCGTCTCCATGATGAAGAGGGAGTAGTCCACCTCTGGACTATGGGTTTGTGGAAGTAACTTATGTATCTCTCTCTCTCGAGCTTCACTAATTAGTACCGTATGAGCTGCTGAACATGATTCCGGTCATCTATGTAATACCTTTGTGGTGGATCTTTATATGAGTTAATATATGTTTGAGATTGCAATGGTTTTGTTTCAGTTATGAAAGTAGATGCATATTATGTACCCCGTTCTTATTTACTTGTTATGATCAAGCATGTTTATGAGAGCGTGTGAGGGGGAACGTGTGCATTAGTTGGAGTAACGGGGGGTGGCTAGTGCAGTGAACGTGAGAGAAAGTTCAGCGATCCACTTGGGTGTTTTACCTTACTTTGTTGCCTCACTAGGGATAAAAAGAAATACCATGCTACCGGAGATGTGGGTGTGACCATTGCCACTTCCTCCATGACTAGATCTAGCATGTTCTTATTTTAACTTCATGTCATGACACTTATTGCTATACTCTGAGTTATCATAATTACCGAGGTGTTATGATTTAGTTTGCATCTTGGTGGAGTATAAGAGAGACTAATAACCAAAAGGTCTCTATGTTAGGACGTGATGCCCATATAATTATAACTTGTCATTAAACTGTTGTGTTGCAATCTCATATGTTAACTCTACTGTTCCATTGTCTACCACTATATTAAAGAGAGTGTGCATTTGTGAAACCATGAACCCCGGTCCATTTTTAATCATAAGAAACACCTTTCCAACAACTTTTACCACTTTACCATTTTCTGCCATTTAAAAATTCGAAAATACAAAAACACTTTTACATCTTGCATTCATCATATAAAACCCAAAATATCATCTATCATTGCTACCACCATCCTTGCATATTTATTTACCACCATTGCATATTTATTTCTTGTTTGCATTGCATATTATCTTGATATCATTCTCACACCACTAGGTGAGGTTGAGGACCAAAACATTTAATTTGTTTTGTAGGTAACCAAAAGAAGGATAGGAAAGATAAATCTTCACTACTGATTCCCGAGAGTTCGATATTAAACCCTCGAGTCACCCTCGTGGGGAAAACACGTCTTCCACTTACTACACACTCTGCACTTGGAGTCTCAACCTAACCCATTTACTTTTCACGCAGGTAACTACGTGAAGGGCCATCAAGACTGTTTTCTGGCGCCGTTGCCGGGGAGCGAAGAAGCAACACCGCATCAAGATTCCCTCGTCAACTACGCGCCCGTCATAGTAGCATTATTGGGTATCAAGACTGTTTTCTGGCGCCGTTGTCGGGGAATCATTGCTGAAAGGTTTATCTAAGGATATCTCACCAAGTCAACTTCATCACCAACTTGTGCTAACACCTAAGCTTGGGAGGTTGCACCTACGTGAGCATCATCTTATCCATCTTTACCTTCAAAGCAATTTATCTTGTTTTGTCATTGTCTTGCATATTTATTTTCAGTTTTGCATAAAAAATTAAAAAACACATAAAAACTTGCAACAATGGGAGATAGAACTAAGTTGTGTGACTACACAAACACTCCATAAGGAAACTTGAAAGCTGAATTTTATTACTATGGTATTTATGAATCGTGCCTCGCTGCATCTTGCTTTATATGAAAGTACTTATGCTAATGCTCCTAAAGTGGTTGAAACTACTGTGTCTGAGGTACCTAAAGTGGGATTTAAAATTCCCATTGGTCATGTTAAAAGAGTTATGAAAAATCCATTTACAGGGGATGGAACTAAGTCTGCACGTGAACACGTGGAGACAATTGAAGACATATGTGGTTTATTTGGACTTCCTGGTATTTCTAATGATCAGGTGAAAAGGAAGCTATTATATTTGTCTTTATCTGGTAATGCTCTTATTTGGTTCAGGTCTTTGGATGAAGAAGTCACTATTGAATGGAGTATTTTGAGGGAGATTTTCTTTCTTAAGTATTTTACTCCTAAAGAAGTATATGATAACCCATGCTATTATGATGAAACTAATAATGCTCCTTTACTTTTTAATAATGCTACTAGTGAAGTTATTGATGATAATGAGGAGTGTTGTTTAAATATGCTATATGATAATGCATTAGATGATGGTCCTATGCTTATTGATAATCGTCAATGTTTAGAAGTTGTTACAAATTTATGTGAGGATAAAAATGATATACTTGCTGTTTGTGATGGTACTCTTACTCATGAGAGTCCTACTTTGTTCTTAAATTCTCCTAGTTACACCATGGAGGAGAAATTTGCTTATGTTGAGAAATACTTATGTGGTTTGCAATTATCTTTAGTTCCAAATATTTGTTGCAACCATGATATTAAACTTGATATTGATCTTAATAATTATTTTGAAAGAGGGAAGCATGCTAATGAATTCCAAAATAAATTTAATGATCCTCTATATGTGCCTATATTATCTAAGTTGAATGATTCTTGTGATTATATGGTTGAATTTATTTCTTCTACTTGCAACTATTATGAAAAAGGAGGTGATAAGAACGCTCTTTATGTTACTAATAATTATCAGCTGCAAGTACCTACAGTTAATATGCATTGGAAAACTTATATCTATTGTGATTCATTCACATACAAAATGCCAATGCATAGAAAGAAAGTTAGACTTCGTTGTTATTACTTTTGTGTTTTGTTTTTCTCTAAACTATGGTTCAACTTGACTATTATTTTGATTGGTTTGAGA
Organism: Poa pratensis; assembly: GCA_947311845.1. Lineage (NCBI taxonomy): Eukaryota > Viridiplantae > Streptophyta > Magnoliopsida > Poales > Poaceae > Poa > Poa pratensis. The sequence continues at coordinate 39,200,524 of CAMZMU010000044.1, read as the reverse complement.
ACACCTTGGGACCCTGATATTATGTATGGAACACTTCCCAAGGAAGAGGGGCACATCATTCAAGCTCCATCATGAGCTTCGTACTCATTAAACATCAAGTAAGAAGTCTAACTATATGGCTATAAAGAAAGCGCTTTACGGGAGGCAACCCGGTTGTTTTTATTTGTGATTTTCTTTGTGTCCTCTTGCTGTAACAAGAGACTTAGTTTTAGTTTAGTTTCTAGAATTTTTAATAAAGTGCCAAGTTTTACTCATTTTGGTATGAAGAAGTTGTTTATAGCGTTCGGAGATATTATTCCTGCACGAATCTGTGCACGGTATGATTTTTAATTCTTATTCTGTAACTCCGAATGAGCTCATATTTAAACTATAATGGTAACTTTTCATCCTCTGTATGCATGAATTTTTTTGGAATTTTCCGACAAAGTTAAGTAGGGTAGAAAAATACGTTTAGCTGCTGCTGTTTTTCTGGACATATTCAGTCCCATTTTGTTTGATGCATGCTTAGAACTTTTAACATGAATCTTTTTGATCCAATTGAATTTATGAGTAGGTGATGCATGTAAAATGCATACATGAACTTTGCACTATATCACACATATTCAATCATATTTGCATCATATAAGGGTTATATTACTGTTATTTAATGATTTTAGGAAATAAATCAATTGTTTCCTATTTTTATGGAATTAACCCTGCGCAGGCAGAAAACCCTATTTCTTTCCTTTTATGTTTCAGGGACCCAAACGTCGTCCAAAAATTATGGAAAAATACAGGCGTCAGTATTTTGGAAGGAGGAAGACCTCGGAGCGAAGGAAGCAACAAACGGAGGCCAGAAGGCCAAAAGGGGGTGGCCCACGCGGCCAGGTACTGTGGCCGCGTGGGGCCCACTCATTTGGGCCTCGTGGCTCCGCTGCCGTCGATCTTTCGTCCACCGACTCGTTTGACCTAAAAACGCCTATAAAAAAGGTCCCCTGCGTTTCGCGAAGGAGCGCCGCACAAACACAGAAACACCGAAACGGAGATCAGGAGCTGCAGATTGGAGGGGGAAAACTCCGGCGGGGCGCTGCCGGTGTGGTCTCCATCCTCTCCATCGACTTCTCCACCGTCTCCATGATGAAGAGGGAGTAGTCCACCTCTGGACTATGGGTTTGTGGAAGTAACTTATGTATCTCTCCTCTCTTGAGCTTCACTAATTAGTACCGTATGAGCTGCTGAACATGATTACGGTCATATTTGTAATACCTATGTGGTGGATCTTTCTATGAGTTAATATATGTTTGAGATTGCAATGTTTGTTTCAGTTATGAGTATAGATGCATATTATGTACCCCGTTCTTGTCTACTTGTTATGATCAAGCATGTTTATGAGAGCGTGTGTGGGGGAACGTGTGCATTAGTTGGAGTAACGGGGAGTGGTGAGTGCGGTAAGCTGACAACTTAATATCGCGATCCACTTGGGTGTTTACCTTACTTTGTTACCTCACTAGGGATAAACAAAAATACCATGCTGCAAGGGTTGAGGGTGACCAAGCTTCTTCCTGTGACTAGATCCAGCATGTTCTTATTTTCACTTCATGTCATGAAACTTATTGCTATACTCTGAGTCATCTTAATTACTGAGGTGTTATGATTTGGTTCGCATCTTGGTGGAGTATAAGAGAGACTAATAACCAAAAGGTCTCTATGTTAGGACGTGATGCCCATATATCTAAGTAACTTGTTATCAAACTTTGTGTTGCAATCTCATATGTTAACTCTGTGTGTGTTCCATTGTCTGCCACTTTATAAGAGAGAGTGCATTTGTGAAACCATGAACCCCGGTCCATTTTTAATCATAAGAAACACCTTTCCAACACCATATACCACTTTTCTATTTTCAGCCATCATTAAATCCGAAAATACAAAAATACTTTTCATCTTGCATACATCATTAAAAAACCCAAAAATATCATTTACCATTGCATCCACCACCATTGCATTTATTTCCTGTTTGCATTGCATAACTATCTTGATATCATTCTTACACCTTGTGCTTGACAACCACAGGTGAGGTTGAGGACCAAAACATTTAACTTTGTTTTGTAGGTAACCAAAAGAAGGATAAGAAGATATATCTTCACTACTGATTCCCCGAGAGTTCGATATTAAACCCTCGAGTCACCCTCGTGGGGAAAACAAGTCTTCCACTACTACACACTCTGCACTTGGAGTCTCAACCTAACCCATTTACTTTTGACGCAGGTAACCACGAAGGGCTAGCAATGTTTTCTGGCGTGTAACTCTTCAAGGGCCATCAAGACTGTTTTCTGGCGCCGTTGCCGGGGAATCATAGCTGAGAGATTTATCCAAGGGTGTGCATCATCGCATTCATCTCACAACGAAGTCAACTTCACCAACTTGTGCTAACACCTAAGCTTGGGGAGGTTGCACCTACGTGAGCACCATCTTATCCATCTTTACTTACAAAGCAATTTATTTGTTTTGTTAGTGTCATTGCATATCATATTCCGCTTGCATATTTATTTCAGTTTTGCATAAAAAATAAAAAAATACAAAAAAACTTGCTAAAATGGGAGAAAGAACTAATTGTGTGACTACACAAACACTCCAAATGATCAATTTATTGCTAGAGCTATTGCCACACCTAAGATAAATGCTGAGAGTTATGAAGTAAGTCCTAGTTTGTTGAACTTGATAACTAGGGAACAATTTGGTGGTAGTGCTATGGAGGATGCCTCTATGCATCTTCATGACTTTGTTGAAATATGTGACATGCAAAAGTTTAAAAATGTGGAAAGTGATATCCTAAAACTGAAGTTATTTCCTTTTCACTTAGAGGAAAAGCTAAAGAGTGGTTGCATTCATTACCTATTGATAGCATTAAAACTTGGGATGATCTAAAAGAAGCTTTCATTAAGAAATATTATCCCCCTGTTAAAATTTTGCAAAATAGAAACAACATTCTTTCTTTTAGGCAAAATGAAAATGAACATGTTGCTATGGCTTGGGATAGGATAAAACTTATGCTTAGAACTTGTCCCTCACATGGAGTTAATGAATGGACCATATTACACTCTTTCTACAATGGTTAAACTACATGTCTAGAAATATACTTGATTCTGCTGCTGGAGGTGCTTTTATGAGTAAGACTATAGTAGAAGCTAAAAACATATTGGAAAGCATTTTGCAAAACTATAGTCAATGGCATACTGATAGGGCACCCTTCTAAGAAAGTGAATTCTATTGAGGAAACTAATGATTTGTCATCTAAAATGGATACTATTCTTGCTTTGCTTAATAAACCTAGTGTTGAAAATGTTCCTTTGCAAGAACTAGTTGGTAACAATTCTGAAAATATTGATGTCAACTTCATTAGGAACTATGGTAATAATGGGTATGGTAACAACAATTATAACTCTACAATAAACCCCCATATGTGCCAAATAAATATGCTTCTAGTGGTAATGTTTCTAGTGACTTGGAAAACACCATTAGATCTTTTATATCTACTCAAAAGAGCTTAATAAGGAATTTATCTCTAAGTTTGAAAAACAAGACTCTTGTTTGAAAGGGTAGATCAGCTTACTAAGGAAGTCTCATCATTAAAGAGCATCATTACAGCCCAAAAACATGAGGAAACAATTAAATATTGCCAAGAGGTTATCAATAAGTCTTGGGAACACATTCATGAGCAAGAGAGAATTGCTAAAGAATCTATTGGGGTAATGAAAGAGGTAGAAGTTGAGGAAGTTAAAATGCTTAGTGAAGTCAAGGATCCTTTGCTTGACTTAGAAAATTGTAGCTTGCATGAATTAATATCTATCTTACAAAAATTTGCAAGTGATCCTTCCATCAACACTAATCAAGCTGGCTTTGGTTCTTATATTGCTAATCATGTCTTGAAAGAAAAGATTGCTAGGTACAACCAAGAGGCTATGATACCACCTAAGCTTGGGGATATGTGGATTCCTAAGGTACTAGTAACTATTGGAAAAGAGACACACCATGCTATACTTGATCTAGGATCTAGTGTCTCTGTTTTATCTAAAGAACTATATGAAGTGCTTGAATTGAAAAATCTTGAAAAATGCTCATTGAACTTGCACTTGCTGATGACTCTATTAAACATGCTTTAGGAAAAGTAAGTGATGTTATGGTGGAGTTACATATGACTTTTGTGCCTGTGGATTTTCTAATCATGGATATGGGGAATAAAACCTCTAGTCCTATTATTCTTGGAAGACCTTTTCTTCGTACCACAGGTGCATCATTGATTCAAAGGAAGGGAATGTGAAGTTTCAGTTCCACACAAGAAGTGCATGGAACACTTCCAAGGAAGAGGGAACCACCAAAGTTCAAGCTCCCTCATGAGCTTCGTCCACAATAAACAACAAGTAAGAAGCCTAGCTATATGGCTATAAAGAAAGCGCTTTGCGGGAGGCAACCCGGTTATTTTTTGTGTGATTTTCTTTGTGTCCTCTTGCTGTAACAAGAGACTTTGTGTCTAGTTTAGGTTCTGGAATTTTCAATAAAGTGCCAAGTTTTACCCTTTTTGGTTTGAAAAAGTTGCTTATAGCGTTCGGAGATTTTATTCCTGCACGAATCAGTGCACGGTATGATTTTTAATTCTTATTCTGTAACTCCGAATGAGCTCATATTTGAACTGTAGTTGCAACTTTTCATCCTCTGTATGCATGAATTTTTCGGAATTTTTCGAGAAAGTTTGGTAGGGTAGAAAAATACGTTTTGCTGCTGCTGTTTTTCTGGACAGATTCTGTCCCATTTTGTTTGATGCATGCTTTGAGCTTTTAAGTTGAATCTTTTTGATCCAATTGAGTTTATGAGTAGGCATACAACATTATACACTTTCTGGACATCTCATATGAATTTTTGTTCAAGGATTATATGCAGCAAGAAACTATTTGTTTATCACTATTAATGCACCCCACAGAAAAGAAATGGGAGAAACGGTGTTTTGAAGTTTTTTCACAGGGATTGGAGGAGATGCACCAAGAGCTATCCAAGGATGGTGAAGACCATAAGCTTGGGGATGTGAAGACAACCCCGCTGGACCTACACACTCTCGGTTTGCGCACGTCCAACTTCTGTTTTTCGATCGAAACACTTTATCGCATAAACTTGGAGCGTCTTTTGTTTTGTTTTGGTTTGATTTGTTTTGAGAGACCACCACACTATCATTTATATATGGAGAGCTACTGGAAATATGGGTTGAAATATGTTGGATGCTTTTATAAGATTGGGAAAAGGGATGTTTGAGTTGATTTTTAATGATACATATAGTTGCATGATTCATGAGCTTGTTTATGAGTAATAGTTTGCAAATCCTTTTTGAAGAGCTATCACTTATTCATGTTTTGGTGCTGATTGTTATTTTACTTGGTTTAACATGGATTAGTTAGTTCTATGGACACTCATGCATGCATCTAGATGGTCAACTTTCTCCCTTTTGCTAGCCCAAACATTCCAACAAGTCAAAACTTGTTTCCAACACCTTCAACCAAAGTTATTCCAGTGAGTCCACCATATCTACCTACTAGCTATATGCTATTCCGAGTATGTTCATCATGATATTTGTGTTATCTATACCTCTGAATGAAAATGATTATGTTATTGATTGCCATGGGAAAAGTTGGTTATATAGCTCTCACGAACTTGATGCACATTTTACTATCATTGCATAAATAAAACATGACCCATTGTGATTAAGATTATGATGCTAGTGGCTTGATAAATGTCGGGTTGGGAGTTAGCCCATATGTGCTGTCACATGCAAAGCTTTCAACATGCTCTTCATCTCATTTAGTTGATATCATGTGCTTTTGTTATGGATGCCTATCATGGTGAAATAAGGTGGAAATGAAGAGTTTAAATGAGTTTGTATAAATGGTTAGAGAGACGCCTGGGCCGCTAATCTAAGCCATGCATTATTCATGGTGGAAATTTACTTACATGCTATGGTGAATTATCTATGACACACCTTACAATAAAAAGCTATTCCAATGGTAAATAAAAAGGGTGTTGAGGTTTTCATCTTGTTTGTTTGTCTTGTCATTTTGATATGGGCTTGTTCCATATCCTGGGACAAGAGGTACCCCAGTTGACGCTCTTGATGATACTATTATTACTTACAATGATATAACTTGAACTTGCTTTTTTCCAAGTTGAGTAATCATGGTGTAGGTACTTGTATTCAAGGGGCATGAGACATCCAACCTTTACTTTGTCAAGCACACTACTCATATTTGCTTCACATTAAACTATAATCATTCAAGATGCTATGATAGGGGAATGAGAGCTTGACACCAAGTATTACCACATTGCAATCATTAACTTAAGTAGGAGAGTTTGGAGTTAGATGAAACTTATGCATGCTTTACCTCTACTCACTTATTCATCTTTCCAAAGTGTCCACCAAACATATTCAGATTTTCATCATCACTCTATGGACCACATGTATGCAAAAGTAAGAATGTCCATATTACTATCTGCTATGTTACACTTTGTGAACTATCATTGAACATCCTTGCATTGAATACTTGATATCACTTCATAAACTGTTTTGCATATTGCTACTCCTTTGAAGAATGAATCATTTGACTCTATGTAGCAGTAGCAATCATCTTTGATATCCATTGTTAGTGCTATATTGCAAAGCCCATGTTAGTTTTATCACCTTCATACTCGAGGACGAGTATTGGTTAAGCTTGGGGATGTTGATGCATGTAAAATGCATACATGAACTTTGCACTATATCACACATATTCCAATCATATTTGCATCATATAAGGGTTATATTACTGTTATTTAATGATTTTAGGAAATAAATCAATTGTTTCCTATTTTTATGGAATTAACCCTGCGCAGGCAGAAAACCCTATTTTTTCCTTTTATGTTTCAGGGACCCAAACGTCGTCAAAAATTATGGAAAAATACAGGCGTCAGTATTTTGGAAGGAGAAGACTCGGAGCGAAGGAAGCAAGCAAACGGAGGCCAGAGGCCAAAAGGGGGTGGCCCACGCGGCCAGGTACTGTGGCCGCGTGGGGCCCACTCATTTGGCCTCGTGGCTCCGCTGCCGTCGATCTTTCGTCCACCGACTCGTCTTGACCTAAAAACGCCTATAAAAAAGGTCCCCGCGTTTCGCGAAGGAGCGCCGCACAAACACAGAAACACCGAAACGGAGATCAGGAGCTGCAGATTGGAGGGGGAAAACTCCGGCGGGGCGCTGCCGGTGTGGTCTCCATCTCTCCATCGACTTCTCCACCGTCTCCATGATGAAGAGGGAGTAGTCCACCTCTGGACTATGGGTTTGTGGAAGTAACTTATGTATCTCTCCTCTCTTGAGCTTCACTAATTAGTACCGTATGAGCTGCTGAACATGATTACGGTCATATTTGTAATACCTATGTGGTGGATCTTTTATGAGTTAATATATGTTTGAGATTGCAATGTTTGTTTCAGTTATGAGTATAGATGCATATTATGTACCCCGTTCTTGTCTACTTGTTATGATCAAGCATGTTTATGAGAGCGTGTGGGGGAACGTGTGCATTAGTTGGAGTAACGGGGAGTGGTGAGTGCGGTAAGTGACAACTTAATATCGCGATCCACTTGGGTGTTTACCTTACTTTGTTACCTCACTAGGGATAAACAAAAATACCATGCTGCAAGGGTTGAGGGTGACCAAGCTTCTTCCTGTGACTAGATCCAGCATGTTCTTATTTTCACTTCATGTCATGAAACTTATTGCTATACTCTGAGTCATCTTAATTACTGAGGTGTTATGATTTGGTTCGCATCTTGGTGGAGTATAAGAGAGACTAATAACCAAAAGGTCTCTATGTTAGGACGTGATGCCCATATATCTAAGTAACTTGTTATCAAACTTTGTGTTGCAATCTCATATGTTAACTCTGTGTGTGTTCCATTGTCTGCCACTTTATAAAGAGAGAGTGCATTTGTGAAACCATGAACCCCGGTCCATTTTTAATCATAAGAAACACCTTTCCAACACCATATACCACTTTTCTATTTTCAGCCATCATTAAATCCGAAAATACAAAAATACTTTTCATCTTGCATACATCATTAAAAAACCCAAAAATATCATTTACCATTGCATCCACCACCATTGCATATTTATTTCCTGTTTGCATTGCATAACTATCTTGATATCATTCTTACACCTTGTGCTTGACAACCACAGGTGAGGTTGAGGACCAAAACATTTAACTTTGTTTTGTAGGTAACCAAAAGAAGGATAAGAAGATATATCTTCACTACTGATTCCCCGAGAGTTCGATATTAAACCCTCGAGTCACCCCTCGTGGGGAAAACAAGTCTTCCACTACTACACACTCTGCACTTGGAGTCTCAACCTAACCCATTTACTTTTCACGCAGGTACCACGCGAAGGGGCTAGCAACTGTTTTCTGGCACCATTGTGGGGTAACTACGTGAAGGGCCATCAGTAGGCATACAACATTATACATGTTCTGGACATTCATATGAATTTTTGTCTAAGGATTATATGCAGCAAGAAATCTATTTGTTTATCACTACTAATGTGCCCCACAGAAAAGAAATGGGAGAAACGGTGTTTTGAAGTTTTTTCACAGGGATTAGAGGAGATACACCAAGAGCTATCCAAGGATGGTGAAGACCATAAGCTTGGGGATGTGAAGACAACCCACTGGACCTACACACTCTCGGTTTGCACACGTCTAACTTCTGTTTTTCGATCGAAACACTTTATCGCATAAACTTGGAGCGTCTTTTGTTTGTTTAGGTTAGATTTTTATTTTGTGAGACCACCACACTATCATTTATATATGAGAGAGCTACTGGAAATTTGGGTTGAATTATGTTGGATGCTATTATAAGATTGGGAAAAGGGATGTTGAAGTTAATTTTAAAAGATACATATAATTGCATGATTCATGAGCTTGTTAATGAGTAATAATTTACAATATTTTATCAAGGCTATCTTTTATTCATATTTTGATGGTAAATTTTATTCTACCTTGTTTTAACATGGATTAGTTAGTTCTATGGACACTCATGCATGCATTTAGATGGTCAACTTTCTCCCTCTTGCTAGCCCAAAAATTCCAACAAGAAAAAACTTGTTTCCAACACCTTCAACCAAAGTTTTTCCAGTGAGTCCACCATATCTACCTATTAGCTTTATGCTATTCGAGTATGTTTATCATGATATTTGTGTTATCTATACCTCTGAATGAAAATGCTTATGTTGTTAATTGTTGTGGGAAAATTTGGTTATATAGCTCTCTCGAACTTGATGCACACTTTACTTTCATTGCATTAAATAAATATGACCCATTGTGATTAAAATTATGATGTTGTGGACTTGACAAATGTCTTTGGTTGAGAGTTAGCTCATATGTGCTGTCACATGGCAAGCTTTCAACATGCACATCATCTCATTTAGTTGATATCATGTACTTTTATTTATGGATGCTTACCATGGGTGAAATAAATGGGAAATGAAGTGAGTTTAAATGAGTTTGTATAAATGGTTAGAGAGACGCCTGGGCCGCTAATCTAAGCCATGCATCATTCATGGTGGAAATTTACTTACATGCTATGGTGAACCTTCTGTGATACACCTTACAATAAAAAGCTATCCAATGGTAAATAAAAAGGGTGTTGAGATTGTTCATTATGTTTGTCTTGTCATTTTGATATGGGCTTGTTCCATATCCTGGGACAAGAGGTACCCCAGTTGACGCTCTTAATGATACTGTTATTACTTACAATGATATTTAACTTGAACTTGCTTTGTTTCCAAAGTTGAGTAACACATGGAGTAGGTACTTGTATTCAAGGGGCATGAGACTTTCAACCTGTACTTTGTCAAGCACACTACTCGTATTGCTTTCACTTTAAACTTAATCATTCAAGATGCTATGATAGGGGAATGAGAGCTTGACACCAAGGATTACCATATTACAATCATTGACTTAAGTAGAGAAGTTCAGAAGATAGATGAAATTTATTCATGCTTTACCTCTACTCATATATATATCTTTCCAAAGTGTCCACCTTTTATATTCAGATTTTCACCAATACTCTATGACCATTGTAGGATGTTCTTACTTATTATTATGCATACATGTGGTCCATAGTACTTCTCTTATGTTACACTTTGTGAATTATCATTGAACATCCTTGCATTGATACTTGATATCACTTCATAATCTATCTTGCATATTGCTACTCTTTTAAGAATGAATCATTTTACTCTATGTAGCAATAGTAATCATCTTGATATCCATTGATAGTATTAAATTGCAAAGTCCATGTTAGTTTTATCACCTTCATACTCGAGGATGAGTATAGGTTAAGCTTGGGGATGTTGATGCATGTAAAATGCATACATGAACTTTGCATTATTTTACTTATATTCCAGTCATATTTGCATCATATAAGGGTTATATCACTGTTTTATAATGATTTTGGGAATATTTGATATGTTTCCTATTTTTTATGAAATTAACCCTGCGTAGGCAGAAAACCCTATTTCTATATTTTAATGTTTCAGGGACCCAAACGACGTCCAAATGACCTGGAAATTTACGAGCATCATTTTTTGGAAGGAACAAGATTTGGGGCGAAGGAAGCAAACAAGCGGAGCCCGAGGGCCAAAAGAGGTGGGCCCACGCGGCCCCTGTACCTGGCCGCGTGGGACCCCTCCAATTGGGCCTCGACGCTCTGTTGCCGTCGATCTTTCCTCCACCGACTCCGTTTTGACCTAAAAACGCCTATAAAAATAGTCCCCCGACGTTCTCTGGAAGGAGCGCCGCAGAAACACAGAAACACCGAAACAGAGACCTGGAGCTGCAGATTGGAGGGGGAAAACTCCGGCGGGGCGCTGCCGGCGTGGTCTCCATCTTCTCCAACGACTTCTCCACCGTCTCCATGATGAAGACGGAGTAGTCCACCTCTGGACTATGGGTTTGTGGAAGTAACTTATGTATCTCTCTCTCTCGAGCTTCACTAATTAGTACCGTATGAGCTGCTGAACATGATTACGGTCATCTATGTAATACCTTTGTGGTGGATCTTTATATGAGTTAATATATGTTTGAGATTGCAATGATTTTGTTTCAGTTATGAAAGTAGATGCATATTATGTACCCCGTTCTTATTTACTTGTTATGATCAAGCATGTTTATGAGAGCGTGTGAGGGGGAACGTGTGCATTAGTTGGAGTAACGGGGGGTGGCTAGTGCAGTGAACGTGAGAGAAAGTTCAGCGATCCACTTGGGTGTTTTACCTTACTTTGTTGCCTCACTAGGGATAAAAAGAAATACCATGCTACCGGAGATGTGGGTGTGACCATTGCCACTTCCTCCATGACTAGATCTAGCATGTTCTTATTTTAACTTCATGTCATGACACTTATTGCTATACTTTGAGTTATCTTAATTACCGAGGTGTTATGATTTAGTTCGCATCTTGGTGGAGTATAAGAGAGACTAATAACCAAAAGGTCTCTATGTTAGGACGTGATGCCCATATAATTATAACTTGTCATTAAACTGTTGTGTTGCAATCTCATATGTCAACTCTAGTGTTCCATTGTCTACCACTTATTAAAGAGAGAGTGCATTTGTGAAACCATGAACCCCGGTCCATTTTTAATCATAAGAAACACCTTTCCAACAACTTTTACCACTTTTACCATTTTATGCCATTTAAAAATCCGAAAATACAAAAACACTTTTACATCTTGCATTCATCATATAAAACCCAAAAATATCATCTATCATTGCTACCACCATCCTTGCATATTTATTTACCACCATTGCATATTTATTTCTTGTTTGCATTGCATATTATCTTGATATCATTCTCACACCTTGTGCTTGACAACCACTAGGTGAGGTTGAGGACCAAAACATTTACTTTGTTTTGTAGGTAACCAAAAGAAGGATAGGAAAGATAAATCTTCACTACTGATTCCCCGAGAGTTCGATATTAAACCCTCGAGTCACCCTCGTGGGGAAAACACGTTTTCCACTTACTACACACTCTGCACTTGGAGTCTCAACCTAACCCATTTACTTTTCACGCAGGTAACTACGTGAAGGGCCATCAGCGCGCGGCGGTTATCATTCTCCCAGACCGGGTCTCGGGGCGTGACAATGGCAGCTATTTTGATATTGTTCTCCCTCTTGGTGAATCATTTTGGAGCACGTTCTGACTAGAGGGGTTTTGGAGGTGGAGCGATGTTTCATCTACCGTCTCGATGACAGCGAGTCTCGGTGGCGCAGTGTCGGATGTGTGATGATAGACGCGCGCAGGGGCGGTGGCGCTGTCTCGTGTCATGGCAGGCATGGCAAGAGTTTTTGCTTTGTTCTACACTCAGGAAATGGGTTGGCGGAAGATGGTGGTGGCGAATATCGGAGCGTGCGCAGAAGACGCTATCTCTGGAATTAGTCAATGAGCCGGCGATGGCGGTGGCCAGGGCATAAGACCCCCTTTTTTTTACCGTTTATGCTAGTTGTGCTGCTTTTACTGTTTAGCGGTTTTGGCTTATTTGATCGTCGTTGTAAGGCTATTTGCTGGTCTATATTAAATAAATAAATAAATTGCATATGCATCTCTTCAATGCACTGGGTGGGTAACTCCCCTTTTCGGAAAAAATATCATCTATCCTGGACAAAAGTTACTATTGATATATCACATCACTCAGTACTCATGTATATTCACATTTTCAAGCAAGGCGAACATCCATGTTATTTCACGAATTCCCATAGAAATAAATCAAAAGGAGAAAGAATATGAAACTAATGGCATCTCTAAAATATGCTTTGATTGTGGTCCTCTAAAACTTATTCACCAGCTACTACAAATAGTTTCGCGCAACGTAGGTCGGGTGCAATGTGATATGTCTAAAATGCCCCCTGTAATTTTCTTTTCAGCATTTCTCCCTCCTTTATCACAAAATCTTCATTTCAGTTACACGTAGAAACAACATAAATATGGCTAAAAGCCCTGGGTCCTACACGTGAAATCCACCGTCACATGACGACGAGCAATTAATGTCGCCTTTTGAACGAAGAGCTGTAGTTGGGCGAGGCGAGGCGTGGTGTCGCGAGATGTTGCGAGAGGAGCAGCTCTTCCTCGGGCGCTGCCCCGAGCAGGCCCGAGCGCCACCATCTCCGGCCGCATACCCTTTTCCATCATATGCGGCTGGCGAGCGCAGCTCCTCCTGCGCGCCTCCAACTGTGATGACGGTCGAGGAGGCGCGACACCACCTCCGCCACAGCATCCAGGAGCTGACCGACCGTGAGCTACGGACGGCTGGCTGACGAATATCGTCAACTTGCCAGTGGGCGCGGCTCGACTATATCATGCGGGAGTGGAGGGACATGCCGTGGGCGCATCACGTCGACCCCAAAACTCCATCTCGGTGCCGTACTGGCACACCGTGGTGGACCAGGTGTATGAGGCGCGTCGCGACGGCTTCTTCCTCCCTGCCGGCATGCGGTCATCACCTAGGGAGTGGTTCACGTGGGACGACAGGCTGGCCCACTCTGACGACGAGGCAGACGAGCTTCCCTTACCACCAGTACCAGCGCTGGCCCAGGAACCTGCACAGCACCAGCACCGGCACCAGAAGAGGGGGCGCAGGATGAGGACAACGACGATGACTGGCCAGAGCCAGAGTGGGAGGGAATGTAGTCCACCATCGAGGCCTCCCTCCGCCGCCGCTAGATCAAACCGACCACACTCCGGAGGCGAAACCAGAAGTCTCAGCCGAGGCTATGCAGGTTCCTCAAGGCCGCCACCGCCAATAGCAGATGACACTTCCGGTATCAAGGATCGAACATGGGCGGCGATGAACCAGCAACATCCAAGTTCCCCACACCGCCGTCGGAAGCGTCGCTAGATTTAGGGTTTAGTTTAAATTTGTTAAATATCGTTTGTCAAATTTTGTTTAAGTTTGTTAAATCTCATTCGGATTTAAATAAAATATCACCGGTTCGTCCATATTCAATATTCAAAAGATTTTCAAAAATAACCTATTAGGAGAAGCCGGTGGGGACATCCGCTCCCAATAGCACTTGTCCGACAACGTTGTCAGACGCTCTGTTGGGAGCGTCGATGGAAATGCTCTTGTGTTCTGAAGATGGTCGTACTAGTATATTCGTATGATCTGACTTTTCAATATAATCTATAAACGAATACTCCTTCCGATCCTATTTAAGTGTCGGGAGAAATACACGTAGGAGGCACCAGTTTAGAGTGTACTAGCGACACTTGTCGCTATTTTAGGATCAGAGAGTATTTAATATTGCTACGGAGAGAAAACATGAGTAATTTTTAGGGAGGGAGGAAATAGCCTTTTCTATTTTCTTTCGAGTAGATGGACCGTGAAGTATAGTTTCTTTTTAAGTGGCTGAAATTTGTTTTTTTACTTGAGTGGCTGATAACTTTTTTTTTTTGAGAACTCACATTTTCAATAAAAAAACTTTAACTAGCATTACAATCCCTCCTTATACAAGAGAAGGGAGGCACATAATTGATCCAAAGACATCTTCTTCTCGACGGGCTAGCCTGCTTCACACACAGGTAACTGATAAGGCCGATAATAAGCAGTGGTGAAAGGACATGATGTTTTGCCTCACGGGTGCAGATGAACTTGTTGTGTAAAATGCATTTTCAACGCAGTTCAAAATATTAAAAAATTCAAACAAAAATTTCGGATGTTCATATGAAAAATGTCTATCGGTACAAAAAAGTTTCGCATCAAAAAGACATTTTGTGTGACCGATATAAAAAAGATAAAAAATGTTACGTGTAGAGACATTTTTGAACACCGAAGATTTGTCTTTTTTATTGTACGAACATAGAATGTTTATATGTACATCCGAATTTTTTTTCAATTTTTTTGATTTTTTAAATTCGTTTTTGTCTAGTGGTGTAGATGCACCTATAAGCCGAAATGGATTTCCCGTGGTGAAAGAGCCACTCTAAAAAGTTGAAAGGTAATAGGGGTAGAATTGTCACTTTGGCTGGAGACCATCGCTCGCCCACCGCTTTCTTTTCCGTTATCTTCTGGATAAACCGAAGGCTAGGACCTATCCCTCAAACAACAAATATAAAAATATAAAAAGCTAAGCCCCACCTCTTTCTGTTACATATTCCACGCAATAAAGTTTGGTCACATCTTTCTCCTCTCTCTCAGGTTGCGCTCGTGCTTGCTTCCAAGAACAAGTCTCTCTCAAAGAAAAAAAAATCAAGGACAAGGAGCTGCCATTGCTGGTGGTAAGTCCCGAATCAACCTTTGTTTTGATCTGATGTGATATGTGTGCTCTGATCGCTTTGATTCATTTCCTTCTTTTGCTGATTTACCTTTTCGATTTCGTGGATTATTCTGTTCATTCCATGCTCTGTTATTTGTGTTGTTCTTCGTTTTGGTTCACACTATAGTTGCCAAGTTCCCGGGTGGATGGGAAGGAGGAACGGACGACCAATCGATTTGGGGTACGCGTTCCAACCAGACGATGAATCCAAACCAGTTTCGGGACGATGAATCCAATTGATTGATACATGGAGTCGCATCACACTAACTAATCACCGTGGGATTAAAATGAATCAATTGATTGATTCATTGATGACGGTAGTACATATACTACGGTCGTAGTTGCCTATTGAATGCTCGTTTATTTAGAAACATCAATCTTCGCATTAATTTCATTACACGAATTGTGCGAGCTGAGACACACGGAGATCCTTGCCGTCGGCGGCGAAGACGCGATGCTCCAGAGACTCGGCTATTGCAGGCAGCTTGGCGGCCGGACCCGGCCACCATCGTCGCCGTTCGCAGAAGTCCACCACCCCGTCTCGAGCGAAAGCTCCCTTTCCCCTACCCACCCAACTCCACCACTCGGGAGCAGCAGGAGAGAGCACTCACTCGTTAGTAGTATTAACCTAATCCCGCCAGTAATCCCCGCCCGCCCATGGCGTCCTCCCTCACGCCGCGCAGCGCCTGCCCGGCGGTGAGTCCCCATCGTGTTCTCCGCCGTGAGTAAGGTTTCGAGCAACGCTTTGTGTCGATTCTTACTTTGTTCTTGGATATTGCTCGCGTGCAACTGAAAATTGAGTTTGATGTGACACTTACTTTCAGATTAGTTCATTCTTTTATGAGTCAACTGGGGCGCAAATTGGACAAACCATACATTTCGAGGAAGATAAATAAATCTCGTGTTACTTGTACAAGCGATTGGTCAACTTCGTGTTTTTTTCTAGTTTATTTACACAGACGACGGGATATACCTTCTAGAATGATTTGTTTTAATTTGTTCGCCTTGTGGTTAATGCTGCTATTTAAAGGGTATAATAATCTAATGTGGGTGTCGAATTGTTTGTGTGTTGTAATTGATATGGAAGTTGCAGTAACGAGTAATATATACTGATTACTTAGAAGCATTGTGGAGGAATATGAAATTTATAGGTATCATGTTTTATTCGCCTGATAACAAACAAAGATGCTGCTGTGTCAATCAGCAATGAATTAGTTATGTTGGAAGCTTCTGTGAAAATGATGAGGAAGATGTAAATCAATTTGGAGTACGGATTGTTAATCAACAAATGTACTAGTAGATTAATTTGCCTTGTTGCAATTCACTGCTGACCTGTCTTAGAAGATGCCTAAAGAATTTCCCATTGAATTTTCCACTTAGACTACGTTTACCATTGTGATCACACTTCTTTATTCATTATTTTGGCCTTTATTATGTATTCAGATTGATGGCGATGGAGGGGCCAATTCTAATGCAAGCAAAGCTTCCTGCAGCCCTGATCAGCAACTCACTGATAAAATCTGGGCAGCTTGGAACTGCATTCCTGGGTGCAATGTCTAAGTACCGCAACTTTACTAGACTAGTTTCTCCAATCTCTCAGTCGTCTCCAAGGAACTTTGGTCCTATTTTCTGTAGCTTCAGCTCCTCATTTGATGGTGATGGATACATGGCTGGCAACTTCAATGAGAATGATGAAGATTATGTTAATTCCACTGTGATGGAAGCAGGTAACTCTTTGTGCCATACATATTCAAGAATTACTCAGTCTTCGATTTGCTTACCTTTGTGTTTTTTGTCAACATCAATTATGCAAGGTTCGTAAGTTCTCTATTGTATCACTAGAGCACCAGCATTAAGAAATATTTGGAAATTTATCTTTCCATTACAACTTCTATTTCATTCGTCACATTTATAGTTTTTATTTTTCCGATAAAGGGGTGATTTTATTGACTCTCAATGTCGCTTCAAGGTGATACAATATAAGAGTTTCCCCCTCATCAAGGCAATTCTGCCGCATCCCATCCCCACTAAGAAGTTTGAAACAACCATTTACCGAGTAGAGTGTGTTTTTGGCTTCCAGATCTTGGATCCCATTTCCACCTTGATCTTCTGGGAGACCTATAATAATTTTTTCGTCATTATCACATCGACAGGAGATTCTGACCCATATTTTTTTTTATCACATCGGCAGGAGATTCGATCTATAACAGTCTAACCGTTTCAACACCCCTTTGGGGCTTTTTTGGGAGAGAATTGCACTTTTATCGCGGCTTTTGCACCAACTAGGGATGCACAAAATCTTTAAATATGAGTACCAAGATTTACAGACAAAGGACTATCCTCATTGATAAATAGAAACCCAAATTTGCGTGAGAATTTGAATCTGGGTGGGGGGTTTGTACATCCAGTCTCCCAACCAAGTGAGCTAGGCTCCTTAATAATAGTTAGTTCAATACACAATTTGTACACTCAGACTTGGTAAGATAACATTGCATGGATTGGATAGTTCTCCACCTGAGCTCCCAGGTAGTCTATTTGCTAGTATTGATCTGAAGCAGAGGATTGTTCACTATATGTTTACTCTATGTCAATCACGTTAACGTGTAATATTTGTGTGCAGTATATATGAAAGTGTCTATAACCTACTGTTTATGATAGATTCGAATCCCATTTGGCCATTGGCTGTGATTTTTTACTAATGTATGGTTTGTGTCGTACTTGCAATAAAATAGTTTCGTACAAATGGCACGTATGTGGCTCAATCCTAAGATATCCCTTACTCCATCTATTTAAGAATGTATGGTGTTTTGTTCATCATTGCTGGTAACTTTCAACTCTAACTATTACTCCCTTAATTTTTAAATACAAGGCCACTTCGTTCGTGCCAAAATTGACTAAGGATTTGAGCAACAAAATATGAGTTATCTGTCACCAAAGTATATTATTCGGAAAGTTCTTTCAATGACATACTTTCTGTAGCATATAACGCACATTTTGTTGTTAAAATTAAGGGTCAGAGTTAGACCCAAAATATGAAGTGGCCTTGTATTCAAAGATCGGAGCGTGTACCTTTATTTATTAGGTTGACAAAAGGTGTAATTTGACTCTATAATATAATCATTGCTCATGAAAATATGATAAAAGCATTTCCACTTACCAATCTAAGTATGTTTTATACCCCTAGTAGTTTAGAGAGGTTTGACTTGCACATTTCTGAAACAACATGAATGGAAGAAGCATCTAATAACTTGAAAAAATGGTTCTGACAGGTTAGATATGTATATCATGATTTATCTGCAGTGGTAATTTGCCTCATTTTCCTTTTAGTCAGCAGCTTTATAGAATACATGCAATCAGGCAGGGAGCATTAGGAATTTAGGATACATCATGTCCGTATCACATATTAATGTATATATGTTTCCCAAATTGAGACACACTCATTGAATAATGAATAGATTGGTGCTGGTGGATTGAATGACTATTGAACACAGATATTTTCGATGTGTCTGTTCTTCGATAATTATTAGTGACGCGTATACATTTTGTTTGCTATTCCAGTTGAGGTGAGAAGTGGATCAGATGGATATATAATAAAGATGCGGGACGGGAAGAATCTGCGGTGTGTGCATAATAATAATGCTCAAGGCAGACATATTCCTGAGAGTGCGCCACAACCTGCTATTGTTCTGAGGATAGAAGATGGAAGTGAAACTTTACTTCCAATAATTGTTTGTATGCGCGACTCCAAATTCTCTATCAAAGTTCAAAATTAAATTTTTTCTTTGATTTTAATGCATGTAAATTTACCTTTTCAGTGGAGATGCCAAGTATACTTTTGATGGCTGCTATTCGTAATGTCCATATTGTAATACTCTATTTATCGGTACTATTCACCCCATTTATTTTGCTTTATATAGTCACTAACCCTTTCTTGTTTAGGCAAGGCCGACCATATATCAAGTTGTGAAGGAACTGATCAGTAAGATGGGTTATGAGGTAACCTTATTTTGTAATCATTTGTTACTAGTTACACACCCTGACAAGTTCACATACCATAACACACATTCAGTTTATTCCTTTCTCATGTCGTGGGTGGTTCCAGGTAAAACTTGTTCGGGTAAACAAGAGGATTCAGGAAGCATACTGTGCCGAGCTGTATCTAACGAAGGTACTAGTGATTGATCAAAAGATTTTCGAAGGAAACCGAATATCGTTTACAGTGGGTACATTAGTGTGATAATATCATTGTTGCTCTGACCTGGAAGCTGCCTGTACTGCAGATTGGAAATCAGACAGAGAGTATAACTTTTGATCTTCGACCTTCAGATGCTATCAACATTGCTGTTCGCTGCAAGGTATTATCATAACTAGTCGACAACCCGTGCATTCACACGGGCTAGTATATCTATAAATTCTCAATTTTATAATTTTGGACATATGTACATACTGTTATATCATCATGCTAAGTAACATTGGCATCATTTCGATTGTTCCTCCAAAGATTCCAATACAAATATACTATTAGGATGCAACACTACTACATCCCTAGATAAGAATATATCCGTCCAAAAAAAATTTATAGTAGATCTGATGCAACAGTGCTACGTCCCTGGATAAAAACATATTGGTCCAATTTTTTTCTAGTAGATCACATCTGCAATCAATTGTTGCTCACCATAGTGCATTTTTATTTGCAACAAAATGTACTATGTCATTCATCTTTGCAGAAAATAAACAGTTGTGTACACAAATGGTTAAATCTTAAATGAAATTTATATTAGTCTCTCTGGACATACATTTGGTATCTTTGTTCATTATTAGCCTTTTGGTACCTTTGTTAATTATTAGCATATATGTGTTTGTATTTAGATCATGGTTTTTAAAGCGTCCCTAAGGCAACGCTTAAGCACTAAGGCGCCTAAAGCGTTCGCTTAAGCGCCCCTCCTCCGCCTTACGGTGCTTTGCCGCCTTAAAAACCATGATTTAGATACTTTCCGATCCTTAACAAATTATTTGGCTTCAATCGTACTGAGATTTCTTTTTAAGGCGGAAATTAATAGATGAATTGACAATCAACAATCTGTTAAGATCAGATTGTACATATATTGTTGTTGCTAAATGTTAGATGTGATATCTATAAGTATGAGGTAATTTATTTAATTAATCCTGATACACTTGATATATATATTGCCGAGGCCTCCCGCCCGTTCACCGCGATGCCGAATCCACCGTGATGTCACCCGCCACACTGCCCACCGATTCCATCTGCCGCCCACGACGCCGTCGAGGACGAGCCCACCAGCCGTTCGCTTAGCCACCTAGGCCCCCCGCCGCTCACTGTCGCAAGCCGCCGAGTCGGCAGCCGCTCTCCTCTAGCCATGGAGATCCCAAAACCGCCGAAGACACCAACACAGCCGTCCAGCCCACCCCGCCGCCTAACCATAGAGGCTGGCAGGCCACTGCCGCCGTACCCATCTGGAGTCACTCGCTGCTCGCCGGAATCCCAATCAGTAGTCGCTCGCCGGTCGCAGCGGGGATACCGAACCGCCAACCGTACGCGACGCTCTCGATTAGAACACGGGAAAAAACTCAGCAGGCGTAGTGGGCTTAGCTCCTATCCCACGACCATAGGAAGAAAGAAACCGTCAACGTTACAAGAAAAAGAAAAATACGTCAATAGGTATCGGGTTGGGCCGCGCCAGGTTTGGTGGAGCAAGGTGGTCCGGCTTGATCGATCGACCTGGGGGCAGAATAACTTATTATGCACCCAGGGTGTCTAATAGATCTTCTATATATATGTATATATATTTTACGCAATACACTTGATATATATCATTACAACGTCCTTAATAAATGTACCGAATACAAATGCATATTTCATTAAACTTAAAGAAAAATTAAATGATCTAGGTGAATAATAATGGATATGTCTCAGAAGCAAGCTCTTCCATAGATTAGGAATTTATAAACCGTGCACCAACGTGCAAGGTTCAGGCTGGAACAGGCAGAGTGACTGAACGCCTTCGAGTCCGAGCAAGGTAGCAGGCAGAAGAGTAGTGCGATGCTAGGCGGAGTGACGCAGGGATGAGAGCTGAGTAGTAGCACAGCCTGTTAGATTTATGGGTTTAGGTATAGGTCTTGATCAATTTAGCTAGGTGTGTACATGTAAATTGCTTCCAGCAAGCAAATTCTCATCGGAAGCTCTTCGTCCAAAACAAATTTAAAACTGCATCAGAAGCAACCGAAGCCAGCTTTGTGTCAGCTTTGTTACAAAGAATGAACTAGCTCTTCCAGGTCGCTCTCGAACAACAACAACAACAAAGCCTTTTTTTTCCCAAACAAGTTGGGTAGGCTAGAGTTGAAACCCATAAGATCTCGAAACCAGGTCATGGTTCTGGCACATAGATAGCTAACTTCCACGCAGTCCTATCCATGGCTAGTTATTTGGTGATATTCCAATCCTTCAGATCTCTCTTAACAGACTCCTCCCATGTCAAGTTTGGCCTACCACGACCCCTCTTAACATTCTCATCCCGCTTATCCGTCCGGTATGTAATGGCGCTTCCGGAGGCCTATGTTCTATATGACCAAACCATCTTAGACGGTGTTGGACAACCTTCTCTTCAATTGGTGCTACCCCAACTCTCTCACGTATATCATCATTCCTAACCCGGTCCTTTCTTGTGTGGCCACATATCCATCTCAACATGTGCATCTCCGCTACACCTAACTGTTGGATATGTCGTCTCTTGGTCGGCCAACATTCTGCGCCATACAACATCGCAGGTCGAACCGCCGTCCTATAGAACTTGCCTTTTAGCTTTTGTGGTACTTTCCTATCGCAGAGGACGCCAGAAGCTTGGCGCCACTTCATCCAACCAGGTTTGATTCGATGACTCACATCTTCATCGATATCACCATCCTTCTGGAGCATAGACCCCAAATATCGGAAGGTGTTTTTCTCAGGTACCACCTGTCCATCAAGCCTAACCTCTTCCTCCTCGTGCCTAGTAGTACTGAAACTGCACCTCATGTACTCAGTTTTGGTTCTACTAAGCCTAAAACCTTTCGATTCTAGAGTCCGCCTCCACAGCTCTAACTTTCTATTAACCCCCGCCAGACTATCGTCAATTAGCACCACATCATCCGCAAAGAGCATACACCATGGGATATCTCCTTGTATATCCCATGTGACCTCATCCATCACCAAAGTAAAGAGATAAGGGCTCAAAGCTGACCCCTGGTGCAGTCCTATTTTAATTGGAAAGTCATTGGTGTCGCCATCACTTGTTCGAACACTTGTCACAACATTATCATACATATCCTTAATGAGGGTAATGTACTTTGTTGGGACTTTGTGTTTCTCCAAGGCCCACCACATGACATTCCGTGGTATCTTATCATACGCCTTCTCCGAGTCAATGAACACCATATGAAGATCCTTCTTCTTCTCCCTGTATCTCTCCATAAGTTGTATCTCTCCATAAGTTGTCGTACCAAGAAGATGGCTTCCATGGTAGACCTCCCAGGCATGAAACCAAATTGATTTTTGGTCACGCTTGTCAATCTTTTTAAACGGTGCTCAATGACTCTCTCCCATAGCTTCATTGTATGGCTCATCAACTTGATTCCACGGTAATTAGTGCAACTTTGAACATCCCCCTTGTTCTTGAAGATTGGCACTAATGTACTCCGCCTCCATTCTTCGGGCATCTTGTTTGACCAAAAAATGAGGTTGAAAAGTTTAGTTAGCCATACTATCGCTATGTCTCCAAGGCCTCTCCACACCTCGATGGGGATACCATCAGGGCCCATTGCCTTGCCTCCTTTCATCCTCTTCAAAGTCTCCCTAACCTCAGCCTCCTGGATACGCCGCACAAAGTGTCGGCTGGTATCATCGGAGGAATCGTCTAGCTCAATGGTAGAGCTCTCATTCTCTCCATTGAACAGGTCGTCGAAGTACTCTCGCCATCTACGCTTGATCTTTTCGTCCTTCACGAGGAGTTGATCCGCTCCGTCCTTTATGTATTTGACTTGGTTGACATCCCTCGTCTTCCTTTCTCTCGTCTTCGCCATCTTATAGATGTCTCTTTCGCCTTCCTTCGTGTTTAGACGCTGGTAGAGGTCCTCATACGCCCGACCCCTTGCCTCGCTCACCGCTCGCTTTGCGGCCTTCTTTGCCCCCTTGTATATCTCCATGTTGGTTGCGCTCCTGTCCAGGTATAGGCGTCTGAAACAGTCCTTCTTCTCCTTAATAGCCTTCTGGACCTCAACGTTCCACCACCAGGTATCCTTCGCATCCCTTCTACTTCCCCTGGTCACCCCAAACTCCTCTGAAGCCATCTTCCGAATGCAAGTCGCCATCCTCATCCACATACTGTTTGCATCGCCTCCTTCCTCCCAAGGGCCCTCTTTAAAAACCCTCTCCTTAAAAGCTTGAGTTGTCTCTCCCTTTAACTTCCAGGTCGCTCTCCATCAAAAAGAAATTCAAATCGACTAGTTGCATCGACACAAGTGAACTGAGCCTGAGGTCATCATAGCCTGAGACAAACAGCCGTGGCAGCTGGTGGCAACAAGTGGCCAGCGGCGTCACTACGCTGCTGGTGCTTGCATGTGCAAGTGTGCTTTGTAGGATGTTGGCAGGATATGAATGATCAACAGGATACGCGAACTGTGGTGCGAAGCCCACTTAGATACTACAGGTTGTCCACGACGCCGCCAAGGCGATTTAAGCGGCGCGGCCGGAGCGGGCTTGCGGACGCCCGCGTCTGCTTGCAACCTAAGGTGGCAGAAGTAAGCGGAGCAGGACAGCAGATCGGACATGAGGCGGCAAGAGAGAGAAAAATGGCAGAGGGAGGAAGCAACGGCCGCCTGAAAAGGAGAACGATGGTAAAATATCTTATTAATTAGAAACCTTGGTGAGAGAAGATGCGGAGAAGGATGTGATGGTCACTCGGAAGGCGAAATTCTCGATCAGCCGGATGGAGGTTTAGAAGATACGACGCCAGATTGAAAGAGGAGACTCCACGATTCAATCTGAGCTGTTCATCTTTTGATCTAATAGTTAATAATAGTTTAGATGTGAGAATTAACCTGGAGCTTTGCATGGTGCCTCCAATTAGCAAATACTCCCTCCGCGCAAAAAAAAATTCTGTTTTTTCACTACAAAACAAGGCGCCGATGCAGATTTGGATCCGTTGCCCCGAAACTGTCCTCCACTCGTTCGGCTCCTCCTCGCGCAGTTAAAGCTGGTGCTGCTCCCTTCCTTCGTATCCTGTACAATAATTACTGTGCCCCCCTAAAAAACGTTGCTGATTGGATGATTGGCTTGCACATGCACTGCATGCGGGAGGGCCTTTACGCTGTGCATGCGTGTGGAGCCTGGCAACAAATCTGAGAGAGATTGTCTAGGGGCAAGATCGTAAAGTATTTTGCTGCAAACTTCTCCTTAATCGACGTGCCAGAAAATATACGCCTTATTCAATGGAACGGAGGGAGTATATATAACATCTTGAAGGTTCAGTTTGCGTTTTATTATCTCTCTCGCACTAGAAGATGGCATGCTTTTTTTTGGAGCTTCTATTTCTCTTAGTTTCTATGGTGATTGTTGTGCTTACAAAATTTCATGTTTAGCTTTTTAATTAGTATTAATTATGAGTTGGCAATGTAGCTGCATGCTCACAATGTTAATAGTTCTAAGAAAAATGCAGCACTAGGAGTAGTAATGTTTGTTGTATAGTTATAAGCCTGAACCAGGGGATCTCCATGGTCCGAAGACCAAATGCAAGCATAAGTTTAGATTAGAATTCATATCTAAGATGATCTTTGAGCTAATCCTGTCTCAAATCTGTATTTACGCCATTGCTCATGAAAAAACAGGTTCCTATACAAGTACATAAGAGTCTTGCATACAGCGATGGCATAAGACCAGTAGAGCCAACAAAATTGGTGGTCGCATCTGATGGTTTGTTGTTTACTGAACTTGACAGGTATTCTGTTTTTCGTATATATTATTTGTGCCTCGAATGCATGTATCAATTGTGACACAGCAGTTTAATCTTTTTCGTACTTCATTCCTAGATCTGGGCACAACCCTTCTTGGTTCTCTTGACAATGAACAATGCACTTGTAATATGAATGAGAGTTTTTAGTCAGACTACTCTGAAAACGAGCTTGACACAGTAACTCTGGTTGAATGGTCAATCACGAGTTGAGAATTTTTCTTCTAGTCAAAACTTTGGTTCCTTATAGAGTTTTTTCTTTATTACTGTATATGGTTGGAAGGCTCATCCATCTTCCTGCATATTTGTTGTCTTATACTAAAGTTTGTTGTCAGGCCTGATGGACAGCCCTGCAACGAGGCTCAAGAGTTTAGTTTGGTACGAAACATGCTCATTGCAGTTGTTGAAGAGAGGTACAAAGATGCAGGTAACGTTTCTATGCTTCGATTTACTCTGGACAACGATTGATATTTGGCAGTTTGAATGCAAAGATCGTTGTCAACCTTAAAACAGAACCGGTTTGTGCTCTACAAATGAGCAAAGAAGAACTGGTCTTTGAGATGAGGAGCTTTAGCTAAAATCTAACAAAGACATTACAGTTAATTTTGATTTCTCTCTATGTGTCTTGTAGCGGCATGGAAGGACAAACTAATGAAGCTGAGGTCTAAGCGCAAGAACTGGGCCTGAAAGGTTCTCCACTCTACTTTATTCCGGTCCTATTGTTTTCTCTTTGCTGAATTGTGATTGTTTCCCTCTTTAATAGCTTGGCTTATTTGGACGGTGTAAATAGAGATGGTGCCCTGATGATCCCCAACATGCAATGGAGATGATCGATGGTGGCTATGGTTTGAAGTACAAGCCCCTAACTAGTGGCTTCTGTAAATTCAAACTAGTATCTAAGAAGTAAGAAGTAGTCTATGTAAATTCCTTCCTGCTTGTGTCTGTTTGCATCAAGAATCGTCTGTGCCATCAATGAATCCTGCTACTTCTGGGAAAGCAAGGTTACGATTTACGAACAAGCCAACCCCGTGACGAGCCCCTTGACATTGGCAGCACTGGGTGAGTTAGCTTCAGGCGGTTGTCGACAAGGTTATAATAGGTTGGTGATGTGGGGAGCCCCTGATCGTCTTGCTCTTGCCAAGATGACCTTTGAGGTTCTGAATCCTTTTAAAAGGACCATAACACCCGTGGAAAGAGGAAAGGGGTGCATTGTGGTATGGAGTATGGTGTACTTCAATAAGCTTGATGTAGGAGAGTCTTGTCAGTGTGTTTCAATTCAGTCGTCGTAGCAGCTAGTAAGGCGGCATGGGAGCGCTCATCTGGAAAAAAAGTCATAGCAACACAAAGAAGTACACATCCCAAGCACCAAATTACATTTCAGGAATTGGTAGGGAAATCCCAAGGAAGAAAATTTATTTTTCAATAATTGGTAGGGCCGCGTGGACGTGTACCCCCTTTAGCACAAATTACGACGTCCACTCTCCCAGTAGGGAGATGGTAAACCAGTGTGCCTGACAGAGTGCAATGTAGGCCACTGACCTAGGCCATGAGGCTTCTTGATCCCTCATCGACCCCGTCCAGGTAAGTGAGTTTCAAGGTCGCCACGGGTGGTAATTAAATAGGAGGCTCTCCCACCCCGCCTCACTCCCGTTTCCGATATGGTACTAAATATTTAGATAATATCCTGCCGCAGCCGTGGGGGTTCGGATCGTGGGCCTTTTTCGGTCCGCGACTTGGATGAGAAACGAACTGGGTTATGCGTTCAGTAGTTCGTTGCTTCGGGGATTGCCGAATCAAGTTTTTTTTGCTCCAAATAAAGCAACTTCGTGCAGATCCCCACAACGCGAGGAACAAACAAAAAAGTCGATGGCAGGAGGCGGCGCATCCGAGATCGCGCGGGAGCAGGTCATGGCCGCCATATCAGATCGTTACCGGGCTAGGATGCAGATATCTAGACAGATGGCTGCCGGACCACACCCTCTCCCCGAGCAGCGCCTGGCGGAGCTGCGCATGCACCAGGGCGTCCTCGCCGACGATATCTCCGACCTCTGCGTCGTCCTCCGCGGCCTCAGGCTAAGGGACATGTCGTTCATGGCGGAGATGCCGCCGGGCCGGCTGGACGAGCTGCTCGGCGCCAGGACGGGCCGGGTAATAAGCAGTCGTCGGGACGTACCGCTGGAGGGGAGGCTGAACATGGAGGCGGCGCAGCGCGCGTTCCAGAGGGTGTTAGAGATGCCGCGGGCATCGTCCTCTCCCGGCGCGGTCATGCCAGCATCGGAAGCGCGGCCGCCTGCAGGTGGTCAGGCGGCGGTGGGTACGGCGGTGGGTACGGCGGCGGTGACACTCTTAGGAGGGGCAAAATCTACGATAACCCCCCCAGTTCGCGCGCCTTCTATCATATGCCCCCCTTTGTGTCACTGACATGTGGTGCTTGACGATCGCGATCCGTAGCACGTCATCAGAGCAGCCAAGGGTCTTCTTGAGCAGCTCCATCCTTGCAACAAGCTTCTGTTTGTTTGCGATGGAGACTGTCGCGAGCGCATACATGAACTGGCCTGAGCCGTGTCGCACTCCAAGCTCCTCCTCTGTGTGCGCGATAAACTCCTTGAGTTTGTCTGGTTTGCAGACAAGCACCCACATCCCACTGAGGCCAGCCTTGGCGAGATCAGAAACACTTAACCCGCACCGTAGAAGCAGCGCGATGTTGGGCTTGACCATAGTGTCAAGGTCACGCCTTAGAATGGCAATGCCTCCTAAAGCACCCCTTAAGACGGCATGGATGAAGTCGTCGAAGGATCCAAACAATGAGATTCAGAACTGGAGTTTGCAGACAAGCACCCACATCCCACTGATTCTGGAGAGCATGGTGGCGCCGGCGGAATGCTGGCTGTCGACGGGATAGGGTTGATGATGACGGGAGAATTGATTATAACCCCGTGTTCACGCGCCTTGGATCTTAACCCCCTTTTTTCGTCTACCTCTCTTCTAAGCCCCCCCAGTTGGCTGTGTTCGTTGCTGATTGCCCCCTCTGGCTTTGTTATCTCCTAATTAAACTAATAATCCAATATTATAGGTTAATTATAACCTGAAATGACAAATCTGCCCCTGTCTATTTCTTCAAGTCGCTCGCGTTGGGAAAGCAGAGAAGTTGCTCGTTCTTTTCCGCTCGCTCTGTCCGTGACCTTGCCGCGCGACGCCCCTGTCCGCTCCGCCGCATATCCCCGCCGTTCTGCCGGTCCTGGACTCGGGAAAAATTTCGGGGCGCCCGCTCGACCCGCTCCGGCTGCCCCTGCCGCGTGTCGGCCCTGCTCCGGCCGCCATCGGGCGAGCTCGGTCTCCGGCGCCCCGGCCACCCTGTGGCTGTGTCCTTGCCGCGGCGAGCTCCTCCGCCACTGGTACTTCTCTGAGCCCCCCACCTGCTCAGCCAGGGACGACGGACGGCGGAGCGCAGTGGCTATGGTGGTTGGCGACAGGTCGGGGACGAGCTGACTGCAAAGAGACGAACGGGCCAGTCTTCCTTCGTCTCGTGTGTTGAAGAAATTGGACAAGGGTAGATTTGTCGATTCAGAATACAATTAGACTAATTTCTTCCGTTACTAGATAAATGACGAGATAACAGCGCAAAGGGGGCTCAGAGGAAGGCAGAGGAAAAAGGGGTATAAGATCCAAGGCGCGTGAACTCGGGGGGTTATAATCAATTCCCCGATGATGACTAGGGAGCCGATTCCAGATGCAGTGTTGGGTCGAGCCTGACCGGTTGATTTGGGAGGGCCGGAACACCAAAATACACAAATCTCCTCAAAAAAAAAAACACATAGACTGAAAACCGTGATTTCTAACGTACAGAAGTTGTTAAGTTCACAAGTTGTTCTGCATATTTTCTGAGATGGTATGAACCAAAATGCATGATTTGGCAAATTAGGCCTGTTTAGCGGCTAGATGAGGGTGAGTGTCGTATCCCTTTTCTCCGCATTTTTACTACTCCCTCCGTCCCAAAATAACTGTCTGAGATTTGCCAAAAAATGGATGTATCTACACATGAAACATGTCTAGATACATCCAATTTTGCACAAATTTGATACAGTTATTTTAGAACGAAGGGAGTAGAATAGAGCGTGCAATCGTGTCAATGGCACGTGAGTCCATACCAAAGGTAAAAAGTAGGTTCTACAATAAAGATGAATATATGAGATCAGAACCATCATAATTCTATAGAAGAGAGTGGTGCATGTGACGAAGTTGAAGAACGTGTCCACCCAGACAAGCCGATAAATGCAATGAAATGAAATACCTTGGCGCAACAACAATGTGTACTACTCCCTCCGTCTCAAAATAACTGTCTTAGATTTGTCAAAAAGTGGATGTATCTAGACATGAAACAAGTATAGATACATTCACTTTTGTACAACTTTCAGACACTTATTTTGGGACGGAGGAAGTAGTAATTTGGTCCTGAATCGACCCGAGGACCACGGGCAACATATCCGTAACTGCGGGTGTGTTAGAATTAAAATTGCATCAAATTGATGACGCGGGACTCGTGAATGCTAACGTTGTCCATGACATCCATTGATCCACTCATGTACACCACTAAATTGTTTGTATATAAAATGTATAAGTTATAGTCAACCTCACAAGTTTTTCATATATTTTCTGAGATAAGTACGAACCAAAACGCATGGTTTGACGAATTGGACCCTGTCAGTGCTCGATGAGGTCATGAAGCCCATGAGGCGACGTGACGTATCCCTAATCTCCATATCTTTACACAGTTTCACAGGACACTTGCAGTCGTATGGAAGGCATGTGAGCCTATAACGAGGTGAAAAAAATGGTAGATAGCAAATCAGAACTGACTACAAGAGAGTACTGCTTGAAGGCGCTGAAATGGAAGATGTATCCGTCCACACAAGCTGATAAATACAATGCAATGAAGGAGCTTCGCAACAACGATGCCCAACATATAACCATATGTCTGTTCCAAGCATCGTAGTTCCATTAGCTCCAGTGGTGATGAATGGAGATTATTCATATATTCACGTAGTAGCGACTACTCTATATGTAAATGAGTTGTATAGGCTTGAGATGCATTAGGAACCGCTTGGTATCGGTATCCTCGAATCATTTCATGGCTGGGTAGCCAATGTGTGCTAGTACTTTTGCCCATTCAGCTTTGTCAGCCGGGACTAATGGGCGCCATATCCATTCGATCAAAGTTGCATCAACCTGACGGCTTGGATAAGGCAATGCTCTAGATGTCCATATTCGCCTACAGCATGAGCGCATGTTAATGTGATTCCGAATATTTTCTGAGATGTGAGTGAATCAATTGATTAATAACTCGTAGCTCAAAATATCATAGACAACGTTTCATAACCAGTTCCAAGTTTCCCAGTGGCAAGCAGATGCGCATATCTGGGCCTACAAGATGCTAATCAAATAGATGTCACGTGAATGCATGATCCATCCATCATGACATCTAGTAACCACTGGCATAGTCGGCCTACTGACAACGGACATTTTGCACACAAAGATACGTAAAACAACCATAGTGAATGGTTTCATTAATTACTACCAGATACTCGTGGTCTTCGTCTCTTGGACATGTCATGCATACATACTATCAGCATCGAACCAAATAATGCTACTGCTTGTCTCATCTTCCTTTACCCTTCCTAAGTACTGTTTAGAACCACCCAGCAGCTCATGTTAATTTCTGCTGGGTACTACAGCTTTATCCGGGCAAGGATTTAACCGAAAACAGCACATCAGCTACACCATATCTTCCATGAAAGTTTACAAAAACAGAAATATATTACTTCCTCTGTCCCAAAATATAAGACGTTTTGGTAGGCTGTCCTAAACCCTACATTGTACTATTTCAAAAGAAGTTTCATATCTTTGACGCTTATTATAGCCAAGAAAAATGCCAAAAGTAGGAGATAAATAACTTAAATAGCACGGAGGGTGTTACAGTCGTTTTAGTGATCATGCAGGGGAAGTTTCTACTTCAAAAGTGTATATCAAATATAATCATTTGAATGTGTTGTTCTGTAAGCTTTGTAAGACAGAAATTTTACTAGGGCTCTCAATTCGGCTTCAGAGTTCAGACTAAAGAATAAGCCAAGCCACAAAATTAGTACGTAAACAAGAATGAATTTTACTTAACCAAATACTCACAGAAGTGCTTGGTAAGAAAATTCTTTCTCTGTCGTGACTTTAATCACTATCTAAAACCAAACTAGTTAAGCCTCGGTGGAGTAATGGACCGAGAAAACAACATTTGAGATGAAAGTGGTCCACTGGCTAAAAATGGATGGCAAAGCCTCAAAGAGGTAGCAGTAACTAGTTAGCTATGTCAACGTAAGTTTAAAAATAAACACAATTAGAGAAAGATGCAGTTACTTCAATATCTCGCTAGCTCAAGTACTATAACAAGGACCAATCTTTATTAAAACATTCAAACATAAGGATTACCTTGAACCATAAGGCAGGGATAAGTATTGACTAGTGAGACAAGTGGAATTAAGGCACCAAAATAAGAGAATCCAGTTGCTTCATACATATCCAAAGTTTGAACAAAGATTGTGAGCGTTATCTCAAAAAAAATCACATAGATTGTGTGAACAGTCAGATTAGTAGTTCAATTGCTGAGCCAAAGAACTAGAGCGTTTGTGCCATGGACAGTACCTAATGAGCAGAAGCTGCAGTGTTACCGCCTGAACATCTAGTACACCAAAGGATAGAAAAAATCATATGTTAAGATGTCAAAGTTGGACTATGGAGGGCATCTGTCCAGCACAAGCTGCAGCATACATATCAGCGATCCCAGGGACACTGTCCTTATGATGACCAACAAAACTTTGATTCCTCAGACAGTCTCAATCTTGGACAGCACAGTTTCAGTCTTATGGCGAAGCATCTCCATTAACTTGGTGCTTTCCCAAGACATCCAGAGGCATAATCATCAGCGAGGCCTGGAATACTATTCTTATAAGGATTCACAAACTTGTCTACAAACTTCTTTTCAGCGAGCGAGGCGGTGTAATAGTAATCCAACTCCACATTGAGTAATCCCTTGTGCCTGAGAAGGTGGAGCAAGGATCGTCGGGGCATCAACCGCTTCTCACGGCTATACATGATCAGAACTGGCCTCTGGCAATATAGGACGCCTGCAGACCCACATCCCTCATCAAGAACTCCACGGCAGTCTGGATCATCCTGTCAGATTTTGCCAGGACAAGCGGCGCCTTCTTGGCGATCATGGATATATCATCCTGTGAAAACCCGAGCTCCCGCAGCAGCTGTACTTTCCCCGCGAGAACGTCCTTGCTCACGAAGGAGAGCGCGGCGAGCGCGCGGCGGAACATCCTTGAGCCCCGCTCGACGCCTAACTCCTCCACTTGCGCGATGGCGCCGAGGAGAATCTTGCGTTTCACGGTGAACAGCCGGCTGGAGTACAAGCTTATGCCGGCAATGTCGTGGGCACTTACGCCGCACTCCTGGAGCGTGTTGAGGTTGGGCTTGATCACCTTGTCGATGCTGGCGCTGAGGAGCTCGCGGTTTGACTTGGCGAGACGGAGCAGCTTGTCGTAGGTGCCGAGGGTCTGGAGCCAGAACTGGATGTTGCCGCGGAGAGCCCCCGTGCGGCGGATTGGGAGAACGGCCATGATCTGCGGAGGCGAGAGGCCGATTTCGGCGAGCTCGGCGAAGCGCGGGGCGAGGACCCTCCCCACGCTGGCGGACAGGATGAGCGGGTCGGAGGCCACGGCGGCGGCGATGTCGGAGCGGGGGACGCCGCGGGACGAGAGGAAAGCCAGGGCGGCGTGAGGACTGGAGAGGGACGTGAGGTTGGGGAGCCTCTTGGAGGCCTTGAGGGCTTGCGCTGGGGCGAGGCCGCAGTCGGTGACGAGGAAGTCGTTGGCGGAGAAGGATTTGGGGGAAATTGATGCGGTGGTGGAGAGGAAGCAGTGGACTGGAACGAGGTGGGCGGCGTTGATATGAGATGACGGGTAGCTGAGGAAGAGATGAAGGACGCGCGTCCGGAGGTGGCGGATCATGGCGTCACGGCGGCGGCGGGCGGAAAGTGTGTGCGAGGAGCGACGAATGAAAAGGCGGCGAAACCTAAATGCCGCCCGTTAGCGGCGCGTATCGTTCGCGCCGCTAACGGGGACAATCTGGCGGGCCGGCCCAGTTTGGCTCATCTGGCGCCTTCCCTTCTTTCTTTCGTTTTTTGTTCTTTTTCTTTTTCCGTTTCTTTTTCTGTCTTTGTTTTCCTTTTTTTTCTTTTCTGTTTTGTTTTCGTTATTATTATTTTTCTTTTTTCGTTTTCTTTTTTTGTTCTTGTTTATTTTTCTTTTTCTCTTTTTTCTTTTTTGTTGTTTTTATAATTTTTTAATTTTTAAAAATAGTTCTAAATTTAAAAATGGTTCCAAATTTGAATTTTTTTATTTTTTAAACAGTTTCATTTTAAAAATGGTTCCAAATTTAAAAATGATTCCAAATTAAAATGGTTCCAAATTTGAAAAATTGTTTATTTTTTTAAATGGTTCCAACTTTAAAAATTGTTCATTTTCGAAAATGGTTCCAAATTTGAAGATTATTCATTTTTGAAAATGGTTCCAAATTTTAAATTGGTTCCAAATTTGAAAATGGTTCCGAATTTAAAATGGTTCCATTTTTGAAAATGGTTCCATTTTTAAAATAGTTCTGAATTTAAAATGGTTCCAAATTTAAAAATGGTTCCAATTTTTAAAATTCTTCACTTTTTAAAATGGTTCCAAATTTAAAAAAATCTTCATTTCTTAAAATGGTTCCGATTTTTTGAAAATGGTTCTGAACCAAAAAAATGGTTCCGATTTTTTAAAATGGTTCCAAACCGAAAAAATGGTTCCGATTTTTTCGAAAATGGTTCCTTTTTAAAATGATTCCAATCAAATTTGGAAAAAAATTTAAAAATTGGAACCATTTTAAATTTTAGAACCTTTTAAAATTGGAACCGTTTTAAATTTTGGAACCATTTTCAAAGTTGGAATCGTTTTCAGTTTCGGAACCATTTTTAAACGCTCGGCACAGTTTCAGAAAAGAAACGAGTAGCTAACGAGAGAGGAAAGAAAGCAAAACAGAAAAGAAAGGAAAAGGATGCGAGAGAATAGGGAGGAAAGGTTTGCATGTGGGTGAGTCCCGCACCATTTGTCTCCAAACGAGCATACAAACATCAGAAGCAGCGAAACCTGTCTACCGAGCGAAGCAGGCAAACAGCTGGGCCAAGCCCATCTACGTAAGCGTGTAGGCGGCGCAAGGCTACAGCGACGCCGCAATTCCTATACGGCGCCCGTTAGCGGCGCGTAACGCCAGCGTCGCGCGAAGGAATTCTTCGCCATGCGTTTCTGGGCCGGCCCACTTTTTTTTCGTTTTCGCTTTCCTTTCTGTTTCTGTTTTTCTTTTTTCGTTTTATTTTCCTTTTATGTTTTCGTTTTTCTTTTTCTTTTCTTTTTTCTTTTTCTTTTCTGTTTTGTTTTCATTTTTTATTATTTTTCGTTCCTTTTTATTTTTTTATTTGAAAATGGTTCAATTTTGAAAATAGTTCCAAATTTGAAAATGGTACCAAATTTCAAAATGGGTCCAAAATTGAAAATGGTTCCAAATTGAAAAATGGTTCAATTTTGAAAATGGTACCAAATTTTGGTTCCAAAATTGAAAATGGTTCCAAATTTGAAAATGGTTTAATTTTGAAAATGGTTCCATTTTTAAAAAATGGTTCCAAATTTGAAAATGGTTCCAAATTTGAAAATTGTTCATTTTTTAAAATGGTTCCAAATTTAAAAATGGTTCCAAATTTAAAAATTGTTCATTTTTGAAAATGGTTCCATTTTAAAAATGGTTCCAATATTAAAAATGGTTCCGAATTTAAAATGGTTGAAAATTTAAAAATGGTTCTAAATTTGAAAATTGTTCATTTTTTAAAATGGTTCTGAATTTAAAAATGGTTCCAAATTTGAAAATTGTTCATTTTTGAAAATGGTTCCAAATTTTAAAAAATTCATTTTTGAAAATTGTTCTGAATTTATAGATGTTTCCG
Organism: Poa pratensis; assembly: GCA_947311845.1. NCBI lineage: Eukaryota > Viridiplantae > Streptophyta > Magnoliopsida > Poales > Poaceae > Poa > Poa pratensis. Next base: position 39,165,083 of record CAMZMU010000044.1, on the reverse strand, counting down.
AATTTAGAAATGGTTCCAATTCAAAATTTATTCAAAACACGTACTAGTGTATCTGGCGACATAGCTATAGGCCTTCAACATTCACGTTCTAATGGCTCAGACTAATGGACCGGCCCAGGTCATATTCCCTTCAGGCGGCGCGGGACTGGTGTGCCGCTAGCGGGCGCCATATAGACGGTCCCCAGCGACACCAACGCGCGATATAAAGGAGCTCCCTGAAAAGGCCGACTAGCAAAATTGGGTTTAGGGCTACAAGTCAACTGAAAGGCCGGCCCATATTTGTTACTCGTACCTGATATAAAGAGGCCCGCCTGTTCCATGCCCGTGATTTGGACGATGAACAGTGAATTCGCCTTATTCCTGCCTTATTCGCCTTAAATGTTTACAAGGTTTTTCAAACATTTGATTTCTATTTTAGAACATATGAGCTCATGTTTTATATGGAAATGTAAAGTTTGACGAAGAAAATGCAAATAAAACCGCCCTAAAATGTAAAACTTTGAAACACCAGATAGTATTTTTTTTAACACAAGCCACGAACTTTATAATTTTCCATGAAATTTTAATGTACACAGCAGACACAGACACGTACATGTATGGAATCATTCTGATTTTTTTTTACATTAATGATATCATGGTTAAACCGGGGAGCAAATGCTCCTTGTTGCAACTTTTTTTTTGCAAAAAAGGACCTGGCATTAAAAGAAATACCGAACAGTACAAAACACCTCAACAAAAATGAAAATTACAACAAGATCCTTGAGATGCCCATCATCTTCAACCTCCAGACCGTGTCGACAGCGCGGCGCCGCTCCGCTCCTCCCAGAGGCGGCCTGGCATTATTGGTTGCGGACGGGAAGTCGCCGAACGGGTCAAGAAAGACCACATCCGTTCCGGAGCCAATGAAGAAGAATGAACCGCCGATGAAGCTCCATGACGATCGGGAGACCGCCACCACCAGAAGAAGTCCTTGAGAACCACACCACTACCACAAGCTTCTCGACGTCGCCGTCGAGATGGGGCTGAAGCCGGGGAGACATTATTGCGAGAAGCGCCGCCGCCACCAACAGAGCGCCGCCCCAGCATACCTAGACACTAAAACCAGAAAAACGGAACCCTCCCGCCGACGAGGGCACAGAGGCGGGGCAGACCTGCGATGGCGGCGACGAGAGGCGATGATATCCAATCGCCTCTCTCTCCTGGCGATATGGAACATGCCAATCTCCTTGTTGCAACTTAATTGAATTGCCCACCATCTAGACATGATTCTAATTTCACTAGATGAACATCTATAACATGGTACAAAAAAACGTGTTTTTTAGGGTCAAATGCGCAGGAGCTCTGCCATTGCATTATAGAAGCAGTGAGTTACGTAAAACCAAGAGAGAAAAGACAACCGAGAGGCAGGGCTGGTTAAAACAAAGCGACTACTAAAAAACACACCTCTCACGAGGGACAAGATAAAAGCCAAAACATCGCTCGCGGTCATCGAAGAACCCTGAAAGGTTTAGGGTTTGACACGCAACATAGGCCGCGTAGCACGAAACTTTGGAGCAAGATGTGCCCGGTTCAATTTGCCTCGTCTTCTTCCACCAAATCGACACAGAGGTGCTCGATAGGGCTGCCGCACCAAGGCGGGGATGAGCATTGGACACCAGATGCCAGATCTCTCTTGCAAAAGGGCACACTCGAGCAGAGTGTGCAATGTCGATTCCAGGACCTGATAACAGCAGCAACAGTCCGGAGAGTGCGGCCATCTCTGCCGTCCGTCGGCTGCACCTGCCGCAGCTGGTGCCAGAGCTGAACGAACTGGTCGAGCTGAGCCGTCTTCGAGATACGCTGCAGGCCTGCAGCCCGGCCATCCGTCAGCGCGTCGTGGTGGAAGATGATGACCACCTCTGTATGCTCAAATCATGTTGGAAATAGCTGCAAATTGGAAACGCATTTTTCATAATCAAACTGAGCTAGTTATCAACACACACACACAGAATTCAAGAAACTGCGTGAGATACTAGCACGACATGTCAAGCACTTCAACCTATTTCAATCCGATGTCAGCAATTTCTTCAACAGCGATGAAGATAATCAACACTATAAGGCAGACATGCGCACAATCTTTCATTCCTACATCCGCCAGATCTAGAAAAAAATTACAAGATGAACATCATGTTGAATAATCCTCGCAAGCTTTCTTCTCCATAACATAGACTTACTCCCAGTGCCTCATCTGACTCTGAAAATGCATATCAGCCTCTATGGGCTCAGGCCAACTGAATCGACACCACCTCTTAATGATATCAACATTACATGTAATTCATGTATGGATACACCTAGGAGCCCCACTTGAATCGACATCGCTGGATGGGCGCAGCAGAACGCTAGCCGATTCCATCGCCCCGATATAGATCGTTCGTTGCATAAACTGTAAACTCTGAAGAAAGAAATGAATGAATAAATAATAAATGAACAATTATGACGCTATTTTGCCCGTTCATCAAAAGAAATCCGTGCAGAATAATTCTCAATTGAGTTACATGTCCTCGCAACAACAAAAAACTTAACGCACGAGTGTACGCTGAATCTCAAACTTAGGGATGTTACATGCTAATAAAGAAACCGATCAAAGACTTCCCGCAAAAAAGAAAAACGATTGAAGAAACAACGAATCCAATCTTGGATGGATCGAGCGGCCGGCACACTTGAAACACGTTGTGGCTATCATCACTCACCACCTGACGCTCCTGCAGTAGTCGCGGACCTTGCCCGGGTTGCTGCCGCGGAGGGCCCCCATCCTCCCCATGGCCGCCTCGAAGCTGCGCATGAACCCGGCCGGGTCGTTCTTGAGCTGCCACACCCTGGCCACGGTGGAGGGCGAGTTGAGGGCGGCGTCGGACTCGAGCACGGTCTTGTTGGCCAGCACGTTGGCGTAGTAGCTGGTGTCGAAGGTGTAGGGGGTGCCGGCGTCGAGGGGCGCCACGTTCATGGAGTTGAAGTTGCACTGCCCCCTGAGGGTGTTGCGGAAGGTGGCGTTCATGCCCTTGTCCTGGTCGTTCATCAGCCGGTACCCGAAGGTGCCGCACTTGGACACCCCGAGCGTGTGCGCGCCTGCCAAAGACGAAAGAGTTTGACTGTTAATTTCATGATGATCCATGGAGTTGACGATCGGCTAGCTAGCTAGCCGGCGTTGAGTGCGTGACCTGAGAGGACGACGAGGTCGTCCATTGACAAGCCCTTTTTGGTGAATGAGTTGAGGAGCAGGTTGACGTTCCGCTGGTTGTGAGGAGGGAGGTTGTCGAGGGCCATGGTCGCCCTAGACACGGTGCCGTCCTGCCTCCCGCCGGGGACCTTGTAGTTGTAGTTGTACCAGCCGGTCTGTCCATTTTTGGCCGGTCAGTGATCGATCGATAACAGCCAGTTTGATCTGAAGCGAACACGAGTATATACCGCGATCCGGACTCTGTCCCTGGCGGCGTATGCGAGGATGTCAGCGCAGGAGACCTTCTGCTTGCACACGGTCTCGAGCCTCGCCTTGATCTTGTAGATGATGTCGTACCCCCGGAGGCTCGCGTTGGGCCCCGCGTTCTTCTCCGCCTGGTTGTCGCCGGACTCCAGCAGCACCGACGCGCCGCAGCCCTGACAAATAACACATCAGTTGACGTATCCACGTGGCCTGATCAAACTGTGAGACGCTAGCTCTTACTTAGCTTAGCTTACATTGACGAAGCAGTCGTGGAAGTGCAGCCGGAGCAGAGCCGCCGGCGCACTTTTGTCGAGGTTCGACGCCTTCCGGACCTCGTCCAACACGATGGACTCGGCGGACGGTCTGCGCCTAAGCCATGGAGGCGGCGTGCAGGAGCAACCCGAACACGACGGCGACCAGCATTCCTCTCATCGCCGCCATGGATCTCCAAGATCACCCAACACCACCGCTCGCGTGAGGTGGCTGGTGCAGCTCTTGATTAGCAACTAGATGCTGTGATCTAAGGAGGAGCACTGTTGTTAACGACGATGGGTTAGGTGTGTATATATAGGAGCTACGAGGTCGAGGGGCTGATTAGGATGAAGATGCAATGCGAGGTCGCTGTCGGGGATTCGTGAGCGTATGTATGCATTTGAGGCGCGCACGAACCAAATGAAACCGAGCTGTTTTAATTAACTAAGATGTGGTCTGGTCTCACCAAGACATGCGTGCGATGGATCATGGATGCCACCAAACTAGACGTGCCTCCGTGTTTAGATGTCGCGCCATGGAATCTACATTTTGTCGTCCAATACACAATAATAGAACTGCGACCGGCAAAGAAAGGTCAAACGAAACTGTGGAAACCACAACATGGTCAAAACATAATTTGGAAGCTCCTCCTATGTCCAGCTAAGGCCTTGTGTATTTGAAGTGTATATATTCGAGACCCTCTGATCTTAGGAAAACCCCAATAGTCTGCTATCAAGCTGCCAGTTGTGGATGGGATAATTCTAAGATATCCCTCCGAACCGTCTCATTTCTTGTGTATATCAAACGCACTACTAGTGTATTAAGATGGAAAAATATTTGTGATGATTTGAGGGGATTGGGCAAAAGAAAAAATTCACCAAATCCCCTCCAATCTCCAATCCCATTTGGGATGATATAACACCGTAGCAAAGAAAGCCTAAAGCTTATGACGAGCCCCATTAAAATTTTGAGTTTTTATTATGCATGGTTTATTTTTAGAAATAAAAAATATTTTCATAATTATAACAAAGTCATATGAAAATCGCTTTCATATTTTAAAGAAAAAATGTTTCGCCTCGTACTGGAGTCAACTTTGTAAATTTGAACTAGTCAAATATGCGTCATAGTGGCTCAAATCCACTATGATAGCCCATCAGCACAAATGCAAATTCTCACCGCCACCGGACGTGCAAAAGATGATGAGACCAACATCTCCTCGTGTCAGTTTAATGTCATCATCTATGGACTATCGGTCATTACAGTTGTTTGTTGTCAACATGTTTGCCCTTTGGTCATAATCAAAACTACCACTTTAATGTCAAGAAGAGACAACGCCCCCGCATATTTAATTTTCTTATGTTTCGTCACTTATTTGTTTGTACCATCCAGCTTGCAAATTCTACAAGCCCCGTTTCCAACTTTGGCAAGCTCACGAAACAAGCTTACCAACAAGGCATGGGTGCAAATTACCAAATACGCATGAGCTACCAATAGATTTGGCCACTTCCATCTCTACAAAGATGACATTAGCAGTACAAATTGGTTGGATAAGTATGATCTCACATATGAATAGCGAAAATTTAAGGACATTCAGGTATATGGAAATGTTACACCGATATCATATGATTACTTGTTTGTGGAAATACCACAGCTATTCAAATACAGATATATTACCCAATAAAGACATAAAAGGGTACGACAGAATATGTATAAATATACTCATAGAAGACAGAAGGTCACTTCCATAGTCCAACAGATTCATCCATGTTTTCACATGGAAAAATTAACATCCATAGAGCACAATTTTCTGATCTAATAATAACATGAAAGAAAATCGATCATGATTCATGCATATTCGAAGTATTAGCCCAAGTGTGACCAGAGAAATGTCAATCACATGAGTAATAAAGTGGAATTGGCATCAACAGTCCACACTCAGAACAATGTCCACTAAACTAAATATAAGTGCAGTGTAGCTCTATTTGAAAACCTTCAATCGCATGTTCGTTATAAAACTCTCCATACATTAAGTCAAGAAAATGCATAGCCAAAGATGAAATGTAGAGTATATGAAAATAGTTAAGAGCTTACCGTTAAGAAACAGTTGTTTTTACCTATAACAAAACTCCGTCTTCATCCCATACCCTGAAGTAGGTCGCCCTAGGATTTAGGAGGTGAGGGAAAGATGATGCGGATTGGGAACAGTACATTAGTTTTGAGAGTTGATGAAACAGATGGTGCATTACAGAGACTTTTCAGTTTTGTTCTGCTCTACTGTGCATATCTTTTTGATATTTTCTTTTATAATAAACCTGACTCAAGATGATGTACTACAGTTGCATCAGTTTTTCCTGAGAACAGTAGGGCATGGTACATTAGAGACTGAGATTGCATGGAAAATGAGGCGGCCAAGACTTTTACCAACGAATGATCTAGCATCTATACCATGCCACCATGTGGTTTGAAGTTCTAAACCTTATCCATACAGCCATACCTCATGAAATCCTCGAGTCCGCCAGAGTAAATGAGCATCTACATTTGTGGCTGCTAGCTCAACTTATAGATATTCACTGGTTTTAAAGAAAATGTTTACCAACCAATATTTGTAGATGGAATTTTGGAAATATATTTTGTGATGGAATATACAATCAACTAATATGGCCACTCGCTTCCTGTTAATTTTAAAACCTGACCTCCAGATAATAAAATTTAAGGTTAGAGAAGCATATTGTAACCTTCAGTTTTCCAGCTTATTTTTTGAGAAAATGCAAAAGCCTGGCGCTTCACGTTTCCAGCTTCTGGAAAATGTTTCCTGGAGAAGAAACTCTTTGTCGCGAACTTTAGCTTTTCCACGAGAAGAAGCTCAAATTTGGCAAACCACCCGAGAGTAGCAACTCCAAGACGGTAAAGCTACAAATTGTACAATTATATTACATCACCCTTTAGGCCCTTGGTTTCTTCTGTATATTAGAGAAGCAAATCTAAGTTTTCGTTTTACAATACATACCACTGCAGGGCACAGGGAACTTTCGGAGGCCTTTACTTGGAACTTAAACTTAAGCGGCTCATTTTGCAAAAAGTGATGCATGGGTTTTTCAAAACCCAAAAAATTCCCTTCATTTTTAAAACCTAACCTAAGGATATACTACTCCCATGTCATTACAGACCCCAAAATCATTTTTCCTGTCATAAGACGCCAAAATTATTATCTTTTTTCCTGTCATAAGACGCCCTTTTTTTTGGCGAAACAGACCTAGCAAGCAATACAATATTTTCCAAGAGTAAAGCATATAGTGAGTATGCTTGGTTTAGTTTGTGGTCTTAGTTAGGGCTTCTAGTGGGACTTTGTCAAATGGGTTCTGGCTTAGGAAGTATGGAGTATCAGGATTTATTTATCTTGAAAATCAAGATTGCATGATACTCCAGAATATACATAAGGGCACACATTGCCATGCCACTGTGTATCAAATAAACATAGTCAGATTGGCGGAGTCACACCTTCTGCTATTTGAGGAGGTGGTGGTATATACCATCTGGAGTACCAAGAAAGGATATTCCAGCAGCAAACAGCAAGCACAACTGTTGAAAATATTAGAATCTCTATCAGTGGCGGAGCTTGGGCTCATAGTATGGAGGGGCAAATGGGTCGAAATAGCCCATGGGGGGCAAATGGGCCAGTTATCTGGCATTTGTTCCCTGCAAGCCCATGGGGCTGCCCCCCCCCCCTGACTTTGCTGTAGCTCCGCCACTGTGCTCCATAGCCAATTGTTTGTTACCAAAACGAAGAAACCAAACAGGAAAAGAGAACTCAATGCCACATTATTACATAAATGAATGAAGAGGCTCATTACTGCAAATGTGAAGACATCACACAACAAGTTATACTGGGCTTAAGCACTAGTAGAATACTGCAACTTCACCATTTTCAAAATTATCCGGTCATCTAGTAAAATGTTAAATCTATGATTTGCATGGTTATGCTTTGTGATGAAGGCTCTAACTGATTTCAACTGGTCTGTACAAACATAGAATTTTGCCAGTTTCTAAAAATTAATCTTAAACAATTGAAATGTCAACAGACACAAGTCTTCGAGCAAGCCGAAATTTAAACACAACCATTTACAATCAGCTATGCAGATGTCAAGTCACATCGATCTAAATACACATTCATTTGCTAGTGAAAACCCAAGAAATAGCTAAACCAACTGCAGATGAATTCAGCATGATCACTCCCACAATTCTCATTACACAATCCATTTGTGGCAAGATGATAATCACAGTAGCTATCTCCGTTTTTCACCAGTTAATAAGACAACAGAGAATCATCTACAGACAAAAATGAACAAAACTAGAATAATGGATTAAGGGTGGTGACAAACCTTAATATCTTTCATCCAACACGGCAATCCTTTGGCACTGACCCAGGACCAGGCAAGGCACATTCTCTAGTTCTCCTTCTTGGATAGCAACGCCGCCGGCATTTTCTCAGCACAACTAGAAGCATAAACATCAGCAAGGCCTGGGAGACTCTCCTTGTAAGGATGCACAAACTTGGCAAGAAACTTCGTCTCGGACAGCGAGGCAGCATGGTAATCGAACCGGAGATCCAGCAATCCCTTGGTGTTGAGTAGCTTAAGCAAGCAGTACCGAGGAAACAAACGGCGCTCAAGGCTATACTTGAGCAGCACCGGCCTCTGAGCGATGTAAGAGATCTCCAGTCCAGCCACCTTTGTCAGGAAATGCATATTCCTCTGCAGCCTCTCCTCGGATACGGTCAGGATACCCGGCATCTTCTTCACGGCCAGCAACACGTCGCCCTTTGACCAGCCAAGCGTCTCGAGGACCTGAATCTTGTCGGTGAGCTTCTCGGGGCTCTGGACAGTGAACGCCACGAGGGCGTAGAGGAACATCCGTGAATTCTGCGACACGCCGAACTTGTCGATGTTCACCAGAGCGTCCTGGACCTGCTGAGGGGTCCTGATGAGCACCCTGGAAATGAAGGGCTCCGAGAACAGAGAGGGGCTTAGCCCGCACTGCTGGAGGAGGGCCAGATTGGGCTTGGCCACCTTGTCGAGGTCGGCGGCGAGGAGGCCGGAGTTCATCCTGAGGGCCTTGAGGAGCTTGTCGTAGGAGCCGAAGACCGAGAGCCAGAAGTCGAGGTTGCGGCTGAGGGAGCTGCTGCGGAAGGAGCAGAGGGCGAGCGGGACGAGGCGCGCGATCTGGGAGCGGGAGAGGCCGAGCTCCCTGAGCTCGGTGACGCGGGGCGCGAGCGTCCTCTCCACGCTGGCGCAGAGGAAGCGTGGGTCGACGGCGACGAGCGTGGCGACGTCGGAGCGCGGGACGCCGAGGCCGGAGAGGAAGGCGAGGACGGCGTCGGGCTTGGAGGAGGACTTGAGGTGGGAGATCTTATTCGAAGCCTTGAGGGCCTGGGCGCGGGTGACGCCACATGTGGCGACGAGGTAGTCCTCGGCGGCGAAAGGGCCCTGTGGAGTGGATGTGGTGGCGGCAGAGAGGTTGCGGTGAAGAGCGAGGAGTGGGGAGACGCGGGAGGCGGGAAGACGGGACGGGGAGTGGACGAGGGAAGAGAGGATGCGCACTCGGAGATGTATCATGGCGTTCCGGCGGCGGCCGGCCGGCGGATGGTTTCCCGGCTGCTTGGGGATAATGTTTAAAATCTCCTCTTCTTGGGAGGGAAATATCTTTCTTATCTACGCTCCATGGGCCCAGATTTTCACCGGAAGCCCGGCCCACCTGCTTGATCCGCCATTCACGGGCCTGGATGGGCCACACCATCAGGTTGGGTTAAGGCCTGATTGTTTTACTCCCTCCAGTCCGTCCGTTTTAAGTGTCCTAGGAAATTGTTCTAAACATGTCGTAGGAGATCAACTGCTGCAGCTACAAAATCAAAATCAACACTCTCAAAAAAAAACTACAAAATCAACTGCTGCAGCTACAAGTCATAGTACACCGACATTTATTTATGATCAGAAGGTGTAGTCCAAACATCAGACAACTGAATAATGTATGGGGTGACCGTTGCGACGGCAATAGACATAACGGAGATGATCGCGGTAGGCCTTGTTGAGGCGGCGCGGACACTTTCCATGGAGCGGAGACACCACTTTCTATCGGCCAAAGTCTGTCGAACAGAAGGAGTGCATGTGGCGGCGATGGAGAGTGGAGGAAGCCAGCAGAGCTCAGACCCTGGAGGCAGGCGATGCCACCGTGGCAGGCACGAACAGGTGAGGGCCTCATTGACCTTGTCGCATACCCTGGAGGCGTGTCTAGGACAAGCATCGAGCCGCTCTCAGCAGACCAACATAGAGGTGACTGGATCCGATTCGCGGACGCCAGGTCTACTGAGGCAAGGGCAGTGGCGGAGCTACAACATTTTTAACCAGGGTGCCGAGAGGGTGTCACAGTAGATAAAAAGCACATCCACTTTTGAGCAAACTTGAGACAATTATTTTGGGACGGAGCGAGTACAAAATACTCCCAGTATATCATGTGCACCCCCTAGCCAAGCCACTGGGTGGGGGAGCACCCCAAGCTAAGGAAGACATGGACGAGATGTAGTGGCAGATGTCGGAAGGCCGCAGACAGCGACGAGGAGGCCAGGGCGGAGGCGGCAGCCGAGGAGACGAGCCGGTCGCCGGTCGGTACAATTAATGTTCATTATCAGATTCGAAATGGCATAAGAAAAAAATAGATACGGGAATCAATGAGCCATGCTTGCTACACATGTACAGATACTCCCTCCGTTTAGGTGTATAGGGCCTCTAAAGAGGAGCAACACGACCAAGGTAACTGCTGATAGGGCAAGAAATTTTTCCAGTTTTTTTGTTTACCCAATCAAACAGAGCAAAAATCGTGCTTAATCCCAGTTAATTAGGTGAGTTATTGCGGGGAGGCCAAACAACAGCCAATGCCACATGCTCAGCTGGGCGGGACCTCTGCATGGATGGAGCCTGCAATGGAATTGACCAATCCGTGGGAGAAATAAGCGCATGCAATAATTATAGGGAGTAATTATAAGGTATGGTTATTTAGTCTGTTAAATGCAATCAGGCATTATTTCTCTACCGTTTCCGAACAAATAGTTTTTGGTGAGGGACCTAACACACCTAAACGGAGGGAGTACCAACTCCGTACTCTGATCTGAGATAATTAAACAGTCTAAATTTTAAAAGGACAACAATCTAGCTGCACTACTAAAATACTACTAGTACGGTAGCACTAACCACCAAGACAATTCGGTGAAGTACCACTCAACATGTGCACCGTTAACTCGTTAAGCACCACCAAAGCTGAGCTCTGCCCAAGCCTTGATAGATAGCTTCTCCGTTTCCGCGCTGTCACACCGCCTGCGCTGTGCATGAAGAAAGAAGTTGGCAATACTGAGAATGATGAATGTAAAAGCAAATCAAATGTAGATCACAGATGAACAAGGCTATGAGCCGAGCAAAAGAAGGCAAGATATCGTTGTTTCTGCTGTCATGTAGCATCGGTGTAGCACAAAAATTGAATTAAAGACTAGATTGGAGTAGAATTTAGAGTCTCAGAAGAGGCTACAACTATGCAGAAATAGACTGTGCTTTGTTCATCTTCCAAAGCACGACCCATCGTCATCATTAACTACCTCATCAAGATTCCTCCATTGCAATTCTTCAACTATGAAAGTTAGCTCTTTCTCGATTTCAATTGTTAGGGTCAACGTCCCATTACAGAAGGGGCTCATCTTTGTATTGGAGAATCTTGATCCAAACAGCAAACTTTAATGATGAAAACAACTTTACCCGTTGCTTTTCATTTCATCGTTTTCTTTTCAAATTTTGCATATTTGAACACCTGATCTAATTCCTCTTTTCAAATTTTGCATATTTGAACACCTGTATAAATTGGCTGCGAAAGAGTTTTATTTCTACCTCCACTAGTTCTGAAGTTTGTACCCCATATGTCGACCACAATTCAGTTGGATGCATTTGTTGTGCTGTGCACCAGAAGTGCCAAACAAAATCTGTTCTCATCGTATTAGTAGCTCATCAGCACAGAGGAATTGGATCGTCTATGTGTATTATCGTAATGTGAAAATAAAATCAATTTACAAAGACAGCAGATAGATTTTTATCCATTCATATCTACAGCTTGAAATCATGATTCTCCATAAAAGTTACAAGGAAGGTCCTTTTTGTAAGCGGGAACTGAGACTGAGAACTAAAATTGCAATTTAGGAAGGCGGTACTCGACGTTCGACAATGATCATTCTTGTCAATTTGTCATGTGCTTTTGATAGTGAATAAGAGAAAAAAGACATAACGGTAGCTGCAGCCTCTTGAAGAACACAAATATTTGACTGGATGGAAAGCAAAGCAAAAATTCTAAGGTTTAAGTTCTAACTTCTGAGACTCTAAATTGTAAAATCTAGAACTGTTTCAACATCATCGTCAACAAGGAAAATAATGACATATTGCCTTTTTTTGCTAAGCTCGTAGCCTTGTTCATCAATCAGTCCATTGGGCATTGGTTGCTTCATTTGCAAATGATGCAGCCTGCATCTAGTTAGCTTAGTAACTCAATACTGAAGTCTTAATCCCTATGCTAGTATGGCTACTCATTAACTAGTGGCGTTACACAGGATCGATCACCTACATCAAACGGTTAAACATTCGAAAAATGATTAGGAGGGGGGGGTGACAAACCTCAAAATGATGTTAATCCTAGCCAAGGCATGTGCAGACACTCTTGTGTCTGATCAGGCAGAAACTCCATCGGGAACCTTCCCAGCACAGCAAGATGCATAAGTCACAGCAAGGCCTGGAATACTCTTCTCATAAGGGTGCACAAACTTGTCCAGAAACTTCTTGTCGGTCAGCGCAGCAACGGTATAGAAGTCAATTTCAGGATGAAGCAATCCCTTGGCATTGAGAATGTTTAGCAAGGAATACCGGGGCAACAGCCGGCGCTCATGGCTATACATGACCAGCACCGGCCTTTGCGCGATGTAAGGTATCTCCAGCTCAACATCCCTTGTGAGGAAACCCACATTCTTGCGCAACCTTTCCTCGGACATGGTGAGTATACCCGGCATCTTCCTCACAGCAATCGACACGTCGTCCTGTGACCAACCAAGCATCTTCAGAGTCCCCATTTTCTTGTCAAGTATCTCCTGGCTCTGGGCCGCGAAAGCCATGAGCGCATAGCGGAACATGAGCGAATCCCGCGGCACACCAAGCTTATCGATGTAGGACACAGCACTCTGGACGTGCTCGGGGGGCCTGGTGAGCACTCGGGTGACGTACGTACCGGAATATCGTCGAACATCTATCCCGCACTGCTGGAGGAGGGCCAGGTTGGGCTTGGCCACCTTGTCGAGGTCCGACCCGAGCATACCGCCGTTCACCTTGATGGCCAGGAGGAGCTTGTCGAAGGAGCCGAAGACGGGGAGCCAGAAGCCGAGGTTGCCGGCGAGGGAGCTGGTGCGGAAGGTGCCGCGGGCGAGCGGGATGAGGCGCGCGATCTGGGACTGCTTGAGGCCGAGGTCGGTGAGCTCGACGACGCGCTTCGCTAGGTTCTTCTCCACATCGGCGCAGAGGAGCTGCGGGTCGGCGGCGACGATGGCGGCGGTGCCGGGGCGGGAGATGCCGAGCGCGGAGAGGAAGGCGAGCACAGCGTCGAGCCTGGCGGGGGACTTGAGTTGGGGGAGCTTCTGGGACGCCTTGCGCGCCTTCGGGCGGGTGAGGCCGCAGGCGGTGACGAGGTAGTCCTCGACGGCGAACGGTTCCGGTGAGATGGGCGCGGTGGTGGCGAACAGGCGGTGGTGAGAGGAGAGCGGGGAGAGGGAGCGAGTGTGGAGATTGGGTGTGGAGAGGAAGGGGGAAATGAGCTTCCGGAGATGGAGCATGGCGGCGACGGCGGCGGCGGATTGACTTTCTGCCCGTTTGGGGAGAGAGAGGTGTTGTAGCTATAGATGCAGGTTTTTTTAGGAGTGGCCTGTAGGGTTTTACACCGATTTCCAGCTCCTGATATTTAAAATTCAAAACTCAAAACTGTGTCATAGGGCAACTCCAAGCAGGGACGCATTTGCTACGTCCACGATCCGTCTCCGTTTCTATCCGCATGGACATATGACACTGACACGGAAACAGACCCGTTGCAGTTCTTTCGGACCTTTTATCTTTTTACCCATCTACCTTTTATCTTTTTTCAAATTTCCCAAATGGGCACCGGATCTTATCAATACCCAAATGGCAAATTGCTTCTGGAATGATTGTGAGGGGCATAGGAAGCTTCGTCTTGCCAATTGGAGTTTGATTTGCCAGAAAAAGGAATACGGTGGTTTAGGTATCCCGAACCTAGCCAATGTTAACCTTTGCCTCCTCAGCTCCTGGATTAAGAGATACATCCAGGGAGATGGCAAAATTTGGAAAAATATGGTAGATGCTAAGTACAGGACTCAAAATCCGAACATCTTCTGTAGTAAAACTGTTGGGGTTTCCAATTTTTGGAAAGGTGTTATGTGGGCTGTCCACAACATCAAGTTCGGATATAGATGGAAACCTGGAAATGGAGAGAAAATCAGGTTTTGGGAGGATACGTGGTTCGGGACTTCCCCCTTGGCTGTCCAATTTTTTGACTTGTACATTATCTGCAATGAGCAGAATAAAACTATCAAGCAAGTCTGGGTAGATGGTCAGCTTAGGATCTCTTTTAGGCGAAATTTATCTCCACTTCTGATGCAAAAGTGGCATGAGTTATAAGGTGTTGCAAGCTGCATTGCTCTGAATTCGGAGTCAGATGCGTTGGTCTGGCTGTACGACAGCAAAGGGGTTTATTCTACTTCCTCTCTGTACGCTGTCATCAACTTTAGTGGGGTTCAACCTGTGTTCATTCCGAGCATTTGGAACCTTCATATTCCACCTAGGGTGCACATCTTTGTCTGGCTCTTAGCCCATAATAAGCTAATGACTAGAGATAACCTTAAAAAAAGGCATATGAACAAAACCTGAGGACTGTGTTTTCTGCTCTGAGTCTGAATCAATTTCCCATTTATTCTTTCAGTGCATTGTGGCTAAACAAATCTGGCATTTCATTTCCAACTTCTTTGATATGCAAGTTGGTAATGATTATTTCTCTATTGCTCGATTCTGGGTAGCTAACAAGAAACATGCAGTACTTAACTCAGTTAGTTCAGCAGCTCTTTGGTGTCTCTGGAAATGCAGGAATGACCTAATTTTTAATGGTCTTCCATGGATTAATATTCTTGAGGTGTGGAGGATGATCTTGAACACACTGAAAATATGGAGAATCATCTTCAAGGAGGAGATGCTGTTGAAGATGGATCTCTTCTGTGCAAAGGTGGAGTCGCTGCTGAACAGCCCCTTGCTGCTGGAGAGTGGCTGATCCCAGGCGTCGACCTCTCTCGCACTCCCGCTGCCGGCCCTGTCGGGAGGACCATATCCCCAGTGCTGAAGAAGACGGCGCTGCAAGGGACCTGGACTACTCTGACGTCTACTCTCGACCAGGCCATCACCCCCGTCTAGGGACGCGTGATGCCTCAAAGCGAAGCTCCACTGCTGAAGTTTCCCCTTCGGGGCTTTAGCTCATTTTGTTTTTGGAAAACCCTCTCTGCTTGTTCTGGAAGATGGTTTCTCTCTCGCTGCTACTCTTTCTTTACCTGCCTATATATTTCTCCGCTGATAAACATGCTTCTGCATGAGACTCCTAGTTTGTAGACCTGACCTTCGGGTTTTGTTGATCTGATCAATGGAACCAGGGAGGAGCTCCCTGTTATTCTAAAAAAAAGTTCTTTCAGACCAATTTCCAGCTTAAATTTTGGCGAAATTTGTGTTCACCTCTTGTGTCCTTCCCTTCGACT
Organism: Poa pratensis; assembly: GCA_947311845.1. NCBI lineage: Eukaryota > Viridiplantae > Streptophyta > Magnoliopsida > Poales > Poaceae > Poa > Poa pratensis. The sequence goes on along the minus strand of CAMZMU010000044.1, from coordinate 39,149,496 downwards.
CTCCTGGCCCGCTAGCCAGTGGCAACCCATCCCCATCCAACCAAGCAAGCTCTCGCGCCAGCCCTAAAAATTCTATGGCTGGCACACCCGACGTGGCCCTCGATGCCCCGTCGTGGCCCCGATGAAGCCGAAGAAAGAGCTCACCCCGAGACCCCGAAACGGGGCAATCGGAGGAAAGTCGTGGCTTAGAGTGAGGCCGTCGCTGCTCACCACCACGTCACCACCGAAGCCATCGCCACCAAAGCCACACACCATTCCCTCCTCATGTTGGGTATCGTCCCTAAGTCGGATGCCCTAGTCACTGCAGCCAGCTCGGGATGTTCACCTCGCAACCGCCGTTGTATGGGTACCTACCCAGGCAGGCCCCGCCTCTCACTTCTCCACATCACCTTAGGACGGCTGCTAGAAATCGACGACTGAGTGTCTAAGTGTTGTCGATCGTCCACGTGTCAATGTCCCATTGATCTCAAAGACGTACTTGTGGCCGCGAGGCGCGACCTCACCCTTGCTGCAAAGGAAGGCCCCGCGGGTGGTCTCATTGGCCAAACTCCCCAATGGCCGCAACTTGTTCGATTAACTATCGACGCCTACGCTGGCCGATCCGTCGTTACAGAAAACTTTTTTTTTTGCAAAGGTGTCAGAGTCTGGCACCGAATTATATCACCAAAGAGGACTATCAGAAATCCAGCAGTAATTCCATCATCAACAAATGAAGCCGGCTTAACCATGATAGCATACACCCAGGCTAAAATATAACAGGAAACTCCATTTCAGTGGAAGAATAGAAAGGTCAATCTGGGGCATGCTATCCAAGATCAAGAGTAAAGATGGAGGCAGTTGAGACTTGAGACCAAAATCACATAGTACAAACAGAGAGAGGGAAGGTTTCCATTCTTAACCTGAAATTTCCACCAGACATTTTCGTAACATGATAAAACCACTACCAGCTTACAGAACTACCAGATCATAATATTGCTCTGCAAACACCTTTTGCATATCTATATTGGAGAAGCAACACATTTTATCTGGAAGAAAGCTTGATGATGCGACCACGACCACATCAACAACTTACCAGACCTGGCGTTTGAAGGAAGCTCAAACTGCAGGAATAGAAGATAGTCGTAAGTGCATTGTTTAATAAACCAAAGATATCAAGCTATCTCAAGAGTCAATACTTCTCTTCTCTTGGCAAAGGCATCCAAACACTTCACTGTAAGTGCCATACAAGCACCATGCCTAGAGGGATAACGGTTTTAGATGCACAACTATGCTTACCGATTAAGATCACAACTCCCCAGTCATATTTGTCACCCATTTATATTCAATGTATACAAAGTGCCTTTCTATAAAGTTCCCACTAATTTGTAATATCTAACATACATAATTTTTTCTATTAAGAATCTCAAACAATCAAAATGATAACAGTTATCAAGTTATGAATTGAGCAAATATATATCCTTAAGAAAGTCCACATCCAAAAATAGGAATTCAGGTTAGATTTAGGACACAATGATGTCAATAGTCAGTATAGAGCATATAAATTCAGCCACTAGTATAAAAACATTTGAAAGTCAAAACCAGAGAGAAGTTATACACACTGTTGCACTACATATTACTTAGCTACAGACCAGCACCGATAGCAATTGTGGAACATTAGAACAATGAACAAAGGGTGACCAACCTCAAATGTTTGTTCCATGGCAGCTATCCTATCTATCAGTACACTCCAGCCCATGCATTACTGAATGAGCAGTCTCTCGTTCCCTCGTCTTCTCAAGTATTAACTCCATTTGGTACCTTCCCAGCACAGCTAGATGCATAAATCACAGCAAGGCCTGGAATACTCTCCTTGTAAGGGTGCGCAAACTTGTCCAGAAACTTCTTCTCAGTCAGCACAACCGCAGAATAGAAATCTGTCTTAAGGCCGTCAAGCAATCCCCTTGCACCGAGAATTTTCAGCAAGGAATGCCGGGGCGACAGACGGCGCTCATGGCTATACATGACCAGCACCGGCCTTCGCGCAATGTAAGGTATCTCCAGCCCAACATCCCTTATCAAGAAATCCATATTTTTCCTCAGCCTTTCCTCGGACATGTTCAGGATACCCGGCATCTTCCTCACAACAACGGACACGTCGTCCTGTGACCAACCAAGCGTCTCAAGGATCTTCATTTTCTTGTCAAGCCTGTCCTGGCTCTGAAGCGCGAACACCACGAGCATGTGGCGGAACATCGGCGATTTCCGCGGCACGCCAAGCTTGTCGATGTAGGACGCGGCATTCTGGACGCGCTCGGGGAGACTAGTGAGCACCCGAATGATGTATGTACCGGAATTCTGTTGGGCACAGCATTCTCCAACGTTGATCCCGCATTGCTGGAGGAGGGCCAGGTTGGGCTTAGCGACCTTCTCGAGGTCTGTGGCGAGAAGACCGGAGTTTGTCTTGATGACCTTGAGTATGTTTTCGAATGAGCCGAAGACAGGGAGCCAGAAGCCGAGGTTGCTCTAGGGTGTCTCCAGCTCTAGGGTTCCGCGTGTCTTTCTGGTCTCCTTTTTTGGCTGCTAGAATTCATTGCAAACTAAGTTCGACTAGATTCCATTGCTCTAGGGTTCCGCCGCACCACAGCACCGCCGCCGCCCCTCCCTCCCCTCCCCCCCCCCCCCCTCCCCCCCTCCTCCCCTTCCTCCCGGGCCCCTCGCGCGGGGGGCTCCGGGGGCTCCCCGTTCGCAGCTCGCGCGGCCACGGCTTCGGGCCTCCTAGGCCGCTGCCGCTGCCGGTGGCGGTGGCGGCGCCCCGGCCGTCAAGGATGGAGGGGCTGGAGGCGGACCCCGAGGGCCATCTCCTCGCGCGGGGACGGGGGCCTCTGGAGGTCGCGCATGGCGGCGCTCGATGCTGGCGCCGCGGTGGCCGTCCGCGTGCGTGATGGCCGCCACGGCGGAGGTGGAGGCAGCCGGCGTTGAGGGCTGCGGAGGTGGTCGTGGAGGTGCTGCGGCTGCTCGGTGGCCTTGTGCACGGAGGAGCTGCGGGGCGCGTGGAGGAGGTGGTGACGGTGGTGGACGGGGGGAGGTGGTCCTGCTGCCGCGGTGGAGGGGTGCTGGACATGGAGGAGCTGTGCTGCTGTGGCTGCTGGCAGCGGTGTGCCGGGGCGGCGGCCCCGGGTGGAGGTGGTGCCGTTTTGGCGGCAGCCCGTGGTGGTTGACGGCGGTCGGCGCGGCTGCTTTGGGGCGGCGCGGCGGCCGGAGGTGGAGGCTTCAGTACTCCTGCCGGCGTGGTGCTCGGAGGTGCTGTCCGTCTTCGTCCCGGTGCCTCCGCGCGGTGCAGAGCTCTGGTGCAAGATCGATGGTTCTGGGCCTTCTTCTCTGATGGTCAGGTGGTGGTTGGGGGCGGTGGGTTGGGCGAGGTGCTGGGTGCAGTGGCGTGGAGGCTATGCCGGCTAGGTCGGGTCGGGCAGTGGGCCGATGATGCGCCGGCGTTGGTGGTGGTGGTTGGTGAGTCTTGCCGGCGCCGGTGTCGGTGGTGCGACTGAGGGTGTGCTTGGAGCTGGGGTGAAAACCCCGTCCCGGTCTGTACCGTGGCTAGTGATGGCTGCGGCTGTGGCCGTCGTTTACCTTCTTGGAGGCATCGCTGATATGTTGCAGCCCCCTCTTGCTCCGTTCCAACCGGTGGTCCAGCTCCGGGGGAAACTCTTGACCTTGTGGTCGGACGATGACGGCGCCCCGGCGTCGTTTCCCTCTTGAGGGCTTCGTCTTTGGAGCTGGATTTCGGCAAGAGGGACCAGTGGAAGGCCGAGGTGTTCGCGTTGAGGCTTCTGTGGCGACGATGATGAGGACGAGCGAGGTCGGAGACGTGGCTTTGGCTGCGGTAGTCGGCTCTTCTCCGGCGTGTCCTTGGGGCTGCCTCGGCATGTCTTGTTGCTGTGAAGTCGAAGCTGCTGCGGTGGGTCCTCGGTGGTGTACGATGACTGGCGACAGGTGTTCCTTTCGGCGGGTTTCCTCGGCGACAGCCTGCCTGGTTCTCCTTCTTAGCTCTTCCTCAGAGTCGGAGCTGCGCTGCCTTTGCGCTGTTGGGGGAGCTGTCGCAGCTCCCCGGAGGGTTCTTTGTGTTGCGGCGGGCGTATTTTAGGCCGGGGCGGCGGCCCCGGATGTTGGTACGACGTCCGTGGTCTGCGAGCAGCTCTCCCTGGGCAGCTTGGGCTGCGGGTGGCTGGTTCGTGCGGCGTCGTGGCTCGGTTGCGAGCGGTGCTATGTCGGGACGGCGGTCCCGGAAGGGGGTGCTGGCGGCGAGGCTGTCGGGGCTGCTTGGGCAGCGGCAGCAGCGGTTGTCTTTTAGGCCGGGGCGGCGGCCCCGGATGTTGGTTCGGCGTGGTCTGCGAGCGGCTTACCTGGTGCAGCTTGGGCTGTGGGTGGCCGCGTCGTGCGGCGTCGTGGTTTCTCGAGGTTGTGGGGCTTCGCCCCGTTGGTTGTGTCGTGTTGTTGTATGGTTTTCGCCCGGTTTCTTCCATAATAAACCGGGCACCTTCTGCTTAATAAATGGTGAGGCAAAGCTTTTGCCTCGGTTTCGAAAAAAAGAAGCCGAGGTTGACGGCGAGGGAGCTGGTGCGGAAGTAGACGCGGGCGAGCGGGAGGAGGCGGGCGATCTGTGGACGCGAGAGGCCGAGGTCGGTGAGGTCGACGACGCGCTTCGCTAGGTTGTTCTCCACGTCAGCGCAGAGGAGCCGCGGGTCGGCGGCGAAGACGCCGGCGATGACGGATCGGGAGACGCCGAGGGCGGAGAGTAAGGCGAGCACGGCGTCGATCCTGGCGGGGACCTGAGGTGGGAGAGTTTCTTGGACGCCTTGTGCGCCGTCGGCCGGGTGAGGCCGCAGGCGGTGACGAGGTAGTCCTCGACGGCGAAAGGTTCTGTGGAAACGGGCGCGGTGGTGGAGAGTAGGCGCTGTAGAGAGAAGAGGGGGAAGAGCTGGGAGGGAGTGGGGAGATGAGATGTGGAGAGCAAGAGGGGAGTGAGCTTCCGGAGATGGAGCATGGCGTTGCAGCGGCGGCGGCGGCGGCAGTGTGTCACTTGTGAGCTGTAGCGGTAGCCCCATAGGGTTCGCACGCCAATTTCCTGCTCCCGGTCTCGCCGCTACATTTTACTTCAGGAAACTATATTCAAAATTGTTTACAGGTACATAAATTCAGAAAATGTGAACTCCCAGAGTCATAATTTTGGATCCTAGCAGGTATGGTGAATGATTTTGAATATGGATTTCTTGATAAAAAAACCTTCACCTCATTTTGAATTGTCGAAGCAAGAACTTTATGTATGAGCGAAGGTGTAAAAGGTGAATTAGAATTTATTTTGTAGGGGATGATAGATTTTCCTGCTAGAGATGGAAATTCGTCCACCTAGTTTTATTAATTTACAAATTCTTCCTCAGTTGGTTAAAAAAATGAAATTGGTTGGATATCATGACAATATTAGATAGTACTAGTATATACGTAGATATCATTATTATTGGGAAAGTTGACCGTTGAAATTATAGAGTAATAGATAGGGTAGAAGTAGAAACTGTCAAGAAAAACGAAATTGGAACTATTAAAGAAAGTATGTGGACTTATGTCGATTTTACCATTTTGAGCCTCCTTTGGAAATCACAATAGAGGTATTTGTAATCGTGTGGTTAGAGAGAAAAAATATATGCATCAATACAATAATATATTGTTCCTGAGTATGCTGGCCCCAAGAACTGTTTCAAGCTATAGTAGGTGGCACTAAGCTACTTCAAAAATAAAAGATATCCTACCATCTGAGGAGAAGTGGCGAAGGACCAAAAAAAATGAGGTCAGGCGAACTCTAAAGTAAAAAAAATGATGCAACAAATCAAAATTGTCTAGACACATTAGTAGTTTAAATGAGCATAATCACTTAGTGCGATGATACTACCAACATATTTAAATATAACATATTCAAAATTTGGGTTGCTGCCTGATATGGGCATGGTCGATCACACAGATGCAAGGCTCAACTGGACAGACTCGAGATTCAGCTAGTCGTTGGTCAAAATAGGATGAAACAGCAGGCTGACAAGAATAGGACAGAGCAGATGCAAGGCTCAACTGGACAGACTCGAGATTCAGCTAGCGTTGGTCAAAATAGGATGAAACAGCAGGCTGACAAGAATAGGACAGAGAAATTGGTTGAGCTTGGGGATCAAGTGCTGCTGAAATTGCAACCCTACGGTCAGTCCTCGCTTCACCCTTTCTCAAAGTAGGCATTCAAATAGTTCGGTCCTTACAATAGACTGGAACGGATTGGTCCAGTGGCATACAAACTTCAGTTACCTGTCCCCCCGTCTGTCTCGACCTAGCTCTCGTTCGTAGATCTCACGCCCGAATCCTTACCAGAGGCAAGGGGGTGTTACAAGCTAGTGTAGAACTAGATGTACCAATCTATCTACAGATATTCAATCTGTGAACTTCAGAAGAACTAAAAAAAGATGGAACATCACAAAAAGCTGCACCCAAAAGATAAATTGGCACAAAACTCTTGTAATACAGCAGAAGTTCCAGCTTTGTCGCATATCAATCCTTGTTGTACAAATTATTTTTGAACACCATTACCGTAGGGAAGAATCCCTACGGTGTAACTTTTTCAATTAATATGAAGGGGCTCAAAAAATGTTTTACATCAAGGGGGTCGACAAATAAGAGACAACACTGTGTTACAGAAAAACACTAGGCCCCAACACATTTCAAGAATCAAACTTGCAGGAGTAACTATTGCATTTTAACTGTTGTTCTGCAAAAGTATCGAGGAACTAGGCATTTAAGAATGTGATTCACCAATCTACGGATTTTAGACCAATTTATTGGGATGAGCTACAAGCCATCCCAATGACACAGAAAGTAATGTTCCAGGTCCGGCGTCCAACCTCACATGGCTGAGGGCCTGAGGTGTCAGAAGAGAGATATGGAAGAATTTCACCTAGGTTTATCAAAAGGCCCAAACATCCTAGATGTAGCTTGCAGTATGTAAGGCCTAAACAGCCAAGCTGTAGCTTGCAGTATATAACTTCTATATTTAATTCTTCATGCCCCGACCACTGACCAACTTATCTCATTCTCACCCCATTAAATCATTTACTTTGGGCCATAGCCTTGATCAATTCCCAGATGGCGCATTGCCTTTGGGATGATTATGAGGGTCATTTTAAGTACCATCTAGCTAGTTGGGGTCTAGTTGCTCAGAAAAAAGAATATGGGGGTTTAGGCATCCCTAATATTGCTGAGATGAACTTGTGTCTCCTGGCTTCCTGGGTTAAGAAATATAATCTTGATGGCAACAAGCTGTGGAAACAGATTGTTGATCATAAGTATCAAGTTAATTGTCCCAACATTTTCTCCTGCTCTACTACTGGGGTTTCTCCTTTTTGGAAAGGAGTCCTTTGGGCGGCTAATGCTGCTAAATTAGGATACCAGTGGAAGGTGGGTAATGGTAAGAAAGTCAAGTTTTGGGAGGACCAATGGTTTGGTAATTCTAGCTTGGCGGTTCAATACTGGGATGTTTATCCTAGCTAATGAACAAAATGTCACTATCTCAGAAGTATGGGATGGGGCTACTCTAAAACTTACCTTTAGAAGATGTTTTGATGAAAAACTCATGTTGCAATGGTATGAGATTTCTCAGATTGTTAATTCTCTTAACATTAGTGAAGAGGATGATGCTATTCTCTGGAAGTTTGAATCTAAGGGGGTCTATTCGGTCAGTTCCATGTATGCTGTTATTAATTTTAGAGGTGTTGTGCCTACTCATGTTCATGCGGTGTGGCGTATTAAGGTTCCCCCCAGATTCATTTCTTCTTGTGGTTGGTTTCGCACAATAAAATCCTGACTAGGGATAACTTGTGTAAAAGACAACCTGTCCATGATTTAACCTGTCTTTTCTGCACTGAACCTGAAACTTGCGGTCATTTACTGTTTACCTGTAATATCGCTGCGTTTGTTTGGGTTGAGATTAGCAGATTGACAGGTTTAGCTGTCTCCCCTGCAAATTATGAAAGAATTGCTAGTTTATGGCTTAGTGTATCTAAACATGAGGTTGTGAATGTTGTCCATGCGGCTGTTATGTGGGTGTTATGGAAATGTAGAAATAACCTCTGTTTTAACAATGAGCCATGGACTGGTATGCAGGTGATCTGGAGAGGCTTAGTTTCTACTCTTTCTCTGTGGGTGATCTTGCTCTCCGGAGCTGCGAAGGAGCGAATGATGGAATCATTGGCGCGGCGGAGTTACTGGCAAGGAACCCTCCCCACTGATCTGGCGCGATCCAGGGTGAGGGACCCGGTCAAGTTTGAGCTTAAACCATGCTTGGGTCCTCTCTGTGATCCGCGAGATGAAGAGTGGGACAACACGACTCGCGAGATGGCGCGTACCCTCGAAGCTGCGCAGCTGGTGATGGTTGAGGATGGAGGGAGCTGGAATTATGATTAGCAAGCAGTGATCTGTTTGTTTCCCTCTGCAGCCTTAGTCCGTTTCACCCCCTGGTGTTGTGTGGTGCGAGTTCTTGTGTCGTTTGTGTGGGGTTAATAGACCTCTGGAAACTTTAGTTTATTTTGTGTTGTTCTGTGCTTAGCACTCTTTTCTGAGATCAGCACTCTGCTGTTGCTCTGAGGTCTGTAAACTGAATGATGTAAGACTCATGTTTCGTTTCGTTGAAATGGAACTGGGGCGAGGCCCTTTATTTCTAAAAATTAAATCATATACTTCTGCCTTGCAAAGTTTTCTGTTAGCTTACCCTAAATCATATAGTCTGACTAACTAATATGAAATCTCTGATTTTCAGAACTGCCACTCTATGATGATGGAGTCTCATGCATACTTTCTGCTCGGTTCAAACACACTCAAGGCAAATTCCTTCCAAGAAAAGAGCTACAAACTATTCCAGTTATGTTATTAATCCAAAAACTTTCTAGTTTCAAACCGGCTGTCTAACTAATATCAAATCACTGATTTTCAGAACTGTCACTTTATGATGGAGGCGCATGCATATTTTCGGCTCGGTTCATACATCACCAAGGCAATTTTCTTACAAGAAGAGAGCAACAAACTATTCCAGTTATGTTATTAATCCAAAATCTTTTCTAGTTTCAAGCGGATAACTTACCTAACAATGTACTGGAACCAAATCAGCCAAATACATTACTTCAAGCAAGAGCACAAAAGTATATGCGCATCTGGTTGTGAAGAATCTAAGAAAGAATTTGATAGATCCACTTATGAAAATTTTATTCAATAACTCATACCAAGCTCTAGATGGAAGCTGGTGTGGAGCAAAGCTCTTCGTCAGTAAGTAATGCTACAATTGATAATTCATAGCAAAACTATAAAAAGATTGCGGCAATGAACCATGGATATGACAAACCTTAGAGCACATTCTTCTCACTGGTACTTTCGTGTCAGCACCTTTTCTTTCCCATTGTTGTTTCAGGAACAGCTCAATTGGCATTTTCCAGCACACCCTAGAAGTATAAGTATCGGCAAAGCATGGAACTGTATCCTCGCAAGGATGCACAGAGACATATATGAGAGAAGATACAGCCTATGCAATTTGAAATAATGAGTAACACATATACTAGCGAAGCCGTTAATACACATTACAGAGCATGTTTATAATGCAAGATTCCACGGGAATTTAACAGGAAGAAGTTCATTTCCTATACGAACATGAAAACTCTCACAACCCCAGACCTAAAGATATTCAAAGTTGTTCTATCTTGGTACAGATTGCAGACTCAACAAGCCATATTAAGAAAAAATGCGTATTAACATGACATGTGATGAAGAGCTGTTTTGTAGCTGTGCCATGCTTTTCCCTCTACTTGATGACGACAAAACATATCTGAGCTCAGAAAGTGTTAGCAACTACCAAAACTGTAAGTGACATACATTAGCTGGTACCCAACATCCAAGTCAGAGTGTTAGACGAATAACACAGAACCAGGACTTGCCAGCTTACTGTGCAGCAGACTCCGTAGCGAAAGCTTCATTGTGCAATAATAAGAAGTTAAACACTTTTAGAAGTGCCTGCTTTTGGTTCCTGCAATCTGAACCTAGTTGGCACTTTCCCTCTGAGAGTGGCAGCATAGTCTTCAGCAAGGCGAGGCGCGGCTTTCTTGTGAGGATGTATGAACTTCTCCACGAAAACCTTCTCGCTCACCTGGGCCGCAGTATAGTAGCTTCGGTGGGGCTTCAGCAATCCGTTTTCCTTGAGAAACTTGACAACATAGTAGCGGGGTCTGAGCCGGGCCTCTAGGCTGTAAGTGAGCATCGCCGGCCTGTGGGCGATGTACTCAGGCTCTAACCCAACCTCGGACATGAGGAACTCCGACATCCGCAGCAGCCTGTCCTGGGAGTTCCTCAGCACCACCGGAAGCTTGGCGACAGCGATGGCCACCTCGGCTTCCGACCACCTGAATGTCTTCCTCAGGAACTCCACCTTAGCAGCAATCTTCTCCTCACTGAGGAATGCGACGGCCAGCAGCGCGTGCCTGAACATCGCGGTGCCACGGGGCACGCCGACATCCTCGGCGCGCAGCACCATCGCCTGGACTCGCTCCGGGTTGGTGGTGAGCAGCCTCGGAACAGGGACGCACAGCTTGACAATGTCGCAGTCACCTAGCCCGCAGGAGCGGAGGATGGCTACGTTGGGCTTGACAACGTTCTCCAGGTCGGAGCTGAGGAGGTAGGAGTTGTTCTTCAGCGCCTGGAGGAGGGTCTCGAAGGAGCCGAAGAGGGGGACGTAGTACTTGAGCTTGGAGATGATGGTGGGGCGGCGGAAGCGGGCGGGGTCGACGAGGACGAGGCGGGCGATCTGGGACGGGGAGAGCCCCAGGTCCCGGAGCTCGGCGAGGCGCGGGACGAGGGTCTTGTCGACCTCGGAGCAGAGGAGGAGAGGGTCGTACACGACGACGGCGGTGACGTCGGCCTGGGAGAGGCCGAGGTCGGAGAGGAAGGCGAGAACGGCTTCGGCCTTGGAGGGGGACTTGAGGTGCGAGAGGACCTTGGAGGCCTTCCCGGCCTGCTCCGGGGTGAGGTGGCAGGACGCGACGAGATAGTCCTCCACGGCGAACGGAGCGGGGCTAGCCGGCCGCACTGCGACGGCGGCAGCGGTGGCGGTGGTGGCGAATCGTGTATTGGAGAAGAGGCATCGGTGGGGGAAAGAGAGGAGAGTAGTGGCGGCGCGGCGACGGAAAGAGAGAAGGAGGATCTGTTCCTGAAGGAGAAGCATGGCTGGCGGCGGCGGAGGCGACGGCGCACGGCGGGGGAGGGCGCGGCGCCGGCGAGAGTCAAAAATATCTGACTGGAGAGCGAAGAGAGGCTATCGGGCAAAAATGTTATCTTCCCAATTCAGCAGTGTGCATACCGGTAATTCAAGGATGTGTTTTGTTTTTGGATGAGGTGGAACGGAATGGAACCGTTCCACACCTGGAGCTGGTTCTTGTGTTTGGTTTTGGAGGTGGAATGGAATTAAGTGGTTCCACTTGAGGGAATATTCCCCTAGATCCGGAATTCACAGGTTCCACCAAATCGGTGGAACGAGGTGGAACGCTCCGCTAACCTCCCCGATTAAAAAAAAAAAGCTCTCGCTTCTCTGCCCACGACTCCACGACCGAGCCACTCGTCTCTCCCACGAACGAGCCTGCCAGCTCGCACGGCGGTGGGAGGCACGACGGAGGGCGGCCGGCGGGAGGCGCGACGGCGGGCCGACGGCGGGAGGCGCGATGGAGGGTGGGCGTCGCGGGAGGTGTGACGGCGGGTCGGCGGCGGGAGGCGCGGCGGCGGGCAGGCGCAATGGTGGCGGTGGGCGCGACGGCGGGCCAGCGGCGCTGGGCTGGCGCGACGGCGGGCAGGCGCGACGGTGGCGGCGAGAACCACTTCAATTTTGACTCTGTGCACTCCGATTTTGGCAAAATCGGAAGAACATGTTCTTCTGTTTAGGCTCCGATTTTCTCTAATTTGATTCTGCTAACTCTGTTTTGAGTAAACAAATCACATTTAGGCTCAAATTAATCCCAAAACCAAATTTAGGCTGCCCCGTTCCATTCCACCTTTTTTGTCTCAACCAAACACAAGAACGTCACCGTTCCATTACACTGGAATGAGGTGGAATGGAATGGTTCCACCTCAGCCAAAAACAAAACACATCCCAAATGGAGCCCGGGCTATGGATAGATGTAGCCCTGATTTATATAAAACTAGAGTATACCCCGCGCGTTGCGGCGGGAATTCTCCGAAACTTTATAGACATTCCAAGATGAAAAAGTTTAGCATAATAGGATTTCTGTTGAAATCTGGAGAGGGTACAGCTGAATTTCACTACAATATTAGGTTTAATCCATAAATTTACACTGATCTGCTTAAATTCCTCGATGTATAAATAAGGCGGGCAAAAGATCGAACCTCCATTGAGACAGCAGCCACCATACTTGGACAGAATATCTATCAGAGTATTCTTGGATGGATGAAATCTGAAGGTGAAATGTTGAAGACCGATTGAGAGTGCAGGTTTCATGCCGATGGCCGTCAGGAGATAAATCCATAGCTGCAGTGTAGTAGCCAAATCGCTTCATGCATGGAATGGAAAAGAACCTAATGGAAACTGGAAGGAGATGTGCCTTTTCTAACCAAGCGATTGACTGTTTGTTTCCCTCGCAAAGAAATTGGTAGGGTGCTAACTGCTAGGTAAGTGCGGATATGTAAAGACGGGAAAACATCAGTGGAATATAATAAGCACCCAAGCTTCAGTTAGTGCATGATATAAAGGCACGACACTTATCATAGACTATGGTGACGATGGCTTTAGTGGGTGTTGCGTTACGGAAGAGGAAGGGTGGCTGTTGGAATACATAGGTAAATGTTCAGCATCTAAATATTTAAGGTGACGTGGTAGCTGGGTCAGCTTGAGCATGTGACCTTGGAGACAACGCAAACGGACGGCTAGATGGTGAAAATCGTGCGGTTCTTGTTAACTGATGATGTGGATATGCTTTGCATGTCAAGATAGAAAATTATAGTGGGGTTTTGCTTTATAAGAGGTATAGATTGAAACAAATGGAGTATAAACTTTAAAATTATCTGATTTTTTACATACAAATGAAGATGAGTTATGGAAACATGTAAACTTTGTCGGAAAATCGAAAAAATATGGCTCTAAATAGGCATTAAAAATATATATTTGTGTTCACATTTGTCTTTTCTGCGTAGGTCACATACGAAAATCTAATTCTAATGTACGGAACTACACGATATCGATATGTTTTTTCAGATTTTTTAAAATCACATACACAGATTGGCTCAAATCACGCTCTTGTCTTAACCTGCGACGCCATACCAGCATCGGCCGTCGTCGCGTCTTAAATCTCCTCCTCTTCCTTCCTGCTATATAAAAGTTGCATTACATGTATCTTGTCTAAAAGTGCTATTTTGAATGCATCCTGTTTATGAGAGAGAGGTCATCCGTCTAGTTTATAGGGCTCGATATGCAAATCTCTTGTCCCAAGGTGATAGTTGATTGGAGCTGAAATCTTGCATGAATTGGTGAGAGGCAACCAGCCAATAATAATTGAGAGGGAATTAAATGAAATTATGTCTAGGAGGTGGGGGATTTTGGAACTAATTGGTTTTGGGATTGTGCCCTACAAACTAGAACGATGGGAGTATAAGAACACTACACATTTACGTTACTCCACTTCATTTTACATTTTCTATTATTAATATTTTGAGAACTTTTTACTGTATTTAGAATTATAACTATCATATTAGCTCATCTGGCAACTACTCTTTTTGGGCGCCATTGCATTTTTTTGTACATCGTTCGCATCTCATTCTAATACACCATGTTGCTTGGCAGTGGCGGATCCAGAAACTTTTCAAAGTCCTGGAAAACATGGTTAAGATGCTAGCTTTTCAGATAAAATCAGCTTAAAAAGTCACACTCAAGCAGGGGGAAAATATCCAGTGATCCCATTGCTTAAATGGTGCCATGATACCACTCTTCACAATTCAATTTTACAAGCGTCAAAAAAATTCGAAAAAAGTTGTGGGTGTTCAAAATATGTGTGTTTACATTCCCTAAAATTTTCAGAACCAAATGCACAATATGCACGAAGAAACAAAAAAGACAAATTGCTCCGTGAACAGTGTCATTTTGTGTTTTTGCCTTTTGTGACATTATTTATGTCGGATTTGTCTTTCTTTGTTTCTATGCCTATATTTGGAATTTTGCTCTGAAAATTTTAGGAATTGTAAGCAGACCACCTGTGACCATCCACAATTTTTCCGTATTTTTTGGAACTTCAAATTTTAAAAAATGGGATCATGATATCATATGAGGTGTGGGATCACTAGATATGCGGGCCGCCACCGTGAAGACTGGACGGCTGCACGGGCAAAAGGGATGCTAGATCCGCATATATAGGCAGCAATTACATCACAACATTTTGTAGGAGGATATTTCTATTCTTTACCCAAGCTTTGTGCATAGGGGATTTGGCACCGACAACATCAAATGTGACACACTCAACACAGCATCAAAGGTTTTCATTTCCATGCGTTATCTGAAATAACAAGTCCTTTCCACCTCCTTATGGTTACTAGTAATCATGCACGTGCAACGCACGTCTCCACCTATATATATTTAAGCATACCCTAATACACGAAAAATTAAACCCATGCTAGCCAGGGTGTAATTTGAAAATATTCAAATTCCAAGAATGAAAATTTCTAGATAAATTATCAAATGAAAATTTCTTGGTAAATTATAAGGGAACATAAGATTGTTGAATTAACTCTCAAGAAACTACCAAAATTATGGCCACATGTTATGTGGCATTTTCTAATACATACATCATCTCTTAAGCACTATTACTGAAACAACTGGAGAACAAAATGTGTTCCATGGTTCCTTCTTCAACAATAGTGCATAGGGGGCAGCAGAACTCCTGGACAATGTTGTAGTTTCTCTTTTTTTACACATCAGAACCTCTTACGATGATTTTCAAAGAAAAATCACAATATATCAAACTCCCGAGAAAAAGGTTAATTCGATTCCACATACAGTTGCAAACTGGAATAAGATAGTGCATCTAGTATGAACAGTAGGTTTTAGACCGTCGCCAACATTCATATCATCCGTATAGCTTACACTCAAGATGAGTATCGAAGCACAACATTATAGTTGACTAACCAGTGTCTTTCTGTTCCGCCTTGGTATCGATACTTGACCTCCTCGGAATTCATTTCTTCCCATGATTGGTCATCATTTTCCTCAAGTCCTCGTATGCACAAAAGGTCAAGAAGAAAGCAATCAGCGCCAGAAACAGTAGTTGGCAGTAACCAAAAAAACATCGGAGACCAACTTCCAAGATAATACAAGAGCATTATCAGTGTTTAGTGACATTAGTTTGGAAATAATCAATACCTTTCAGGGAAGCTTACAACAAAATGACCCAATACTCCTTTTCTATAACCCTGACAATGCTATCAACATTTTACAGTCATCTTGCTTTTCGTATATGTTTTCCCTTTTTCATTATGGTGCATATAATTATTCTACAATTTTGATCCATCTACGATACCTCTAGATTTAATTTTTTAGTACCTTTGGGAGCATCTCTTCATCTCGTACCGGCTTTGTCATGGTGCATGCTCTCGACGAAGTTGTCCATTCTCTTGAAGTTGAGCTTGGAGGCCATTATGTCTGGGTGCATGCTCTCGACGAAGTTGTCCATTTGCCTGGGGGTTGATAGACAACAATTAGAAGACGCCACAAACATCCTGGTGAACAATTTAAACCCATGTTCACTTGTGGGAAAGGTATAAAAAAAGCATCTGCCAACCAAACCATTTCTACTATATACATCATTGGGATGAACTAATACAACTCCCGTAATGGTAAAATAAAATTCTGAAGCAATTGTAAAGGGTTGACCGGCACATTTGCCTCTACCAAATCAAATAACAAGTGGTTGCAGGTAAAAATAAATAAATACTCATGTAAGTGGCTGCAGGTAAATCAAGGATAAGAAGACAAGTCCTGTAAGGCTTGCAGAACACACCGTACCAAGATTTTCAGGAAGACTTCATTATTCAGACTCGGCATTTGTATTTTTAATGCAGCAGCCCTTGTTGTACCTCATGTAGTCCTTGAAATCAGTTATCCACACGAAGGTCACACAAAGCAGCATGCTTTACACCTTCTGGAAAACTTTTAGTTTAGGGCAGACCTTTATGTGCAATGACTTAAGATAATACAGCAATATCCAACTTTATCTTCTTGCTTGAAGCCATGAGATCAACACACCACATTCACATGACTCAACTTTTTGAGCAACCAACCGTAGACACACTAACTACAAGAGACAGAAAGGAAAACAAATTGACAGTGAGAATAAATAAAGTAATAGTTGGGCATACTATTTTTTTCCTGTCAATTTATGGTCCATTCTAGATGTTAGAAGTGCATCTGTTTTTACAAGCTCAATGTATCTGAAAGTGATTGCGCCAACCTGAAAATCACAGACGTGAAGAGCACTGCTACATCTGATGCTGGCGTTCTAAAAAATCCATGTAATCAATGGCTTTTTGCAGAGTAAAAAGATCACAATTTGTTGCACCAGTTGCATGTTTGCTTCAACTCGTCAATCTTTGACCTTTCGCTGCAGCATCTCCATCTTACCGGCATGCCTCTCCAGCTCTCCTCCTTTCACTACCAGCATAATACCACAAGACTTTCAATCAGAATTTTATTTTATTTGGCAGAAAAATGATTTGATGTTAATGTATAGCCAACAAATCCTAATTTACTCTAACCAAGCAGTTAAATCGTATCATAAGCATCCATGCAACATAGCAGGACTTGAAGGACGGGATCTTACTTATGATATGGATTTGAAAGGCACACTTATAACCTAACTGAAATTCCCCAAAAGCTCATGCAACAATACAGTACAGACTACAGACGTGGACCAAATATTTCATAAACAACTTCATCGAAGCTCAAGGTGCAGAAACACAGATGTAAGTTCTTCCCTTTCTTTTTCTAAATCTCATTGAATTAATCCGTTTTGAACGGTAATCACTTGGTACTGTTCATAACCCTAAAAATCACACAATATGTCCATTCCGGTCGTCTTGACACGCTGATTCCAAATATCCACTATATTAATTCCAAAACCAATTCTTTTATCTTTCAAAAAATAAAGATGGTGCTATGTATATTTAGAATAATTTTCCTTTCATTTCAGATTTTGTCCCAACTTGCATATACAAGTCAGGACTTATGTTCGTTTGGATTTTTGTTGTTATAGGACTCAATATCGACAATACAATTTATCCAGAAGTGGAGGAGGAGCACCCTGAAGCTGAAGAACCATCAGGATCAGGATCTAAGACATTAGGCAAGTCATCCTTTTATTTAAAACTTCTGAACAACCTGTTCTTTTTTATTTTTGTTTATATGAAAAGTTTACCAATTCAGGAGTATTTACACTCTTACATACAAGTAAATCATATCATATACCATGAGTATCATATGAATATACTCCAAGGCATAACTTGCAAATGGTTAGCACTATTCACCTCAAGTTAGAAATGGTTATTATCACACGTGTGATCAAATTTTAACTGATGGAAAACTAATAGAGTAATGAAGTAATTAAAGTTTTTCGTGTTATCATGGAAGCTTGGGAAATAAGTTTTCCTCAAATTATATCTTTGGCATAGTAAACCCAACTGCTTTTTCTGATGGACAACTACATTCTTTGTGACCATATTGCCCGTGGGAAATATGGTTACAATGTGATCTAGTCCATCTATATATATGTGGCCAAAACGGACGGACACTCTAGACCGGGTACCAGAGCTAACGCTGGCCTGTTATGCTCCCACGGTCTGAGTGGTGTTCGCTTTCGAGGTAGAAACTCCAAAAGATAGAGTGGATACAAAGATCAAAATATTTTTTATAATTTTAATGACTTGTGAGAATCCATGACTTACCAATACCATCCTAATGTTTACTAAAATAATCCCCTTAGTAACATGTCATATATGATAAGAGAAGAATTTAGGGTGATCAC
This sequence comes from Poa pratensis, assembly GCA_947311845.1. Classification (NCBI taxonomy): domain Eukaryota; kingdom Viridiplantae; phylum Streptophyta; class Magnoliopsida; order Poales; family Poaceae; genus Poa; species Poa pratensis. The sequence goes on along the minus strand of CAMZMU010000044.1, from coordinate 39,131,386 downwards.
CTCACGGTAGGATAAATTTTACATAACAATAAGTGTTCTGAAAGACAATCATGTTCATTGCTTTACATTCCGAAAGTATCTAAAGTTAGATATGATTTATTCCCTATGACTTGCTTAGTACTTTTGTACTCATTCTTGCCCCTTTCGAAATTTCAGGCATATCAACTAAGTTTTTGTTGGAGAAGACTGAGCTTTAGGTCTTTTCCTACGCTCTTGGGTGTTGGACGTTAGAGTTTGTTCTGGTTGTAACCTAAATAAATTTGGGCTTGCATGCCCTAGGTTGTTGTAAACTAAAACCGCTGCTAAGCGTATTTCCCATGTAATATTACTTGATGTATGCAATGGTTTGGGTATCATTCGGAGTTTATGTTCTTCAGAGACTTTATCACTAGTACAGAACAAGAAATAACACATGTTTAAAATGAATCATCGAACGATTTACTGAACCGAAGCCATGCGTGGGTTGGCAATGAGTAGTCTTTCACACACGGTTCTTAAAATCATCTGTGATTGGCTCACCATCGGAAAAGATCATTGGTAAAACATCGTGTGTGATGATGGAGCCATCTCACACGGATGTCGCACCCATACCCGTGTGTGTTGGTGTTTATCGAAAACGTTTGTATTAAAGTTAATTGTGTGTGTTTAAAGAAGCCTTGCACGCGATTTGAATTCGCAGGACCATGCTGATAGATGTTGCCCTAGTTCCGAACGATGCATATATCCAGAGTATATGTAATCTAGTATCAAATCTCAATTATATTTCATTGATTGCACATTTCATACGCCATGTATTCATACATTGCGATAAATGTGTCATTGCTAGATATACAAATTTGAAAGGTACACAAAAGAAGAAAGTAGAGCTTTTATTTGTTAGCATGGTTTCCCTAGTTTCCCCCAAACCAAAATCAAGTCCGTTTTCGAAGTGAAAAACACAAATCAGGTCCGTTTTAGCACGACCGTAACTCTTGATTACTGCATCAATCACTAGGAACATGCATGTGTGCGTAGCGTACTAACTAAAAAGCAAATAGTAACCAATATGTATTTGTATTGTACAGGAAAAAAAATCTGAAAAAAGGAGGATCGGGAAAAGAACAAGCGTAGAGATCATCGTCCAAAGATGGACCTCTCACACGTAAGTACGGGTTACAAATCCATGGAAAGAAAGAAATCGATCAGTAATAACCTGCTGGGTCCATCTGATCGGGAGAAGAGCGCGCCAGGAGGTGGATCGGGTCGGCGACTGCTCTTTCCGGAGGATTCAGTTTCTGTGCACTTCAGCTCACCTGAAGCTCCTACACACCTCCAAAGAAGCTGCGGCAGGCAGTAGATTTTCTTGTCACCTGACTCAATCTTCAAAATGTCTTGGTATGTGCATCATGTGTGCTGAATGTTTCTACCAAAGCTATAACAAGTTAACAACTGTGGCAATACATACCCACACGTCAACATGTTAAAGCATTGCTCACAACCGATTTTCTATGAAGCAATGTGATGCTTGGGGACCCCAGTTCTCATGGTCCAGTGCATGTCATATGAGCTGATGATCCTTATATTCGGTTTTTTTCTTGTGCATTCTCGCTCTTTCTCAGAGCTGCTGCTACCAGTAAGTTGCATTATTTCCAGAGAAGCCCATTAGTTTCTCTCGCTGAATATAGTTGTTCTGCGCTGCTTGCCATTTTGTTGGTCCTGTGAGAGGATTTAGCAGTTTACTTTTGATACCTGTATGTCCAAGCATCAGGATATATAACGCCTGTATCTCCAACTCTCATATCGGATCCGTGGCGCAATGGTAGCGCGTCTGACTCCAGATCAGAAGGTTGCGTGTTCGATTCACGTCGGGTTCAATATCCCGAACTATATATCCGATTCTTTTTTCGCTTTCTCAGTTATAAGTTTTCGAGGAAATTCTGCTAACTACATTTTTGTCAACATAATTCTTTTTTTAAAAGGTGAATTGGTCTGTTAATGCGCCGAAAGTTTGCTGGTGCGTATCCAGATATGAGTGAGGTCGAGTAGTCACGTATGTGTTCGGCAATAAGCTCCCAAGTTTCGCCCGAGTCTGTCCTTTTGAAACTTCCCATTTGAATGGAAACTTCATATGCGTGAGTTTACTATTAGGTCTCGGTTTATAGGATGCATTTTGCACATCTCTGGGACCTAGGTGAATGGGGATTGGCCATGTAAAATCTATTTCCCCAATATTTCACCCAATTAACACTCTTATATTTAATGCCAACATTAATTAGGGAAAGGCTAAACCCAATCGGTTTTTCTTATTATTCTTGGGAAAGGTCAAAACCCAAGATTAACTGCTCTTAATTAATGCTAATTATTGCTTATTCTTGGGAAAATCTGGTTTTAGAATTGCATCCTATAAAACCGGGATGGAGTGAGTAGAAGCATATGATATTGCTTAGAATTTGATGCTGAGCTTGGCGACGATGCCAGGATTGCTTTCATCCTAGTCAACGGGGCACATATATCAGGACCACACACTCCGCAATGTTTTCATTTGCTCGTATTGTTTCTCAACTTTGTATGTGATTTTCATTCCTAGTAATGGAACCTGGAGGTCCTCCCGGGTAGCTGTGACTTACCATCGACCACCTGAAAAGGCAGAAGAATAGAAGTGCGTAGTTTTGGAGCGGCCTCCATGGAGCGTGTTTTTCGAAAGAAAAAAACGCATTTGTAAGCTCCAAAGAATCCAGATTAAATTCCTATATCTAGACGGTAATGAACTCTACTAGTACGCAAACAAACAAAAAATTGTATTTTCTGAGCAAAAATGACAAAGGTGTGGATCAGGGTGCGGTGTACAGTGCATACTTTAAAAAAATCGTCAAATTTGTCATTTTTTGTGTAGCCTAAAATATATTTTATTTCGTATTGGTTTTTTTCACACCGGTAAAGTTCGACATCATGTACATCTAAAAAGTATTGTTTACAAATTTGTGGGACTTTGAAACAAAGATTTTGAAATACGCATACCATCAGCAGCAGAGGGAGATTTTGTCATTTTTGTGTAGCACGGAATACAAAATATTTAAATTTCATTTCTTACACGTTTGTGGGATTATTATTGGGGTACAGCCGAGATTTTTTTAATTCTTTGAAACTCGTAAATAGTTTTTTATTTTTTATAACTACCAGGATCACTGTTCAACCCTCCCTCCTGGTCCGTGACAGGGACAGAGATCCAGTGACTTCATACACAGAAGTCACCGGGTACCTTTAGCCATCTAGTTGCCCTCCGATTTAGATCCAACGGACAAGATTCATCAAAAATATGAACTCGAAATTTAAACTTTTCAGAAAAAATTTAAAAAATTCCAGCAAGTAGTATATGCCCCGTTGTGTATTCTGTGATTTTTGTAATTAATTTGGATAAATGGTTTATCAGTAAATAGCATTTCAAATTTTGAGCTTAAAAAGCCATTAAATCATAAACGACGGATCCAAATAAATTGCAAAAATTGCAGAATATACAACGGACTATATAAGACCTACTGGAATTTTTTCAATTTTTTCTAAAAAGTTTGAATTTCGAGTTCAATTTTTCGGTGAATCTTGTCCGTTGGATGATAATCTGAGGGCAACTAGATGGCTAAAGGTACCCGGTGACTTCTGTGTATGAAGTCACTGGATCTCTGTCCCCGTGACAGACTGCTGCATCCATCCACCGACCCACGTGGTCGGAAACGTTTCCGGTCTTCCCGCTCCCCCGGTCTCCATTTCCATTTCCTCCCAGTCAAAATCCATCTCCTCTCGGTCTCAGCACCCAGTAGAGTAAACCCTCGCTCACGCCGCCGCCGCCTCCCTCCGTCGATCCCCTCCCCGACCTTCCGCCCTGGTTTTACTTCCCCGCCTCCGTCGGCGCGAGATCCCCGGGATTCGTTCAGGTTCGAAACCATTCCCCTTTTTTTCGCCGTCGTGTCCCAATGTTCAAGCCGCTGCCGTTTGCTCTGCTAGATTGATGGTTTGAATCGATGAATCTCGCCGCTCGTTTCCCCGGTTGGGTGGCTGGTCGCTCGCCCGCGCCCGCCGCGGTTTAGCACCGCGGGCAGATTTCCCTAGGGTTTATCGTCTGGTCCTGCCGGTCTAATCGACGGGTTGGGATCTCGCGTTTTTCTCTCTCGCTGGTATATGATCTGCGATGCGCCGTTGGTTGTACGCGGATTTGTGTCTTCGTGCTCGTGTTCGGTTGGGTCTGTCGATCCGGAAACGTTTTCGGGTAGCGAGCGGTTTGGGGGCGGGATGTGGATTAGTATGTTGTCGGAAAATACAAGCACCGCGACTGCACATTGCGTGCGGGATTGCTCTGTGGTTTGTCTCGTGCGAGATCTCAGTCCATGAATGCATTTGAGCACGCACAACATGCTTGTCACAGTTTTTATGGATGACGGTCTGGCGATTAGCTGATTGGTGGTATTGGCTCGAGTGTTAATTCTGAACGACACACCATCTGATGACAGCCTGCCATGCCAGATTGACAATTTGGTGTGCCAGTGTTTGGTTTGGTCCCGTGGTTCACTGATTTTGTGCATATTCTGCAGTTTGTCGTGCAGTACAAAAGCTTTCGACTGTTCACTGCTCTATCCTTATTCTTTTCTTCATATTGTTAGCATATCTAGTTTGTTTATGTCAATAAAAGTCTAAAAACACTCACTTGCATACTCCTATGAGTTGCTCATTGATAGTAACCATTCCTTGTGAATATGCGTTGGAGCTAAATGAATAAAGAATTGCCCTCTAGGCAGATTTAACTTGCATAACAGTTCATTTCAGTATGACAAATGCCAACATTCCATCACTTCGTAGATTTTTTGTGATATGGTACATCACTATGCCACATGTTCTTGATATTATCCTTTAATTCACTTGTCAACCTAAGAAATATTCAGCAGCATTTATTTTGCTTTATTTTATTTCCATGCCATTCTCCGTTACTTGTTAATAGTTTCTTGCGTGCACAGGCTTCCAGCTGAAGGCTATTTTGGCAGAATTGTATTGCGACATGGAGGATGGGGACAAGGATGCGGTCAAAATTTCTGTCAGTGAAGAGTCCCCTAATCCTGGAGAAAAGGGTGAAACAGAAAACGATTTGTTGAGGAAAACAGAAATGTTGGATGCAAAAGAAACAGTAAATTCTCCGAGTGAGAATTCAAGCAATGATGCAGAAGGGAAGATCAATGGGAGAGATAATACAGAAAAGGATCTCAGTGAGCAGATGGGTAAAAGCAGAAGCCCGGATGACACGGAACCTATAGATTCAAACCAAACCGTGACAGAGATTCTAGAAGAAGAAAAATCTGAAGAGCCAGTATTTGATGGAACCGAGGTTTCTGAAATGGAAGGTTTGAGGCGTTCTTCCGATCAATCTGTGGAACTTGATTCAGAATCTCAGCAAGGTTCTGTGATCAATGAAAAAGCTGCTGCAATCAAGAATTTTGTCAAGGAAAAGGGAGCCATTGCAGTGTCAACATTTATACGCCGCCTATCTGGCAGAAAGGATGAGAATGATCTTCCTGTTGAAGATGACAAGAATGATGGTTCAGAAAGTGGCAATAGTGAGAAGACTGTCTCAGATTCTGAAATGAAACCAAAAGAGCCACAGCAGAAATCCGAGGAAAGAACAACATGGAATCCACTCAACTTGATTAAAATTAGAGGAGATTTTGACACTTCTACAACTGGGGAAGCTGGCAATGGAAATGTGCCTGGTTTGACAGAGCAACCAACTATGAAAGGAAGGATTATCCTATACACTAAACTGGGGTGTGAGATTGCAAAATGGTCCGGTTGTTCCTGCATCAGCAAAGGCTCAAGTATGTGGAGATTAACCTTGATATATTCCCTAGTAGAAAGTTGGAGTTGGAAAAGAATACTGGGTCATCCACAGTACCAAAAGTGTATTTCAATGACCTGCTGATTGGAGGCTTAACTGAATTGAAGAAAATGGAGGAGTCTGGCATACTTGATGAGAGAACCGGCGTTCTTTTCAAAGATGAGCCATCATATGCTGCTCCTTTGCCCCCCTTACCTGGAGAAGATGATGAATCTGGATCTGGGAAGATGGATGAGTTGGCAACCATTGTCAGAAAAATGAGAGAATCAATTACTCTAAAGGATAGGTTTCACAAAATGAGAAGGTTTAGCAACTGCTTTCCTGGTAGTGAAGCTGTAGATTTTATATCAGAAGATCAGTATTTGGAGAGAGATGAGGTAAAATGTTTACTGCTAACTATTTTTGTATCCATGCCATATATAGTACTTCCATATAGATTTTCAATAACATTAGTCTTGGTTTTGTCTGTCTCCAAGCTAATTTTAATTTAGGAATAGGTGACAATTTTTCATTGTTTATAACTGATCTCTGGAAAGGATTTCACATTTAGGAAAGTTATTTTGTATGTTCCCTACTCTTAAGGATATGCCACTGCTGTCACCTATCTTACCACTTGTTGGATAAATATAATCCATGTACGCTGTCGAATTTGGAAGAAAGCTTGCAAGCAAACACTTCTTTCGTCACGTTCTAGAGTAAGATTCAAAGTAACTTAAAGTATTACTCTCATTTCTATTATCTATCAGTTGGAATATTTGGAGGTTATTAATAGACTGTATTGCAGTGAAAATGTCTTTGAAGATGGAAATCAGCCATATCGTTTCCTAGATCATGATCCCATAATTATGACACAGTGCTACAACATCCCTAGGGGCTTAATTGATGTTGCACCAAAACCCATGGTGGATATCGCATCAAGGTTGAGAAAATTGTCTTATGCCATTTTTGAGGCTTATGTATCTGAAGATGGTAGACATGTTGATTACAGAAGCATCCAGGGTTGTGAGGAATTTAAAAGGTTAGCACTTGCACGGACTTGACTATATGCAAGAGACTAGTAACTGCATAATCCATGTATTGTTTACATGCAAATACTATAATTAATGACAATGTATTGCTTTCTCTGACTACTTGTGACGAACATTTAGATAATACATATCTTCAAATTCATATGTAAAGACTAGATTATGATTTGCTATCTGAGTGTATCTCTATATTTTTACGTGTAAATTATAAATTAAAAAAAAAACATGTTTTGTAAGTAGACCGCTGAGTGATAACTTGGTTGTTGCGTATTGATTACCCTCACGTTGTAGATGATGGGTATACTTATAGTAAACTCATATTTCATGCACAGGTATATTAGAACAACTGAGGAGCTCCAGAGAGTGGACATTAGTGACTTGGCACGTGAAGAAAAGCTTGCTTTCTTCATAAATCTGTACAATATGATGGCTGTCCATGCGTTAGTGACATGTGGTCATCCTGCTGGGCCATTGGACAGGAAAAAGTTTTTTGGAGACTTTAAGTATGTCATTGGAGGATGTGCTTATTCACTGTCAGCTATTGAAAATGGCATTCTACGTGGCAACCAAAGGCCACCATACAATCTTGTGAAACCCTTCGGACAGAAAGACCAAAGATCCAAGGTGAACAAAGCAGATTCTGTCCGCAAAAGGGGAACATATATGTATCTGTTTACTACAAATATGTGCTATCATGAACTCATGATGACACCTATACTCATGCTCTTTTTATTCGCTTTTGTGCATGCAACAAAGTACATATTCAGCAAGAGGTGTTCGAACAATTGAACTCTTAATTTCTTTTAGACTCTAGGGCATACAATCTATCTGCAGTTTTTCCTAGAAAGGCAGTCTAAAGGGTACCTGTTTGATATGTGTTAGTGGCTGTAAAAATCACCGAACATTAGTGTGGGGAACATGTAATCGCAGCAAACCCTGTCCTGTTGTTTGCATGGAATGAACTCAACTTTGTATCTCGACCTTCTAGTTCAAACCAAAAACTTTATCCTATTTTCTCATAAATGCTTACGGATATAATTTAATGTGTGCTGCTACATAATATCATTGGACGTATAGAAGGCTGCAAGCCAGTGAGTATTTATCCTGGGTAGTGGCTCAGTGGCTGCTGGAAGTCTTTTACAGCAGATAGCATAGAACATTGATATAGCAGGCACAACTAGTTGTGCTACATTTGCAGAAACCAGTCATGCATTACTTTTTAAGGAAGAGATGACTGAAACTTAGTATGTAGGGCCTAGGGCTGTAGATTCCGAGTCTTGTGACCACTAATCAGGTTCTGAAAATATGAAAAAATATAGAAGGCAAGGCCCATTATGTGTCCATTATATGTTTACTGTATTATGTTTTGTTTTTCTAGAAAGTCAGGTTGATGAGATGTGAAAGTTTTTAAAAGGTTATACGCCCAATTAATGGCCGCCAAGGAAAGGTAAGACGACTATATATAGAAATTGGGTGCTAAATGCTCTGCATTGTAGCGCTTGATTTAGTGCACTGGAACCCCATAACTGTACCTAGTAATTGCCAAATCAACCACATGATGCACCCAACTGTTAGCATGCTATAGCAGCGCTGCCATATTAGCACGGCATTTTCGTTAAAACACCGTCATCTTCAAACTAATTAATTCATTTATTCGTAAGTCTCAGCAATGAGTTTAAGATGCTAATACTGCAGCCAGACAAATTTTAACCGCCTATTTTTCCTTGTTTGTAACTGCAGGTGGCCCTATCATACCCTGAACCTCTTGTTCACTTTGCTTTGGTATGTGGTACCAAATCTGGACCTGCACTTAGGTGTTACTCGCCAGGAAATGTTGATAAAGAGTTGATGGAAGCTGCACGTGATTTCCTAAGGAACGGAGGACTGATTGTTGATCCTGAAGCGAAGGCTGCATCTGTAAGCAAGATTTTGCGATGGTAAGATAAAGATAACTGCTATTCTTGCTTTACCATTAGGGACTCAAATATTTTATACTCCCTCCGTTCCAAATTAGATGACTTCCATTTGTTTACATGCGGATGTATCTAGATGTGTAACAAGTCTAGATACATCCGTATCTAGACAAATTAAAGTCATCTATTTTGGAACGGAGGGAGTAATTATTAGTTTACTTTACCAGAATCTGTAGTATAGCAATTACAATGTGTTTAATAGTGCCATTTTTACTGGATCGTGTAGCACATTGACATGTTCAATGGAGGACGTAACATAGAGCTGCCGAAATGTAAGCTAGATAAATTTTATGTTAGTTGTTCTTGCTTTTTGTCTGGTAGTTGGAGACATAAGTAGAATACCTGTCTGATGTGGGACTATACTTGTGCGTCACAATGACATAATTCTCCATAATGTCTGCTTGTTTTTTGTTACTTGGATCTGCGCTTGGTTAAGTTGGATATGAATATATGATGAGTAAACCTCCAAAAAGCGTGCCACCTGAGCTTGTTGCTCTTGGATGGTGCATTAATACTCATTCATGTGACGTTATAATTAGATTGCACATTTCTGAAAACAGAATATCTGCACAATGCTATTGCTACAATTTAAACAGGAATATAAAGGATGCTGATAATTTTTGCATATAGATACGGATTTGTGTGCTTTGGCTGTTCAGGCTATTAGAATTAGAATTAAGACTAATGAAGCATAATTAAAATAATATGTGTTCAACTGAGAATGTTTTGTCTACTAATGTGGAGGCCATTATGGCATGTGCACTATTTAGGATGTGATCACAAGAAATACAACTGGAACTGCAGACCACACAAACTAAGGGAATGCAGTTTCCAAGAGTTCATCGATGATCTGACATCGACCAGACATCGACCATTTATCCCGTCTGGGATAGCAATAAAATGCATAACTATGTTATTCATGATAGATTGGCAGATGGTCATAAATGCGGTATAAAGTTAGACTTGGACAATTAGAAAGCAAGTCCCAAAGTATTAACTTGGTTACTCTACCTGACATGCACTGTGATGAAATTGTACCACTAGCAAATAATTGAGAGGTTAACTATCGATTTCTAATGTAAAGTCTTATGACAATATGGCCAATGCTTTGAGAACTTCGCTCAAAAACTCATGCTCTGAATGATTTTCAGGTACAACACAGATTTTGGCAAGAATGAGACAGAAGTGCTGAAGCATGCAGCAAATTATCTCGAGCCTGCAGCGTCAGAGCAACTCTTGGAACTGCTTGCAAACACTCAACTGAAGGTCTCGTATCAACCTTATGACTGGAGCTTGAACATTTAGCTGCTGCCCAGGGTGTTATTTATAGACGTTCTCCTTATAGCTAGAATACATGTCTTCCTTTTTTTGCGGAAACTACCTGTTGCCCATAGATTTCTGGATGGCCGCCACATGTGTACCCAGATTTTCTTTTGCGAAGTTGGGTGCGCACATGAATATTGGGGTATTATGGATTTGTGCCGAACTTGATGGCCACCAATCGACCGTGTTCATTTGCTGTTACCTGTTGGTGTTTCGCTTTCTGATATTGCCTTGGCCACGTCATTCAGCTGTTAGCTGTTGCCTTCCTGTTGTGGTTCCTGTGTTCCAAGTAGGTCCCCCTTATACGTGCGCCAATTTTATGCTGAGCAATGTAGCTGTCATATGAGCATTTCCGCAGCCCGAGTTGGTTCTTTGGAGCTTTGCAGAAAAGTGACGAGGCACCAGGTCCGGAGCTCAGGGGACGTCAGCGTTCTAGCAGTGGAGAAAACGTAGGATTTGAATCTTGCAAGACATCAAAACACAGCGGAGAATTTTCATGCGGTCTCTTACAGCGGAGTCTATGCTTGCCAAAGCAATTCATACTAGTGCTCTCGTTCTTTTGGTCGACTTTTTTTTCCAAGAGTAATTCAGAAGGAAGTACAATCTAGAAGGGCGTCTAGTGTTTCCTAGAGTGGTTGAAGACTAAGAAAGGTACCCACTTTCAACCCTTACGGATTTACAACTTTTTATAACTGGTACCCTAATTAACAAGAAAACTGGCCGGCTTGTGCTCATCCCTGGCGTCAAACAGACGTTAGCCAGACTGTCAAGGTTCTCATCTCATATGACTGGCTGGCTGATGTGACTTCCAAACCGAAGCCGGGTCGACAACCTGTCAGCGGTTGCCACCGCCGACATGGCCCGGCACATGCTGACAGTGCAGCTGCCAGCAGCAAAGCAAACAAGAGGTCCAAAGCACAGATACAAAGTGGTCTCCATCAGTCCAACATAGCCCCTTTACACTGTTGGACAGAAAATCACTGGTTCTCACATCCCTATTACAATTAACAGATATTTATGCAGTAGCAACTGGGGAAAAAATCTTGATAAATACTGTACGGCTATATATATGTAGTAGCAGGAAGAAAAAAAAAAGCGGTGCCTCGTTTTGTCGTCACTACACATGTCTACAACTTAAAACAACAGCAAAGCATCCAGCTCTCGACTCCTGCACACTCGTTACCGCTTACATGGCTGTGAACTCCGGAGAAAACTTTACTGTCGAGCAAGGATGATGATATATATGTCGTGTTAATTACCGTCTCTAGGCTTCCAAGAATGGCTTGCAAGAAGCAATTGTTAGTGCGAACTTGCAATCGTCGTGAGTGTGGCACCAATATACAGAATACACAACGCGGGTGGCTCGGCTGTCACAATATCGTGCATCCACATCTGTTCTGCTTCGGAGAATTCGAGAGGTGCTTCTCTGGAAAAAAATGAATACACATTTTAAGGACCTCATACAGAGAGGTGTCGGAATAAAATGATACAGAAGTATGATGCTACAATGAAATTTGGCAAATGTGTTCACATATTTTATGATGCTACAAAGAATTCACAAATGTATGTACAACAGCATACTTTGAATTTTCATGATAAAATGGTTGCATTAACAAGACATCAGATAGCAGCAGCAATGCCTATCGTATGCAACGACAAGTCGACTTACGACAACGAGAAAGAAAGTGTCCGAAGTATAAGCTGCTAGTTCAAGCCAATGATACACTTTCTGATAGACAGAACAAAATGATTCATGGATCAACTTAACGAGGAGAGCACAAAGTTAAGGCCCAGAATTTTGATATGCAACATAGAACAAATATACACATACGGTGTGTACAGTCTTAAGGTTTTACAAGTTAGAATGAGGCAAAAAAAGTTAATGATAACTTCTTAATATACTACAGTTTCAACCCTTCAGACCCTAGACCAAGCGAGATCATCAAACATATAAAGAAATGGACTTTGAATAAATAAGAGGAAAATCAAAGCCTTACCACTTTTGTCACTCTGGGGAGGGCGTACAACAACATGCATCGTGATAACACCTCCTGGAACTTCTCCTACTGGGACTCTAGACTCACCAAGAGTTTTGTTGTTCTCCAGTATCCTTCCAGCATTGATGAGCTTCACGTCATTGAGAGTTTTTGGAACAATGTCTTTGTCTGTCAAACAATTGTTAACAAACACTTAACACAGATAATTGATATCCCCGGGAACACACCATTCAGCTTCTGGAAGACTGAAATAATTGACATCAATATTCAGACAATTTTATACACTTGCTAAGGCTACATATCGAGAAGGGCAAAAACCTATTAGTGCTAACTCAATGGATCTCCACATGTTATGTGCCACGTTGCGGCCTTATCCTCAAAGGATAGACTTGTATATGTTACGAAAGAGATACTGTGAACCTGTCACAATAATTCACCCATGTTTTCTTATAGATACTAAACGAAAATGTAGGAGGTACATTCTATTAAGAGAGAGTTCATGGGGATTTAAACCCCGGGCGGTAAACCTCTCACCCAAAGCGAGCTAGGGTCACTTCCTATGAGTAACCTATGTAAGCAAGTAATAAGAAGTGGAGCTTCCCACTGCCACACATTTCTTTTTTTCCATTCACCAGACTTGTGAAAACTAGCCATAGATCAATTTCTGCAAACATAACTACTAGTAGTGTTTTGCAGCGTCCAATTGCTAAACAAATAATTAGGAAAATGCACATCATAAGTAATGTGCCGCTTGCACTGTTAGCCCATGGTACTTCCCGTGTGCCCACATTCCTGTCCGGTATCATGCAAATGGTTAAATGCTCTCCAAATTTACAAGTATCGAGCATAACCAGCAACACTAGCCTCTTTAAAAGCACTGACTGGACTAACACCCAATAGTTCAGAACTCGGACTGGACCACTAAAATGAGGACAGTATCCAAGGACACCAAGAGGATATGAAGCACACAAACAGTCTCCTCAGATGGTCCTGTCATCACATGTTTGCAGAGAACCTCAGCATGCACAGAAATCCAAAATTCTTTCAGACCACTAGTACTACCAAGTGGCAACTTCTGCAGTCACATACTGCCCAAAACAGGGAAAATTCTGTTTGTCCCTTCAGGAAATGCAAGAAATGGAAGAACTTCTAAAAATATATACTGACATCTACCTGTCAAGCATATTTGGTGGTAGTAGGTGTAAGAAGACTTGCAAAAGCGTCAGTTTCTTGGACATGTATTACCTAACTAGCCAAAGAACAGAAGAACACGCAATCCACGGAACATTCTGATCTGTCGGCACGAAATCACTACGTTTATCGCAAAAAGCAAAGGCCCAGATCCAGACCCAACCGTCTGCACGGGGATTCTTACCGGATCAAGAAACCAGTAGAGGCACGAGGGGCAAGACGACCACGCAAGCAACCTCCCGAAACATATGGCGTCAAAAGTGGAGACGTATATATATGTACGCGGAGGGGGAAGGGAGGGAGAGGTCGATCGGGCTCACCCTGCGGCCACCGAGCGAGGACGAACTCCTTGAGCGCGGTGACGGTGGTGGAGGGGTCGTACTTGTTGGGCCCGATGTCCGTGCCGTCGAACAGCCGGAACTTCACCTCGATCGGCTCCTTCCCGCCGGCCATCGATCACCCCCTGCGCAGGATCCCAACAACCGCGGCCGCGACCGCTGGCCGGCTCAGTCGACCGCGGCCGGCGGAGGAATCCCGGGGGAGGGGAAAAGCTGCCAAATTCGACGCAACAAGGGCAAGAAGCCGACGCGGATCCCACGAAGGATCCGCTTTCTCCTTTAGTTAAGCAAGAATTTAGAATTCTTTCGTTGGGAGCAAAGCGACGAGACGGGCGTCTCGAGGGGACAAAGAGAAGAGGAAGAGAGGAGTGGGATTCCTGGGTGCTTTTAGCAGATACGTCCCACGAAAAAGCTATATTTATCCTCAAAGTGTAGTGGGGAAATAGCTGTCTTCTTCTTTGCCTACCTGCTGCTGGGTGGTCTGGTGGCTACGTGGCATGTGTGTCAGTGTCGAACAGTATGTATTCGCTCCGATCCTGTAACTTGCAAACGAGAACAATTTAGTACGACAATATGAAAACTAAATAAACTTTTTTAAAACCTACATTGGGAGTTTTGCTTTTAGCAAAATAGCCGGTACAGTTTTCTTATGTACCTCCTCGATCTTCTCACCCTTTAACAAATTTTCGTCATCCTCTTTCTCCTCATCTCATTTCGCTTCTTTCTTGTATATTTGCGAAGGTAATAGTGGTGTGTAAATGGCTTTGGTGATTAATTCCCCCTTTGGCAGAGTACCGGAGCAGGGTTCCAGACCGTCATTGCAATGGCGGCGGTTTTGTGCCATATTTTTCCGAAGTGTCTCCTCTTTAGGAGGTGGTAGGTTTGTAGGTAGAATATTTAGGTGAATGGGCAACACGAGGGGCCAAGGGAAGCGGCAGCGCGACTACGTGGTGCAGTCAGGGCCTGGCTGCGCCGACACCCCGAGCAGCCACGTGGCAGTCCCATGTGGCCCACTTTGTCTATCTGTTTTCCTCTCGAACAGTTATGTTGATTTCAATTTTTTTCCGATATTGTCCTGAGCGTTAACTTCAACGCAAAAGTAGGCAGAAAACAGCAACTAACACTTGGCACTGGGTTAATAGTTTAGTCCAATTAAATGTTGAAACTTGATATAAAAAGATATCAAAACTATGTAGTAATTATATAATAACAACATGAATTAACTAAAAATTATAGATGCATTTGAATAGTTAAGTTATATTTTGTTCTACTCTCCGTATTCACCGGGACCACTTAAATAACTTACAATAATTAAGTTAGAGAGTGGCGATATGTAGGTTGAGCTACAGGTAACTCTTTATTTTCAAAAAACTGAAAATCATGATTAGAGATTAAAAAGTCTGAAAAATTCCCCGATGTAGATGATGTTGTATTCTAATGGCGTGTAAAATCTCAGCTAGAAATATGTTATATTTTTGTTCTGTATAAAAATGAAAAGATCTGAATTTGAAAGTAGTGTACAGTGCAAAATGTCAACTCTAAAAAACCTGACAGATTTTGTTATTTTTGTGTAGCCAAGACAATGAATTATTTGAGTTGAGATTTTGCACATTGGTGGATGCGCGCTATTATCTACATCCAGGAGTTTTTTCAGATTTTTTTGAAACTTCAAAATGTTGTTTTTTGAATTGTTAAAGAGCTACATGTAGTTCGGCCTCCGTTTTGACTTTTAGATTTAAGGATGACCTTTCTAGTCACCCAGATGGCCAGATCACTACATTAACACTCGAAGAACACATAAACACCTCAAATTATAACATATTCCTATTGATATCCCTATATATCATTGTTGGGGTCGCAAGTTCAACATTATAACAGGTAAATGTCAAACTCATATATATGATGATGCAATAAAAGTTTTGTATTGAAATCATGTCCCTCGACCCTAATAACAAGCATTGCACAAAACAAAAGTGTCATTAACAACCAGACAAGAACATACTTGAGATAGACACCACAAATCCTGATGGCTATATATTATTACATGATCAATCTCATCATACCCCATATGCCTACACATGAGTACTCACACATGGAGAAAAATAAGGAGACATGGCGGTGGAGGCTTAGCAAACGATGGTGGCAAAGACGGTGTCGAAATCCCCATCTCCATCGTTGAGAGAGAGAGAGAGAGAGAGAGAGAGAGAGACTCAGCGCGGTTAGGGGGACCCAATGCGTCGAGGTGCCCACTTGGTGTCTTGGTGGTCCTCTGCTCCGTTCTTCACTCTGTTGGACTCATTTCAATTAAAAACATCCATGTCATTTTTCACTTTATTTTATACAGGAAGTTTTTTGTTGTTGCTAAAAAGAACTTCAATTTCAACGGTGTATTCCAAGTTTGGTGAGATTCCGGACAAAACCCAAAAACAAATTTATTGGAAAAGTGGACATGTTTTGGACGTATCAATATGTGTGAGAAATTTGTAGAAGACATGTACTCTACCTCAAGTACTGTCAATTGGTTGGAAATTCAAAAGGAAAGGCAAGGGATTTGGCAAGGTGGCAATCACAAAATATTTTTTTTCCTACAAATGTCATGTTTGTTGACTCCCCTGTTTATAGTTTGATTTTTCTTCGGCTATTAGCTAGTGGCGGTTATGACAGTATAGTCTCCTTGCGTAATGCGGAAGTCTTAGCTGGGCATGTCAAAAGAACTTTTAGGCGGTGATTTCTTGGAAGATATTACTCAATCAACACATGCCTAATGGCCAAGGCCAGTGTGGGGCTTAGCGTGACATTGTAGGCTTGCACATGTTGGTATGAGAAATTTGAAAGCGTCCCAGCGAGTGAGCATATTGTTGGACTAACCGATGTATTTTTTGAAAGAAAATAGTGTGTGGTACATACGTGTCGCCGGAAAGCAAGGTGAAGTCAGGCATCCCACCGTGAGTGTTATCACAACATCGAGTCTTTTAAGAGCTAATTCATACATATGATAACCTTAGTGTGAAGAGGTATGGGCTCGTCATTGTTAAAGAAAATGATTGTCCTGTAGGTTAATAAAATGGTAAGAGTAGAATCAACTATGATATCATGGTATCAATACAATGGTAAGCATAAGATACATGGATGAACATGCATACCGGTTAGAATGATATCAACTTACGCACACTTTCTATTGTAAGTTTCATTATCTTGAAAATTTCACTCGCGAAACTCAATATCTTAGAAAAACATTGTTTAAGCGAGGTTGTGGATTAAAATACAATACACTCGATATGGTTTTCAAATTTACTCCCTCTAGTGTGCGCACTACACGTGCATAAAGCATGAGTTTGGAACTATGATGAATGAACCCGGCCCGTTTGGAATGATGAAGGATCAACCCGGTCCGTTTCGACCTCCGATGACGTAATCAGGGTATCATCACGAAAATCCAATAAGAAAGGATTTTCGTAATGACATTCAACGAATTCTAAATTAAGCTAGCAAAAATCTGAAGAATATTTGGCAAGAGGATTTTTACCTAAGGGAAGATAATTACTGCTAGGAAAATCCGATAAGAAAAGATTTTCTTAATGACATTCAAAAAATTCTAAATTAAAGTTAGCAAAAATCTGAAGAATATTTGGTAAGAAGATTTTCACCTAAGGGAAGCTAATTACTCCTACAACTTATCTCCCATGGCAGATTTGGATACCCGTGCAACGTTATGGATCACGTCCAGCCTTGAAATTAAAACTCGGCCTAGACCGATAGGGAAAGGAATTGCACGCGCCTATCTGTCACATGCGGCGCGCTCACAGTGCGGTTAGTGAGACCTAGCGCGTCGAGGTATCCACCTGCCGTGTTGGTGGTCCTCTGCCTCCGTCTTCGCCCTGTTGGACTCATTTTTAGTGAGAAACATCCATGTCTTCTTCGCTTTATACATGAAATTTCCTTTTTTATCTAAAAACAACCAGTTTCAACAGTTTATTCAAATTTGGTGAGATTCCGGACAAAACCTCGAAGAAAGTGATTGGAAAAGTAGATATGTTTTGGACGTATAAATGTATGTGAGATAGTTGTACAAGACATATCATCTACCTCAAGTATTCTCTTAGTTGACAGTTCAAAAGGAAAGGCAATGGGATTTGGCAAGGTGGCAATCACAAAATAGTTATCTCATACGAATGTCATGTTTGTTGACTCTCTTGGTTATAGTTTGATATTCCTTCGGCAATTAGCTAGTGCCGGTTATGACAATTTATTCTCTTTGTGCAATGTGGAAATCTTAGTTGGGCATGTCAAAACAACCTTTACGTGGTTGATATCTCGAAAGAGAGTACTCAATCGACACATGCCTAATGACTAAGGCCATCGTGGCTACGTCGGGATGGCTATGGCACTGTAGGCTCGCCCATGTTGGTATGAGAAATTTGAATAATCTCCTAACGAGTGAGCATATTGTTGGACTAGCCGATGTATCTTTTGAAAACAATCGTGTGTGGTACATGCATGTACGTCACCGGAAAGCAAGGTCAAGTGTCAAGCATCCAACCGTGAGTTTTATCAGAGCATCGAGTCTTCAAGAGCTAATTCGTATAGATATCTTCAACGTATGATAACCTCATGTGAAGAGATATGGGCCCGTCATTGTTAAAGAAAACAATTGTCTAATAGGTTAATAAAATGATGAGAGTAGAGTCAACTATGTTATCATGGTATCAATAAAATGGTGAGCATAAGATACTACGGTGAGAATGATTTCAACTTACACCCATTCTCCATTGTAAGTTTCATTTTCTTCATTCTTAGCTTATGTCTTTAACAATCTGAAGTGTACTCTATACTTATCTTCGAAATTTGACCCGTGAAACTCGAATATCTTACAAAAACACTGCTTAATCAAGGTTGTTGTGGATTAAAATACAATACACCCAATATGTTTTTTTAAATTCACTCCCTCTGTCGCGAGCAATGCATGTGCATAAAGAACAAGTTTGGAACGACGATGAATGGACCTGACCCGTTTGGAACGATGAAAAATCAACCCGATCCATTTATCCCTCCGATCACGACGTAATCATGATGTTGGTCACGAATATCCGATAAAAAGGAATCTTGTAATGACATTCAACGAATTCCAAAATTAAGCTAGCAAAAATCTGAAGATTATTTGGTAAAAAGATTCACCTAATGGAAAAAAATTATCACTCCTAGTAACTTGTTTCCTAGACCAATAGGGAAAGGAATTGCACGCGCCCCTCTATCGCTATCCGCTCATCTCCTCGAACCGGAATACCGGATCGGCGACGGTATAAATATTAAATAGAGACGTCATCCCCACCCCACGGCCACCCGAGGAGGCAGAAGAAGATCACTCTCTTTCTTCCACGGCCATGCTCCTCTCCGTTGTCGCCACCGACCAATCCGAGAGCCGCCTCGGCCTCCAAACCCTATTCGCCGCCGACGTCGTCGATGCTCTGGGCGGCCGCAACGTGGCCACGCGCACCATAGCCGCCTCGCGCCGCGCGGTCTGCCTCGGCGGCCAGCGCGATCCGGAGCAGGATGACGAGGAAGGCGAAGGTGAGGAGGAGGGCGGGTGCTGGGTGAAGTACGGGTGGCGGCGACGTCTCCGCCGCCTTCCTCCGCTCATCCCATCGCTGCCGCGGGCTGGGAGCTCGCCGTGGGCGCTAACGCGGACGCACACCTCCGACGGGCGAGTCGTCATCACGCGGGGGCCTGCCCCACAGCGTGGACGCGTCGTCGCCAGGAGGCTCGACGGCCGCCTCATCCTCGACCTAGTCGACAGCAGCCCGGTGCCAGCCGACATGGCTATTGCTCCCGGTCTCGACGTGCCAGCCGCTGTACTGACGGCGCCGATAGTGTCTCCGGTGGGTTCGGCGGCGGCCTCGCCGGTCCCGGCTGTGGCGTGCTTCGAGGCCGTGATCAGCACGTACGTCCCCGCGGCGGAAGGTGCCATTCAGTGTGCCTAGGAATTAGGATGGTGCACTGAGATGGACGAGATCAACGTACCCTGAAGCAGTTGCAGAACGTCTTGCAGACATATATATGACACTTCGTTTCTCCATGCATCCAAGAAGAAATTGACAGTGTACCTAGAGGAGAAGAAAAAAGGTTACCCTGATTGGGTACTGGATATGATACAAGTTAGGGTTCTGCTACTTTTCGCCGTATGCATATTGGCGAGTTGTGACAGGCCGGCCTTTAGCATGGTGCATCATGTCATCTTAATTTGTTGTAAGGCTGAAGGCGTCTTGGAGAAATTTTGCAGCCATGCATGCATGGAGTTGAAGAATTCTTCTATGGGATCGCATAGGTGAGAGAGATCATATGTACCCAGACGAAATAAAAACAAAGGATTGCCCCAAATGGATACTAGGATAAACATGATGCAAGCATACAGTAGCGTTGTAGTACAATTTCGGCGGTGCATCGTTCTATGTCTCGCTCTAATTGTTGCAATGGTGGCATATTTTGGTTGCACTTGCACACATCAAGATTGTTGATCTTCTGTAACGCTTGATAACGTACGTAGGCCATGCGTACATCACATATTTTGTGAATGCTAGAAATATCTTCTTCTTTATAGCAAGGCAACCTTGTTAGCATTGACGTTCCGGCTAATTGATAATCTTCTTCTTCATTTTCTTTGTTGTACCAATACCATGTATCAACATTAATTAGTAGTACAATATATACTACCTTACTAGTTAATCATTTTGGTGATCATCTACGCATAGCTTTTTATTTTGAAATTTTTGAAAATCATTGTCGCAACAGTAGAACATGGAGGTTCCCCTATTCCAGTCAAAGCAGTTCCACCACCAGCGGGTCCACCTTGAAGATGGACGAGACCAAATCAAGCCAAGTTAACCTGCCAAGTAGGCCAGTCTATTTTCGCAAAAAAAAAAGTAGGCCAGTCTACTTGCCCTATTTTGACCCACCAAGATCAGCATCAACAGCAGAAACGGCTAAGGAAAAAGATACCCGAGTAGCCCACCGGGATTGCTACTTGGATACCAAGACCAATATCCGCAAGGACACGAGCCCGACGACCTGAGGGACTCATCCCTTACCCAGACATGGGATGAGTGCTCCTTCCGTACCTCTAGAGGATTCAACCAATTCCAAAACAAAGGTACAAAAATCTGAAGAATATATTGGATGGGTAAAAGGACTTTTATCCAAGGAAGATAATTATTACTCCTAGTAACTTATCTCCCAACTCAACGTTCGGATGGATCACGTCCAGCTGTGAAACTAAACCTCGGCCTAGACCGATAGGGAAAGGAGTTGCACGCGCGCACAGTGGAAAACGTACCAGAAAATCTATCTATCTCACCACGGGCTGTCGCTATCCGCTCGTCTCCCGTATAAATAAGGACGTCATCCTCACGGCCTTCCCAGGGGGACTCCTTCCAGAAGAAGATCTCTCTCTCTCATCCACGGCCGAATCCGCGGGCCATGCTCCTCTCCGTCGTCGCCGCCGACCAATCCGAGACCCGCCGCCTCGGCCTCCAAACCCTAATCGCCGCCGACGTCGATTCTCGGGGCGGCCGCAACGTGGCCACGCGCACCATTGCCGCCTCGCGCCGCGCGGCCGGCCTCGATCCGGAGCCCTTTGCGGAGGAGGATGAGGAGGAGGAGGGCGGGTGCTGGGTGATGTACGGGTGGCGGCGCCATCTGCGCCGCCTGCCGCCGCTGATCCCGTCGCTGCGGCGGGCGGGGAGCTCGCCGTGGGCGCTGAAGCGGACGCACACCTCCGACGGGCGAGTCGTCATCACGCGGGAGCCCGCCCCGCAGCGGGGCCGCGTCGTCGCCAGGAGGCTCGACGGCCGCCTCATCCTCGACCTCGTCGACAGCTGCCCGGCGCCCCCGCCGCCGCGGACACGCCTGCCTCTGCATCCCTCGATCGCGCAGGATGCCGACGTGTCAGCAGAGACAGACGAGGAGGAGGAGGAGGAGGAGGAGGCCGTCGGCGCCGACATTGCTAGCGGCCGCGACGTTCCAGCCGCCGTGCGGGCGCTTGCGTATTCGTCTCCGGTGGGTTCAGCGGCGGCCTCGCCGGTCCCGGCGGTGGCGTGCTTCGAGGCCGTGATCCGCACGTCCCCGCTGCGGAAGGTGCCATTCAGTGTGCCTAGAATGGTGCACTGAGACGAGATCAACCCTGAAGCCATTGCAGACGTCTCTTGGGGAAAATTTTGCAGTCATATATAGGAGAATTCATTTGTCCATGCATCGAAGAAGAAAATCTGTGCAGCCATCGATCGAAACGATTTTTTGTAGCCATCGTAGGTGAGAAAATCTGTGCTTTGATCACCTTGCTGCCCAAGAAAGTGGGTGCGGAGGAAGTTCGAGATTTCCGCCCTATCAGCTTGATTCATGGGTTCGCCAAGCTAGTGGCAAAGGTGGTGGCCTCCAGGGTGGCCCCCTCCATTCCACAACTAGTGGGGGCGCACCAGAGTGCCTTTGTGCGTGGACGGTGCCTACATGATAATTTCATGATTGTTCAGTGTACGGCGCGTAAGCTTCATAGCTCGAACATTCCAACCGTCCTCCTGAAGTTTGACATCACAAAGGCATTTGATACAGTCAGTTGGGCCTTCCTCCTGGAGGTGTTGAGGAAGATGGGGTTCGGAGACCTTTTGCTCGCAACCATCTGTGCCCTTCTTTCGTCAGCTTCCACTAGGGTGCTACTCAATGGTCGTCCTGGTGGAAAGATTTTCAACAGACGCGGATTGAGACAGGGAGACCCGCTCTCGCCTCAACTGTTCATTTTGATCATGGAGGTCCTGCATCTGTTGATTGAGAGGGCTACGGCCTGTGGATTGTTGTCGCCTCTTGCTGACACGGGTCTTAGGCATCGCACGTCGATCTATGTTGATGACGTGGTGACCTTCCTCCGCCCCCTTGAGAGGGACCTCAGGGTTTTCGCTCATCTTCTCGATGATTTTGGCTTGGTGTCCGGGCTGAGGGCGAACCTTGAGAAGTGTTCGACGCATCTGATCCATTGTGGTGAGGCTGAGGAGGCGTTGGTAGCTAGAGAGTTGCACTGTCCGCTGTTGCCGTTCCCGCTACGCTACCTGGGGCTACCGCTCTCCCTCAGGAAGTTGACGCCCGCTCAGCTCCAGTATCTGGTGGATAGTGTGGCTAGCCAACTTCCTAGGTGGCGTGTCGGGCTGCCCAACCGTGGAGGACGTCTTGAGATTGTTAAGACCACCCTCTCCGTGATATCTATTTTCGCTATGATGTCTCTTGACGTGTCTGTGAAGACCCTGGTGGCGATCGAAGCTTTCTCTGGGTTGGGCGCAAGGACGCCCGTGGTGGTCACTCTGCCTGGTGGCGTGGGAGAGGGTTTGCATGCCCCAAGCACTTGGGGGGGTCTTGGGATTCCCAACCTATGACAGATGAACCGCGCTCTCAGGGCTAGGTGGCTTTGGCTTAGCAGAACATTCAGCTCCAAGCCGTGGAGTGAGTTCAACATCCAAGTCCCCCGCGTGGTACATCAGTTGTTTGAGGCAGCCACCACTACAGTTGTGGGTGACGGTGCTTCCACCTTTTTTTGGACAGACAGGTGGCTGCCCGATGGGCGTGTGAAGGAGCTGGCTCCGAACCTCTTCTTGAAAGTGCCGAAGGCCGCACAGTGCTCCCGACGAGTCAGAGATGGGCTCGCAGGTCGATGGTTGGACGACGTCTCGCCTGACCTGGACGCGCGAGAGATCCGCGAGTTGTTGTCCTTGGCTGACAGAGTGGCAGGGTTCGCCCTGACAGATGGGGTCGTGGATGAATTAAGGTGGAACTGGGAGAGCCACCGCGAGTACTCAGCTTGCTCGGCTTACAGAGGACTCTTTGAGGGCAAGATCGGGTTGGCTGGGGCACAACAGGTTTGGAGCTCTCGAGCTCCAAACAAATGCAAGTTCTTCCTCTGGCTAGCGCTGAAGAACAGATGTTGGACTGTAGACCGCTTAGGGCGGAGAGGGCTGCCTAGATCGACCGCTTGCCCGCTGTGCGACCAAGTGGGAGAAGACATAAACCACCTTCTCCTTGGTTGTGTCCTCTCTAGAGAGGTTTGGCACTCCTTCCTGAGCAGGTGGGGTAGAGTGGATTGGGTCCCTGACCATGATGATCGTCTAGTGGATTGGCTACCGGCCAAGACGCCGGGAGGTAACGACGAGAAGGACCTGTGGACGGCAATAAACTTGATCTGCTGGAGCTTGTGGATGCATAGGAATGGAGTGGTCTTCGAAGGTTACACTCCTTCGGCAGCGACCGCCATCAGGATGGTAGAAGCCGAGGCTGACCTGTGGCGGGCAGCGAGGATGTTTAGGGGTAGCTTAGGACCCGTAGACAGGTGGAGGGTTGGCGAGTGATCCTTGTTGTTTTTCTGTTGGTGGATTGGCGTTTTCGGCGCATGTGCCGAAAAGCGTTGTAAACGGCCGCTTGGCCTCTCCTTCTTGAAACCGATACGTTCGCTTGGACGTTGATGATCCTGAAGAGCAAGACTTGATGCCTGCACAAATAAACGGGATTAGGTTGAGACTCCAAGTGCAGAGTGTATAGTAAGTGGAAGACAGTTTTCCCCACGAGGGGTGACTCGAGGGTTTAATATCGAACTCTCGGGGAATCTAAAGTGGTAGATTTATCTTCTTATCATTCTTTTGGTTACCTACAAAACAAGGTTAGATGTTTTGGTCCTCAACCTCACCTGTGGTTGTCAAGCACAAGGTGTAAGAATGATATCAGGATAGTTATGCAATGCAAACAAGAAATAAATATGCAATGATGGTGGATGCAATGATAAATGATATTTTTTGGTTCTTAAATGATGTATGCAAAATGAAAAATATTTTTGTATTTTCGGATTTAATGATGGCTGAAAATAGAAAAGTGGTATATGGTGTTGGAAAGGTGTTTCTTATGATTAAAAATGGACTGGGGTTCATGGTTTCACAAATGCACTCTCTCTTTATAAAGTGGTAGACAATGGGACACACATAGTTAACATATGAGATTGCAACACAGGGTTTGATAACAAGTTACTTAGATATATGGGCATCACGTCCTAACATAGAGATCTTTTGGTTATTAACCTCTCTTATACTCCACCAAGATGCGAACTAAATCATAACACCTCAGTAATTAAGATAACTCAGAGTATAGCATTAAGTATCATGACATGAAGTGAAAATAAGAACATGCTAGATCTAGTCATGGATTAGTGGCAATGGTCACGCCCACATCCCCGGTAGCATGGTATTTTAGTTTATCCCTAGTGAGGCAACAAAGTAAGGTAAAGATACCAAAGTGGATCGCAGAACTTTCTCTCACGTTCACTGCACTAGCCACCCCCGTTACTCCAACTAATGCACACGTTCCCCCACACACGCTCTCATAAACATGCTTGATCAAAACAAGTAGACAAAAATGGGGTACATAATATGCATCTATACTCATAACTGAAACAAACATTGCAATCTCAAACATATATTAACTCATAAAGATCCACCACAAAGGTATTACAACGGTGACCGTAATCATGTTCAGCAGCTCATACGGTGCTAATTAGTGAAGCTCAAGAGAGGAGAGATACATAAGTTACTTCCACAAACCCATAGTCCAGAGGTGGACTACTCCCTTTTCATCATGGAGACGGTGGAGAAGTCGATGGAGAAGATGGAGACCACGCCGGCAGCGCCCCGCCGGAGTTTCCCCCCTCCAATCTGCAGCTCCTGATCTCCGTTTCGGTGTTTCTGTGTTTGTGCGGCGCTCCTTCCAGAGAATGTCGGGGAACCTTTTTTATAGGCGTTTTTAGGTCAAAACTATGTCGGTGGAGCGAAGATCGATGGCAACGGAGCCACGAGGGACAAACGAGTGGGCCCCACGCGGCCACAGTACCTGGCCGCGTGGGCCACCCCCGTTTGGTCCTCGGACCTCCGTTTGTTTGCTTCCTTCGCCCACAGGTCTTCTTCCTTCCAAATATTGACGCCCGTAAATTTCCAGGTGATTTCGTTGACGTTTAGGTCCCTGAAACATTAAAATAAGAAAACGGGGTTTTCTGTCTGTACAGGGTTAATTCCATAAAAATAGGAAATCATTGAGATATTTCCAAAATCATGATAAAACATTGATATAACCCTTATATGATGCAAATATGATTGGAATATAAGCAATTAAAGTGCAAAGTTCATGTATGCATTTTACATGCATCAGACGTATCCTTAAAAAGAATGAGACGGAAACCAGTTCATCGAGAGCCTCAATTGAGGGTGTATCTAGAGGAGAAGCAAGAAGATTATCCTGATTTCCCGATTGGATATGGTCATTGATGGTCCCGAAGAGCAAGGCTTGATACCTGCAGAAATAAACGGGATTAGGTTGAGACTCCAAGTGCAGAGTGTATAGTAAGTGGAAGACAGTTTTCCCCACGAGGGGTGACTCGAGGGTTTAATATCGAACTCTCGGAGAATCTGAAGTGGTAGATTTATCTTCTTATTCTTCTTTTGGTTACCTACAAAACAAGGTTAGATGTTTTGGTCCTCAACCTCACCTGTGGTTGTCAAGCACAAGGTGTAAGAATGATATCAGGATAGTTATGCAATGCAAACAAGAAATAAATATGCAATGATGGTGGATGCAATGGTAAATGATATTTTTGGGTTTTTGAATGATGTATGCAAGATGAAAAGTATTTTTGTATTTTTGGATTTAATGATGGCTGAAAATAGAAAAGTGGTATATGGTGTTGGAAAGGTGTTTCTTATGATTAAAAATGGACTGGGGTTCATGGTTTCACAAATGCACTCTCTCTTTATAAAATGGTAGACAATGGAACACACACAGTTAACATATGTGATTGCAACACAGGGTTTGATAACAAGTTACTTAGATATATGGGCATCACGTCCTAACATAGAGATCTTTTGTAACATCCCAATTTTCACAAAAATTTAAAACTTTTCAATTGCATCATGCATCATGTCATTGCATCATTGTTGGCATTGTGTTTGAATTCAAATTATGAAATTTTAGAGAAAATTGTCTCAAAAACAATATATATACATTTTATCTGCAAATGCTTTTCAAACCTATTTCAAACTTTAAATAAAGTTTTTGAATATTTTATCCCCAATACATGCTAAACATGTGGGGCATGTTTTTACAAAAGTATAGAAGTTGGTTTGAGTGATTTTGGTTTTATAAATCAAAAGTTGTTTGGATTTTGGATAAAACCAGAAAAGAAAACAGTTTCTGAAAAAAAATAGGTGCGAGCTAGCTAAATGGGCCGAGCCCATTCCTTCCTTTCCGCGCGCGCGCCCAGCAGGCGGTCCACGAAGCCCACCTCCCTCTCCCTCTCGCTGCCACCCCGGCCCCACTTGTCATCCCCTTCTACTCGACGTGAAGAACACGGAGAGCTCCTCCGAAACCCTAACCAAATCCCAACCGATTACGGCTTGATTCGCACGCAATCGTACGCGTTGTTGACCCCTATATAATCTCCACAACACCGCCGTCTTTTTGCCCCAAACCAATCGAGACGAGAGCCCCCAGGCTGCCCGCACGAGTCGCCGCCGTGCCGCCACTGCCGTCGACGACCTCGCCGTATTCCGGTGAGCCCCCGCGCGCATTGCCCCTCGCCACCTTCCTTTCGCTTCGCCGCGATCGTGCGCATCTCCCTGACCCTTCGCGATGTTACTTTGCTCGCCAGATCGACGAATCCGTCCGCGACCGAAGCAAGCCGGCCGTCTACGTCAACTTCGGCGAGCGATCTGGGAAGGAGAAGGACGGCCGCGAGCACTCCATCAACAACATCGACTCCGCCTCGTCGCCCTGAACACCGCGGTATGCCCCATGATCCGTAGTTAGGCCTAGATCGATTTCCGGCGAAACTCCGGCGATGGCGCCGCCGTAGGAACTAGGTTTCCGGCATGTTTCCGTTCAGCTGCGCCGCCCGCTTTGGTTCGTAGCTGTAAGCCGTTAGATCTAAGATCAACGCTCCAGATTAGATCGTCCACGCGAAGGGGTATCAGCCAGTCAGAGGAGGCCACGTAGCCACGTCGTCCGCGTCGCCGCATCTGCCCGCATCCGTCCGCACCACTTCAGTCCGCGAAGATCTCCGCACCAACCAGAAGCCTCCACGTCGTCCACCGTCCGCGAAGCCGCGCCGCAACCCGTCCGCGTCCGCGACGCCCGCGATCTGCAGAAGACCAGTCAACGGGGAGTCCGCACCAATCAGAGAAGGCCACGTCGACGGAGGACTCCAGCGCGAAGAATCTTTTCAGTTTTCTTTACGTTTTAGCCCTGCGCATCACAGATTAGTCCCTGGATTTTAGATTCATTATTAATTTTTATTCCTTTAGCCAAAATTTATGAAATTTATATTTTTGGAAAGCTAATAATGTGTAGAAACTTTCTGTATGCTAATTTGAGGTTTGGACGAAATTAATTAGATAAATTTTAAAAATGGTTTAATTGATATTTTGGCTATAACTTAATTATAAAAATTGATAATTATCAAAATATTTTGCTATATTTTTGTTTGCATAAGTAATGGCCGTAGTATTGCTCTAGTATTTTTGTATAAGTATTTTCCTATGTTTTTGCATGTATTTTGTTTTTATTGCTTTTAGGTGTTATTTTAATAAGTAAATTATATTAAAATTGTTCTCCACATTAATTTTCGAATAGAAAATTTAGCTAAGTAATTATGACCATGTTATATGCAAAATAACTTAGAAATATTTCACCCCACCGAAATATTTCTTCCTTAGAAAATTTTGGGTAATAAAATGTTGAGAACACTTAGAATTTTTCCTTAGAAAATTTCAACACATTAAAAATTGCTAAACTTGTCCTTAGAAATTTTAGTATCTGAAAACTTAGTTATTCCTTAGAATTATTCTAAGTACTTGCCATAACAAATGTTGGTCCTTAGAAAAATTATCAACTAGTGATATCATACCTTTTTCCTTAGAAAATTTTAGTACTTCTTATTTTGTTACTTTCCTTAGAAAGTATTTTGGACGATATGCTAGTTTTAGTCCTTAGTTAAATTTCGACCCAAGTGATAGGATCTTGGTCCTTAGTCATTTTTGGACCTTCTTGATTGTCTTGTTTTAACTTAGAATTATTTCATGGCATGGCATGCATGCATCTCTAGTCCTTAGAAATTTTGCACATCATGCATGACATATTTTCCTTAGAAGTTTTATGAAACTTGTTTGTTATTATGTATTGTTTGTTGTGTTAGAATCTCCGGAGGGAAACGAAGACTGTTGCAATTGCTGTTGTTCTGCTTGTTGCCAAGGCAAGTGGCACACCCCCATGAATTTTCCTAAGTATTTTATATGCATTACTTAGTGTATTTCTTATATGCATGTGTTGGATAGAATTATAGCTATATGCTAAACCCACCATACCTTTACTCTAGTTGTGTCTAGAATCCCTTTTGATAACTTAGTAGATTATTGGATGCTATGCAAATGTGTTTTCCTTAAAGCTAAATTCTACTAAGTAATTTATCACCTGGGTGGACTTGGTTATGAAAAGATGATGGAAAGGTTGAGTGTCATCTCTTAGGGGTGACCTCTAAGGGATGGTCACTTGTGGTTGCCACCCAGGGTATTAAGGGCCAAGGTTTTCTCTAAGTGAAGTTGCTTACCGTGCAGCCATTAGTCATATGGGCTCTGGCTAGATGGATTAAGTTGCGTGGACTCGTCCCGACTTGACAGGTGGTGGTAGAATGGTTAGAATGGGAGCGCGTCAAGTCGGTATGGGATGGGAAAATGCTTCTGAAAAGTCTCGTCTCAACTCTCTCCTTTTCCTTAGCACAAATTGAGTGCTTGAGGATAGTTTGGGTTTGTTGGGTCTAATGGTGAAAGTGCACAACCTCTGCAGAGTTAAAACTAAGTACTTAGCCGTGTCCCCGGTTACGGACAATTTGAGCAGCTGATCAAGGATTCAACGGAGGCTTCATCATTCAAATTTCGAAATTAAAACTTGGTGGTGAACAAGGGTAGTTAAGACAATGGTTTTCAAGCCATCTTGTCTCAAAATTTTGAAGGAAAAGTTTTACAAAGTGTTAGGCAAAATTGGCTTTTATGCAAATCAGCCTTCAAACTCCACCAGCCAAATATGCATATAGGTTATAGAGTTATTCCTATATGAGTCCACATAGTGTCACTTGCCAGGATCATTTTTAATGATTCTGACCCACTCTGTTGCAAATATTATTTTGTTGCAGACTTTTCTGACGATGAGTAAGGTCACGTTTGGGTTTCGAGTCTGCAACCAACATGTTTTCGCCTGTGGCGCATCATGAAGAATGGAGGCTCATTGAAGTTTTATTCCGCTGCTTTATTTGTTTTGAGCTAGCTATAAGCTATGCAAAGATGTATCGAACTATTTATTTTCCAAGTCTGGATCATTCGTGTAATAATTGATACAATGTTGTGATATTCATCTTAAACTGTGTGTGCAAATGAAACGATCCAGGGGTTTGCACTATACACAGGTACCTTGCCATTTTCTAAGTGCAGGTACATTACAGATGGTATCAGAGCATAGTGTTGCCTGTAGGATCGAAACCCTAGGTTTGGTTAGAAATAAGTTGGCCAAAAACTTAATTTATTTACTAAGTATAAAATGCTTCTATGATATATTCTTGCTTTTTCTTCTAAGTACTCGTAATTCTTTACTTATGCATTTATCTCATACTTGTTTCTTCCTAAACTAAAGGATGACGAAGAGGTTCGAGTACATTGACGAGGAGGACTACCCGGTGACCCGCTTCGGCAGCATCATGTTCGACATCCTCAAGCACCTGAAGCTACCTACACCCATGATCAAGGGATGCATCTTGAAGAAGTTCAAAAGAGAAGGCCTTTGGGGAATCAGGGTGTTTCAACAAGGACGTGAAGGCGAAGCACCCATTGAGTACAGAGTAATGGGAGTCTCCATGGAGAGAGGAATCGACATCATCATGCAACACGTGATAGCTTGCCTTTGTGGACGCTACTCCAATGAATTGGAGGGGCACTACTCCTTCCTTTTGGAAGGCGTGACGATGAAGGATCACCCTTCTGCTACGGCACCGAGAACATGGGCAAAGATGAGTTCGTGAGCGACTATTTCCAAGGCTTAGAACTCTTAGTCCATGATCTTTACTTTGATACCAGTGAGGAACTCCACAAGAATGATGAGCTTTGCGCCCAAGTCCAAGTGAATGATGAGAAGATAAAAGAGCAAGAAGAGAAGACCAAGGAGCTAGAAGAGAAGTTCAAGGCCCAAGAGAAGAAATTCATAAGTCAAGAAAGAGAGTCAAGCAAAGAAACAAGCAAATAAGGGACTTGAAGGAAGAACTCTCCACCAATGATGTGGAGCTTGAAGCTGATTGTGACTTGATCAAGCGACTTCGTGCTGAGAAGAAGGAACTCCAAGAGAGAAACGCAGAATTGGAGAAGGAAGTGAAGGATCTCAGAAGCGTGCTCATTCAGGAAGGCTTTGAAATCCAAGAATTTGAAGAAGAAGTAGATGAAGGCACCATGATTGAGGACTAGGATAGTTAGTGAGACTACCATTTTACCTTACGCACCATTTTACCTTACGCCTTTTAAATTTCGAATTTTAGTTTGGAACTACCAACTTGTGGTAGGACAATACCTAGTACCCTTTGATGTTAGTGCGAATTGAGAATTTGGAGTTGAAGTTTTGCTTGATGTGTTGTTTGATTGCTTTCTATGTGATGCTTGTATGGGTAGAATTATTTCTCATAGACCTGTCTATCTTTTACTCACCTATGCTAAAACCACAGATGCCTCCCCGTCGTGACAACACAACAACAACAACAACAACAACAACAACAACAACGAAGCTATGATGCAACAGATGATGGCAGCCCAGACTCAGCTGATGACCATGATGGCACAATTCATGGCAAATCAACATGGACCTCCACCACCACCTCCTCCCCAAGTGGACAGACTTGCCAGGTTCCTTAGGCTTAGGCCAAACAAGTTCTCAACTACAACTGACCCAATTGTGGCTGATGACTGGCTGCGTTCTGTGCAAAAGGATCTGGTGACAGCTGAATGTGAAGATGCTGAGAAAATTAGGTTCACCGCACATCTGCTTGAAGGACCTGCAGCCCAATGGTGGGAAACTTATCAGATTACTCACCCATTGGACACTTTGACTTGGGAGGAATTCAAGGAAGGATTTCGTAATGCTCATATCTCCACAGGCATTATGAATCTGAAACAGGAAGAGTTCCGCAATCTGCGTCAGGGGAACAGAAGTCTTAAGGAGTACATGGATGACTTTCATGCCTTGTCTCGATATGCTCCAGAGGACGTTGACACAGATGTAAAGAGGAAGGCTAAATTTCTCAAGGGGCTAAGTGATGAGCTGAAGATACCTTTGACTGTGGCCTATGCTCCAACTTATCAGACACTTCTTGATCAGGCAATCACCCTTGAGGATAGCATGAAGAAAGCTGAAAACAGGAAGAGGAAGATGAATTCAAACAAGCACCACTCTGAACCCTCATTTAAGAAGCACTTTGTTCATGATGGGAACCATGGTCATAAACATGGGAACCACAATGGGGGCAACTTTCACAAACCCCATGCTCACAATCACAATGGAGGATTCAAGGGAAACAATGGAGGATCAAATGGAGGACACAGGGGAAATGGACATGCTGGACATAACCATAACAATGGACAGCATCGCCCAAATTCTGAACCCAAGAAAGATCTCAGCCAGGTGCTCTGCTACAAGTGCAACAACAAGGGACATTATGCTAATGAATGCCCTGAGAAGAGAGTGGACACTCCTAGCAAGCCCAATCCTTTCAACAAGGGACATGTGAACCACATCAATGTTGAAGAAGTCTATGATGAACCTGATGCTGTGATTGGTACGTTCCTAATCAACTCCTGTCCAGCATTAGTTTTATTTGATACTGGAGCATCGCATTCATTCATATCAAGAGCATTTGTTAACAAACATGGGTTAACTGTCGAAAACATGGGGTGCCCAATTAGAGTCAGTTCTCCAGGAGGAGAAATGTTAGTATCATCTGGTTGTAGAAACCTTAACCTTGAGATTGGAAAACATCAGTTTCCAGCAAACCTCCTAATCCTAGAAACCCAAGGACTAGACGTCATTCTAGGGATGGATTGGATGACCCATTTTGAAGGGATCATAGACTGTGCAAATAGAGCAATCACCCTCACCACCCCAGAAAAGAAGACGATCAGATTCAAGTCAAAGTTTGAAATGAAGAAGTTTAAGGTTAATTCTCTTAAGGGGGTTAGCCTCGGGATGTGCTCATAGTAAGGGAATACCCAGATGTGTTTCCTGAAGAACTGCCGGGAATGCCACCCGATAGAGATGTCGAGTTTCTCATTGAGCTTAAACCAGGCACAGGACCAATAGCCAAAAGACCATACCCAATGGCGACAGAGGAACTGAAAGAACTCAAGAAACAGTTGGAGGAACAGTTGCAGAAAGGTTTTATCCGTCCAAGTTCTTCACCTTGGGGAGCACCAATCTTGTTTGTTGAGAAGAAAGACAGTACTCAGAGGCTAGTCACGGACTATAGAGCTTTAAATGAAGTAACCATTAAGAACAAATACCCACTCCCTAGAATCAACGACCTCTTTGATCAATTGAAAGGAGCCTGTGTGTTCTCAAAGATTGATCTCAGATCTGGATACTTTCAGATGAAGGTTAGAGAGTTGGACATACCTAAGACTGCTTTCACCACCCGGTACGGTTTGTATGAGTACACAGTTATGCCTTTTGGCTTAACCAATGCGCCGGCATACTTCATGAATATGATGAATAAAGTGTTCATGGATTTCTTAGACAAGTTTGTCGTGTGTTCATCGATGACATCTTGATCTACTCCAAAAGCCACAAGGAACATGAGGAACATTTACGTCAAGTTTTGCAAAGACTTAGAGAGCACAAATTGTATGGCAAGTTCAGCAAATGTGAGTTTTGGCTGGAACAAGTAGGATTTCTAGGACACATTGTGTCTAAGGATGGAATAGCAGTAGACCCTGAAAAGGTTTCGCAGTAACCAACTGGGAGTCGCCCAAGAATGTGGGAGACATCCGTAGTTTTCTGGGACTAGCAGGATACTATAGGAGATTCATTGAAAATTTCTCCAAAATTGCTAAGCCTTAACAGAATTGCTACAAAAGGGCAAGAAGTTTGTGTGGACCGAAGAATGTGAAACTAGTTTTCAAGAATTGAAGAAACGTTTAGTATCAGCACCTATTCTATGTTTACCAGATCTAGAGAAAGATTTCCAAGTGTACTGCGATGCTTCACATCGAGGACTTGGAGGTGTGTTGATGCAAGAAGGCAAAGTGGTGTCATATGCCTCAAGGCAGCTCAAGAAGCATGAGTCAACTACCCCACACATGACTTAGAATTAGCAGCAGTAGTACATGCCCTGAAGATATGGAGGCCCTATCTTATGGAAAGCGTTGTGAAGTATTCACGGACCATAAAAGTCTTAAATACTTCTTCACACAGAAGGAAATGAACATGCGACAAAGGAGATGGCTGGAATTGATTAAGGACTATGACCTGAGTTTGCAATACCACCCAGGAAAAGCCAATGTAGTAGCTGATGCCTTAAGCCGTAAAACTATGTTAACGGACTCACGGCAGGGGAATTGCCAGAAGACCTATGCAGGGATTCAAGGATCTTAGGTTGGAGATAGTACCTGAAGGTTTTGTAGCATCTCTAGAAGTGCAACCACTTTTGATGGACAAAATCAAGGAGGCCAAAAAGGAGACAAAGTGATGGAAGAAATAAGAAAAATTTAGGTGAAGGCAAGGCCAAAGGTTTTCGACTAGATGAAGAAGGCATAGTATGGTTCATGAAACGGATTTGTGTTCCAGAAGACGTAGATCTCAGAAAGTTGATACTTCAGAAGCCCATGATTCACCTTACTCCATACACCCGGGTAACACCAAGATGTATATGGATGTAAAGGAGAGGTTTTGGTGGAACAATTTGAAAAGAGATATTGCTGAATATATTGCCAAGTGTGATGTGTGTAGCCGTGTAAAAGCTGAGCATCAGAAGCCAGCAGGGTTACTTCAACCTTTGCCAGTACCCGACTGGAAATGGGATCAGATTGGGATGGACTTCATCACAGGTCTACCCAGAACCAAGTCTGGTTATGATTCTATTTGGGTTATTGTTGATCGTTTGACCAAGGTAGCTCATTTCGTGCCTGTGAAGACAACTTACACAAGTGCCAAGCTAGCAGATATTTACATGAAGAGAATAGTATGTTTGCATGGAGTTCCAAAGAAGATTGTGTCAGATAGAGGCACTCAATTCACTTCACATTTCTGGAAGCAGTTACATGAAGTCCTTGGAACTAGGCTAGAGTTTAGCACAGCCTTTCACCCCCAGACAGATGGACAGACTGAAAGGGTAAACCAAATCCTGGAGGACATGCTGAGAGCATGTGCATTAGACTATAAGTCTAGTTGGGATGACAATCTCCCATATGCTGAGTTCTCTTATAATAATAGTTATCAAGCCAGCATAGAGATGTCACCATTTGAAGCACTGTATGGAAGGAAATGCACCACCCCACTTTTGTGGAGTGGAGTAGGAGAAAGAAGTCTGTTTGGTCCTGATATAATCGAGAAGCTGAAGAAAAGGTTAGGCTGATTAAGGACAGATTGAAGGCAGCTCAATCTAGGCAGAAAAGTTATGCTGATTCCAAACGGAGAGAAGTCACTTATGACACTGGAGATAGAGCCTATCTTAGAGTCTCACCCCTTCGTGGAGTGAAGAGGTTTGGAATCAAAGGAAAACTGTCACCAAGGTTTATTGGACCTTATAAAGTTTTGTCACGTAAAGGAGAAGTGGCTTATGAATTGGAACTGCCGGAAGCACTTTCCGCAGTTCACAATGTTTTCCATGTTAGTCAGCTGAAGAAGTGTCACCCTGAAATGGCAGAAACTCCGCTGAGAGATACAGTGCCACTAGAAGAAGTTCAGCTGGAAAGTGATCTCACTTATGAGGAAAAACCCATAAAAATTTTGGAGACAGCAGAGAGAATTACCAGAACCAAGACCATCAAATTCTGCAAGTACAATGGAATCATCATTCAGAGGAAGAAGCACTGGGAAAGAGAAGATGACCTTAGAGAAGAACATCCTCACCTATTTGCTAGCCAAACCGAATCTCGAGGGCGAGATTCATCTTAAGGGGGTTAGGTTTGTAACATCCCAATTTTCACAAAAATTTAAAACTTTTCATTGCATCATGCATCATGTCATTGCATCATTGTTTGCATTGTGTTTGAATTCAAATTATGAAATTTAGAGAAAATTGTCTCAAAAACAATATATGCATTTTATCTGCAAATGCTTTTCAAACCTATTTCAAACTTTAAATAAAGTTTTTGAATATTTTATCCCCAATACATGCTAAACATGTGGGGCATGTTTTTACAAAAGTATAGAAGTTGGTTTGAGTGATTTTGGTTTTATAAATCAAAAGTTGTTTGGATTTTGGATAAAACCAGAAAAGAAAACAGTTTCTGAAAAAAAATAGGTGCGAGCTAGCTAAATGGGCCGAGCCCATTCCTTCCTTCCGCGCGCGCGCCCAGCAGGCGGTCCACGAAGCCCACCTCCCTCTCCCTCTCACTGCCACCCCGGCCCCACTTGTCATCCCCTTCTACTCGACGTGAAGAACACGGAGAGCTTCTCCGAAACCCTAACCAAATCCCAACCGATTACGGCTTGATTCGCACGCAATCGTACGCGTTGTTGACCCCTATATAATCTCCACAACACCGCCGTCTTTTTGCCCCAAACCAATCGAGACGAGAGCCCCCAGGCTGCCCGCACGAGTCGCCGCCGTGCCGCCACTGCCGTCGACGACCTCGCCGTATTCCGGTGAGCCCCCGCGCGCATTGCCCCTCGCCACCTTCCTTTCGCTTCGCCGCGATCGTGCGCATCTCCCTGACCCTTCGCGATGTTACTTTGCTCGCCAGATCGACGAGTCCGTCCGCGACCGAAGCAAGCCGGCCGTCTACGTCAACTTCGGCGAGCGATCTGGGAAGGAGAAGGACGGCCGCGACCACTCCATCAACAACATCGACTCCGCCTCGTCGCCCTGAACACCGCGGTATGCCCCATGATCCGTAGTTAGGCCTAGATCGATTTCCGGCGAAACTCCGGCGATGGCGCCGCCGTAGGAACTAGGTTTCCGGCATGTTTCCGTTCAGCTGCGCCGCCCGCTTTGGTTCGTAGCTGTAAGCCGTTAGATCTAAGATCAACGCTCCAGATTAGATCGTCCACGCGAAGGGGTATCAGCCAGTCAGAGGAGGCCACGTAGCCACGTCGTCCGCGTCGCCGCATCTGCCCGCATCCGTCCGCACCGCTTCAGTCCGCGAAGATCTCCGCACCAACCAGAAGCCTCCACGTCGTCCACCGTCCGCGAAGCCGCGCCGCAACCCGTCCGCGTCCGCGACGCCCGCGATCTGCAGAAGACCAGTCAACGGGGAGCTCCGCACCAATCAGAGAAGGCCACGTCGACGGAGGACTCCAGCGCGAAGAATCTTTTCAGTTTTCTTTACGTTTTAGCCCTGCGCATCACAGATTAGTCCCTGGATTTTAGATTCATTATTAATTTTTATTCCTTTAGCCAAAATTTATGAAATTTATATTTTTGGAAAGCTAATAATGTGTAGAAACTTTCTGTATGCCTAATTTGAGGTTTGGACGAAATTAAATTAGATAAATTTTAAAAATGGTTTAATTGATATTTTGGCTATAACTTAATTATAAAAATTGATAAATTATCAAAATATTTTGCTATATTTTTGTTTGCATAAGTAATGGCCGTAGTATTGCTCTAGTATTTTTGTATAAGTATTTTCCTATGTTTTTGCATGTATTTTGTTTTTATTGCTTTTAGGTGTTATTTTAATAAGTAATTATATTAAAATTTGTTCTCCACATTAATTTTCGAATAGAAAATTTAGCTAAGTAATTATGACCATGTTATATGCAAAATAACTTAGAAATATTTCACCCCACCGAAATATTTCTTCCTTAGAAAATTTTGGGTAATAAAATGTTGAGAACACTTAGAATTTTTACTTAGAAAATTTCAACACATTAAAAATTGCTAAACTTGTCCTTAGAAATTTTAGTATCTTGAAAACTTAGTTATTCCCCTTAGAATTTATTCTAAGTACTTGCCATAACAAATGTGGGTCCTTAGAAAAATTCATCAACTAGTGATATCATACCTTTTTCCTTAGAAAATTTTAGTACTTCTTATTTTGTTACTTTCCTTAGAAAGTATTTTGGACCTGATATGCTAGTTTAGTCCTTAGTTAAATTTCGACCCAAGTGATAGGATCTTGGTCCTTAGTCATTTTAGGACCTTCTTGATTGTCTTGTTTTAACTTAGAATTATTTCATGACATGGCATGCATGCATCTCTAGTCCTTAGGAATTTTGCACATCATGCATGACATATTTTTCCTTAGAAGTTTTATGAAACTTGTTTGTTTATTATGTATTGTTTGTTGTGTTAGAATCTCCGGAGGGAAACGAAGACTGTTGCAATTGCTGTTGCTATTCTGCTTGTTGCCAAGGCAAGTGGCACACCCCCATGAATTTCCTAAGTATTTTATATGCATTACTTAGTGTATTTCTTATATGCATGTGTTGGATAGAATTATAGCTATATGCTAAACCCACCATACCTTTACTCTAGTTGTGTCTAGAATCCCTTTTGATAACTTAGTAGATTATTGGATGCTATGCAAATGTGTTTTCCTTAAAGCTAAATTCTACTAAGTAATTTATCACCTGGGTGGACTTGGTTATGAAAAGATGATGGAAAGGTTGAGTGTCATCTCTTAGGGGTGACCTCTAAGGGATGGTCACTTGTGGTTGCCACCCAGGGTATTAAGAGGCCAAGGTTTTCTCTAAGTGAAGTTGCTTACCGTGCAGCCATTAGTCATATGGGCTCTGGCTAGATGGATTAAGTTGCGTGGACTCGTCCCGACTTGACAGGTGGTGGTAGAATGGTTAGAATGGGAGCGCGTCAAGTCGGTATGGGATGGGAAAATGCTTCTGAAAAGTCTCGTCTCAACTCTCTCCTTTTCCTTAGCACAAATTGAGTGCTTGAGGATAGTTTGGGTTTGTTGGGTCTAATGGTGAAAGTGCACAACCTCTGCAGAGTTAAAACTAAGTACTTAGCCGTGTCCCCGGTTACGGACAATTTGAGCAGCTGATCAAGGATTCAACGGAGGCTTCATCATACAAATTTCGAAATTAAAACTTGATGGTGAACAAGGGTAGTTAAGACAATGGTTTTCAAGCCATCTTGTCTCAAAATTTGAAGGAAAAGTTTTACAAAGTGTTAGGCAAAATTGGCTTTTATGCAAATCAGCCTTCAAACTCCACCAGCCAAATATGCATATAGGTTATAGAGTTATTCCTATATGAGTCCACATAGTGTCACTTGCCAGGATCATTTTTAATGATTCTGACCCACTCTGTTGCAAATATTATTTTGTTGCAGACTTTTCTGACGATGAGTAAGGTCACGTTTGGGTTTCGAGTCTGCAACCAACATGTTTTCGCCTGTGGCGCATCATGAAGAATGGAGGCTCATTGAAGTTTTATTCCGCTGCTTTATTTGTTTTGAGCTAGCTATAAGCTATGCAAAGTTGTATCGAACTATTTATTTTCCCAAGTCTGGATCATTCGTGTAATAATTGATACAATGTTGTGATATTCATCTTAAACTGTGTGTGCAAATGAAACGATCCAGGGGTTTGCACTATACACAGGTACCTTGCCATTTTCTAAGTGCAGGTACACTACAGATGGTATCAGAGCATAGTGTTGCCTGTAGGATCGAAACCCTAGGTTTGGTTAGAAATAAGTTGGCCAAAAACTTAATTTATTTACTATGTATAAAATGCTTCTATGATATATTCTTGCTTTTTCTTCTAAGTACTCGTAATTCTTTACTTATGCATTTATCTCATACTTGTTTCTTCCTAAACTAAAGGATGACGAAGAGGTTCGAGTACATTGACGAGGAGGACTATCCGGTGACCCGCTTCGGCAGCATCATGTTCGACATCCTCAAGCACCTGAAGCTACCTACACCCATGATCAAGGGATGCATCTTGAAGAAGTTCAAAAGAGAAGGGCTTTGGGGAATCAGGGTGTTTCAACCAGGACGTGAAGGCGAAGCACCCATTGAGTACAGAGTAATGGGAGTCTCCATGGAGAGAGGAATCGACATCATCATGCAACACGTGATAGCTTGTCTTTGTGGACGCTACTCCAACGAATTGGAGGGGCACTACTCCTTCCTTTTTGGAAGGCGTGACGATGAAGGATCACCCTTCTGCTACGGCACCGAGAACATGGGCAAAGATGAGTTCGTGAGCGACTATCTCCAAGGCTTAGAACTCCTAGTCCATGATCTTTACTTTGACACCAGTGAGGAACTCCACAAGAATGATGAGCTTTGCGCCCAAGTCCAAGTGAATGATGAGAAGATAAAAGAGCAAGAAGAGAAGACCAAGGAGCTAGAAGAGAAGTTCAAGGCCCAAGAGAAGAAATTCATAAGTCAAGAAAAGAGAGTCAAGCAAAGAAACAAGCAAATAAGGGACTTGAAGGAAGAACTCTCCACCAATGATGTGGAGCTTGAAGCTGATTGTGACTTGATCAAGCGACTTCGTGCTGAGAAGAAGGAACTCCAAGAGAGAAACGCAGAATTGGAGAAGGAAGTGAAGGATCTCAGAAGCGTGCTCATTCAGGAAGGCTTTGAAATCCAAGAATTTGAAGAAGAAGTAGATGAAGGCACCATGATTGAGGACTAGGATAGTTAGTGAGACTACCATTTTACCTTACGCACCATTTTTACCTTACGCCTTTTAATTTCGAACTTTAGTTTGGAACTACCAACTTGTGGTAGGACAATACCTAGTACCCTTTGATGTTAGTGCGAATTGAGAACTTTGGAGTTGAAGTTTTGCTTGATGTGTTGTTTGATTGCTTTCTATGTGAGGCTTGTATGGGTAGATTTATTTCTCATAGACCTGTCTATCTTTTACTCACCTATGCTAAAACCACAGATGCCTCCCCGTCGTGACAACACCAACAACAACAACAACAACAACAACAACAACAACGAAGCTATGATGCAACAGATGATGGCAGCCCAGACTCAGCTGATGACCATGATGGCACAATTCATGGCAAATCAACATGGACCTCCCCGTTACTCCAACTAATGCACACGTTCCCCCACACACGCTCTCATAAACATGCTTGATCAAAACAAGTAGACAAGAACGGGGTACATAATATGCATCTATACTCATAACTGAAACAAACATTGCAATCTCAAACATATATTAACTCATAAAGATCCACCACAAAGGTATTACAACGGTGACCGTAATCATGTTCAGCAGCTCATACGGTGCTAATTAGTGAAGCTCAAGAGAGGAGAGATACATAAGTTACTTCCACAAACCCATAGTCCAGAGGTGGACTACTCCCTCTTCATCATGGAGACGGTGGAGAAGTCGATGGAGAAGATGGAGACCACGCCGGCAGCGCCCCGCCGGAGTTTTCCCCCTCCAATCTGCAGCTCCTGATCTCCGTTTCGGTGTTTCTGTGTTTGTGCGGCGCTCCTTCCAGAGAACGTCGGGGGACCTTTTTTATAGGCGTTTTTAGGTCAAGACATGTCGGTGGAGCGAAGATCGACGGCAACGGAGCCACGAGGCCAAACGGTGGGCCCCACGCGGCCACAGTACCTGGCCGCGTGGGCCACCCCGTTTGGCCTCGGCCTCCGTTTGTTCGCTTCCTTCGCCCACAGGTCTTCTTCCTTCCAAATATTGACGCCCGTAAATTTCCAGGTGATTTCGTTGACGTTTGGGTCCCTGAAACATTAAAATAAGAAAACGGGGTTTTCTGCCTGTGCAGGGTTAATTCCATAAAAATAGGAAATAAATGAATATTCCCAAAATCATTATAAAACATTGATATAACCCTTATATGATGCAAATATGATTGGAATATAAGCAATTAAAGTGCAAAGTTCATGTATGCATTTTACATGCATCAACATCCCCAAGCTTAATCCATGCTCGTCCTCGAGTATGAAGATGATAAAACTAACATGGACTTTGCAATTTAATACTTAACAATGGATATCAAAGATGATTACTATTGCTACATATAGTCAAATGATTCATTCTTCAAAGGAGTAGCAATATGCAAATAGTTTATGAAGTGATATCAAGTATTCAAGACAAGGATGTTCATTGATAGTTCACAAAGTGTAACATGGTAGCAAGTAATATGGAACACATGTATGCATAATGATAAGTAGAACATCCTACAATGGTCATAGAGTGTAGATGAAAATCTGAATATGATAGGTGTACACTTTGGAAAGATGTATATGTGAGTAGAGGTAAAGCATGCATAAGTTTCATCCAACTTCCAAACTCTTCTACTTAAGTTAATGATTGCAATAAGGTATTCATTGGTGTCAAGCTCTCATTGCCCCTATCATAGCATCTTGAATGATTAAGGTTAAAGTGAAAGCAAATATGAGTAGTGTGCTTGATAAAGAATGGGTTGAATGTCTCATGCCCCTTGAATACAAGTACTTACACCATGTGTTACTCAACTTGGGAAACAAAGCAAGTTCAATTAAATATCATTGTAAGCATAATAGTATCATCAAGAGCGTCAACTGGGGTACCTCTTGTCCCAAGATATGGAACAAGCCCATATCAAAATGACAAGACAAACAAACAAAATGAACAATCTCAACACCCTTTTTATTTACCATTTGGAATAGTTTTTTATTGCAAGGTGTATCACAGAAGGTTCACCATAGTATGTAAGTAAATTTCCACCATGAATGATGCATGGCTTAGATTAGCGGCCCAGGC
Organism: Poa pratensis; assembly: GCA_947311845.1. Taxonomy (NCBI): domain Eukaryota; kingdom Viridiplantae; phylum Streptophyta; class Magnoliopsida; order Poales; family Poaceae; genus Poa; species Poa pratensis. Next base: position 39,088,682 of record CAMZMU010000044.1, on the reverse strand, counting down.
GTCTCTCTAACCATTTACACAAACTCATTTAAACTCACTCTATTTCCACATTTATTTCAACATGATAAGCATCCATAGACAAAAGCACATGATATCAACTAAATGAGATGAAGAGCGTGTTGAAAGCTTGCCATGTGACAGCACATATGGGCTAACTTCCAACCCAAAACATTCATCAAGCCACAAACATCATAATCTTAATCACAATGGGTCAAGTTTTATTATGCAAATAAAAGAACATTGTGCATCAAGTTCGTGAGAGCTATATAACCAATTTTTTTCCATTGCAATCAATAACATAAACATTTTCATTCAGAGGTAAGATAACACAAACAACATGTTAAACATACTCGGAATAGCATAAAGCCAATAGGTAGATATGGTGGACTCACTGGAATAACTTTGGTTGAAGGTGTTGGAAACAAGTTTTTGCTTGTTGGAGTTTTTGGGCTAGCAAAAGGGAGAAAGTTGACCATCTAGATGCATGCATGAGTGTCCATAGAACTAACTAATCCATGTTAAACCAAGTGAAATAACAATCAGCACCAAAACATGAATAAGTGATAGCTCTACAAAAAGAATTTGCAAACTATTACTCATAAACAAGCTCATGAATCATGCAACTATATGTATCATTAAAAATCAAGTCAAACATCCCTTTTCCCAATCTTATAAAAGCATCCAACATATTTCAACCCATATTTCCAGTAGCTCTCTCATATATAATTGATAGTGTGGTGGTCTCTCAAGACTCAAACAAAAACAAAAAACGACGCTCCAAGTTTATGCGATAAAGTGTTTCGATCGAAAAACAGAAGTTGGACGTGTGCAAACCGAGAGTGTGTAGGTCCAGCGGGGTTGTCTTCACATCCCCAAGCTTATGGTCTTCACCATCCTTGGATAGCTCTTGGTGCATCTCCTCCAATCCCTGTGAAAAAACTTCAAAACACCGTTTCTCCCATCTCTTTTCTGTGGGGTGCATTAATAGTGATAAACAAATAGGTTCCTTGCTGCATATAATCCTTGAACAAAAATTCATATGAATGTCCAGAAAGTGTATAATGTTGTATGCCTACTCATAAACTCAATTGGATCAAAAAGATTCAACTTAAAAGCTCAAAGCATGCATCAAACAAAATGGGACAGAATCTGTCCAGAAAAACAGCAGCAGCAAAACGTATTTTTCTACCCTACCAAACTTTCTCGAAAAATTCCGAAAAAATTCATGCATACAGAGGATGAAAAGTTGCAACTACAGTTCAAATATGAGCTCATTCGGAGTTACAGAATAAGAATTAAAAATCATACCGTGCACTGACTTGTGCAGGAATAAAATCTCCGAACGCTATAAGCAACTTTTTCAAACCAAAAAGGGTAAAACTTGGCACTTTATTAAAAACTCCAGAACCTAACTAGACACAAAATCTCTTGTTACAGCAAGAGGACACAAAGAAAAATCACACACAAAAATAACCGGGTTGCCTCCCGCAAAGCGCTTTCTTTATAGCCATATAGCTAGGCTTCTTACTTGTTGTTTTATTGTGGACGAAGCTCATGAGGGAGCTTGAACTTTGGTGGTTCCCTCTTCCTTGGAAAGTGTTCCATGCACTTCTTGTGTGGAAACTGAAACTTTACATTCCCTTCCTTTGAATCAATGATAGCACCTGTGGTACGAAGAAAAGGTCTTCCAAGAATAATAGGACTAGAGGTTTTATTCCCCATATCCATGATTAGAAAATCCACAGGCACAAAAGTCATATGTAACTCTACCATAACATCACTTACTTTTCCCAAAGCATGTTTAATAGAGTCATCAGCAAGTGCTAGTTCAATAGAGCATTTTTCAAGATTTTTCAATTCAAGCACTTCATATAGTTCTTTAGATAAAACAGAGACACTAGATCCTAGATCAAGTATGGCATGGTGTGTCTCTTTTCCAATAGTTACTAGTACCTTAGGTATCCACATATCCCCAAGCTTAGGTGGTATCATAGCCTCTTGGTTGTACCTAGCAATCTTTTCTTTCAAGACATGATTAGCAATATAAGAACCAAAACCTGCTTGGTTAGTGTTGATGGAAGGATCACTTGCAAATTTTTGTAAGATAGATATTAATTCATGCAAGCTACAATTTTCTAAGTCAAGCAAAGGATCCTTGACTTCATTAAGCATTTTAACTTCCTCAACTTTCTTTTCCAACTCAATCAGCATAAGAGATTCATCATGTTCAGTTTCTTTAGCTTCTTCTTTTAAACTACCAAGTTGAGACATGAGTGGCAACAAATATTCAGGGTAGTTCAATAATTCATCAAGAGTTTCCTCCAAAGTAAGAGGAACATTTTCAGCAATGTTAACAGAATTCATTCCAACCACAGGTGATGCTTGTGGTTTCCCTGCAGACATACTCAATAAAGTGGCTTGATTATCAGCTAGTTTAGACAAAGCTTTGTCTAGTCCTGCAGCTTGGAGTTGTAAGCCTTTAATATCAGAACTAATAGAAGCAACAGACTTATTCAACTCTTGTATCATGGTATTATGACTAGCAACTTGTTCCATGAGAATTTTGTTAGCCTCAGAATTATCATTGCGTGATAACATAGGCTTCCAATTATTATCATTAGCATTAGGATATGGAACAAAAGGACGATTGTTGGGAACATATGGGGGTTTATTATAAGAGTTATAATTGTTGTTACCATACCCATTATTACCATAGTTCCTAATGAAGTTGACATCAATATTTTCAGAATTGTTTCCAACTAGTTCTTGCAAAGGAACATTTTCAACACTAGGTTTATTAAGCAAAGCAAGAATAGTATCCATTTTAGATGACAAATCATTAGTTTCTTCAATAGAGTTCACTTTCTTAGAAGGATTAGGTGCCCTATCAGTATGCCATTGACTATAGTTTTGTAAAATGCTTTCCAATATATTTTTAGCTTCTACTATAGTCTTACTCATAAAAGCACCTCCAGCAGCAGAATCAAGTATGTTTCTAGACATGTAGTTTAAACCATTGTAGAAAGAGTGTAATATGGTCCATTCATTAACTCCATGTGAGGGACAAGTTCTAAGCATAAGTTTTATCCTATCCCAAGCCATAGCAACATGTTCATTTTCATTTTGCCTAAAAGAAAGGATGTTGTTTCTATTTTGCAAAATTTTAACAGGGGGATAATATTTCTTAATGAAAGCTTCTTTTAGATCATCCCAAGAATTAATACTACCAGATGGCAAGGAATGCAACCACTCTTTAGCTTTTCCTCTAAGTGAAAAAGGAAATAACTTCAGTTTTAGGATATCACTTTCCACATTTTTAAACTTTTGCATGTCACATATTTCAACAAAGTCATGAAGATGCATAGAGGCATCCTCCATAGCACTACCACCAAATTGTTCCCTAGTTATCAAGTTCAACAAACTAGGACTTACTTCATAACTCTCAGCATTTATCTTAGGTGTGGCAATAGCTCTCGTGATAAATTGATCATTAGGAGTGTTTGTGTAGTCACACACTTAGTTCTTTCTCCCATTTTAGCAAGTTTTTTTGGTATTTTTAATTTTTTATGCAAAACTGAAATAAATATGATATGATATGCAATGACACTAACAAAACAAATAAATTGCTTTGTAAGTAAAGATGGATAAGATGGTGCTCACGTAGGTGCAACCTCCCCAAGCTTAGGTGTTAGCACAAGTTGGTGACGTTGACTTTGTTGTGAGATGAATGCGATGATGCACACCCTTGGATAAATCTCTCAGCTACGATTCCCCGGCAACGGCGCCAGAAAACGTCTTGATGGTCCCGAAGAGCAAGGCTTTGATACCTGCAAAATAAACGGGATTAGGTTGAGACTCCAAGTGCAGAGTGTATAGTAAGTGGAAGACAGTTTTCCCCACGAGGGGTGACTCGAGGGTTTAATATCGAACTCTCGGGGAATCTGAAGTGGTAGATTTATCTTCTTATCCTTCTTTTGGTTACCTACAAAACAAGGTTAGATGTTTTGGTCCTCAACCTCACCTGTGGTTGTCAAGCACAAGGTGTAAGAATGATATCAGGATAGTTATGCAATGCAAACAAGAAATAAATATGCAATGATGGTGGATGCAATGTAAATGATATTTTTGGGTTTTTGAATGATGTATGCAAGATGAAAAGTATTTTTGTATTTTCGGATTTAATGATGGCTGAAAATAGAAAAGTGGTATATGGTGTTGGAAAGGTGTTTCTTATGATTAAAAATGGACTGGGGTTCATGGTTTCACAAATGCACTCTCTCTTTATAAAGTGGTAGACAATGGAACACACAGTTAACATATGAGATTGCAACACAGGGTTTGATAACAAGTTACTTAGATATATGGGCATCACGTCCTAACATAGAGATCTTTTGGTTATTAACCTCTCTTATACTCCACCAAGATGCGAACTAAATCATAACACCTCAGTAATTAAGATAACTCAGAGTATAGCATTAAGTATCATGACATGAAGTGAAAATAAGAACATGCTAGATCTAGTCATGGAGTAGTGGCAATGGTCACGCCCACATCCCCGGTAGCATGGTATTTTAGTTTATCCCTAGTGAGGTAACAAAGTAAGGTAAAGATACCAAAGTGGATCGCAGAACTTTCTCTCACGTTCACTGCACTAGCCACCCCCCGTTACTCCAACTAATGCACACGTTCCCCCACACACGCTCTCATAAACATGCTTGATCAAAACAAGTAGACAAGAACGGGGTACATAATATGCATCTATACTCATAACTGAAACAAACATTGCAATCTCAAACATATATTAACTCATAAAGATCCACCACAAAGGTATTACAACGGTGACCGTAATCATGTTCAGCAGCTCATACGGTGCTAATTAGTGAAGCTCAAGAGAGGAGAGATACATAAGTTACTTCCACAAACCCATAGTCCAGAGGTGGACTACTCCCTCTTCATCATGGAGACGGTGGAGAAGTCGATGGAGAAGATGGAGACCACGCCGGCAGCGCCCCGCCGGAGTTTTCCCCCTCCAATCTGCAGCTCCTGATCTCCGTTTCGGTGTTTCTGTGTTTGTGCGGCGCTCCTTCCAGAGAACGTCGGGGGACCTTTTTTATAGGCGTTTTTAGGTCAAGACTATGTCGGTGGAGCGAAGATCGACGGCAACGGAGCCACGAGGGCCAAACGGTGGGCCCCACGCGGCCACAGTACCTGGCCGCGTGGGCCACCCCCGTTTGGTCCTCGGACCTCCGTTTGTTCGCTTCCTTCGCCCACAGGTCTTCTTCCTTCCAAATATTGACGCCCGTAAATTTCCAGGTGATTTCGTTGACGTTTGGGTCCCTGAAACATTAAAATAAGAAAACGGGGTTTTCTGCCTGTGCAGGGTTAATTCCATAAAAATAGGAAATAAATGAATATTCCCAAAAATCATTATAAAACATTGATATAACCCTTATATGATGCAAATATGATTGGAATATAAGCAATTAAAGTGCAAAGTTCATGTATGCATTTTACATGCATCAGTCATATGGATATGATACAAGTTAGGGTTCCGCTACTATTCGCCGCATACATATTGGCGAGTTGTGATAGGCCGACCTTAATTAGCATGGTGCATAATCTCATCTTTGTTGTAGCCATGCATGGAGTTGAAGAATTTCTTTTGTGGGATCGCGTGGTGAGATCATATATACCCAGACGAAATAAAAACAAGGGATTGCACGAAATGGATACTAAGGGTATATATGATGCAAGCTAGATACATGAGCGTTCTAATACACTTTCGGCGGCGCGTATCACCAAACATGGCAAGCCTGGTATGGTGTATCGTGCTATGTCTCGCTCTAATTGTTGCACTGGTGGCATATTTTGGTTGCACTTGCACACGTCAAGATTGTTGATCTTCTGTAACGGTTGATAACGTACGTAGGCCATGCGTACATATTTTGTGAATGCTAGGAATATCTCATATATTGACCCAACAAAATATGCTTAGCATTGACATTCTTATTTACATCCGGATTTTCACCATAACTAAATTTCTATAAATATAGTTTTATTGGTAGTCCCGCATGTCAATAAATTGATCCATGAGTTCTCTTTTTAACGAGGAATAACTTCTTTCGATCCATTAATTAAGAATGAGAGAATTGTCCAGTTAATTTAAGAAAAACTGGTTAAAAGATGACGCAAGAAGACCAAAACAACCTAATCATGAAGCACGAAAGGACCAAACCCACAAAGGAAGCATGGCAAACTCTTCCAACACACAACAACTACAATATCTGACACTCAAACAATGCAACGAAATTCTTGAGGAGAACACCTCAACAAAAGGCAATGCCCTTGATTGTCGTCTCTGTTGGAAGACAAGCAAGCTACAAGCAACCTACAAGTTGATGAGTAAGCCGCAAAACTCTTTAGCAAAGAGAGCATCGGGTTATGCGCCGGTGGTGGCACAATGGGCATGAAATCTACCTCTGGTAGTTCAGGTGAGGTCAAGGTGTCGGCAAGTCCACCTTCATATACTCCATTGACAAAGCTAATTTAGGGCTTCTACAAAGCACCTAAATCTTGGGCATCACCGGAGACACAACCGCCACGATGGCCTCGCCCGAGACAGTGGAGGCACAACGAGGCGTGCCAGCGAGCTGAGAGGACGCCAGACAATAACGACATTCACGGATACGATGTTAGTTGGAGCACAATAAATGAATTTTCATAATTGATGGACTCGGAAAGTGATTTGTGATCCCAAGCACTAGTGCTCCCTCCGATTAAAAAAATTCGAAAAGGATATAGGAGTTTAAAAAAATTCTGAAAAAAAATCTGGATGTAGCCAATAGTGTACCCTAGAACCGTGCAAAATATCAAGTTCAAATATTTTATATTTTTGGCTACACAAAAATGACAAGATCTGAAAATTTTAAGAGATTAGAAAATATGCATACTCAGATCCTCAGTTTTGTCATTTTCGTGTAGCCAAAATTAAATAGTATCTGAAACTGATATTTTACAGGTCAGTTGGATACATCATTGGCTACATCCGGATTTTTTTTCAGAATTTTTTCAACCCCATAAATATCATTTTAGAATTTTTTTGAATGGAGGGAGCAATGGAGATTGGGAGCCACAAATCTTCACGTGTTAGGAAACTGTCTTTTGCTCTCGGGTACCAGTGCTCCTGCCATATAAAAAAAATCAAAAATCATATTTATGAGTTTTAAAAAAATTCTGAAAACAATTACGCATATAGCCAATGATATATCCCAGGAACGTGTAAATTTACAATTTGAGATTCCTTATATTTTGGGCTACACAAAAATAACAAATCTGATAGAATTTAGTGATTTGAAAATATGCATATTTAGATCCACACTTTTGTGATTTTCGTGTAGTTTAAAATACAACGTATTTGAAGTTGATATCTTGTACGTTCATGGGATATATTATTAACTCTCTCCACATTTATTTTCAGAATTTTTTGAAAACTTATAAATATGATTTTCAAAATTTTCATATTGGAGGGAGCACTGGACCCCGGGGGCAAAAAAAAACAACGAGTAGAGATTTTGTAATCCCGAGCTCCAGTGTTCCCTCTGATTAAAAAAAATTCAAAAATCATATTTATGAGATTCAAAAAATTCTGAAAAAATCGGGTGTAGCCAATGGTGTATCCCACGAATCTGCAAAATATGAATTTCAGATACTATGCATTTTGAGCTACACAAAAATGAGAAAGTGCGGATCTGACTATATATACTTTCAAATCTCTAAATTTTATCATGTTTTGTCATTTTTATGTAGCCCATAATATAAGGTATTTGAAGCTGATTTCTTGCAAGGTTGTGGGATACACCATTAGTTACATCCTGATTTTTTTTAGTTGAAACTCATAAATATGTGTTTTGATTTTAAATTTTGTATGTATGAGTTTGTTTCGAGGGACGTATGTATGAGTTTCTTCATGAGTGGTGGAAGAATTTTCATTTAGACAAGACGAATGCCGCGTCGGTAGGCTTTTGTAGGCTGGACGATAGGAATCCACATGTTTTGTTTCAGAACACATCAACGACACACATGCATGAATCGGATAGGAATTCATGCAACGAGACGATTGGAAAAAAAAGAATAGGATATATAGTTCGGGGTATTGAACCCGACGTGAATCGAACACGCAACCTTCTGATCTGGAGTCAGACGCGCTACCATTGCGCCACGGATCCGATATGCTTCCTTCATAGCTTTAGGTAATCTAACAACTGATAGCAATCAACGCGACGACTGCAAACTCGGGTTGTCCGGGCCTTCATGGGCCACACCAGCCGTGATGTGCCCCTCTGTCTAAATACGGTCCAACTTGCCCACCTTCGTCGTACGGGCACTGGTGTGAGAATGTTATGTTTTTTTTTTGAACAACGAGAATGTTATGTTTGGTTCCGGTTATACTCGTGGCTTTGCCAAGTGCCAACCCCTACTAAATTCAAAAAAAAACGCCAACCCAATACTCCCACGACTTCAGACCGGCGTGCAGGATTTCTGCCGGGCGCCGACGTCCTCAACCTGCCATTTATGCCCTCTGGATCACATGACGTGCCTATCCACCCACACATCGGGATCACATGACACTTGTAGTTATCAGGTGGAAGATCATCATCATCTTGGAAACAATGCAAATACGTGTTGACCCCTTGCTCGGACATACAGTTTCACATGTTAATATGATTGAACCAAATGAGAGTTGGTCTCACCGATTCACTGCAACCTTGTGATTTTTTGGAGAATATGTGAGAGGTTTGATGCAGCAATGCCCACGATTCTGTTATGGAATTCATTTCACAATATTGTAATTTATTGTGAAACATTATTCTGCAAAACAATTGAAAAGTCGATCTGCTAGAGAAATACATATCCTGTTTTCATATGCACATTACGTTGCAGTCGTGATTTTTCCTCTCACGACAAGTTGGGAAATGATCTGAATACTTCATTATTGACACCGAGTATGAAAACAACCTATTAAGCAAGCCCAAGAGAATAACTGCAATGAACAAACTGTCATGCATTGCTCTACAATGCCAACATGGTTAACTTGTTGGTCAACTAACAACACGATACATAAGACATACAACCAGCCCTGGGTCGTCGGTACACCCATATGACGCCACACACTCTAGAAGATTCAATCATGGTTCTCCTTTTATGGAGCATTGTCTTTGAAGTGTCCGTGTCGTTGTGGCAAACCTCAGAGTCCTTTTATCGTCTTTAAATTTTGTTTAGCTAATTTTGTTTTGTACCCAAGATATTAGACACCATGTTTGGCTTAACAGTAGCTAATGTTGCCGTTTCTTCTCTTCAATAACGCAACAAGTCATACCATGAGATTCAACATAACTTTGGTAGAATGAACAACCCCCTTATTATAGCCCCTTGATAGAAATGATGTATAGGGTATCAAACACATTGAACTGGTTGAGATCGGCGCTGCTATTAGTTTGTTCTGCGGGCATGTCTGGTGTATGGAATAGAGGTGGATGATATCCACGCCTTTATATGATTTTATCTCAAGTAGACTAATTTTGTGGAACCCATGTTGATAATAATTCGCACTTGACTTCATTCGCAAGCATATCCATGCACATTCGTTGTGTCAACATTGTGTCCAAGGCCACCTTAAATCCTGATGTTTCCTAATCCTAAATAATGCTTTTTCTACATGGTGTGGTATATGTTATATGACCGTAACTTAAGCTCTACCATCTTTCTCTCGATCGGCAGGGTGTTGGATGCTTTGTTTATAAACAGTCAGCTTCTTCTCTCCTTTAATAGGAAAAGTAAAGAGGGGCAACACCATTTGGTTCAACAACCATGTCATGGATGCTTTTATAACTTCATTGTTGTCTCAAGGAACACAACAATCATGTCATGGATGCTTCAAATTTATCACTTCAATGTTGTCTTAAGGAGCACGTGGGTATCCCTCAATACTAATGACACCATCTTATTATAGCTCTCTGATATATGATCAAGCCACCATACGAAAGAAGAAGAAGTAGAGAGGATCTCGTTATAATTTTCGTTTTTGTTGAGATATTGTGTACTCCCTCCGTTCCTTTAAACAAGGCGCATTTTTTTCTTCCAATTTATTCCGTAAAGTAAGGCGCGGGAGCAAACTTGCATGCTATGTACCGAAAATAACCTAACCTGAGTCTCTCTCCTAGTAACTGCTTGCATGCATGCGAGGATTGGGCAGAGCCTGCTGATTGATTGCATGCGGCCGATTAAAAAAAAGGAGCTAATTTTTTTTTAATAATATATTTATTTAATTAAATTCGAAAAATATTACGCAAAATGGCGAAATTCCAAAAATAATACACCTTCGGCCAGGGCTGGGCCGATAAGTGCCCGTCGGCCAGGGCTGGGCCGAAATGCCTGTCGGCCGACCCCTGCACTTGTCAGAGATACCTATCGGCTAGTATTGGGCCGACAAGCTTCTGTCGGCCTAGGCCCAGCCAACCAGACCCAGTCGGTTTAAGCTGGGCCGACTTCTGCATGTATGTTTTTTCCCGTCGTTCCCGCAATTTGTCTCCCGCCGTTGTGTTCCGGCACATATCTTCCCGCCATTTTTCTCCCGCCATCTTCTCCCGCCCATTTTGTCCCGCCATTCTCCTCCCGCCCTTTTTCTCCCGCCATCTTCTCCCGCCATGTTCTCCCGCCCTTTTCCTCCCGCCATTTTTCTCCCGCTCTTATTCTCCCGGGTGAGCTTATATATACCCCAGCAGACGTTGTGATGGAGGCGTGCGGTGCGTGGTGATTTTCTTAGTCACGTAGGAAGGATGTCTGGTAGTTCGGGTCCTAGTTTGGAAAATAGGTTATGGTGTGTTCTGTATGAAGCCGTAAGATGGACTGATGGTAGTATTAGGGAGGGTAGGCCGAAGAGCTGTTATAGGGAGCTAGTTAGTGAGACGGGCAACCTTCGTGAGCTGGGAGAAACTATAGCCAAAAAATACAAAATCCCGCATATGACCCCCGATGAAATTTTAGATGAAATTGATGGGTGGCGGTGGAAGTGGCAGAGAGTGTATGAGCTAAAAGATATCGAGGCGGGTCTACGGGACATGCCTATGACTCCTAAGTCAAAGATAATCCATTTTTCGCGGGAGGCTTATGCATTTCACGTGGAGGTAACTGAGTACGAAAGTTTTATTTGTTAGAATATAATGTTATTTGTCTGAAATATTTTCCTCTGCTATTGTTCTTGTGCAGCGCTGGCCCGCAGACGCACAGTTTCTGAACAAAGAGATCCCTCATTTTGGTTGGATGGAAGCTCTTTTTGGCGCTTGTCCTGATGGCCGTCCACAGAATGCATTGTACGCTGATGACGTGAAGAAGGCTATATCAAAGGCCAAAGCTGACAGTGATGATGATTTCATGCCTCCTAAACGAGGAAACCGTAGACGTAAGTTTAAGAGTGTTGGCACATCGAAGGCTGTCGCCAATGAAAATAGTGATGATGACTTCATGCCTCCATCACGAACACGTGGCAGAGGGAAGTGAAGTCGTTGATTAGAATTACTTTCGTACTCAGTTACCTCCACGTGATTAGAATTAGTTATCGTTGAGTTATATGTGAGACATATATGTACGTAGAACTACTGAAGTTGTAACGGAGAGCTGTACTTGCATGTTAGATTAATGTATCGATTCAATGTGGAAGGATATGTCTCGTACATACATAATAATATGTCTCGTACATATATGTCTCACATACAAATCGAAATACATATATGTCTCACATACAAATCGAAATACGAATATGACCCAAAGATATCACTGACCACGGCGTCGACCACATATACCCGCTGCTGGGCCATCTCCTCCACGCAGATATCAAAGACAATTTTTGATTTTGTCATCCAGTACGCGCGATCTCTCGTGCACAGGTCAGAGATACCACCCGGGTATATGGCCTCCTTTTTTGCTTGCGTGTACGGTCGCCAGATTACCGTTCCCGAACTCAGAATGTCGAACTACTCGTTGAATGGCTGGTAGCAGTTCCTCATCTGCGAATGAGCAAAGCGCCTCTGCACGACACAAAAGTTAGTGCAAGTCGGCAAAAATGTAACAATTGTGATAAATACGTAGATTAGACATACCTGACGACGTGTCCAGATAAAACCAAAAGTAGGCATGTCTATGTGATCAGCATCAAAAAACGCATCCACTGGGAAAGCCTCGTGTGCACGCACGTCTGGTCGTCCAATTGGGAACCTCTCCCATGACCAAAGCTGCAACAACAAGTGACATCCAAGTATGGATGCTGTATCCGACAGTAGATGGCACCCGTTGCACATAGCTCGGTAAGTAGCCGCTAATACAGCTGATCCCCAACTCCTCTGTGTAATGTGTTCTGGCGCAGTAGCACTCGCGATCTCGAAAGCAATATGGATGTACCTCTTGCTAATAGTGGTGACATGGTTCTCCGTGAACATCACCTTCCCCATAAGACACAAGATATATGCTTCAAGGCTCATAGTGATTTGTGTAGCATTCAGCGGAATGTCAGCAGGAAACTTATGTATCTGTACATTTCAAAATAAATTCTGTCAGTGAAATGAAACGATGCATGGGAAACATTGCATTCTGTATATAAATTGATGCATGTAAATAAAACAGTGCGTACCTGAAAATCCAGTAACAATCCAAGCTTAGGTCCGTGATTCTCTGACATAAACACTCCAGCATTGGGGTTTATACCCTGAAAGCGAAGTGACATCCCGTGCTCCCAATTTTCTGGGGCCTGCAACGGCCCTATGGGCTGACCCGCCAACGGCAGCCCAAGCAAGAAAGATACATCCTCGAGAGTAGGAGCCATCTCACCCCATCGAAAGTGAAACGTGTGGGTCTCGGGCCTCCATCTGTCCACTAAGCATGTGAGAAGACAGTTGTCTATCACCATGCATGAAGAGTCAGCAGTGGCCTCTACTAGACGCGCGAAAGGTAAAAGTCCAGCCCACTTCAACCTGCATGTTCAGCAAACAAATATAAATTCGTAATCATATATACGTAGCGAACAAGAAAATTAATGCAGATAATATATGACACGCAAAAATCAATTAGGCATGTACATCTCCTCCCAAGCAGGGTGTATCTGCCAATATTCCCTCGGTCCTCGAGTTATTAGAGGCTCGAGGCTACGCTCCTGTAATATCTTTGCGCGATGGTTTTGATCCACATCCGGACTGATCAAGTATACTTGTTCCATATCTTCGCGCAGCTAAATTAAAAGACTAAATTACAGACTAATTACAGATGAAATCAAACTCTAAATTTAAAACACTGATCCACACTTATGACAGATAAGAACATACTCTAATTTAAAAACATTGATCCACACTAATTGAAGGTTGCACACTAATATGACACCAATTTACTGTTATAACCGGCAACATCTATGTACTTAATATTAGTGGCACAATAAATACCTAGCAATATCAATATCACACTACCAGCTTAACACTAATGCGTACATAATTAACAGTAAATTCTAATTAGCCAAGAAAATGCATACCCTTGAAGCGTGCCGATTCAATGGACAACCACCGTCACCACCACCGCTGCACCACCACCCACCACCGCTGCACCACCACCACGCTGCACCACCACCACCACGCTGCACCACCACCACCCTACACTAACCTCCACCTAAACTACCCCATTGCTCTAACCAAACAACACGAAATTGCACAAAACCTAACCCATATGTATATCTAAGCTGTCTTAACTCTCTAACACTACATGCAGGAAGATTTGCTGGCTGGATGGACAGATCGGCGCGCAGGGAGCTGCTGGAAGAAGAAAGGAAGAAGAAAGGAAGAGAGAGCACGCGAGGAAGAAGAAGCCTCGCCCGATCCTTATTCTGCGCCCTGTCGGCCAGGTTTGGACCGATTAGAGGCTCGTCGGCGGAGACCTGGCCGATTAGTGGCCACGTGACGCAAAAAGGCCTGTCGGCCGCAGGCCTGGCCCGCCATGCAAAGCAATCGGCTAAGCCAGAGCCGACGAGGTCTTTTCGGCCCAGCCCTGGCCGACAGGCACTTATCGGCCCAGCCCTGGCCGAAGGTGTATTATTTTCGGAATTTCGCCATTTTGCGTAATATTTTTTGAATTTAATTAAAAAATGTATTATTAAAAAAAATTAGCAAAAAAGGACACCGAGGAAACGTGACCGAGCCAGCCAATGGAATACGGGCCGGTAAATGCGCACATGGCGATTCACCCAGGGCAAAAGGGTCCAGCTACCAGCAAAATTTCCCCAGCAGTGCTGTCTTTTTTTTTTGAATTTTTGAATTTGAATTTCCCCAGCAGTGCTGTCTTGGTTATTGCGCCAGAGATTTTACGCCTTATAAAATGAAACGGAGGGAGTATTTTTCGATGTTTCTTTTAATGCCAGGATCCTTTTCGCAAAAATAAAGATGTGTGCGACTACTGAACTCCTAAGATGGGTGTATCTTGATGAGAAAATATACTATATCTCTTATAGGATTTTTCCCCGCCTAATGTGTTTTGTACTCGTGGCTTGGCGCAGGCTAGGCCGAGCCCAAGAACTCCCACGACACCGGCCCGGCGTGCTGAATTTCTGCCGGTCGTGGACGACGTACCTAGCCACCAGCACGCCCATGGTGCTTGTAATCATCGGGTGAAAGATCATCCTCTCAAAAAAATGCAGATATGTGTTTACCATACTCGGGCACAACCATGTCAATATGCTCACTGCAGTTGTTTCTTTGTGTTTCCAGTTTACATGAGTTGCAACAGCTAATTGGGGCAAGCACAGTTTGGCCGAAGATTATATTCGCAGCTGCTGCGGCTGTCAGCATCGGCTGCTACGCCTGTACTTGCACGTTCCACGAGGCCGGTGCGGTGGCCGCCGGAGCAAGAGGCCCCACATCACATGGAGAGAAAGAACCGGGAGACAGAGAAACCTAGAGCAGCAGCAGCAGCCGCTGTAGAAGAACCTGTACAGTTTGGCCACGTTTAATTAACAGATAGACAGACAGCATGTTGCCCTCCGGACTGGGCTCGAGCTTCGGATTCAGAACGAGAGAATACCTTCTATGACCCTCATTGAAAGTTGAGTTCCTTATTTGACACTAGGAAACTTTTTCTTCCCTATATGACACTTTGTGCAAAAATTATGCCCTATATGACACTGCCGTCGGTTCTGTTACATTGCTCCGTTAAGAAATTTCTTGGTTCACCAAAATACCCTTCCGTCGGTGCCCAACTTTCCCCATCGAACCCAGTAAAAGAAAAAAAGAATGGATCGAACAAATCCTGCACACGGGCACACCCACGCGGCCACGCGACACCCCACCCGATTCCTCACCCTGAACTCTACCGGCGGCAGCGGCACTGGTCCGCTGGCTCGTAGCGGCGGCGTAGGCTGACGTGCCATGGAGCAAGGGGTAGCTTCAGGCGGCATCCATGGCGGGGCGGAGGGCGACGGCCATGGCGGGGGGCGGAGGACGGCGGCCATGGCGGAGCGGAGGGCCGAGGCCATGGCGGGGCGTAGGACGGCGACCATGGCGGAGGACGGCGGCCATGGCGGGGCGGAGGGCCGAGGCCATGGCGAGGCGGAGGACGGCGACCATGGCGGGGCGGAGGGCGACGGCCATTGCGTGGCGGAGGTCTGCTTCCCTGACGGGGCAGAGGGCCGCGCCCCATGGCGAGCCGGATCAGGACGGCGACCATGGCGGGGCGGAGGTCGACGTCTGTGACGGGGCGAAGGGTTGCGCCCATGGCTAGGCGGAGGACGGCGACCATGGAGGGGCGGAGGGCAGCGGCCATGGCGGGGTGGAAGACGGCGTCCATGGCGGGGCGGAGGGCCCTGCAACGCCGCCCCCCCCCTCCCCCGCCGCGGCTTGCAGCGGAGCCGCTCCTTAATTGAGCAGAAATTTGGTGCAGCGCTGCGCATAGAATTGAGCTGAAACTCATGTCATCTTAATTTTGAGTATTATCTAAACCAACTCGGTAACACACGTCAAAGAAAAAAACTCGGAAACACACTCGTGCACTGCAAGGAACCCGGTCAAGCAGCCCAGCAGCACATAAAACACGATCATATATCCATGCCAAAATATGTCACGACACCAGGGGTAAAAGTGTCTTTTCATGTTCCAATCTAACACTGTGAGTGTTCAGAATGAACTAGAGTGTCATATAGGGCAAAATTTTTGCACAAAGTGTCATATGGGGAAGAAAAAATTTCCTAGTGTCAAATAAGGAACTCAACTTTCAACGAGTGTCATAGAAGGAATTCTCTCCGGATGAATCTTTTCGGCGTGGGGATCCAGCCGTTGAGATGCGTGCGTGCGGAGCAAACAACCCTCCCATGTCCGAGGAGGAGATGTTTTACTGCTGAGCAGCAGCCGCATGTCGGTTCAGTATAGCCCCTGCGTTGGCAAAAAAGTGCATCTAAAAAAGGCGAACAATACACATTTTTGGGCCCACAAATTATCAGAATTTGTCATTTTGTCGAGAATAGACTATTGTATAATTTCTATTAAAAATTACACATTTGTAGGATTCACTGGATGTACGTCTGGGCTTTTTCAGAATTATTTGAATTATAAATACCTGGTTTTGAATCCCAAAAGTAAGGGGCTCCCTATTGCCGGAGCTCACTTTTGCATTTCGAACGGACACACGGTACATCACTTCACCTAAAGGCCCGGTCGACCAATTCTAACCGTCTTGCAAAACTTAAGCCCGAAATAAACTTCTTTCAACTATTTGGTCAGATCTAACCATTTTTGCTACTGCTCAACAAACGGTGGTACGGTTAGACATGGTAACACGAATGTCATCTTGGTGGCACCAAGTCAAGCTCTACCGCCAGGACACATTGAGTTACCACGTACTCTCTCCGTTTTTTAATATAACATGTTTCACATGTATCTATACATGTATGTAGACATGTTTTAGTATGTATGTTCACTTATTTGTATTTGCACCTACTTAATATGTGAGTGAACTAAAACATCTTATACTCAAAACGGATGGAGTACAAGGCTACCGCTAGAGGTTTGGCATTACCTAAAAGGGGATCCGGATAAAAATTTCAGAAAAGTTCATTTATGTCTTAAGTTTTGCAAAAGGGTTACATTTGTCAAAATTGTCCAAAGCAAGCGAGCACCCTTTCTCCCACTTGTTATTATACACAACAGCCGTGTATATACTCTTATTAAATACCCGTCGATCTTCCCCGCAAAAAAGAGAAAGAAAACTCGCATTATCCAAGTGCTGTGTACGACGTCGATCGATTTATATCGGCTAGCGCTGCGGGGTCAAACACGCACCGACACACGCCTACGATGATAAATAATGCGACGCAAAATGCCATAATCAACTCACCCTCTAATAATCAATCGAATTCGTTAATCACGTATAGGTAGCCATGCATGCACTGGCAGTTTATGCTGTACGCTGCGCCGTCGCATTCGCCCGGCCGGCCGCCGGAGAAGCAAACGTCGCCACCCACCGCTGCGCCGTCGCCATCTCCACTCTCTCGCGCGCCGTAGGAAATTACGCGCCAAAGCTTCACCGTTACTTCTCCTCGTGCCGTACACTCTCTACTTACCCTTTTTTTTTGGCCATTGGCGCTGCTTATAAAATCTTATGGTTTTCGCCGGTTTTCCTTAATTAACCACGTGTTGTATGGTTTTTGGATCCGGTTTCCCTTATTAACTGGATCATTTATTCTTCTTATATGCAATGCGGGGGCTCCCCGCCATAGGTTTCAAAAAAAAAAAAAAAAATTGAGCGATCAACCTCCGGCACATGGGAGCGCCGGTTTGCCAGGTCGGATGGCAAATTCCAGCGGGGCTCCGTCGTCTTTTCGCTCTATGTGCATGTGTGGTGTGGTGTGGTCCGGTACAGTAGCCTGCTGATTAGGCAATACCAACAAGCACACTGTACCATGCAGAGCTACTAGCGTGATTGCACTGTAAGTCATATCATCAGTCGTATGGTGATGAAGGTACCGCTGAACATGCTAATTAGATTCCTATAAGTACGATCCCGGGAAGGAAAAAAAAAAGAATGTTTCAGTTTAGGGTGAATTAATTTTTTGTACTTAATTATTTTTAACCCATCTAATATAAAATTATTTCACCAAACCACATGACCAAAAAAAGCTAACTAAAATTAAAACTAAATTATTATCATCCACCGTGATGCCAAAATCGTAATATTCAACGGGTACCAACATTTGGCGACAAGAAAATCCGCGACGACAGAAACTGGACTAGGTAGATTGGAAATAAGGATGCAGTGTAGTTGATTTTTTTTATAACTGTGGTTCAGTGAGGTTTATCGATGTTTATCTATGTGTATATTACCAACAAAAAGTATGAGTTATATCGGGCCAGGTTCCTATGACCTCAAACTTCAATAAAAATCTGATTAACATTATAAGACACCGGTTCACATACTTTATCTCTCTCCACACCTCATGCCCTTCCCATGTCCTTTCTTTTGTCCTATAATCAACACATTTTTGTGTCAATTAGAGAAAATTTATAATCATCGGCAAAGATGAGTCTGAATGAGCTAATTAAGTAGATGTAGTTTTTTTAAAAAGGAGTTCAAATCCAATGCTTGGTGCAAATGTCCAAATAAGGTGAACATTATAAATACCCATACAGATACAATGCCCTCGCCTCCATCTGTCTCCACACTTTTTCTTTTATCATTTCTTCTATCTACTCAGCCGCACATTTTAGCGTCTATTTGAGAAAATCAATAATCACCGCCAACGACGATTTTGTAGGAGCTATTTTTGTTAGCCTTTGCATTGCTTCAATCTTCTATCTGGTGGCTAATCCCGCTCCTGTATATGCTCATGCAATACAACTAGTAACAAATGCATAACATATCTTTATATTCCTTTTCCTCGAGGCACAAATACCCATCGTAAAGAACATAACTTATATAATTAAGTGAGCTGTTACACGGAAGTAGGTGTAGAAAAGATGATGTTTGTGGCAAACCAGATCGTAATCTATAGATACACCAAACCAAACAAAACAAAAACAAAAATACGATTGGCACATAGTTCAAAATGTATTTCATTTTTTTGTTTATCCAAATGAGACTCCAAATCATTCTTTACGGATCATACCAAAAGCAGATACATAGCTGACGTATATCATGAAGATTTTGTCCAAAAAATCCGATACGGCCAAAATACCGATTGATACTTCTTATCGGCAAACAGCTGAAAACACAATATATCAGCTGCCGATTTAGCGCCCCATACAAAACAAACTTTATTTCAACCATGACTTTATCTAACAACCAATTTGTAGAAAAAATGGTTAAATTAATTTCATAGAGGCTGGTACAACACAATTGGACAGGAGAAAAGGCCCTGGTACATATAAATTAGTCGGCTGGTACAAATGTTTTGCTAAACCATGAATTAATCGGTCTGTATAAATGTCTCTGCCGACGAAAGAGACTCAGACCTCCACTAGTTTTACAGCTACGCAGAAGTTGGCAGGCAGATACCTCTCCCACCCTCTTGATTTTGGCTCCGGAAGACAAAACCCCTCCAGGCTCCAGCCCATGCAGACTGGCACTAATCAACAGACAACTCTACCAGCCTGCTCTTGCCACTGATTACCAAACAATTGTTTAGTACAACCAGCAAAGCTTAAAATAAAATAATCAAAATCTTGCACATGCACCCTTCAGAATCTAAACATCTAGTGGCTTTTTTACCTTTTTTAGGGAAGTATCCTTTGTTACTAACTCTTGTAAAATCTTTGGGCTCATCCTAAGCAAAATATACCGGTTGTAGCCTTACCGGGTATTCTGTATTCTATAGGATATTTTCTATCTTTCTCCCTTCGTCCATAAAATAATCACCTTTGAATTTTTCTGTAATACTATGAATATACGAGCTATTTCCTTTCAAGGTGACCGCGTCCACGCCTGAAGCGCGACACACGCTAGTGGGCCCACCCACACAATGCCTCCCTTTACCTTTTTTCATCGTCCCTCCCTAGTATTTTCTTGCGAGATTCTTCTCCCACATCTGACACTGGCCCAGGACATCACCTCTCCCACCACCCACCACCCGAGACGACACCGACGAAGTCACCGCGCGCAACTTCCAGGGAGCCGCTGCGGAGAAAGCATCGTTGAGGATGGAGCGAGCCGCCGAGGGACAATGAACTTAATATGTGTGTGTGTGTGTTGGGGAGGGGGGGGGGGGTGCCCGGTGAGGAGACCTCTCGGGTGACGCCGGTTTGAGGAAAGGCCGTGACGGCGGAGGACCGACAAAGGCCTTGCTTCGATCAGCATGCGGCGAGGTGGCAGCGAGCGACAGTGGCACACGGCTCTTCCTACGGTGGCAATGGGGGCGGACTTGATCTAGAGTCCGTCAGTGGCAGTGCCATGAGAGCGGCGTCGGATCTTCTTCGCCTCTGGACTTCTTCTCCACCTTCGGCTTTCGATAACTAACTAAACTCGTGGAATGTTGAAAACTCAACCGTGTCCACGGGTGTGTGTAAGTTAGCACATCCCAAATACATGAATATATATATCTTCTCTACAACTGAATATATATCTTTTCTACAATTACTGGCCATGCAAAAAAAAAAAACTCATCCATGGAAATATGAAAAGTACAAAGGGTGTTCGTGCAAAAGGGCCAGTACAAAGCTCCAAGCCAAGTTGCTCCCCACTGCCACTGTCGGCGGTCGTTGGGAGGAAGAGAGCTCACTGGCTATATAAATTCCAGGCACCCTTTTAATTAGCGCTAATAATAAAATTCCGCGCCAGCGCAGGGAAGAAGAAAAACGAGAGCGTAACCGACGCCTCTCCCTCTCGGCTGTGCATGGGCCTCCCTCCCACTGGATCTGCAGTGGCCGCGTAGAAGCAGCAGCAGGAGGAGGTGAGCTCCAGTGAGAGATTCTTCGCGAAATCTCGGCTCCGATTCCATGTCAGGTTTGGCTCCTGCCTTCGGTACTCCTCTGTTTTTTTGTCCATGGCGTTTCTGGTTGGTTGGTTGGTTGGGGGCGGCGCTAGTGTGTTGCTTCAGTCCAGCTCGGGGATCGCGGGCCGGGGAGTGAGGAATTTCGCGGGCTAATTAGCGTCGAATGCGGCGGTTTCGTGGGAGCTGGTTTAGGGAATTGGGAATGTGCGCGATCCACTCGGCGGCAGTAGCTGCATCATCCATCGGTGGTTAGATCTGGGGCTGCGCGGCGGTAGCTAGCTACGTCCGATGCGAAATCCGGGCACACTTCTCTTCACTGGATTGGTCCTGCGTTGGATCTGACGCAGCTGTATTTTCGCAATTCTGTCGGTTTCAGGTTGAGTGCTCGGCAGTGAGGAAGCGGATACTCTGATCTGCTCGGCTCCAGGGGGCTACGTACTGCTAAGAGAAGATGGCGGCGGCATTGGCGTGGAGGTTCAATGGGAATGGAACGAATGGCAGCAGCCACGGCGGCGCAGATCTGGTAGGTGCCCCTCTTCCTCTTGGACACTGTGGTTCCAGACAGACTGTGGCTGGCAGCCTGTCGCTTTCAGAGTTTTTCTTCAGTTGTAGTCTTGCTTCACTGCCTTTTAAATAGGAATTGTCTGGGACTGCGTTGGGCTTTTATTCGTGCATTGGATTAATTAAATCAATGGTTAAATACTGTACTTAGTAGGATACTCTTTGAAAGAGAGATCAGTACTCTGTGTACTTGGTACAAGTCCTTCCTTCCTGCGTACTGGTCGAATTTGAAGCTTTGTGTTTCCAGCCAAGGTGTAGTTTTACAAGCCTTTTAACTAGGTCCACCAACTCTTTTGTGTGGACAACAGTGTGGAATATATGTATTTTGAGATTGAGGAGCTAGGAAGCTGTTACCTGTGTTGTCTCTTAGAATTGACAGTAGCATTCTTCTGATCTGAGCCATGTATAAACACTCAGGTGAATGCTGAAAAATGGGATGAAATAGGTTCATATTCTTGTTTCGTGTTAACTTTTACAAGTGCTTGTTGTGATACTTCATGGTGTTGTTATCAATACACATCCTTTTCAGTGATTCCGTAGGCATCTTTCAAACATTGTTGTCGTACTATCTTTACTTATTTTGAGACTTTGTGTACTTCTGTCCATGTAGATAGCTGTCATTTGTAATACCACGAGGATGGCATTGTTTTCTGTCTTGCTTTGACTCTGGAAAGGAACATGGGATTGATATGACAGCATGATCATCATTAACATCCGGCCTGCGTCTTGAAATCGTTATGTTCACTGTTGTGATTTTGTGTACCGTTAAGTATTATGATGATTGTTGGATGTTCTAATGCAATACTTCATTTGAATCTAGTACTCATTGTTTTCAATGCTTTGTGCAATGAAATGCTATCAGCTCATGCAAAGTTCAAAATTTTGCATATTGGCGTTCTTTAATGCTAACCACTCCTGATTGGCTATTAACAGGAAAGGCATGCGGACAAAGTTCAAGATTCTGAGCCGCCAACTCCTGTCTCAGTCATGAGAATGGGCAAGTAAGTCATTATTCTACTTCTTTGTTTGTAGTGGTAAATATTAGCATGATTGATGGAGTGTGAATTTACAACAACAGAAGTTCCAGTTTTCTTGCCCCATCTTATTGTTCTGTTCTGTTCTGTTCTCTTTCGTAACTTTGAGGACATGTGTCTGTTGCAATTCTAGGATTTTTCTTCCATAACACCATGTAGTACAACACCTGTGAAGTCTTCAAAGATGATCTAGGAATTGCTGTTAATTGTGGAATATTAAACTGGGGAAAGACAAGACTACTCAAATATTCATTTGTCCATTTGAGGGATAAGTTATTAGAAGTCATTTCTATGTCACCAAATCAGCAGGGGAAGGAAATGAAGAGTCTATAACAATTTCCCCGTATTTCTCAAGAAATTTCTGCTTCAAACAAAAGCTTTCTCGATATCTTATTATTATTTGGACGTGTCTTGAAGAAATTATGAAAGCACCAAAATAAACAACTACACCTTCCACATTTGAATACATGGCTGCATCGATGTACAATAATAGAATTGTAACACGATGCTATTGTAGATTGAAATACGCGCCCAATTTTACATTCGAAGGCAAGAATGCAATTTTGAAAATGTTACGGGCCTTACTTCAAGAGAAGGAGAGCTGGGCGTCACTCAGTTTGCTAGAGGTGAGAGTGCGTGCGTAGCCTACCCAGGTTCGAGGCTTGGCTTCTGCGGAATGTGCTCAATTTCTCAATAGTTTCTTCTAGTAAAGAATGCACGGGTGTATTAAGCGCTAGGCGCTGATTGAGCGTTTTGCCTCCGCTTTTTCCCCTTTCTGAAGGATTAAAACGCTAAGCCCAGTTAAGCGCTAGGGGTTTTGCCTTCGCTCAGTGTCTAAGCACACTTTTTACCCAAAATATAACTCTCTTTAGCCTTTTCTAAATTTGACCATCTTTAAGAAATAATTACTGGCATACAAAACATCAAACTGACGTGACTAGATATCATGAAATATACCTTTATAATCGCTACTTTCTTTCTGGTTAGTTAGGCTCCTGGGTCCTTTTGATAGCTTTTCGCTTTTGTTATTTTTTCCCTTTGGCCTTTGGGTTTGTACTTAGCGTCTTCATGACGCTACCTCTCTAATTCAAATGACATGCATTTTGATGCTTGTTCGAGAAACAAAATCTTGAAAACTATCAATGTCCTAAAGACTTAATTTTGGATGGGACGAAGTAGTATCGTAGTTGTGAACTTCATATGCTCATGTAAGTTGTATCACATCAAAAGTATTGAACACTATTAACTAAGATGATTCTCTGTAATTGCAGGAACCGAGTCAATATGGAGGATGAGGAGACACTTTCAAGTGTTGCTCACTGTATTGAGCAGTTGCGGCAGAGTTCTTCGTCCACTCAAGAAAAAGAAAGCTCATTGAAGCAGTTATTGGATCTTGTTCAAACGCGTGATACTGCATTTGGAGCTGTTGGATCGCATTCGCAGGCTGTTCCGATACTTGTTTCTCTCCTCAGATCTGGCTCATCTGGAGTTAAGATGTTGTCTGCTACTGTTCTGGGGTCTCTTTGCAAGGAAGATGAGCTAAGGGTGAAGGTTCTGCTTGGTGGTTGCATACCTCCATTGCTTGCTCTTCTCAGGTCCAAGTCAGCTGAAAGTCAGACTGCAGCTGCTAAAACTATATATGCGGTTTCTCAAGGCGGGATAAGGGATCATGTTGGATCAAAGATTTTTTCAACGGAAAATGTTGTTCCAGTACTGTGGGAGCAACTCAAAGTTAGCCTCAAGAATGAGAGTTTGGTGGATGGCCTTCTAACTGGAGCACTGAAGAACTTGTCAAAAAACACAGAGAGGTTTTGGTCAGCAACCGTGCAATGTGGTGGAGTTGATATACTTATAAAGCTGGTTAGTTCTGGACAGACAAATACTCTAGCAAATGTGTGCAATCTTCTTGGGGCTTTAATGATGGCAGACTCATCAGTTTGTTCGAAAGTTTTATCAGGAGAAACAACAAAACAGCTTCTAAAGTTACTTGGTCCTGGTAATGAAACTTCAATTAGAGCAGAAGCCGCTGGTGCTCTGAAAGCCCTTTCTGCACAGAGTAAAGAAGCTCGGCGTGAGATAGCTAGTTCTAATGGGATTCCTGCTCTTATAAATGCTACTATTGCTCCATCTAAAGAGTTCATGCAAGGAGAATCTGCCCAAGCACTGCAAGAAAATGCGATGTGTGCATTAGCAAATATTTCTGGTGGTCTATCTTATGTAATCTCAAGCCTTGGTGAAAGTCTTGAATCATGCTCTTCCCCTGCACAAATTGCTGACACCCTTGGTGCATTAGCCTCAGCATTAATGATATATGATACAAATGCAGAATCAATCAGTGCTTCAGACCCGCTGGCCATTGAGAAGACACTGATGAAACAGTTTAAGCCCAAGGCACCCTTCCTTGTCCAGGAGCGTGTAATCGAAGCTTTAGCCAGCTTGTATAGTAACCCAGTTCTCTGCAAGACACTTGAAGATTCTGATGCAAAGCACTTGCTTGTTGGTTTGATAACCATGGCAGGCACTGAGGTGCAAGATGACCTAATGACATCACTTTTTGCTCTCTGCAAGAAGGAATGTGATTTATGGCAAGCTCTGCAAGGTCGTGAGGGTGTTCAGCTATTGATTTCTTTACTTGGTCTATCCTCAGAACAACAGCAGGAATGTGCTGTTGCTCTGCTCGCCCTTCTGTCAAAGGAGAACGATGAGTGCAAATGGGCTATCACCGCTGCTGGTGGCATACCTCCTCTTGTTCAAATATTAGAAACTGGTTCTCCCAAAGCTAAAGAAGATTCAGCAACCATCATTGGCAACTTATGCAATCACAGTGAAGACATACGAGCATGTGTTGAAAGTGCTGATGCAGTTCCTGCTTTACTATGGCTTCTCAAGAACGGAAGTGACAATGGAAAAGAGATAGCATCCAAAACACTGAATCATCTCATTCACAAGTCAGATACTGGAACTATTAGTCAGTTATCTGCTCTGTTGACAAGTGAACAGCCTGAATCAAAAGTTTATGTTCTTGATGCTTTGAAAAGCTTGCTTTCTGTTGCACCACTTAGCGATATTCTGCATGAAGGAAGTGCTGCAAATGATGCAGTTGAGACAATGATCAAAATTCTAAGCTCCCCTAAAGAAGAAACTCAGGCTAACTCGGCATCTGCTCTTGCTGGCTTATTCCATTGCCGCAAGGATTTGCGAGAAACACATATTGCAGTGAAGACACTTTGGTCAGTCATGAAACTGATTGACACACAGTCCGACAGAATACTAATGGATGCCTCGTGTTGCCTTGCTGCCATGTTTCTTTCAGTCAAGCAAAATAAGGAGGTTGCTGCAGTTGGACGGGATGCATTAGCTCCACTAGTTTCACTTGCAAGTTCTACAGTCCTTGAAGTAGCAGAGCAAGCAACCCGAGCTTTGGCAAACCTTTTTCTTGATCATGAATTGTCTGCCCAAGTATCTTTTGAAGAAATTATGTTCCCTGTAACCCGTGTTCTTAAGGAGGGATCTATTGATGGAAGAATTCATGCAGCAGCAGCAATAGCTCGCCTTCTGCAGTGCCGACCCGTTAACCAGCTTATCTCAGATACTATTAATCGCTCTGGTGCTGTCCTTGCTCTAGCTGGTCTCTTGGAAGCTGCTAATGGTGATGCTTCTGCAACATCAGAGGTTCTCGATGCACTGGTGCTTTTATCAAGATCAAAGGTGTCAAGTGGGCGTACCAAGGCTCCCTGGGCAGCTCTTGCAGAAAATCCCCACACCATACTTCCCTCGTTTCTTGTGTAGCTGATGCAGTACCCTCCTTGCAAGATAAAGCCATCGAAGTTCTGTCAAGGCTCTGTTTTCACCAACATGATATTGTGGGTGGTTTGGTTTCTGAAATCCCAGGTTGCATATCATCAGTGGCACGAAGAGTCATTGGTTCCAACGTGCTGAAAGTTAAAGTTGGTGGATGTGCTCTTCTTGTTTGTGCAGCAAAAGAGCATTGCCAGAAGCAGATAGAGATCCTGTGTGATTCAAGCCTGTACATTCAGCTAGTTCATTCTCTAGTTGGTATGATCAATACAACAAACTTACCTTCTGAAAATGGGGATGGTGAAAGCATAGCAGACATTAAAATTTCCAGATACTCTAAAGAAAACGACAGCGATGCAGAAACAGTGTGCCACACTGCTGTAATCTCGGGTAACATGATTCCACTCTGGTTACTTGCTGTCTTTACTCGCCATGACAACAAAACAAGAGCAGAAGTTCTAGAAGCTGGAGGGGTTCAAATGCTCACCGAGAAGATTTCTCAAAATGCATTCCTATATGTGGTATGTGAATGCTAGTTATTTGATTTTTTAATTTTCGTTGTATGTATGCTAATTGGTATGTGCATGTTAGCATCTCTTTACACTTCATTGTTCTTGCATCACATGCCCATTTTGCAGTCACAGCTCCTAATTTTTCTTATAGACTGAATAATCTTTAGCTTTAGGAAGGCTTGAAATCATAATAAGGAACAACACATGTGGAGTTATGCGGCAATGCCCTCTAGATTGATTAAGTTGCCAATGAATCATTTGTTAAGGAGTTGTAAGTCTGCACGATTAACTAGTTATAACTTTGCCATCTCTTTTGTTTGGAAGATTTTTTCAAACATAAATCCGTTTCGCTATGTCCAAGTATTCCAGCATGAAAGATGTCCCATGATATATCCCAATATCCTTTTATGCCTCACATGCTTAAAATTCGGCACGATCGAAAGTAAAAGTATGCTATGTTTTTTTGGCTCGTTAACATGATGGCATTTCGAAAGATCTCATGGCATTCTCTTTTGTAATTTGGCATTATTTTGGGCTTCTGCTGACCAGTTCATTTCCCTAAATTCTTCTTTTTGATGAGGAAATGTCCAATCTGCAAAGACCTACGTGAACGCAGTTTAGCTATTTTCTCATGTACCCATAATGGATTGTGTTGATGTTTTATAGCTATTCAATTTTTTGTTTCTTTTCAACTGGGACTGCTTGTAACGTGTGTTCATACTTTTATCAGGGTGAAGAAGATAATACCGCATGGGTCTGTGCCTTACTTCTTGCATTGCTATTTCAAGAAAGAGAGACGAACCGGTCTAATTCAGCATCGCATTCAATTCCTGTGCTCTCAAACTTGTTAAGGTCAGATGAGCCAGCATACAGGTACTTCGCCGCACAAGCTTTGGCAAGTCTGGTGAGCAATGGTAGCAGAGGAACGCTTCTGGCTGTTGCTAATTCTGGGGCTGCCACTGGACTTATATCTTTGCTTGGATGTGCTGATGTTGATATAGCTGATCTTGTGGAGTTATCAGAGGAGTTCATGTTGGTGCGTAATCCTGATGAAGTTACGCTGGAGAAGCTATTCAGGGTTGATGATATAAGGGTTGGTTCAACTTCCAGAAAATCTATTCCTCTTCTTGTTGATCTGCTTAAACCCATTCCAGAAAGACCTGGTGCTCCTTTCTTGGCATTGGGTATTCTGACACAGTTGGCTGTTGATTGTACCCCAAACATGCTGCTAATGGCTGAAGTAGGGATCCTAGAAGCACTTACCAAATACCTATCACTTAGTCCACAAGACACAACAGAAGAAGCCACGACTGAGTTGTTGGGCATTCTTTTTAGTAGTGCGGAAATAAGGCAACATGAATCAGCACTTGGTGCTGTAAACCAGCTCGTGGCAGTCCTTCGTCTAGGAGGAAGAAATTCACGCTACAGTGCTGCAAAAGCATTAGAAAGCTTGTTTTGTGCTGACCATGTCAGGAACAGTGAGTCAGCCCGACAAGCTATTCAGCCGCTTGTTGAAGTTCTGAGTACTGGCATGGAGAGGGAGCAGCATGCAGCTATATCAGCACTTGTTAGGTTGCTTTGTGACAATCCATCAAGAGCACTTGCAGTTGCTGATGTTGAGATGAACGCAGTGGAGGTTCTCTGCCGGATTCTGTCATCGGATTGTTCAGCTGAGTTGAAAGGTGATGCTGCTGAACTGTGCGGTGTTCTGTTTGCAAATACAAGGATCCGTTCTACAATGGCTGCAGCCCGTTGTGTGGAACCTTTGGTCAGTTTACTGGTTAGTGAAGCTAACCCGGCCCAGCTTTCTGTAGTTCGTGCACTGGATAAGCTTCTTGATGATGAGCAACTCGCCGAATTAGTGGCAGCACATGGGGCAGTCATTCCTCTTGTTGGGCTTTTGTTTGGCAAAAATTTCATGCTTCATGAGGCAGTTGCCAGAGCTTTGGTAAAGATTGGAAAGGATAGACCGGCTTGCAAATTGGAAATGGTTAAGGCTGGTGTAATTGAGAGCATTCTTGATATTCTTCATGATGCTCCTGATTTTCTTTGCATTGCATTGGCAGAAATGCTTCGGATTTTGACAAACAATGCTAGCATAGCAAAGGGTCCATCTGCAGCCAAAGTAGTACAGCCGCTTTTCTCTCTGCTATCTAAGCCAGACACTGGTCCTGAGGGGCAGTATAGCACTCTGCAGGTTCTTGTCAATGTTTTGGAGCATCCTGAATGCCGTGCTGATTATAACTTGACACCCCGCCAAACAATTGAGCCAGTCATTACTTTACTGAATTCATCTCCACCAGCTGTGCAACAATTAGCGGCGGAGCTCCTATCTCATCTTCTCCTGGAAGAACACCTCCAGAAGGATACAGTAGCAGAGCAATCCATCACTCCTCTTATTCAAATTCTCTCATCGGGTTTGCCGAATCTACAGCAGAGAGCTATAAAAGCTCTTGCTAACCTTGCATTAGCCTGGCCAAATACAATTGCAAAGGAGGGTGGTGTGTTTGAGTTGTCCAAGGTGTTATTGCAGTCTGACCCTCCTTTGCCTCATGTCGTATGGGAATCTGCAGCAGCTGTCCTGTCTAGCATTTTGCAGTACAGTACAGAGTTTTTCCTTGAGGTTCCTGTTGCGGTACTAGTGCAGTTGCTCAGATCAGGGACTGAAAGTACCGTTGTCGGCGCACTGAATGCTCTGCTTGTATTGGAGAGTGATGACTCAACAAGTGCAGAAGCAATGGCTGAAAGCGGTGCCGTAGAAGCTCTGCTGGACCTCCTGAGGAGTCATCAGTGTGAGGAAGCCGCTGCTAGACTCATCGAGGCATTGCTGAACAACATAAGAATAAGGGAAGCCAAGGCTGCTAAAAATGCTATTGCACCTTTGTCCATGTACCTTCTGGATCCACAGACACAGTCTCAACAGGGAAGGTTGCTTGCTGCTCTTGCTCTTGGCGACCTTTTCCAAAATGAAGGTCTTGCTCGTTCGACTGATGCCGTTGCAGCATGCCGTGCTCTGGTCAATCTTCTTGAAGACCAGCCAACTGAAGAGATGAAAGTGGTGGCCATTTGTGCCTTGCAGAATCTAGTCATGTATAGCCGAGCAAATAAAAGAGCAGTTGCAGAATCTGGTGGCGTCCAGGTCTTGCTGGACCTTATCAGTTCAAGCAATCCTGACACTTCTGTTCAGGCAGCAATGTTTGTCAAACTTCTATTCAATAACCACACTATCCAAGAATACGCCACAAGTGAAACAGTCAGAGTTATAACTGGTAAAACAATAGCCTTTCTTCCTTGTGCTTCTCAACCTGTTCTAGTTCTTCTTTACCCAAGATATTTTAGTGCTTATCTACCCAAAAAATATGGTTATTTTTCTACCCGGCGTTTACTTGTGTACCTGATGATGGTGTTCTGCATGCAGCTTCGATTGAGAAAGATATATGGGCATCTGGGAGTGCTAACGAGGAGTATCTTAAAGCGCTTAATGCTCTACTTAGCAACTTCCCTCGTCTGAGAGTCACTGAACCTGCTACAATATGCATCCCGCATCTTGTAACATCCCTTAAAACTGGTTCTGAAGCAACTCAAGAAGCAGCACTGGATTCACTATATCTGCTCAGGCAAGCGTGGACAGCTTGCCCAGCTGAAGTATTTAAAGCCCAATCAGTTGCTGCCTCGGAGGCTATTCCTCTACTTCAGTACTTGATACAGTCTGGCCCACCACGGTTCCAAGAAAAGGCAGAGCTGCTACTTCAGTGCTTGCCTGGCACACTTACAGTTACTATAAAGCGTGGCAACAATCTGAGGCAGTCTGTCGGAAATGCTAGTGCATTCTGCAAGCTTACTCTTGGAAATAATCCTGCAAGGCTAACAAAGGTATGTCTAAATTTTTGTGCTTCTCACTTCAGAGATAAACACTTGCTATGTCTGCAGTTAATATTGTTTATTTTTTCCTAAATTGTTGGTGTTTATGTGTACTTCTATGCTGTATTAGCAAGATCACAGTTTAATAGCCCATATCAAGCTCGGACATTGGTTTATGGGCTAATCAAATCAGAACTGCATGCTTAAACTTTACCAAGGATTAGACTCCTCCAAACATGGTATAGGAGGCTACGATTTGAGGCCTATCAGGGTTAACTAGTCTTGCAGCGCAGTTTCTGTGACGTAGAACACACACTTAACTGTAGCAAACAGTAGAACGCATGGGCCATCTTTTCGCAACTGCTGGGTAATGGAGCATTGAAACACGCCGCTTCAATCTCCAATATTAGCATTAACATTATAAATTTCAGTATCTCCTAATCTTAGTGGCTTTTCATTTAGTGCTTAACTTGAAGCATAAATATTAGCTACGGAGTAGTTTATTTTCTTACTGATGATAATTGATACTGATGGATATAGGTATAAGTTTTTCTTCTCGTGCACACGTTGTAACAAAAAAGTTGATTCACCTAACTGACACGATGCTATACACAGATTGTGTCAACCGGTGAGGCACCCGAGTGGGATGAAGCCTTCGCGTGGGCTTTCGACAGCCCTCCCAAGGGCCAGAAGCTTCACATCTCTTGCAAAAACAACAGCAAATTTGGAAAGGTACTGAAACGGGATACGGAATCACTCCATATTATTCTTGTAAATTGTATGAATTTGCATCCTCAAGCGCTCCAACCCGTTGCTTTCTGCAGAAATCATTCGGTAAGGTGACGATCCAAATCGACCGGGTGGTCATGCTGGGCTCGGTTGCCGGAGAGTACACGTTGCTACCGGAGAGCAAAAGCGGCGCGAACAGGAACCTGGAGATTGAATTCCAGTGGTCAAACAAATGACGAGACAGTATATCTACTACAGAATTAGGTGCCCTGCTGTAAGTTTTAAATATATATAAGGTGAAGAGTGGTTTCTTGTTTCGTCCTCTGCTAAATGCTACCCTGTTTGTGCATCGTTGTAAATAGCCGGCAGAGAAAGTCCTTTTGTTTTGTTGTACCTTTCTGTGAGATGTAAAAACATGTGAGATCAGTTGGTTTTTTTGTACTGATTGTAATAGACCGATTCATTATTTTTTACACGGGATTTTTTTTTCTGTAGCAATTGTGTAAAATCGTTGTCTCTGAAACAAGGGAACTGGGTGGGTTTGGTTGGGAGAACCAAGTGGAACAGAATGAATTAGTACTCACTCCGATCCGAATTAAATGCCACAAGTTGTACAAGGATTTGTACATGTTCATTTCATTTCTCATGTCATTTAAAACGGATCAGAGGGAGTAGTTTTTATCAGACCACCCAAATCATACCAACTTTGCTGCTACTTGTATTGAAACAGATTGACTGGTATTTCATGGCAGACTACTATTGCGCCACTTCTGGCTTGACACATCACGTTTTCCATGTATCCAGGAATTTCAACTTAGTAGCTCACATTTGCGCAGCACATAGGCAACGCCTAGATCAGCCTATGAAATTTGGTACCCCTGGCGCCCTTGTTTATTAAAAAAAAAATCAGTGAAGAAGACGAAGGTGAGGCACGCTACTATGGTGGCCGGCACGTGTCATGAACCAGCTGGCTGAGGTGATGGATGCTTAGGCCATCGCCATTATTCAGTCAGTGCACCATCATCATCTTAGAAAAATGAAGAGAGAAAGGAGAGCCCAGACTGACTCCATCTCTTGGTCTCTCACCAACGATGGAATATACAGCGCATCTTCGGCTTACAAGGCTCAATTCCACGGCTCCTTCACCAAATTCGAGGCCCGGAAAATTTGAAGCGCGCACGAAGTGCAAGTTGTTTGCTTGGCTTGCCATCCACAGAAAGATCCTAACAGCGGACATGCTCACCATAAGGGGATGGCCCCACGACCCCTTTTGCCAACTTTGCCTTGGGGCGCCGGAAACTGCCAACCATCTATGCAAGGACTGCCCCTTCAGGCCTTCACTATCGCCACTTGGAACCTGGTGAAATCTTGGGATGAAAACGACAGTCAGATCAATGGACACAACTTCCCTTCCGTCGGATTGGTGGGAGGAGATGATCTTGGGAAAGCCTAAGATCCTGCAACGTCGCATGAGTGGACGGCTGCTATACGTCATATGGAACACCTGGAAAGACCGGCGGACAACGTCAAACATACGTCAAGGTGGCCTCCCTCGCTTGGGAAGACATTCTGCAACGCGCTCGCGCCTTCGCCGCTTGCACGCCGACGATCCGAGCCGAGCCAGACTAGTTTTTTGGTTTTGAAAGTGGGTTCGGCATGTTACCACTATAATCTAAACATACCCTCTACAGTGTTGGTTTTTTCACTCTATCTATATAAAAAGGCAGTGCTCATGCCGGTTGCTCTAGAAAAAAAAGGAGAGCCCAGCAAGCGGAGGCATCACCAAGCAGCAGATCACCAGCATGTATGAGTGACGACAACTCCCCAATGGCTGCTCTGCTACGTGATCTACTGTATTTCTTTTCCAACCATGCCTCCATCTCCATGGCTCCTCGTCGTCCATCTCCACTTCTCCAGTAAAGCAAAAGCTGTCCCGGAGTGGTGGAGTTTCATGCATGGTGACACCACCGGATCCATCCACCACCCACCGGAGTG
The DNA here is from genome assembly GCA_947311845.1 of Poa pratensis. Classification (NCBI taxonomy): domain Eukaryota; kingdom Viridiplantae; phylum Streptophyta; class Magnoliopsida; order Poales; family Poaceae; genus Poa; species Poa pratensis. The sequence continues at coordinate 39,055,191 of CAMZMU010000044.1, read as the reverse complement.
AGAGATCCGGAGGTGGAAGGTGATGCTCAGGTGGTGAGTGAACTCAGCTAGTAGTTTTTTCGCGTGGGTGCCAAGCTTTTGCTTTTGACTCGTATATAGGTCGTGCCTCCACAGTCCACGCAGTTACTATTGTTTTCCTTCTTTTTTTCCCTTCAAAAAATACTATTTTCCGAAAGAGAACTGCTATACATACGACACTTTTCATCCGATCTTTGTACGACACCAAAGATCAAACCGTTCCTGGTTGGCACCAAAGTGCAGCATGCGGCCATATCTTGCATCGTACAAGGATCGTACCAGGTAACGTCGTACATGAAGTAGTTTCGTTTCCGAAAAGAAGGATCGCCCGTATCAAATAGTACTGTATTTGACGAGATTGCTCGACACTGTGATTGTCCTTGATTAGCAAAAAAAGTACATACCTCTTCGGGAGTGTGCAATATCGGGGATAGGCAAGGTTGTTGTTTTGAAAGGTAACTCTCTTATAAATAAAGTTCGTAAATGTTCGCATGAAGCCGTATATCCATAGCCTCCCTGGAAAAGAGTTGGGTTATTTTACAGAAAAAAGTTGTGGTTTTTTATCAATACACACTCGCTGCCTCTGCCACTGAGCTAGCGCTCAGCTCTCAAAACTTTTGAACAAGTACTCCTTTACACAACAGTTTACGGTTTACCTCTTTTTGTGTGTGTGTTAGTAATCAAGTTGAACCGTCGGCCACAAAGTCACAAATAGAGATTTCGTTTTCCATAGGCGGCCATTATGAGAGCTAGGCTAGCCGACCTAGAGAAAAGGAATCGAAGAACCTTTTCGTCTTCGTGTCCGGCGACGGAACTGATGAGGCTGAAAACACGGGGCGGCCGGCGACGGATCAGCAGCTCCAGGGGACAGCTGCCAGGCAAATTGGTACGACGAGCCACCGTCCCCTCCAGGTGGATGCATGAGCTGGCCGGGAACACGCCAAGCTGTCGCCGTCGCCGAAAATTGACGTCTTCGCCGACCACCAATCATTCCATCGCATGCCCCCAAGAAAGATCCTAGAGCTGCCAAGGACGGCATGCCAGATGCGTCCAAACCCATGCTAGGAAAAAACGTTCTAGTGTGGAAGAAGAACAAGTTATTACCGCCACTCTCTTGTCAAAAGGACACGTTAGAATGTGGCATTTCAGCATCTTTCTTAAGCGCATACAGCTTTTACCATTGTTCTGCATGTAAAATTGTTTACTCCCTCTGGTCCGTAAAAACTGTCGTGAGAAAACAGCCTACGCAGCACAAGTTACTCTTTTCGAATCGGAGGGAGTAAAAAACCACAACTCTTTTCTGTAAAAATATTATTCACTGACAACATCTCTAGGCCACCCAAGTTCGTGTCCCAGCTTAAACACACTCGAAGAATTTCAAGTCGCAGCTGAGGTATACTGGAACTAAAACACAAAGTCTCATCTACTCCCTCCGTTTTTCAATATAAGATGTTTTATACTTTGTCCATATTCACATGTATACAAATACATGTAGACATGTTTTAAAGTGTATGTTCACTCATTTTAGTCCACGTCTAGAAAACATGTGAAATATCTAAAACATCTTATATTTAAAAACAGAGAGTACCGAACAACATAAACAAAAAAAGGGGGATCCTTTCCCAGTTGGTCAACGTTTCTTATCCAATAATTTACTTTGTGTTTCCATAATCAGATTACATTTATATATGTAAAAAGATTCATGTTAAACTGTAACCGACTCATATAGTACCAAAATAAAAGGAGTACATGAAGCGCCATGTTGGCGCATATCCTCTGCATTACCAGGTTTGATGCATTATACAACTGATCTTCTAAATCATACGCAGACGATCGATCGAGCGACAAATCAAGTTATTGGAAAACAATATTACTCTCGTAATCCAGTGCAATGCCAAATTCAATCAAAATAAACCCTTATTGCGACCTGGACTTCGAGCAATGTATTCATGTCCAAAATGTAGGGACGACTCCAGGGCAGAGCTACGTTGGGGGCAAACCTGTGCCAATGGCCATGGCTCGTCCAGGATACGAATTTTCTTGCCTATGGATTAGTAAATCGTAGCCTAATAACAGACTAATCAACTAACTCTCTTTGTTTTGGCCCGCCCAACATTTCTCACGTAGATCCGCCACTGGACGATGCATAGTGCGTGTTCTGTGCATGTCCATGTGCATCATATGTAGCATATGATGACATAGGGAAAATGAGAAGCTAGGCCGACATTGGGGATTGCTCGAAATACGAGAAAGGAGATTTTAGTTGGTTTTACTGGTGAGTAAACAATGGATTGCATTTTCTAGAAGGCGTTAATCTGATGATTTTAATCGTCAGAGATGGCTGTCGAGGGCATATGCCCCAATAATGAAGGGATGAGACTAGCCATTATGTGGTTAGGATGCGGTACTCAAATCCAATGACCCAACCGCTATAGAAGGCAAAGAAGAGTGGCAGTTGGCTACTTGAATTTAAAAAAAAAAGGTATTTCATACTAAAATCATATGAGGAGAAATGATGGCCGAGGATAGAGAAAGATAGAGAAAGAAGGGTCGATAGATAGGTAGTGAAATATAGTCTAAGGCCAAAAACAACAAAGTGAGCTCAGGCCACAGGGAGCCCATTATTTTAAACATTGAGAAAGATGTTTCAAAGCTTCAAAAATAATCTGGAAACAAATCTAAAAGTACATACAAGCATGTAGAATTTCAATAAAAAATGCGTTATACCCTAGTCTACACGAAAAAGATAAACAAGTCTGTGAGTCCGCAAATGGTGTATTGTTGACCCTTTAATATCCATTTATTTTTTCTTTTTTCTGGAGGATATAATGTCTTATATGAAATTTTACATGCTTATAGAGTACGTCTGTACTCAAACATGTAAATCTTCTTTATTTTTGTAAAGTTTCAAAAACTACTCTTGAAAATTTTAAAATATCATGCTCCATGGAACCCGAGTCGCGTCCGGGTTTTTTTGTTCGGGGTTCTCTGTGTGCACGTAGTAAAAAGAAGTGCTGGCGAAAAAAAAAGAAGAAAACATAATGTTCCATTCACAAATATTGAGGCCATAAATCCCGAGAAAGAAATGCTGATGCTGAGTGGCCATGGCCCACGCCGCTCCAATGAAGTCAGAATCGCATCAGTGAGACAGTGACGAGGACGGAGAGAGCGAAACGTATCCCTCAGATTCCGATGGACGGCCCAGATCTCCTCTCCCCTCGTTAACTACCCCCTCCCTCAGCAGAACCTCCCTGCAGCTCCACCGGACCTCGCCATCTCCCCTCTCTGAATCCGTCCGCTCGTTCGTCAGAGAGGCGACGGCGCCGAGACAGACGCGGGAGATCCTATGACGACGCTGGGCAAGAGGCACAGGACCAACAGCTCGCTGCGGCGGACCACGAGCATGTCCGGGTTCGACGTGCCGGCGGAGGAGACGGGACGGCAGCCGAATCGGGCGGCGAGGGGGGCCTCGGCAACGCCGCCGCCGTCTACGGGGTGGGGCGCCGCCTCCGCCGCCATGCAGAGGCGGCACTCGGGGGACTTCCAGGCGGTCATGGAGACTGCGGCGTTCCTCAAGGCCTGCGGGCTCTGCTGCCGCCGCCTCGGCCCCGGCCGCGACACCTTCATATACATGTAAGCAAAGGTCGCCGGCCCTGAGCCTGCCCTGTTTCTTCCTCAGACTCGGGCTAGTTTATTGTCCGTGAAATCAGTTGCATAGTCGTTTTGCTGCTCTGGGACGTAAAGATCGACCTTTTTAATGTAGAGCAGTTTAATTTTCTTGGTCAGATTTGATTCGTCTGCGCTATCTTTGGGATCGGACCTCGATTGATTTTGTTTCTTTCGTTAGAAATGTTTTTTGTTTTTCTTTGGAGAATGCATTTTATGATCCGAGGCTTTAAATCGGTTGAATTGAACTCTTATTTTGATCTGACGAACTCCTCTTCTTGCATAATATTCGATTCAGCATTAGAACAAAAATCAAATGCAACACAAGAATCAGTTGCTCTCTGCTATGCATTTCTCCCCTCTTTTGGAGGCGAAAAAAGAATCAACTTTTCTTCATGCCAAAATGGGTATACGACAATAAGTTGTCTCCCTTTCTTCCAGCTGTGCAATATAGCATTCCGCAACAACCTCTGCATCATCATCCCTCCAATAATACATACTCCAGTACTAAAAGATTAGAGATCCGTGTCCCCTGTACTAGCAAACAGATTGCTCATTAATTGATCGAATTGATCACCTACAACCAATGATCACTGACCTTAATTTTTTGTTGTTGCATCGTGCAGGGGTGAAGTGGCCTTCTGCAGCCTTGAGTGCAGGCAACAGCAGATGAACATTGACGAGCTCAAGGATAAGAAATGCTTCAAGGCGACCGGTACCGGTGGCTCGGACGGCACCGTAGTTGCCGCCTAGCATCGCCGGAGCGAAGAAAAGAAATTGGTGGCACCCTCTAGGGAACCAAATCCATTAGTTTCTGCCAACATATGTGCATGATATATTCTGTATTTGGTATTATTGTGTATATTGCTGGCCCAGGTTGTGAGCCACAAGGGGATGTAGAGATTGGAACCGGGACCTGTGGAGGTTTACAAGCGGTGGTACTGCACCAGTGCAGGTGTGCTGAGCAGAAAGGAACATTTTGTATCCTGGTGCAAATTAGGTCATGAGATTTGGAGCTGCTATCGATAAAATTTTCCCAAGGAAGGATTTAACTTCTCCAAGTTTATCTGAAAATCTGCTCCCAGTCCCGTGTTGAATCCTTCAAGTATATTTTGTAGTTTTTGTTCTGTAGAATCTTGAGGTAGATAATTAGGGTTTGTTGACCCTTCCGCAAAGCCTTCTATACTACTCCAGCAAGATTTTTCACCATTAATCTTAGCAATTAAGTGATCGATCACACATCACATGGTGCCCAAATATTCCAATCACTTCGGTTTCGTGGTGTACAGGCTGGAAGTGGACCATGACACTGACATGTGGGATCATGCTAACCGTTTAATATTGACCTTGACCTAGCCACATGCTCTGCCGAAAATTGTGGCGCTTTGGTTAGATCAAGATCTGCCCATCGATCTGGGCTGCATGAAGCAACGCACTAGAATCTCACAGGCACACCTAGTAGCTTACTAAATCTGGTGGGACTTGATCAGAACTCAGCTGCTAAATTAAGATGGAATCTTAATTTGCCGTTTCTGGTAAACTCCTAGACAGCTGATTAACTTATACTGTCACTTAGGCAGAGTGCCTTCTCAAGATCTGATGCTTGTGACAGCAATAAAACGTATCCACGAGATCTCATCGCCATCTAGTAATATCAGAACCTCCCCTGGTTATGCTTCCAAGGGAGCTAGGGAAGGAGAAAAGACAGGTGACTACTTGCATGATACAAAGCAAAAAAAATGCCTTACCATTTTAAATTAGATGGAGGAGGTGGTGGTTCCGGTGCGGACGCAGGAGCTCCTGCCGACGTGCTCCGGCGCGGCATGGTGGTTGCAGTCATGGGCGCTGCGGCCGCCGTGGTCGGGTGGTCAAGCTCGGTGGATGGCGGCATGGCAGCACTGCCCGGTGTTGCCGCTCCCTTACTTTGCGGTCGGGACGACCTCCGGGCGAAAGCCTTGCTCCGACTTGGTCGGAGTCGGCGACGGTGGCGCTTTTTGGGCGTCATTTTCCCTCTTGGGGGCGTCGTTGTGGAGTGATCGTTCCCGCCCGACGTGGTCGGTGCTAAGATTTCCGGGTGAAAGCCTAAGCTCCTTCGCGAGCAGGCGGCGACGACAGACGTGTCGTTTCCTCGTTGGAGGCGCCGCCTTTGGAGGTTCTTAGCCATCACGGTGTGTTGGGCTCGCGGCGCTCGGGAAGAGCAGTTCTGTTGTCAGGGGAGCGGATGACCGGGGCGGCGGCCCCAGACGGTGGCGGTACGTCGAGACGGCGGTCTCGGGTTCCCACGCTACGACGGCTCTATGAGGCAAAGCCGTTGTCTAGCGGGGGTCTGGTGGCGACCTGGATGAAGACTGTGTGGGCAGAGGGTTCGTCGACCTGACTGGATCACCTTCGGGCAATGCGAAGGTTGATCTGGTTGTTATGCCGGGGCGGCGGCCCCGGAACATGGTGTTGTGGTGGCAACCTTGATGAAGACTGCACGGGCAGAGGGTTCGTCGACCATGACTGGATCGCTTTCGGGCAACGCGAAGATCGATCTGGTTGCTACGCCGGGGCGGCGGCTCCAGAGCTGGTGGTGTGTGTTGTGGCGTTTGTTCGACTTGTGTCATGTGGGCGGCGGGTCGCTTCGTCTGTGTGATTCTTTTGTATAGTTTGTATGGTTTTTGGACCCGGTTTTCCTTATAAACTGGGTCAATTCTTTCTATCTATTCGAGTGGTGGTACGACCACTTTGTCCTCGAAAAAAAAAAATTTAGAAGAATGCATGGTTGTCTTGCAGTCGAATATATATTTAGAACATCAGATACTTCTGATCGTGCTCCAGTAGTGATGATGCTGACAATCACCAATAAAATTGAGAAGGCCCAGGTCCAAGTGAAAACTAGGTGTGGTCACATGATAGCTCCGTGTTCGTTGATACGGTCTCTAGAGTACAACCATGAAAGGCACGCCGTAGGGTGGTATTTCTTAACCTGGTTACATAAACCCATCCTCTAAAGTTTTTAGGGTTTAGAGTCTAGCGTTCCCTAGATTTTACACTGGATGTTTTTTTTTTTGCTAATTCTAACGCGAATAAGAATTACTCCTTAGCCGTTGGATGTTGACACAAAGATTTGTGCTGGTCAGATGCACAATGGTTGTAAGTTGCAACTACAATATATGCATCCACATTATTGTTGAAACGTATTTTTTTCCCACTTGCACACCGGTTGCAACTGATCTTTTTAAGCTGATTTTCTCCGGTTGCACCACAGGGTTGCAAGTGAATGCACTATGGCTGTAGTTTTTTTTCTTTCAAATACGGGTGACATCATTGAATTTAGAATTAAACTAGCTGTAATTTTTTTTGAAGAAAAGGCAAACACTTTGCCTAATATATATAGCTGTAAAGACCCTTTATTCCGAGCGCGGTGATTTGTAGCCCGGGCTACATGTAGCCCGGTTATTTATTTTTTTTAATCGCCATTTAATGTTTCGAAAAATTCCGGAAAAATACTAGATATTGACAACGACTTGATCTATGCTTCTGAAAAGTTTCAACTCGAAATAGTTTGTATTTCTCCATACACGAAAATGGAAAATTCTTACAATTTTGAGAGATTTTGAATCACCACCCAGATCTAGAAATTTGTCATTTTTACACAGGATAAAATACATAATGTTTCGCGTTTTGTTTTTACACACAGGTAGAAACAATCATTACCTACGTTTAGTATTTTTTTCAGAATTTTTTACAACTTAAAATTGCAGATTTCGAATTTTCAAAAAAAAAAAAAAAAAAAGGGCTACATGTAGCCCGGGCTACAAATCGACTTTTCGCTTTATTCCCCCTTTATTGTTTGCAACTTGATTCCTTGGTGACGAACATAGCACTCGGAAAGCTTGCGAGGATCTACATATATTCCCCTTTGCCCTAAACCGTACGTAGTGGCAAAGGACGTAATCTGACGATGTATAGTAACAGAAAGGTTGAGCTCACACTAGTGACCCAGGAGCGACTGGACTGCCGTCTACACCTCGTTGCTTTCGCCGCCGAGAATACGCAACGTCGGGCGGCCGGAGAGTCGCGACAATGGAGGAGTCGTGTTTCGTCGTCTACCGCGAGGTGAGGCGAGGCGAGGTCGACGGCGTTGTGTGGGCGGACGGTCACCTTCAACCTTCGGGGTTCGAGAGGACGGAGTCTGCTTGGTCACGATACACTCGCACATGGCTTGTCAAATGCGGCCGACCTTGATGGCCATGGAGTCATGGATGCATATGCTTCTATGCCAGCCGTGAACGGCCGACTGTTCGGAGGTTCCATAAGACGCTGCTAGCTGCCGTCGAGGTCCTCTGGTTTGTCTTGTGGTGTGTGTACGGCGCGCCAGGGAACCAGGAGAAATTTAACGGTGCAGCTTTCACCAAGGAGAAGGCATGCATACTACCAAGCGCGCGCGTATCTATCCTCCCAAGACTCAAAAGCAAAGCCACCTCGTCTCGACTGTTTAGGGTTTAGATCGAAAGCACGACCTCGATCACGCCGCATGATGTTTCCATCAGCGCTTTCTGGTTCTTTGCAGCGAGTTGTCGTCTTCATCATCCCTAGATACGATCGACCGGCGATTAGACTCGAATACTCGATCGTCCGCACTGGCAAGAAAGATCTCCGGGAAGTTTGGCCTCGTTCTCGCGAGTCCATGTCTCAGATTTGTTTGGGTGCTACCACCCATACCATGTTCTTTCAGAAGATGCTTTGATTAGTCTACATAACACCGATGGCGTGGAAGGACGCCCAGCTGGAATGGCAGTGGGCATTCGAGAAAAACTTCATATATATTTTTTAAACAGGGAACAGCTTCAAATTTATGAAACTATATAAACATGCTTTCATCCCACTTTATAAATAAATCCACACTGCTGAACCAATACAGAGTGATGAGGAAAACCTCTTACATAACAGATCAAACATAACAGAAAAGTACAGTACAGGACTAGGCACACCCCACGGGGCACCTACGACTAACGACAAGAGGAGACAAGACGCCTCCTTGTGAAACCACCGGACCTCGTCGAATCACACACACCAAGTTGTCAGTGGAGAGGGTTGTCTGCCCTCTTCCTCCGGGCCGTGGAGCGCCGATCCTACCAGCCAACAACGAGGATCGAGAATGATGCCAACTAAGTCACGTATATATGATAGGATGCCGCCGGAGATCGCCCTACGCCGGAACTGAAGAAACCTCGAGGTATGATCCGAACTAGCTCGCCGATTACAACAAGGCGCGACCAAAAGATCCCGAAGCTTCGCGAGGACGCTCCAAGAAGGTTACGATGCAAAGCGCCACCGTCGCCGAGACCGAAGTCAGGGTTTGCACTCGGAGTCCTGGCGTGTGGATGATCAAACCAGGCATCACTGTCTCTGAGGCCGGAGCGATGGACTTTCACCCGAAATCATCCCCACGCTGTTAGATCCACTGAATCGTCTAGGCTAGATCAATACCGGTAGAAGGATAGGAGGAGGGAAAATCGTGTATCTCCTCCGTGGTTTGGGGCACTCGAGCTGCCGTCCATGGTGGACGGCGGCGGTGATGGCAGAGTGTAGGTGGCGATGCAGTGGCGGCGGTGGTGGAGCTTCCCGTGACACTGCGCTTGACCTAGATCGGGTCGGTATGTTGGTGGGGTGGTGGAGCACGATGAACCTCGTGAGACGTGCCCCCAGCCCCCCACCTGTCTTTATAGCGCAGGCCACAGGGGCCCACCAACCATAAGAGGGTTGGATGCCCCCGATTAGGGCACGAGTCAAAGGGCCCGTCGAGCTGTTGGGCTCGATCGGGTGGAGATCAATCTAACATTCTCCCCCTTGATCTTAACTTTTTCTTTTAACTTTATACTTTATACTCTACTCGTTTCATCGCAGATCAGTACATAGAGCATGTTTCATCGTCACAGCTCAATTGCCGATAGAATCAGACAGCTACAATATACCTCTCTGTTTTGAAACAATTTCTGTTCCTTTCGGGCCTCTCATGATTCAGGAATCATAGGCTTTCCATTAAACCCATGTCGACTGCGTGTTCCACGAACACGCTGGGTGGTAAGCCTTTCGTAAGCGGATCCGCAAGCATATCCTTTGTCCTTATATGCTCGAGACTTATAGTTTGATCCTGGATTTTATCTTTCACAACATAATACTTTATATCTATTGCCTTTGTAGCATTACTCGACTTGTTGTTGTGAGCATAGAATACTGCGGGCTGGTTGTCACAGTACATCTTTAGTGGTTTGTCAATACAATCTACCACTTTCAAGTCGGGTATAAATTTCTTTAACCATATCGCCTCCCCGTGGCCTCATAACATGCTATAAATTCTGCATACATCGTGGATGCTGCAACTAATGACTGTTTGGAGCTTTTCCACGAAATAGCCCCTCCTGCGAGAGTGAACACGTATCCTGACGTGGACTTTCTATCATCTTTGTCTCCCGCAAAATCTGCGTCTGAATACCCTTTATCTCTAGGGAATCAGATCTTCTATATGTTAGCATGAGGTCTTTTGCGCCTTGCACATAACGCAATGCTTTCTTTACCATATTCCAGTGTTCATGGCCTGGATTTTCTTGATATCTACCGAGTACCCCGGTGATAAAAGCTAAGTCAGGGCGAGTGCACACTTGTGCATACTGTAAGCTTCCAACAGCCGAAGCATATGGTACTGCTTTCATTCGATCGATCTCATATTGGTTCTTGGGACATTGAAATTTCCCAAAACTATCGCCCTTGACTATAGGAGCAGGTGAGGGCTACTTTTATGCATATTATATTTCTTTAGAACCTTTTCTAAATATGCCTTTTGTGATAGTCCTAGCACTCCATTCTTTCTATCCCGGTGAATTTCTATGCCCAAAACATATGAAGCTTCACCAAGATCTTTCATATCAAAATTTGAGGACAAGAACTTCTTTGTTTCTAGTAGTAGACTGACATCATTGCTCGCAAGCAGAATATCATCCACATACAGAATTAGGAAAATATATTTCCCACTTTTAAACTTTGCATAAATGCAGTTGTCCTCAACATTCTCTTTAAATCCAAAACTTTTAATTGTATTATTGAACTTTAAATACCACTGTCTAGAGGCTTGCTTTAACCCATAAATGGATTTCTTTAAGCGGCATCCCATATGTTCCTTCCCCTCCATGAAAAAACCGTGGGTTGTTTCATGTAAACATTCTCTTCTAAATCTCCATTTAGAAATGCCGTCTTTACATCCATTTGATGCAACTCTAAATCAAAATGCGCAACTAGTGCCATGATGATTCTGAAGGAATCCTTACATGAGACCGGAGAAAATGTCTCATTGTAATCTACCCCTTCTCTTTGCGTAAAGCCTTTTGCCACAAGTCGCGCTTTATACTTTTCTACGTTCCATTGGAGTCATACTTTGTTTTGTAGACCCATTTGCAGCCTACTGTTTTGGCTCCTTTAGGAATTTCCTCTAAGTCCCAAACATTGTTAGAACTCATCGATTTCATCTCGTCTTCCATGGCTTCCAGCCACTTCGAAGAGTGAACGCTTCTCATGGCTTCTTCATATGAAGTGGGATCTTCTTCCATATGAACTGTTTCTGTATTATAAACTTTATAATCACTAGAAATAGCTGATTTCCTAGCTCTTTTAGACCTTCTGAGAGTCTCATTCTCTGGCACATCATGTGTCTCAACGTGCGACTCTTCTTCTAAATGTGGCTGTCGTCGCTCCCTTTCATGCTCAACAACGGGTTGAGTCGGCTCCTGACGGACAGGTTCCGAATCTTGCCTCGTTGTGGTCACGGGTGGAGTTACAACAGGTGCTTGCACCACAACCTCTGGGATTATCGGTGCAGGTACAACAGGTAGGGCGAAAAATGGCTCATGGATCATCGGAAAAGGTGCACACACCCTCTTCTCCTCAAGATCAATTTTCCGGCCTACCATGCTCCCCCTCATCATTTCGTCCTCCAAGAAGACCGCGTGTCTCGTTTCTACAAACTTTGTGTGTCTGTCTGCACAGTAGAAACGATAACCTTTTGATCTATCAGGATAGCCAATGAAATGGCAAGTTACTGTTTTGGGGTCTAACTTTGCAATGTGTGGATTAAAAACTTTTGCCTCAGCTGGGCTCCCCCAGACTTTCAAGTGGCGTAGAGAAGGAACTTTCCCTGTCCACAACTCGTACGGTGTTTTGGGCACCGACTTACTTGGTACTCTGTTGAGAATGTGAATGGCGGTTTTTAACGCCTCCATCCATAATCCCAATGGCAGTGTGGAATAACTCATCATACTGCGCACCATATCCATAAGAGTACGGTTACGCCTTTCAGCTACTCCATTTTGCTGTGGTTCGCCCGGCATAGAATACTGGGCGACTATTCCATTTTCCTGTAAAAACCTTGCAAAAGGTCCAGGTACTTGACCATATGGAGTGTGCCGACCGTAGTACTCCCCCCCACGGTCGGACCTGACTATTTTAATTCTTTTATCATGTTGATTTTCAACTTCAGCTTTGAATATTTTAAATTTATCCAATGCTTCAGATCTTTCTTTAATTGGATAAATATAACCATATCGGGAGTAATCATCTGTGAACGTTATGAACGAGTCATAACCATCCACACTTTTCACCGGAAATGGTCCACATATATCAGTGTGAATAATTTCTAGTGTCGCTGTGCTTCGGTTTGCACCCTTTTTAATCTGCTTTACATACTTTCCTTTTATGCAATCTATGCATTGTTTGATATCTGAAAACTCTAACGGAGGAAGAATGTCATTTTTAACGAGGCTTTCTATTCTTCCCCTCGAAATATGGCCCAAAAAACAGTGCCATAATTTTGACGAGTCATGAGTTCTCTTTCTTTTCTTTTGTTCGTTATCCGACCGGAAACATGCTTATTCACTTTGCACACTGAAATGCACTTTTCACATGAAAATAATAAATAAAGCTCATTGTGGAGTAATGCAACACCCACATGATCATTATTACACCATATGGCACACTTGCCATGTCCAAAATAACAGTGTACTTTTCTGTCACCAGCTGCTGAAGCTGGGTAGCATATATCTTTGAAGAACCAGTGAACTGGCCCTTTATCTTTTCAAGGAACTCATTTCAATGCACACTCTACAATTGAGCAGACAATAGCTTGCTCAATTGTTTCTTTATAAATGCCATGCACTTTTTATTGGCGGTTAGCCACTTTATGTTTTCGAGGGTGTAAGACATCTCCAGCGGAGCATAGTCCCTCTTCTTTCTTTCCAAATACTATCATAATCCTTTTCGTCTCTGAGTCACTCTGTAGGCTTAACTGGCTGTGGAGTCTCCACAACCCAGTCGACCTTAGCACAAACAAAGGCCAAATACACTTTCTTTCTCCATTCGGAGTAGTTGTCGCCTCTGAGCGTAGGGACATCCTTGATGCAGCTCATCAAGTAGTACCCTCCTTAAAACCACAATTAAGTGAGACAACAATTGCATATAAAAATCCAACGTTGGTCGAAATTAAAATATGCAACTGTTTGCGCAATTTAAAACTACATCACCGTTGGGCAGAAAATAGCAATAAAAGCACACAAAACAGTAATAAATCATGATTATGTTATTAACGACGTTGGTCATTTAATAACAGAATCATAATCATCTTTAATATCACTTTAATGAAGCCTTTAATTCTCACTTTAAATCATGATAATGCTATTAACAACGTTGGTCAATTAATAACAGAATCATAATCATCTTTAATATCACTTTAATCAAGCCTTTAATTCTCACTTTAAATCATGATAATGCTATTAACAACGTTGGTCAATTAATAACAGAATCATAATCATCTTTAATATCACTTTATCATGCTTTCAATTCTCACTTTATTGCTTTTATGCAATTACTTTTAACTATTTGCAGCGGAAAAATATGAATAAAATTCATAAACTTTATACGGTCACTTTTCAGTTATCTAAACAAAATTTCGTTGGAAAATTTGAATAGAAAACTGAATGAAATTTTGCCCAAAAATTGGACAATAAAACCGATAAAACGGGCTTCCAAAATAAATCTGGAAAACTGTTCTTTGCGGCCCACGGCCCGTGAGCGGGCAGTAACTATTTATCGCCCGCGGCGCCGCATAATACGACCCACGGCAGCGACTTCCTTTATTTGCACTTTAATAAGTACTTTTTATTTACTTTTGCAGCGGAAAATTATGAATAAAATTCATAAACTTTTATACTTTTAACAAGTATTTCTTTTTCTTTCTTCTGTTTCCTAAACAAAATTTTCGTTGGATAAAATTGAATAGGAAAACAAAATGAAATTTGTCCAAAAAATGGACAAAGAACTCTATTTAAACAAGTTTCTAAAAAACAGAAAAAAAAACTTTTCTTTTATTTCGGGAGAAATAACTTTTGGCCCACAGCCTCTTTGCTATCTGCCGCGCGGAGCTGTCAGGAAAAACGGCCCAAGGCCCGCGGCCTGCTTACTTTCGGCCCAACGGCCCGGTGACTGGCTAGGGTTTGGATCCGGGCGATGCTGGCCGTCCGATGCGATCGGACGGTCCTCCGCGCGTACCGCTGGATCAAAACCAGCGGCGTTGACCCGTCCGGAAAAAAAAACTTAGCCATTTCCCCCGTCTCTCTCTAGCTCTCCTCTGTCCCGCTCGTACGGCGGCGGATAAAAGGCGCGCCGGCCGCCGGCCGTCCGGCCGCCGGAGACGGCGTTGAACGCCGCCGCGCCGGGCTAGCCTTTTCCTCTTTCTGTCCTCGCTTTTTCTCGTGCTCCCGCGGCAGCGGCGCCGCGTTAGGGTTAGGGTTAGGGTTTCGCCCGCCGCTGGCCAGGGACGGTGACGGTGAGCTCTCCCCGGCCCGGAGATGGCCTCGTCGGAGACGGCGCTCCGCACGACCCCCTGCCCCTTTTCCCTCCTTTTCTTCCTCCTGTGGCAGAGAGGAGACGCTGCTGCGCCCTCTGTGCCCGGCCGCACGCCTCACCGTGGTGAGTGGCGCACGCCTGAGTGGCGCCGTTGCCATCCCCCTCGCCGGTCGTGCGTTCCCCTTGCGGTGAGCGCGCCGCTGTCGAGCGGTTTGGTCGCGGTGCCCTTTGCCCCGAAGGGTTGTGTTCTTCTTCCCGATGCCCCAGTTGGTGCGCATCGGGATCGAGAGGAACGGCGCGGTCATGACGGCGGCGCACTTTTCCGGCGAGCCTAGGCCCTTCCGGTGAGTTCTTTCTTTGCCCTTTTGAAATTTTAGGGTATAGGGGATCCACGGGAGGGGATTCTTTTCTCTTTTCTGTTTTCTACACGAGTAAGATCTCAGCCGTAGTGACTCTGATACCATTGTTAGATCCACTGAATCGTCTAGGCTAGATCAATACCGGTAGAAGGATAGGAGGAGGGGGAATCGTGTATCTCCTCCGTGGTTTGGGGCACTCGAGCTGCCGTCCATGGTGGACGGCAGCGGTGATGGCAGAGTGTAGGTGGCGATGCAGTGGCGGCAGTGGTGGAGCTTCCCGTGACACTGCGCTTGACCTAGATCGGGTCGGTATGTTGGTGGGGTGGTGGAGCACGATGAACCTCGTGAGACGTGCCCCTGCCCCCCACCTGTCTTTATAGCGCAGGCCACAGGGGCCCACCAACCATAAGAGGGTTGGATGCCCCCGATCAGGGCACGAGTCAAAGGGCCCGTCGAGCCGTTGGGCTCGATCGGGTGGAGATCAATCTAACACACGCCACTCAGGGTACCTTGGTCTGACTTGTTGCCACCAAGCACCAAGCCAGGTTTCCGTGACACGATCTAGGAGAAGTCATAGCTAGTACCTTGGTCGACATGTTGCCACCAAACCAGGTTAATTAACCAGTGGTCTAGCTAGTATTTTGATCGTTATTAGTATGCTCGACGGAGGGAATATATACGAGCAAGTTGGTGTACTTTGCGCCCTTTAATTTGATCTCGATCGATGCTCTCCTCTCGGCGCCGGAGATAAACATAGCATCCTTTGTCCCCTCTCACGGCACCGGGAGGCCAATCAAGGCCCGAAACGCGTGATCACGCCATGATTTCACACAGACCAGGACGAGCTCGCGCGCTTCTTCACTTTTAACAGCAAGTGGCCCCGTGTGCATGAGGAGAGCAAAGCAGACGCAAACCTCGTCAGAAGCAGCTAATTGGGATTAGATTACTAATACCTAGTCACTTTGATTAGCTTAAGCATCGGCTTTGGTGGTGGGGTGTTTGGTGGCTGGTATATTTCGAGGCCTGTCCCCCGGCCGGCGTCACCGCTGCCGTCGCCGGGGAGGCCGCTCCGTTTTAAATTGCTCCAGTACATGTCACCGGCCGCGCGCTGGCCTTGATGTGGCGGCCGCCGGCCGGGTGGGTGGCCGGGACGAGTTGCCAACGGATCTTGCCCAGTGTCGCTGTGCGTGCAGTAGTTTTCTTCCAACCAGGACGCCAGGACGGCAATGTCGACATTTCCCTGACC
The DNA here is from genome assembly GCA_947311845.1 of Poa pratensis. NCBI lineage: Eukaryota > Viridiplantae > Streptophyta > Magnoliopsida > Poales > Poaceae > Poa > Poa pratensis. Next base: position 39,039,027 of record CAMZMU010000044.1, on the reverse strand, counting down.
TTCGCCGTACAAAAATGTTTCCGCCGGGAGAGACGACGAGTATGCGCGCTGTGGGTACGGTGGGGTCCAAGGATTCTCCTTTCGCCATATCGCTGCGTTGCCGTAGCAATGAATCTTAAAGTTCGACTTGTACGACATGTGTAAAAGTTTAGTTTCAATTCTTGTAGCACGAGAAATAAATACTAGCAACAACACGCACACTTAGGGCTCGATTGGATCGTATCTTGACAGAATACCGCCGTAAAATGCCATGAACCTGCTAAGCTCCGTATGGAAATCAGACCGATATCGTTATGAGCCCAGAAAAGTTTTACGTCCAGTCGGGCCCTTATTCTGACGCTATGTCCTGGCCACGCTAGTGCACACTGGGTTTCATCATCCAGGTGAGCCAAGCTAGGGCTTCAATTGTTAGAGTTAATTGTTAGAATTAATGAGTTCAATTCGATCCGAGCATTTTTTTTGGGTGATTATCTGCTAGATAATTAGGCAAGTTCATGAATAATTTCGAAATCTAAATCTATGATTAAAGCAGCTACTGTTACGTGTAACTGAAACATACTAGACGTAGTAGAAAATATAAACATCAACATCACGATATCGCAAAACATGTGTCGGTGGTTTTTTTTATTTCAAAACAAATATCGTCTGGAGGGTGGCTTATCGAAAGTGTGGAGCTAGGCGACATGGTGGAATCACGAAGGGGTCGACGCACACGGGTTTACACAGGTTTGAAACCCTTCAACGATGGAGATAACAACCTACTCATGCTATGCTAGATTGGAATTCTTGGTTTGAGGGTTAGATGGTGCGCCAATGGTATCGTAGCCTCTAGGTTTTGCCTGACGGCTCTATATAACGAACCGGCTAGGATTTACAAGATTGCTCCGACTTAGTTATGGGGGCAGAGATATACTTGGCTACGCTTCAGTCTTGTTGTCCATGCCCAGTGTCTTCCTTATCTTCTTATCTGTGATACTAACAAATCCGGCATCCTCCGAGTCGGCCCACCATAGTGAGGCGGCCACAAACGGGCCATGGGCCACATTGGAGTTGGCAAAGCCTTTGTCGAGTGCATATGGCACCGATAGGCGTCCCATCGGTTCACAGTGGGTTGATACAAAAATCGGCACCACCGACGGCCCGATCAGGCTGAATGACCCGAAAATATGCACGGTATCCCCCTTGTCCGCCCCAACTTTCAGGGTCGGATCAAGAGTGACGGACAAGTCCGGACACACTCCTCCGATACGTGGGTCTAGTATGTTATCGACAACCTTGATTAATGTTGCGCACGTACCTCCCTGATTCTGTAGGTGTCGCCAGCATTAAATGACACTACCAGCCCCCTCACATACCGTGTCTGGCCGACACGATGTGTCAGACATTCTATATGTGGTACGTACGCTTTCTGGTTGAGCGAGTTGTCGTCTTCATCTGTAGATACAATCGACGATTGGACTCGTGAGCACTGACAATTTTTTTGGAAATGTTTGGTCAATTTGTTTTGGGTACCACCCATACGGTAAATCCATTTCGACGCGTGGGAGTATGTGCTACCGCCACCGGAAAAAAATATTTTTTGAATTGTAACAAAATCCCCCCAAATAAAATCGTGTGTAAATCTTGACATTCTATATGCGCTCACCAAGTCTCGGGAAACCGACATGATTTGTGGCATGTGTAAGAAAGACAAAAAAAAAGCCTTGTAAAAGGCCCCTTTAGCACCAAATATTGTCATTTTTACGCACGACAAAAAAATGTCAGCACTTAGAATGAATGTCGAGATGTAGTGTAAACAACTGTGTCTAAATCCTGTAACATTTCAAAATATGTTTAACTCGAATTTTAAAAACCGGGTACATATGATTCCGCGTGCCACAAAGCTACTCCCCAACACATACCATGTTCTTCCAGAAGATACACTCTTATAAGAGGCTATGATTAGTCTACACCGAGGGCGTGGAAGGGCCGATGCTGCGATGCATGGGCACTCGAGGACAACTTCAATTTTACGAAACTAGTAAGATGAGTTCATTAGCTACAAAGTGGTAATGCTCCCATGGAGAAAAAACAATGTACCATCATGTCATGGACCAATCACATGAGTTAGTGATCTTAGCTAGCTAGTTTATATCCATGTTTCGCTGGCTAGAGCAATTAATCGGCAACCACGTACGCTTGCTTTCGAACCTGTTCGACCGATCGATGGACCAGGTTAGTTAGCTAGTGGTGTAGCTGGTACTTTGCAGATCGTTATTAGGGAGGCCAATCCAGTCCCGAAACGTACCTGATCACGCTATGATATCACACAGACCCACCATCACCAGGACGAGCTCGCTTCTTCACTTTTAATTAGCTTAAGCATCCCCTAAAGCAGAGGAGACGCTCACCTCGTCAGAAGCAGCTAATCGGGATTAGATTACTAATACCTAGTCACTTTGATTAGCTTAAGCATCGGCTTTGGTGGTGGGGTGTTAATTTTTGGTGGCTGGTATATTTCGAGAGGGGGCCGAGGCCTGTCCCCCGGCCAGCGTCATCGCTGCCGTCGCCGGGGAGGCCGCTCCGTTTTAAATTGCTCCAGTACATATCACCGGGACGAGCTGGGTGTCGCTGTAGGTGTAGTTTTCTTTTTTGCAAAGCCTGCGTACAAACAAGATTGTACCACATACACCGATGAAGTACAAGAAGAAAGCTCAGAAGTACATACGCAGGGGAAGAGGAACCAGATCAAGCTACAACAGTTCCACCGGCGAAGAAGACGAAGACCGCCGACCTCCATCTTGCCACGGCCCGAGGGCACCTCCTTCGTTGAAGATCGCCGCAGAGCCCGTCCGCCGCGCAGCGACGGAAACTTGTGCCGTTGAACAAACACGGCGAGCACCCTCCCGCTCCAGCAACTCCACCTTGCCGCAGCCGCCTTCGTCCCCAACGCCGGTAGAGACCACGAAGCTCGCCCAGCCCCGATTTCCAGCCGCCAGATCCGCCGCCAGCACGGATCCGACGGGAAGCCGACAGACTCGAGCACCACGCCGGGCCTCGAGCCGCCGCAAGTCGAGCGCGATGACGACGAGCTCCAGGAGCCCCTCCGCCGGAGAAGATCGCCTCGACACCAAACAACCGCTGCCAGCAGCACCTCCTCCAAAGCAACGCCGGCGAGGTCCCCACCCTATCCTACCATATATACAAGCCGGAGCCAGGGATCCCTCACCCTCCCGCCGCCGAGGCGGCCGACGGAGGAGAGGAATCCCGCGGCTCAGCGGCGAGCACGCGGTGGATCGGCCGAGATCGCCCAAAAAACGCCGGTCGCCTCTCTGCACAGTGACGGGAGAGGAGAGGATAAGGTCGGCTTAGGGTGCAATAGTTTTCTGCTGCCACAGAGGACGGTAATGTCGACATTTTCCTGACTCAAGGCCGTACAAAAGGTGGGGGTCGTATCGCTGAGTGTTGCCTTAGCAGTGAGTGCGGGTTTGGTTGCACTCGTTTAGACGCGTGTACAAGGTTAGGCTCCCGTTCTTGTAGCGTGAGAAAAAAAAAATGGCAACAACACGTACGCACGCTGCACATTTGGGTTCATCATGATAGATGAACCATTTCCAAGCTGACCTGTAAGGATGACTCCAACGGGGCGACGCAAACGGACGCGCGTTTGGTCCGTTTACGTCGCCAAAAGGACAGGCCCAGTTCGCCCCTGTCCGCCGTTGGTGGCAGTGCGCCCAACGGCCCGACGCATTGAGTCCGCCCGGTATTTTTTTTTAGCTAAACAGGCCATATATGGGCCTTTTGTATTCATATATAGGGGGGTGGGACACAAACGGCCTTTTTACATCATATTTTTAAAAGCAAAAATATATAAAAACTCTAATATTTGCCCTTCGCGGGCTTCTACTCCTCTTCGTCATCCCCATCGAGGATGACGTAGTCTGGCTGCTTCCAGAGGTGCGCCGGTGGTCTGCCTCGCGGTGGGACGACGGCCGGCGGCGTGGGCGGCTGCTCCTGCGCCTGCTCCTCCGCCTCCTCGCCCTCCCAGGCGCCGCCATAGAAGACCCATCGCTGTCCTAGCAGGCCTTGTGGCAGCGGAGGCGCCGGTGGCAGGTCCACGTCCATGGCCTGCCACCATGGCTATGGTTCCTCCAGGACCGCCGCCTGCTGCGCCTGCAGGGCCGCCTCCTGCTCCCTGGCGACGTCGGCGAGGACCATGGCCCAGCGCTTGGCCTCGTCCTCGACCATCTGCTTGCGCGAGGCCTCCTTCGCGGCCTCGAGCTCGGCGTCCTCGGGAGCCACCTCCATCTTCACGCGCGGCGGCGGCTCAGACCCAATCCGCAGCGCGCGCGGCACTGGTGGTGCGTCCCGCCGCCGTGTGTGCGGTGGCGGTGACCAACGCCCAGATGGCGGCGTCGGAGCCCGCGTGTAGAGAGCCTGCCGCCGCAGGTCGTGCTCATCGCGGAACCACTCCGCCCAGTTACGCGACGTGGCGGCGAAGGCGGGGTCGTTGCGGAGCGAGGCCGGGAGGCGCCGTCGGCGCCGCTCGATCTCCAAATCCCGTGCCCGCTCGCTCCTCGGCATCGGTGGCACCGGGATGTGCTGCGGGTTCAGGTGCCAATGCTCGGGGAGCTTGACATCTGGCCACGGCAGCGGGGTTGCGTGGTCCAAGTACCACTGGCAATCCTCCTTGCGCACGTAGACGCGGGTGCGCAACTCGCCGCCCGGCGGCGCGAGCTCGAAGACGGCGGGGAGCGGCACCGGGGAAGCAGGTGGGGAAGGGGAAGAAGGTGGGGAAGGGGAAGGTGTGCGGTAGCGGCGGCGGCGGCCAGAGGATGACCCCACCTCGCCGTTGTTCTTGGCCTTGCCGAACCCCGGCCACCGGAGCGGCATCGCGGCGAGCGAGGTGGTGGAGGGGCTAGGGTTTGCGTCTTGGTCGCCGGAGAGGGAGCAGAGTGGGCAGTGGAGTAGGTGGGGGCTGCCCGTCCCTATCCCTTCGCATTAAAAAGGACTGGGCCAGGGGGAGGCTGACCGGTGCCATGTCGCTGCCAGGTGGGCTCGGGGGAGGATAGCACGCGTGGCCGCGTGGACGTGTTTTCGGAGCTCGGTCCGTTTGCGTCGCCCCATTGGGCCGTGTTTTTTACCCTCGCGGACAGAAACGGAGGCGCGCGGACTCGATGCGTCGCCCCGTTGGAGTGATCCTAAAAATCCTTTTGAATGCACGGATCAACTTGATCATGCTTCTCCATCAAAAGATCCCACTGGTCTATCGATCGGTCTAGATGAGTAATACCTTTCATGGTTAGTTTCACCCAAGGAAGTTATTGATGGTTGAAGAATTTATGCAATGCTGAGGAAGTAAGGCCGTGTTGTGTACTTGTAAATCCACTACCCCCAACCGTCACTGATCTTTAGGAAAGTGGCAGAGCTACATCCCATATTTTCTCTAAAACCAATGCTTGATAAACTAGTTGATTTGCTGGAATACTAAATTAGGCATCTTAAGTGTGCACATATAGAAGACTGGCAGACTTGAGAAAACATGTTTGTTCAATTGGAGGATCTCCCCATATGACAAAAGGCAAGAAGAGCCATTAAGTGTTTGTTGCAGTCCTTTCGAAAGGGAAGTGCCATCAATCAGCTTGGGTTGAAGATACAGAAAGCTGATCCAAGGTAACTGAAAGGAAGCTCACCAGTGGTATAACCAATAGCATCTGTCAGAATTGGATCATTTTCAGGAGAAACATTTATTGGAACCAGACCATATTTCTCATAGTTCACCTTCGGACCAGTAAATGCAACAGAATGGGGAAGCAGAGTTTTAGCATGTTGAAGTTGAAGTGGGCAAGCTTGCAATAGCAACATATCAACATATTGTATAATTGGGAAATCAGGGCAAGCTTGGGAAACTAAAGAAGCCTTTATCAAACCATTTTCCATTGCCTCATTAAAAATTGTCTAAAGAAGGTCAGAAGCAAGCACAAAAATAAGAGGGAAAAGAGGATCTCCTTAACTCGGACCTCTTCTACATATTTTACATCTGCATAAATCGACTGCAGAATGGCCCGTCCACCTTATATCAGACCATCGCATGTATCAATTATCCCGATTCAATATGCCAGTCCTCGAACATAACCTGATCGTAGATATAGTAGTATAAATTTCTAGCATCCGTTGGCTTCTTGGCCAAGCTAGACATCCTTGGGATTACATCACCCGAACGGGAGGGCCAGCGCCTTACAATGGAAAAGGAGAAATGGTGTGGGTGTGGCGTCGGGGACATGTACGGGTGAGACATATATAGCTATACGTGACGGGGAAAGAAACATTATGTGTTGTTGATTGCTGCTTGCTCAAGCTCCCGGTCCTCCACTTGCAGCTTGCAAGTGGCTGCATTTGAGTATTTGCGATGCGTACGCCATTGCAACGGCTTACATGAATATTCTAGTAGAGATATCAATCTAGTATGGTATCTTTGGTAGTACCAATAATGTGACGCACTTGAAATATGATTATTCTTTGCCAACTTCACAAGAGCTTTTGTGCCAAGGTTGGTAAATCTAACTTGTGAAGTATTATATTTGTCTAAATGTCGGTATATCATATGGCTTGAAACTCAACAAGACACTAACTACATGCAAGTTCACCTCGAAGCTATTATTAGATATGCAGCATAATCCTTGTCTCTGTTGCTAAGGTAAACATTTGCTGAATTTTGCATCAACGTAAAAGTCTTGTGGATGTGGTCCATGGATTCCCTGCTACTAGCTAGCTATGAATGTCATCACCGGCCATATATGGTTAGTTTCTCAGAGCTTTAATGCCTGAAAAGGACATGAATCTAACTACCACCATTTTCAAAAAGGATTCTAACTACCAAAGGTTCCATTTCTTTCTTTCCAGAAATGGGTCGGGCTGCCCTTTCTAGTGGTTCAAGGGACATGATATCTGTGGCCTACAAGGTGCAATCCTTCAACAAGAAATTTCCGTTGAAAAGACACATGATTGTAATTCTTTAATAAAAAGTCTTTTCCTATATATGTCGCTTACAAATCAATAGGAGGAAAACAAACGTTGTATTCGTCACCAACCTGTGACAACACAAGCCACTCCAACGGCTGAAAGTGTAAAAGGAAGCCAGCTCCATAGGGACCTTAATTTTCAAAAATTCGATAATCATATTTCGAAGTTTCAAAACAATCTAAAAAAAATCCTGAATGTAGACAGTGATGCATTCTACCAACCTGCAAAATCTAAAATCAAAATAAGTCTTATTCCGAGCGACATGAAAACAAAAAAATCTGACAGATTTTTGGAGAGTTCAAAATTTGCACTGTTCACATTCTTAATTTGTTGAGGGAATAAAGAAATATAGTCTTCTATTCAACCCCCCACTCCCTAGTCGCCCTCTTCGATACTTTCAGTCCAGCTACAATATTTTGGTCGCATGAAGCCTTCCTGCGTGACCAACACACGTGACATTAGAATATGGTTCATCGTGGGGTATTACAACTTACTCTCTATATTTTTCATGAGGGGAAAATGTAATGCACAACCCGATTGTGTGGGTTGTTAAGTTCGTCGGAATTACGGTGTTGCCGGTTTCAGGGATCTTGACATTTTGGTGACCGCAATCACCAAGTCATCCCTTCACGTCTCCCTATGCTGCACACAAAAAAGACCGTTCCATGTGTTGCATTATCTGTAAAATGACGTAAGTGCCATTTTTTGGAAGTTGTTCCTCATCCCCACCATGCGACATTCTCTATCGACATGAACCGCGGTTGTGTCATCGAACGATCAATATGTATCTAGCTTGTATCATGTTGCGTTAGAGCAATATATAAATTAACATTTGTTTTCGAACTTGTTCGACCGACCAATTCAATTTGTTGGTCTAGTACTTCGTAGATCGTTAGTTCGTTATGTTAATTATGTACTCCTGTTTGTTTAAACATAATCTACATTCTATAAATTTAAAGATAAATTACCAAGTCACTTAATAGTACTACTTAGATATGTAAACAACCAACTAATGCTACATTAAAATGAATGAAATCCAATAGAGAGCAAGACCGCTTTGTTCTATGTGTTGCTGTTTTTTAGAATCCAATCCAACCTAAAATGTAGATAAGTCCGGAACAAAGTTTTGGTCCACATTTTAGATGATTGTGAAACGGAGGGAATATTTATGCAAAGTTAATTAACACATATTTCAGAACATCTGCATCTGCTTCGGCACCACCCATCCCATGTTCTGTTACAATAGCTGATTAGTCTTCCTGACATAGAAGCACATGACTGGTCGTCGATGGGCCTCCCGCGCTAGCTCAAGAACTACTTCTATTTTAAAATTCACAAAAAAAAAGAACTACTTCTATTTTAAGAAAACTAGCTTGATGTCCGATGAGTATAGTAAGTATTGATTAACTATGAAGTGTGGTATGTTTTGAGTTGTAATTTTTTTTCTTTTAGGCCATGTCCTTCCTGTTTGCTTACGAGGTGACTCGCGTGCTTTCGGCCAGGGTGACTCGCGTGCTGCCGTGGAGGGGAGGACAACCCGTTTTAAAATTCTTTGATGTGACGCGTAACTCGTATCTTGGGCCGTCCGTTTCCACGATTGAACGGTCGAGATTTGGCGTTGAAAACGTTGAACATTCAGCTCGTTCAACGGCAAATCTCGGCAGTTCAATCGCGGAAACGGATGGCCGAGATATGAGTTGTGCGCCATATGAGTTGTAGAAGCTCATATCCGCGATGGGGCTGGCTAGACAAGTTGGCACACAGATCATCTTGTGCAGTGTCGCTTACGACGTACGTGCATTAGTTTTCTGTTTCCTCTTCTACCTTGCCCGACGGCAAGCTCGGTGCAGCCGAGTTGTTCGGCACAATGCCGGCAAGGTATAAACATGTACGATTTTTTGTTGATTGCAATTGTAGATAATAAAATTGTGTTCATATGCATTAGCCATGGTGAATATGTGAAGTTTTTTTTTTTCATATTTTTGGGCGTCTTTGGTTCAAAGGATTTTCAAAGGAATTGTACATAGGATTTTATCTCATAGAAATTTCCTATAGAGAGCATTTGGTTTAAAAAGGATTGAATCCTACAAAATTCTTATGGATTGGTTTCCTACACTACAATCCTATATGATTTCTAGCAAGAGGTAAAACGTCATAAAAAATTCATGTGTGTCAATGATCAACAATGACATGTACTCAATCCCTACAGAATTTTCCTTCACTTTTTATGTGGTGCAACCAAACAACACCTGCTACTCTACCTGCGTTTTTGGTAACTATAGGAGTCCAAGTGTCATGATATCCTATTCCTACGATATTCCTATTTATGTATTTTCCAAATGTTGCGAACCTAATTAAGAAGCCCTTTATGTTTGGACAACAGGAAATTTCATGTTGACCACCATGGATGCACCTACTTATGATGGTGTTGTGTGATGCTGAACCTGAAGAGGAGGAATTCGTCGATGCTTATGTCAAACAAGGAGATGGATTTGTTGATCCAACGAAAAGTAATAAACGATGCCGATGTCAAACAAGGCAGTTATTGGGTTGCGGAAAAAGTTTAAAATTTTCCGTAACCTTGCCGCCAAGATCTATCTATGAAGATATGCTGCACCCCATAATGCTAGATCTAGAATACTTACAAACACCGTTTGATGCATGTAAAATGCATACATGAACTTTGCATTATATTACTTATATTCCAATCATATTTGCATCATATAAGGGTTATATCATTGTTTTATATTGATTTTGGGAATATTTCATAGTTTCCCTATTTTTCTGGAATTAACCCTGCACTGGCAGAAAACCCTATTTTCTATATTTTGATATTTCAGGGACCCAAACGACGTCCAAATGACCTAATATTTTGCGGGGATCATTTTTTGGAAGGAACGAAGCGTAGGAGCGAAGGAAGCAAACAAACGGAGACCCGAGGGCCAAAAGAGGTGGGCCCACGCGGCCAGATTCCTTGGCCGCGTGGGACCCCCCATCTTGGGCCTCGTGGCTCCGATGCCGTCCGTTTTCGTCTCCGTGGCTTCGTCTTGACCTAAAACCGACTATAAAAATAGTCCCCCGAGGAGTTTCGCGAGGAGGCGGCGGAGAAACACAAAACCAATAAACAGGAGACAGAAGGCTGCCGCCGGAGAAGATCGGAGGGGGGAAACGCCGCCGGAATCACCTCCGGAAGGCTCCTCCATCCCCCTCCGGAGTCTCCATCAACACCACCGTCAAGACCAGCACCATCTCAATCACCATCTTCGTGATCCACTTCATCCCCCTCATAGTTTGAGATTGTTCGAACCCTAGCTATTGTCTAAGTACTATTCTACATGTTTGTGAATTGCTACTTCTCATTGTTTTGTGGGGAGATTATATTTTCAGATTGTGTTGTATCACTTATACCATTGAATCATATCATGTCTTCACGTTGTGAGTAGTCCTCTCATGTTCCTGGGGGCATAGGATGGATTGGCAATAATTTTCACTTAACTTGTGTTGAGTATTTGGTCAAGTTTTTATCTTTTATGATTGTCTTGATGTACAATGTATGAAGTGCACCATATATTGAGTAATGCATGAAGGTGCTATCACACTAGTGTAATGGAGTGAGGGAGACTTGGGGGGACAGTAAACCTGAGACCGAGTCATGAAGTTACATTAGGAGGGGATTTATATCGGAGACCTTAGAGTTTAAGGCTATGGTGGGACTCTATGTCTTAATAACTCTTGTGCAGTCATTTACTTGGCCATGAGATCCATCATAAGGGGTTTAGTATATTTATTTAGCTACACCTAATTATGGCTCCGTCCAAAGAAGATTAAAACTTGACAAAATTTTACCTTGTTGTTCTAGAAATATTTATGCCATGAAATCCATGTAGCCCTTGGGAACCTTCTCCACTTATAAGAAACACACACTTAAGCTTGTCCTCTTGCTGCATAGAGGATTGGGCTTTCTCTCTTTGAGAGCTTTCACTCATCATATTTTATTTTCAGCTTTTTACTTTATTGCAGACTCTACACCAAAAACCCAAAAACACTTGCATCATTTAGTCATTTTAGTTTGTCTAGTGCATAGATAATAAGAGAAGTGACACTCTTATTTGAGAGGATAAATACTTATACCTTCTCCTCCTAGTGGGATCGATACTATACTTACACATTGAAGATTTCAACGATCCCCTATACTTGTGGGTATCACCGTTGCGAAAGATCTTGTGTTTTTCGAAGTAGATGTCGGTGAAGCCTGATGAAGAATCTCACGTCCGCGCCGGGAGGTGAGATTGTTGCCGGTCCGTCGTCGAGGAACTACTTGCGCACCCCGCTCTAACAGTATCCACACGTACACCGCGCCAACCCGCCGAGCACGTTCGCCGCCTAGAGCTAGTAGCACCGACGAAGAGAGACTGCCTTGCGGCGTAGATTTAGTGGTAGATCTAATCAACTTGATTAGAGCTATATGAGACTGGAGAGATCTAATTATCAACACATGAGATCTATTAGAGAGAGATTAGATCAAAATCTAATTAGAGCGCCGTCGTAATTAGAGCTTCGTCTAATTGCACAATATCTAGAGAGAGGAACTTGTGCAAGTATTGGATTGTTGTATTGTCTCTCTCCATGGGGAGAGGGGGAGTATATAAGGGGGAGGGTGGGAGGTGGTGCGCCGGCCCTAGGAGGGCCGGCCGACCCCTAGCCCAAGTCGGTTGGGGAGTCCTTGTTCAACAAGCTAGGACTCCCTCCCCTTCCTTTTTCCTTTTTGCCAATTTCCTTTATTCTTTTCCTAGTTCAATTAGGACTCATTTAAATCTCCAATTTAAACAAGGAAGGAGAGGAGGGGACTTGGTGCGGCCGGCCTGGAGGTGGGGCCCATGCGGCCGGCCCACACTAGGTGTGGCGCAGCACGCAGGGCACCCCCCCCTCTCTTCCCCGGCGCATCCCCCCTTCCCGGCAAACCTCCGAAACTCTTCCGGAACCAAATATACTCTATAGATAAAATCATCGAATCTATCCACTGATGTCGGAAACACTTCCCGGCATCCCGGAACATCTCATGTTCGCCATATTTCTCTCATAGGAAATTCTGCCCTACTCCGGTATTATTTCCCTTTCATGCTAACTTCACCGGAACTTCTCCGAATCACTCCAGAGTTGTTCCTGTGACATCGGAGTGACTCCGACCACTTCTCATAACCACAAAACTACAACTTTATTCTCTCAATAAAAGATTGACTCACAACTTAAGTGTGTGACCCGAAAGGTTCATTAAACACAAAGTCATGTCCGGGAACTTACCAGACAATAACCAGCATTGGGACCTAGACGGCTGTACTGGCTCCCGTGTGTTTATGAGTTATCGACAGAACCTGTGTGTTACTCATTACGCTAATCCCCTTACATACACGATACCAATGATATCTCGAGATTGAGACAATGTGCTCTAGTGTGATCAAACCATTCGATCGTAACACATATAACTCTCGTACCAATATCATTCTCTTTTCTCATTCCGTATTTATATTATCCCGTGATAATTCACGCTGTGTCTGGCCAGACGATTGGGTGACAATAATAATACTGAGATGGCCTAGAGGATGTATCTCTCTATCGTCTGGAGGAGTAAGTGTCATTCTTGAATAATCTCTGTTCCAATACATTATTCTAGTTCACGCCCAAAAGCCATCGTTATGGTCCCAAGTTACGGCCGGACGTTAGGTAACAATCAAATCATTGAGTGTCGAATAAGCGGTCACCAGATATTCTCATAGCAAAGGAATACAGCTAATGATAACTAAACTTATGATCAATTGCTACCTTCATCGTTGACGATTAGTCTCTTAGCAAGATCATACAGTGGGTCGGTTCAGTACTATTATCATTCCGATAATAAACTCCTATAGTTGTGTGACTTATACAAAATCCGTGATCAGGAAAACATGTTCATCAAACAACAAGATAGGCTAGTCTTAGAGACAAGACTATGAGCACGTTTACTTGTTTGTATCTCTACACCTGTATAGGAGGTTTTCCTCTTGAACACGTTGTATTTGCTATCCAAGTGCCCAATACAGTTATAGCATAAAGATATAAATATTAATAATAAACTTGGAGATAAATAATACCTAAATTATTATTGTCTCTAGGGCAAATCTCCAACAGCAGTTACATAGTTGATGAGGATACAAACAAATTTGCCGCCTGTTACCACCTCGATCAATACCCGGCTTAAAATCCGATAGACACAATTGAGATAGAGTTCTTAAATTTAAAAAAGATAAGTCATCCCTTTTCTTTTTGTCATAGATTTCCAATTTAATGGACAAAGTTACATACCTATGTTAGAAAATTGCAGGTTGTGAAATACTCTAGAAGACACTATCACGATATTTATTGTGTGAGAACAACTATGACGATATTTAGAAGTGCATAAATGGACGCAAACATATTATAAAAACACTTTATTTGTGTCCAGAGTTAAAGTATAAATATTTTAGTAAATCATCTCTATATTACATACTTGGGTCATTGGAATATCAAGGATTTCCCGTGAAAGCAATTTTTCCTTAAAAGAAAGAAACATTGACAAGGCAGAAAAATATATGCCACCCATTATCTTAATAGTTTATCACTTGTGTTATATTCACTTATTGTTTACTTTAAACTTCATCTATTGTAAATATATCTTCAAATCTCACCACATGTGGACAAAATGTTTTTTGGTCTTTGTCTCTCATTGTGATCATCATCGATTGAATGATCGAAACTAATTGAACAAGAGCACTCACTGTATATGATGTTACCTAAATCATGTAGGTGGTAAATATATAGTTAAGATCTTCTACACAAAATCGGTTTAAGATAGTTTTAAATTTGATAGATTTATTATTTATGTTTTCAGTTGTAATTACACCTATACAACTAACTGAACCAGTGTTATAACCAAGAAAATCGTCCATGTATGATGTGTGAGTTCATCAAATTTTTTTTTTGAGATTTGCTCATCAAATTTAATAAACTAGTAGATTTTTTTTGTCGACGGCAACGACGGTTTCACTGTAGCTATGGTATACCGTATACGGCTCAAAACCGAGTAGGAATCGCCAGATGAATGGGCTCCATTCGTTTTCTTGTGGCTGTGGCTGCTAAATTCGTTTTTTTTTGCTTCTCTCCTGTTCGTGATAAGGGATGATAGAAATAATTGAGCATAGATGAGCTACCCAATTCTGTTATTGATTTGGTTTTTTTTGTTAATGTGTTGCCTTTTGACCTTTTCTGAAATTTTCTTGTTACCATTGTCACTAGATTTTCTGCAGATTTGTCCGAGAGGTAGCCTTCGGCGCTTGTGTCCCCATGCCGGGAGATGAAAACGCGGCTCAGCACGTTGGAGCTAGCACCAAGCCGAGCGGCTGCATCGTCAGTCTCTTTTCTTATTTGCATTTTATTCACAGCTTTTTAAGGATCCATTCATGATGTGTTCCCGTACTTGTTGGAATTTATTCATCTACGTGTTCCCAATTTTGGGATTTTTTTGGGTCCGGTCTTTCTCATAAACTGGGTCGAACTGCAGGAACGCCCTGCCCTCCTTTGAGAGGTTACTCGATTTTTTTTTGGATTTACAGGTGTACGTCGATCACTGTTAATTTTTGAGTCGTCACTTGATCTGCTGCTTAGACGGGCGACGACATTTCTTCGTCCTGGAAGTCATATGCTGCTGCCGGTATGGCTGTAGCGCCTCTGGCTGGTGGCAATCAGTGCTCCGTCTCGCTGGCGACAGGGAGACGGCTCGCCAGCGGAGACGACGTGAGCAGGTGCTGGCACGCAAGGCGTCATCCAGGTTCTCAAGCGCCAGCGATTTTCTTCCTCCAACACGTTGTATATATTTGTGATCTTGGATGGAAATGGGACTTAGGATGACTCCAACGGGGCGACGCAAATGGACGCGCGTTTAGTCCGCGTTTGGTCCGTTTGCGTCGCCAAAAGGACCCATGTCCGGCCCACGTCCGCCCCTTTCCGGCCACTGCCCAACGGGGCGACGCATCGAGTCCGCCCTCTGTTTTTTTTTCCAGGTAAGTGGTGGCTCTAAGTTAATAGTGCCAGAAACAATGCTTGTACGTCACACGTCAGTTGGGAACCCCAAGAGGAAGGTATGATGAGTGCAGCAGTAAGTTTTCCCTCAGTATGAAACCAAGGTTTATCAAAGGAGGAGGACGAGGTTTGCTTCGAAGGTGTTGGTGAAGGAGTGTAGTGCGGCGCAACACCAGGGATTCCGGTGCCAACGTGGAACCTGCACAACACAACAAATTACTTTGCCCCAACTTAACAGTGAGGTTGTCAATCTCACCGGCTTGCTGAAAACAAAGGGTTAAACGTATCGAATGGAAAATGATGTTTGTTTGCATAAAACAGTAGAGAACAATGATTGCAGTAGATTGTATTTCAGATGTAAAAGAATGGACCGGGGTCCACAGTTCACTAGTGGTGTCTCTCCAATAAGATAACTAACATGCTGGGTAAACAAATTACAGCTGGGCAATTGACAATTGATAAGTGCATATAACATGCATGTGTGAGCTGTGGTGTCTACTATGAGATTCATTTGGGCATTACGACAAAGTACATAGACCGCTATCCAGCATGCATCTATGCCTAAATAGTCCACTTTCCGGTTAACATCCGTACCCCTTCCAGTATTAAGTTGCAAGCAACAGACAATTGCATTAAGTAATGTGCGTAATGTAAACAATACATTCATCCTTGAATAAAGCATTGCTGTTTTACCCCTAGTGGCAACAACACATCTACAACCTTAGAACTTGCTGTCACTATCCCAGGTTAAATAGAGGTTGAACCCAACTATCATGCATAAATACCCCCTCTTGGAGTTACAAGTATTCACGTGGCCAAGGCTTCAACAAGTAACGGAGAGCATGCAAGATCACAAATGACATAGACATGATAATATAATATTCAGCTCCACATAGGTATCAATATAAGTCAGATCCCAGCAAACACAACATGTAGCATTACAATAAGATGATCTTGATCATGATAGGCAGCTCACAAGATCTAAACATGATGGCACAAGTGGAGAAGACAACCATCTAGCTACTGCTATGGACCCATAGTCCAAGGATGAACTACTCACGCATCACTCCGGAGGCGGGCATGGCGATGTAGAGCCCTCCGGTGATGATTCCCCTCTCCGGCAGGGTGCCGGGAAGAGCTTCAGAACCCCCCGAGTTAGGGTTGACGACGGCGGCGGCAGCGAATATGTTCTGGATGAAAGGCTCGGTGTTTTAGGGTTTTCGCGTCTCGGGGAATAAATAGGCGAAGGGGCGATGTCGGCGGACCCCCGAGGGGCCCAAACCACCAGGCGCGGCTGGGCCCACTGCCGCGCCTGGTGGTTTGGCCACCTCGTGGCTCTCTTCGTCTCTCCTTCGGACTCCGTGTACGTGCTGGAAAAATAGGGACTGGCCTTTTGTTTCGTGCAATTCCGAGAATATTTCCAGAAGTAACTTTCTGAAACCAAAAACAGCAGAAAACAGGGAACTGGCACTGTGGCATCTTGTTAATAGGTTAGTCCCAGAAAATGCATAAAAGTGATACGAAGTGTATATAAAACATGTAGCAAATGGTATAATATAAGCATGGAACAGCAGAAATTATGGATACGTTGGAGACGTATCAAGCATCCCCAAGCTTAGTTCTACTCGTCCTCGAGTAGGTAAAACGATAACAACAAATAATTTCTGAGGAGACATGCTTTCACACAATCTTGATCAATATATTGCAAGGCTCATGTCATGAATGAAGTGACTCAAAGCAATGATCTATAGTTTGCTAACAAATAGATAAAGAGTAAACAATGAATCATATAAGCAAAAACTTTTCATGAATAGTACTTTCAAGACAAGCATCAAAAAGTTTTGCATAAGAGGTAACTCATAAAGCAATAGATTCAAAGTAAAAGGCATTGAAGCAACACAAAGGATGATTAAGTTTCAGCATTTGCTTTCAACTTGTAACATGTATATCTCATGGATAGTTGTCAACATAAAGCAATATAACAAGTGCAATAAGTAAATATGTAAGAATCAATGCACACAAAGTTGACACAAGTGTTTGCTTCTAAGATAGAAAGGAGTAGGTAAACTGACTCAACATAAAGTAAAAGATAGGCCCTTCGCAGAGGGAAGCAGGGATTAAATCATGTGCTAGAGCTTTTTAAGTTTTCGAAAGCATATAGAGAGCACAAAATAAGTATTTGAGAGGTGTTTGTTGTTGTCAACGAATGGTAGTGGGCACTCTAACCCCCTTGTCAACCAGACTTTCAAAGAGCGGCTCCCATGAAGGACGTTATCTCTACCAGCAAGGTAGATCATCCCTCTTCTCTTTTGTTTACACATGTATTTTAGTTTCTTTATAGATGACACTCCTCCCAACCTTTTGCTTACACAAGCCATGGCTAACCGAATCCTCGGGTGCCTTCCAACATTCACATACCATGGAGGAGTGTCTATTGCAAAATTAAGTTGCTTACTGATAAATCAGGGCAAAACATGTGAAGAGAATTATTAATGAAAGTTGTAATTAATTGGGGCTGGGCACCCCGTTGCCAGCTCTTTTTGCAAATTATTGGATAAGCGGATGTATATGCCACTAGTCCAGGTGAAAGTCTGTCAGAAGTAAATGACAAGATTGAAAGATAAAACACCACATACTTCCTCATGAGCTATAAAACATTGACACAAATAAGGAGTAATAAAGTTTTGAATAGTTTAAAGGTAGCACATGAAATATTTACTTGGAATGGCAGGAAATACCACATAGTAGGTAGGTATGGTGGACACAAATGGCATGGGTTTTGGCTCAAGTTTTGGATGCACGAGAAGCATTCCCTCTCAGTACAGAGTTTAGGCTAGCAAGGTTGTTTGAAGCAAACACAAGTATAAACCGGTACAGCAAGAATCACATAAAAACATATTGCAAGTATTATAAGACTCTACACTGTCTTCCTTGTTGCTCAAACATTTTACCAGAAAATATCTAGACCTTAGAGAGAACAAATATGCATCCCAAGTCTCAACAAGCTCTACGGTAGTTCTCCACTACTAGGCTTTAACTACATGATGCAAGAGCTTAAACATGATCTACTTGAGAGCTCAAAACAATTGCAAAGCATCAAATCAAAACAAGACAATGATCTACAAGAATGCATATGTCTTTTCCAATACCAACTACTACATGTAGCATTTTCTTTCTTCCAAACAAACACCAATAATTTATTTAAACATAAACTCTCCAAATGATAATATAATGCAGCAAGAGAGTATTTATAAACAAGTGCTAACAGCTCGAAGAGATGCATGAAAAACAGGAGCTAAAAGCACTGCAGTAGCTAGTTAAGAATACTCAACAAATATAAGTGAAGAACATGAGTATTCACATGAAAAAGCGGAGCGTGTCTCTCTCCCACACAAGGATTGCTAGGATCCGAATTTATTCAAACAAAAACAAAAATAAAAACACACAGACGCTCCAAGTAAAGCGCATAAGATGTGAAAGAATTAAAATATAGTTTCACTAGAGATGACCTGATAAGTTTGTTGATGAAGAAGGGGATGCCTTGGGCATCCCCAAGCTTAGACGCTTGAGTCTCTCTGAATATGGTTGGGATGAACCACGGGGGCATCCCCAAGCTTAGGCTTTTCACTCTTCTTGATCACATAATATCACCCTTCTCGCTTGATCCTTGAAAACTTCCTTCACACCAAACTCAAGACAGTTCTCATTAGAGGGTTAGTGCATAATCAAAAATTCTCATATTCTGTAATGATACAATCAATCCCAAAGCTTCTGGACATTAGCTACAGCCACCAATGCTTTGTGGAGCAAAGAAATCCACACAAACACAGTAAAAGAGCGAATGCAAAACAAAAGGCAGAATCTGTCAAAAACAGAACAGTCTGGAATGACGAATTTTTTCGAGGCACTTAAGTTGCTCAGATGGATCTGGCCTAAAATAATGAAAGTTGCGTACATATCTCAGGAATATGCGTGATTTTTCTCAGAATTTTTTGAATTTTCTACAGGGAGATAAGCTCAAATCCGTGACAGCTAAAAATCTGTCACTGCGCAGAAATCCAAATCTTGCATCAACTTTCAATATAGAACTTTACTTGGCACAACATTGCGATAAAATAAAGATACAAAGGAGTTGCTACAGAAGTAACAAAACTCCTTGACTCAAAGAAAACAAAAATAACAGCAAATAAAAACGATGGGTTGTCTCCCATAAGCGCTTTTCTTTAACGCCTTTCAGCTAGGCGCAGAAAGTGAAAATCAAGTGTTGTCAAGAGAAGAAGCATCAACATCATAACTTGCTCTAACAATAGAGTCAAAAGGTAACTTCATTCTCTTCCTAGGGAAGTGTTCCATACCTTTCTTGAGAGGAAATTGGTACCTTATATTACCTTCTTTCATATCAATGATGGCACCAACAGTTCGAAGAAAAGGTCTTCCCAAAACAATAGGACAAGATGCATTGCATTCAATATCCATAACAATAAAATCAACGGGGACAAGGTTATTTTTACTGTAATAAAAACATCATTAACTCGCCCCAAAGGTTTCTTCATAGCATTATCAGCGAGAAAAACATCCAAATAACAATGTTCCAAAGGTGGCAAATCAAGAATATCATAAAGCTTCTTGGGCAAAACTGAAACACTTGCACCAAGATCACACAAGGCATTGCAATAAAAATCATTCACCTTTACCTTAATGATGGGTTCCCAACCATCTTCTAATTTCCTAGGAATAGAAGCTTTAAGTTTCAACTTCTCCTCCCTAGCTTGCAAAAGAGCATTTGTAATATGCTTTGTAAAAGCCAAATTAATAGTGCTAGCATTGGGACTTCTAGCTAATTTTTGCAAGAACATAATAACTTCAGAGATGTTACAATCATCAAAATCAAAATCATTATTGTCAATGGTGGTGGAACCATTGTCTCCAATAGTTTGAAAAATTTCAGCACTTTTATCAGAAAAAGTTTCAGCAGTTTTAGGCAATTTCAAACGCTTTGCAGAAGTAGTAGAGACATTACCAACACCAATAACATTACCATCAATAGTAGGAGGTTTACTAGCATGTGAAACATTAGCATTACTAGTGGTGGTGATAGTACAAACTCTAACTATACTATTCTCTTTTTCAAGTTCTTCCTCTTTTTCCCACCTAGCATGCAATTCAGCCAACATCCTAATATTATTATCAATTCGAACTTGGATGGCATTTGCTGTAGCAAATGACTTAATATCTTTAACTTCATTAGGCATAACTTTCAGTTTTAGAATTTCAACATCATGAGCAAGACTATCAACTTTA
Source organism: Poa pratensis (assembly GCA_947311845.1). Lineage (NCBI taxonomy): Eukaryota > Viridiplantae > Streptophyta > Magnoliopsida > Poales > Poaceae > Poa > Poa pratensis. The sequence goes on along the minus strand of CAMZMU010000044.1, from coordinate 39,018,633 downwards.
GAGACAAGATCATCAATTTTTTCAAACTTTTCCTCAACAGTTTTATTGAAAGCTTTTTGTGTGCTAATAAATTCTTTAAGCATAGCTTCAAGATCAGAGGACACACTTCTATTGTTGCTGTAGGAATTACCATAAGAATTGCCATAACCATTTGAAGGATAAGGCTTATAATTGTTGCTACCAAAATTATTCCTATAAGCATTGTTGTTGAAGTTGTTGTTTTTAATGAAGTTTACATCAACATGCTCTTCTTGAGCAACCAATGAAGCTAAAGGAACATTATTAGGATCAACATGAGATCTACCATTCACAAGCATAGACATAATAGCATCAATCTTATCACTCAAAGAGGAGGTTTCTTCAACAGAATTTACCTTCTTACCTTGAGGAGCTCTTTCGGTGTGCCATTCGGAATAGTTGATCATCATATCATCAAGTAGCTTTGTTGCTGCACCTAAAGTGATGGACATAAAGGTTCCTCCAGAGGCTGAATCCAATAAGTTCCTTGAGGAAAAATTTAATCCTGCATAAAAGGTTTGGATGATCATCCAAGTAGTCAGTCCATGAGTGGGACAATTCTTCACCAAAGATTTCATTCTTTCCCAAGCTTGAGCAACATGTTCATTATCAAGTTGTTTAAAATTCATAATGCTACTTCTCAAGGATATAATCTTAGCAGGAGGATAATATTTCCCTATGAAAGCATCTTTGCATTTTGTCCAAGAATTAATACTATTTCTAGGCAAAGAAAGCAACCATTCTTTAGCTCTTCCTCTCAAGGAGAAAGGAAAAAGTTTCAGTTTTATAATATCCCCATCCATATCCTTATACTTTTGCATTTCACAAAGTTCAACAAAGTTATTAAGATGGGCAGCAGCATCATCAGTACTAACACCAGAAAATTGCTCTTTCATAACAAGATTTAATAGAGCAGGTTTAATTTCATAAAATTCTGCTGTAGAAGCAGGTGGAGCAATAGGAGTGCATATGAAATCATTGTTGTTTGTGCTAGTGAAGTCACACAACTTAGTGTTCTCAGGAGTACTCATTTTGAAAAACAAAATCAAACTGAATTAAACAAGTAACTAATTTTTTTGTGTTTTTGATAAAGAGAGCAAACAAGACTAAATAAAAATAAACTAAGCAAGACAAATAACAAAGTAAAGAGATTGGGTGTGAGAGACTCCCCTTGCAGAAGCAATTCGTTTTCCCCGGCAACGGCGCCAGAAAACGTGTTGGTGGCTCTAGGTTAATAGTGCCAGAAACAATGCTTGTACGTCACACGTCAGTTGGGAACCCCAAGAGGAAGGTATGATGAGTGCAGCAGTAAGTTTTCCCTCAGTATGAAACCAAGGTTTAATCGAACCAGTAGGAAAACGAGGTTTGCTTCGAAGGTGTTGGTGAAGGAGTGTAGTGCGGCGCAACACCAGGGATTCCGGTGCCAACGTGGAACCTGCACAACACAATCAAATTACTTTGCCCCAACTTAACAGTGAGGTTGTCAATCTCACCGGCTTGCTGAAAACAAAGGGTTAAACGTATCGAATGGAAAATGATGTTTGTTTGCATAAAACAGTAGAGAACAATGATTGCAGTAGATTGTATTTCAGATGTAAAAGAATGGACCGGGGTCCACAGTTCACTAGTGGTGTCTCTCCAATAAGATAACTAACATGCTGGGTAAACAAATTACAGCTGGGCAATTGACAATTGATAAGTGCATATAACATGCATGTGTGAGCTGTGGTGTCTACTATGAGATTCATTTGGGCATTACGACAAAGTACATAGACCGCTATCCAGCATGCATCTATGCCTAAATAGTCCACTTTCCGGTTAACATCCGTACCCCTTCCAGTATTAAGTTGCAAGCAACAGACAATTGCATTAAGTAATGTGCGTAATGTAAACAATACATTCATCCTTGAATAAAGCATTGCTGTTTTACCCCTAGTGGCAACAACACATCTACAACCTTAGAACTTGCTGTCACTATCCCAGGTTAAATAGAGGTTGAACCCAACTATCATGCATAAATACCCCCTCTTGGAGTTACAAGTATTCACGTGGCCAAGGCTTCAACAAGTAACGGAGAGCATGCAAGATCACAAATGACATAGACATGATAATATAATATTCAGCTCCACATAGGTATCAATATAAGTCAGATCCCAGCAAACACAACATGTAGCATTACAATAAGATGATCTTGATCATGATAGGCAGCTCACAAGATCTAAACATGATGGCACAAGTGGAGAAGACAACCATCTAGCTACTGCTATGGACCCATAGTCCAAGGATGAACTACTCACGCATCACTCCGGAGGCGGGCATGGCGATGTAGAGCCCTCCGGTGATGATTCCCCTCTCCGGCAGGGTGCCGGGAAGAGCTTCAGAACCCCCCGAGTTAGGGTTGACGACGGCGGCGGCAGCGAATATGTTCTGGATGAAAGGCTCGGTGTTTTAGGGTTTTCGCGTCTCGGGGAATAAATAGGCGAAGGGGCGATGTCGGCGGACCCCCGAGGGGCCCAAACCACCAGGGGCGCGGCTGGGCCCACTGCCGCGCCTGGTGGTTTGGCCACCTCGTGGCTCTCTTCGTCTCTCCTTCGGACTCCGTGTACGTGCTGGAAAAATAGGGACTGGCCTTTTGTTTCGTGCAATTCCGAGAATATTTCCAGAAGTAACTTTCTGAAACCAAAAACAGCAGAAAACAGGGAACTGGCACTGTGGCATCTTGTTAATAGGTTAGTCCCAGAAAATGCATAAAAGTGATACGAAGTGTATATAAAACATGTAGCAAATGGTATAATATAAGCATGGAACAGCAGAAATTATGGATACGTTCGAGACGTATCAGTAAGCAGGCCCTATATGGGCCATTTTCATTGATACATAGGGGAGGTGGGCCACAAACGGACAGGGTTTTTGATCATTCTGACCATTTTTTTGGCCATATATACTCGAGCAATTATCAAGCTCAAATAGCAAAAATACAATTCATAAAAGCAATCCGAATAGTTCATCAAGTACTTATTATTACAATCCAAATAGTTCAAACAAACACAAACAAACAGTTTCAGAAATAATAAATTGTTTCATGCATTACAAACCAAATAAATAAGACAAGTAGTTCATCAAATGGAACTACTGCCCCTGATCACCCTGGTCACCCTGGTTACCGTAGTGCTGCCAGACATGCTCCACCAAATCATTTTGGAGCCGAACATGGGACTCCTTCTCACGAATGTCACGGTGGAAGTCGAGGAACTGAGCAAATGTGGACGGTCCCTGGGGCTGAACCAACTCACCCCGGAACTGCCATGCCTGATCATTCAAGTCCTCGTCGCGTTCGTCCTCCACGATCATGTTGTGCATGATCACGCACGCTGTCATCACCTCCCACAACTGGTCCTTGTCCCATGTCCGAGCAGGATGAGCGCTGCATGATGTGGTTCTTGTAGAACCACTCATCCGAGCTATCCATGGCCGAGGGACGTACCTGAGTAGCCGGGGCGAACGGCCGAACACCTTGTGGGCGGCGTGTCTATCGCGGGGCGCTGTGGACGCTCCTGGCCGCAAGAATCACCGGTGACGGTGGGGAAGCACCTGCTCCGGTGACGGCGGGGGAAGCACCTGCTCCGGTGACGGCGTCCCCGGAATGGCCTGCGGTGCCAAATCGAGGGTGCGACGGCGGGTGGCGGCGAGAGGGGCGGAGGAGGAGGAGATTGGGGTGGGGATGGTCTGATTTGCGGGCCAGGGGCGGACTAGGGAGGACACAAAAGAGCTCCGTTTCGCGTCCGGGGCCGACGCATCGGTGGCCCAAATTTGGGCCAGGGATGCGTCGCGGCGGACCAAAAAACGGACCGCGGTCCGTTTGCGTCGCCCCGTTGGGCCGTGTTTTTGGCCCTCGCGGACACGAACGGATGCGCGCGGACTCGATGCGTCGCCCCGTTGGAGTCATCCTTAAGACTGTACTTGATGCTTCAAATCAATGTATGGGCCTCCTTTTGAGTAACTCCATCCTTTCTCGTTTTGCACTATTGTGCTTGGAGCAGGGAAAGAAGCACAACGTGTTTCATGCATTCAGAGAGGTCCATGCTACATTGATCTCTCTGTTCAGGCTACATCTCATTCTCGGCTAATTTTTTTTTAATAATACATTTTTTTACAGAAATTTGATAAATATTAAGCATTTTGCATAAATTACACAAATAATACGGCCTCGGCCCAGGCTAAGCCGACAGGCACTAATCGGCCCAGGCCTGGCCGATTAGTACTAATCGGCCCAGGCCTGGCCGATAAGTGCCCACTGGGCTAGCCCAGCCGTACCCTGATTAGTACCTTATCGGCCAGGACTGGGCCGATTAGTACCTTATCGGCCAGGCCTGGGCCGATTAGTGCCTGTCGGCTTAGCCTGGGCCGAGGCCGTATTATTTCTGAAATTTTGTGATTTTGCGTAATATTTTTCGAATTTAATTAAAAAAACGTATTATTAAAAAAAATTTAGCTCATTCTCGCGGCAGGGAATTAAGCACTTACGTTTCTTTTTTTCAATTTATTTGTGCTTCGACGAGGTTTAGTTCTGCCACTTTATTGTAAGCGGGAACGGCGTTACACGGTTGGCTCTTCACCGATTGATTTACATGCAAATATATCCTTTTGATCCCACACTAGAGGTTCGCATTGTTGGTACTCTTTACTCTCTGTTTGACAATGCACCGTTTGACACCAATCATTGTCAAGCCAATGACGAGAAAATCATGGAGATCTTGCAAAAAAAAAAAAAAACGTATAGAATACATTTTCCACGGAGCACAAAAAGAAAGTTCCTGATAATATGCTTTGATTTACAAACAGTTATAGGCGACGGACCACAGTTGTGTGAGCAGGCAGAAAACAAATCTCTATCTCTGAGTTTTTCTCCTTTCTATTTCCCCATTCGCGATGTGAAAAAAATACCACGGATCCACCACCGTAACCAGAGTCATTTCTCCAAACCATAGCCGTGACAAAAAAAAGACTCATGGTATCTATTAGCAAGAATAAATGACTGGACACCGCATCTACTCCACCACCGTGACACAAAAAAAACGATCATGGACTCTCCACCCCACAGGCAAAATCTGCACCGCAATAGAAAATTTGAATAATCAAGGCAACAACGGATACATCTCATGCATGGCAGGACTCCGTTAACACTCGTGGACCCAAAGCCACACTATCCACTCCAGCCAAAAACAATGAGGTTGGATACTCTCCATATCTGACGGTTAGTAGGCCATGCATAGCTATCCCCCATGTTAGCAAATCCGCGTCGATATATATATATATATATATCATGTGTTGTTCCATATCACTAGGACTAAGTTTTATAATTAATGTAAATAAGAGATGACAACCACACCAATAATGTGTTATATATAGTAATCATTAAATACCTGTTAGATATAGTTGATGGAAATACATTTGTAAAACATGGTCAAAATTAGTAATAGAATTAGATGGGTGAAATAGCAAATGATATATAGAAAATATATTCGAAACACTATGAATAGAGATAGAGAGTGGAATTTTAATAATGTCGTTTATCAGTGTAAGCCCCACCTTAGGTATATACATATTTAACATCTCGACACATTAGAGTGAGGGTATAAAATGTAATGACAAACATGTCAGAACTTTAACTAATTGTCATATTATTTTACAAAATATGATGCAGTAAGAGTATATAAATTGGTGTATTTGTTTGCCACTTCACAAAACATGATCGGTGTGCATGACTGCATACATACACAATTTGACATCAATTTATATCATTATTGTAGTTATAATAATTTCCACGCATGATGTAATTAATAACTATCGTCCAAACAGTGGGGGTTCGGGTGATATGCAGATCACATATGTGCGAGAGCCATGTATGTCTGTATATGGTATGTTGTGCGAGTATATTGCATATTCTTTCGTAACTCATGTCTCGTACGTTTGACTATTTATGACATCACATCCATATGTGCGCATTAGCTCGTGTCTACCCATACATAAATGCTAAAATCAAATTTTATGTGTAGCTTCAGAGACGCGAAAGATGACCTTTTATATTTTGGGAAGGAAGAGCACAAAGACTTGGTTCCATTATTTAAAACTCAAATGTAAAATAAGTTACACATCATGCAATATAGTAAAACCAAGACTACAATATCAACTATTCAAATTATACAAGTCTAGGCTGCTTACAGGCTTATGTCGATTTGTGTTATGCAGCGTATTTAGCATGTTGTCATAGAAGGTATATAAACTTAATAGACAACTAACACAATATTTATTAGGGTTGTATCTGTATTGAATATTTGTTACTCATGCATACATGTGACTGGGATAGCAATTTTTTGGGCTATAACTCGAGTGAAGTGTTTTATGTTTGCTAAGTTAAAACCACTCTCTTTTTATTAACTATTACGACACATAAATAAGACACTCATAAAATCATGCTAATAAATCTGCATTGGAAGAGGCCTCATGTACCACTAACTGAGCCGTAGATTGGAGAGATATAAACTACTATGTAGATGCGGTTCTAAAAATATATGGACCACGAACATGGAGATTATATAAATCCATGCGGGGTCACCGTGAAAATCTGAGTAAGAAATCTCACAAATAGTAGGACCGGATTAGAACAAATGAATTAGCAGTTAGTTCAAATTCTTTCAGCAACTGCTTTGAAATATTCCATTCTTGTAGCAGCCACCACTTCGCTTTTACCCTCAAAATAATGAGATCCCACATTCATTTAATAATAAAAATGTTATGAATCAGTAAATCTTAGCGAGTTCTCTAAAAAAAATTCCAAGAAAAATACACTCATCAGTTCACTGCATTGATATATTTGTAGGCACAAAATTCTAATTCATAATGCTAAATCAAAAAAGTTACATACGGCACCGATCCTTATAATGAAAATTTTATTTTAAACTTTATACCACAATTCGAAACGGATATTTTACATTTCATCTCAATACCCCGTGCCAAAGCCTACTGGTCACTGACCATATATGGGTAGTTTCTCTGATTCTTAATCACCTCAGAGCTTTAATACCTGAAAAGGACAGGGTTCCAACTACCACGATTTTCAAAAAGGATTCTAACTACCAAAGGTTCTGTTTCTAACTCTTTCCAGAAATGGAATGACCTTTCTCGTGGTTGAAGAGACATGGTGTCTTCAGCCACAAGTGCCGTAATTCAAAAGGAAATTTCCGTTGAAAAGGCACACGATTGTACTCCGCTGTGATAAGCAGTCCTCCCCGCCTGAATATTTCAGTAAGCAGCAAGAGTTGCAAAGTTCACGCAAGGAGTGAGGAGAGGAATCGGCGCCACAAAGAAAAATAATGCAGACTGACAATTTAGATCAGCAACCGGCGACAACATAAGTCACTCCAACGGTGGTCACACACTACAGACGTGCCATTAGAGTCTCCACCATGCAGCGGCGCTTAATTAGACGCTTACTATGTATTAAGAATAGATTGAACGAGATAAAATAGATAGTCAAGCACTTACTGCCCAACGCCGGGAGCTTAATTAAGGCGATAAAGACGATAATTGAACGGTTCCACGCGCCTCCGATTCGCTCGCTCGTGGGAGAAAAGAACTGTGCCACGCCGATCGAGTGCCCGGGATTGAAGGTACCAATTGCCCAGGATGAGAATCGTGGCAATTTAGACACTGGTGACCTCGAGACGAACAATAACATAAAATGAATCTCCGGCGAAACTATTTCACGCCTCTAACCCTTTTGGGTAGCTCCTAATGATCGCGCGCTACACTCTATGGGGTAGCGCCTTACTGGCTGTTCTGAGAGTTTATTATAAACTGTGCTGCTATGTAGACAAAAGTATTGAGCTGGCCAGATGGTCACAGCGTTGCGTGAGGGATTGCGAGGTTGTGGGTTCGAGTCCCCGACGCGCACTATTTTTCGTTTTTTTTGTGTGGACAGAACTTAAGGGTCGAGGGCGGCAGCTGGCAGGGTCATGGGCGGCGATGGCCGGTGGCGCGCGGGGCCGCGGGGGCAGGCGGCGGCGGCCGGTGGCGCGCGGGCGGCGGCCTGTGGCGCACAAGGCCGGGCGGGCGGCGGCGCGCACGGGCCTAGCGGCGGCGGCTGGTGGCGGCCCGAGACAGGGAGGGCTGTCCAAAAAAAAGGGAAAAATAGTGCATTTCGGGGATTCAAACCGGCGACCTCACAATCCTCAAGCAACACTGTGACCATCTGGCCAGCTCGATACGTATGTCTACATAGGAGCACAGTATGTAATAAACTCTCAGAATAGCCATAAGTATAGCGCCTTATGATCGGATGTGTAGCGCCTGACCGTAAGGCGCTACCCCGTAGAGTGTAGCGCCCGATCGTAAGGCGCTATACTCATGGCTGTTCTGAGAGTTTATTATAAACTGTGCTGCTATGTAGACAAAAGTATCGAGCTGGCCAGATGGTCACAGCGTTGCGTGAGGGATTGTGAGGTCGTGGATTCGAGTCCCTGAAACGCACTATTTTTCGTTTTTTTTTTGACAGAACTTAAGGGTCGAGGGCGGCAGCTGGCAGGGTCATGGGCGGCGATGGCCGGTGGTGCGCGGGGCCACGGGGGCAGGCGGCGGCGGCGCACACGGGCCTGGCGGCGGCGGCTGGTGGCGGCCCGAGACAGGGAGGGGCTGTCCAAAAAAAAAAAGGGAAAAATAGTGCATTTCGGGGATTCAAACCGGCGACCTCACAATCCCTCAAGCAACCCTGTGACCATCTGGCCAGCTCGATACGTATGTCTACATAGGAGCACAGTATGTAATAAACTCTCAGAATAGCCATAAGTATAGCGCCTTATGATCGGGCGCTACACATCTGGATGTGTAGCGCCTGACCGTAAGGCACTACCCGTAGAGTGTAGCGCCAAATCGTTAGGTGCTACCCGAAAGGGTTAGAGGCGTGAAATAGTTTCGCCGGAGGTTCATTTTATGTTATAGTTTCGGCTCGAGGTCAGCTATGTCCAAATTGCCGAGAATCGTAGCGCCAGCTTTTGGTTTTACCCTCTGGGTCCTGTAGCTTTGAGGCCTAAATAATACTAGTAGGTAATTCCAGAGCAGCAATGGAACTCAAAATACAGCTAAACGCCAGCTGCACGCGTGGTTCCCTCCTATGAGACACACACTAAGTTGACCTTAATTTACTATATATCCACCCAAAATAGTCAAGGGCCTGCCACTCCTTACTGAAAGTGAGCTCTTTATCTGGATATAGTACCTGCTATTTCAGATAATCCTATATGCCTCTTTTGTGCAGGTCACATTTAAATAATATTTTTTCAGTAATCCATAAACAACCCATAAAATCTAACATATTTATAGTGCATTTTATTATTTTCTTTTGTGTATTTTTAAAATACAATTCGAACTCCTTCAAATAAATAGGCTCCATGGAGTTTGGGATCCAAAAGGCCCTAATTCATAAATCACACACCAAAATTCCCTTCGAATTGGAAGCCATTGCTTTTCACGGTGTGTTGTGAAAAAAAAACTACTTGTGTAGCAAGTGCATTGTTGATTTGATACATGATTAATCCATGAAAAAGTCCCACATTCCGAACACACACTTGTTAGTTTTTTTTTTGCTAAACACAGTACAACGAAAGCGCTCATATACACGCGCACACACTCACCCCTATGAACGCACGCACGCACATCCTACCCCTATGAGCACCTCCGACAGACCGAGTCGGCGAGTCGAGTCTTGAGATTGACGAAGTCACCACAGGCGCCTCGCTGTCGACGGGAACGTCGCCTCCCACTGAAGAATATTCCGCCTTAAATGGGAAACACCAGCGTCAAACCTGGGGTTTGAACTCTGATGAGCTGGGAGTACAATCATCTTGCCACAGGCAAGTTCTCACACACTTGTTAGTTATTACCAGCATTTTCCCATGTCTCGCGTGTTGTTCTCCTCGCCGACGTGCGAACGCTGCTGAGTGCAGTGAGAACGGAGAAGCATCGTGGGTGTTAGTAATGGCCATATAGGTCTATTTCGAGAAAATGATCAACAAAAACATCAGCCGTCAGGTGAGGGATGGCCCAGACTAAGTCGAGAGACACGGCGTGGATGGTAGAGTGGAGCCGTGAAATCCGTCCAATTTGTCTGTCCTGGATCGGGAGATTACGCTAAAAACAGATCGATCCTGGAAGTCTGGCGAGCATCATTCATCGCCACGAGACCCTGTCGTCAATCTATCGAATGCATCGATCGGTGAAGTGCCCATGCTGCCTCATACACGCCTGCGGGCAGCGGGCCGGCCAGCAAATATATCGCTATCAGTTCAATCATCGGATAGTTTTTTTTTTTTTTGAGTATATGTCAACGGATAGCCGATTAATTTCAGAATCACCATATGATCACCGAGTGCACGGCGTCTCCACGAGCCCAGCCCACATGAGCAAAGTGAGCGATCCGGTGGCAAGGGATCGCTTGGGCAGCAGCGAGGAGCACCCCCGAGCGGGGGGTAACAGGCCAGACTCTGGCATGCACCGAATAGGCCCGTAACCAAACAACATTAAAGTCCCAAAAAAAACCTTAGCCTTGTCAGACAGGTGTTGGACATATATTTATATATAGGATGTACAAAGTGTGAAAGTAGGATAAGTGAGGTAGAAAAAATTAGGTGAGGGACCATCTTATTTGTACTATTCTATTTATCCCACTAATTCGACTTTTACATCCTTGGACATATCTGGCACCAATCCGGCCCCCACGCTGCAGAAAACCACGATCACATTGTCTAGCAAGAAAATTGCCGGACAGCCCAGCCGCGCAAGTGCAGGGTATATAGAGCGTAAAATGAGCTAAGTAATAGTGCGGTATCTCTATACTCAAGAAAGTAAGAAAAAGGTACCACTATTCTTCACTTTCTCCACTTTAAGATAGTCCATTTCATTTGTATGATCTACGATCCTCTACACTTATACTAGCAAACTGAAAGGTGTAAAAGACTTGGCCGCCTGATTAGTTTCCTTTAATCTTACCTTCATCAACTATCAAAGTATATAATTACAACATCGATGCCTTTTCACCCCCGACATGTAATTTTTAAATTCTACACGATAATGTTTAAGTTAAATCGAACCCAAGTGCATAAATTGGGATGTAATCAAAATTGAGCAAACACTAAAAAGCATGTCTCGTCGGAATCGTCTTGTTGCCGCCAAGGGAAACCAAGTCCTAGTTGGTGACCTAGAAAATCATGGTGGTGGCACACTCACGGATATGATGTTAGGTTGCGGGAGAGGAGAGCTCACGGGACGATGTCGAGTTAGACCATGAAGGCGGCGCATGGAGATGAGCCGCGGGTCGGAGAAGATCACAGATTGGACAACCGGTGGGTTGGGAACTACTTTTAGAGCTTTGGGGGTGGGTAGGACCTGTCGGATACGACGTGGGTGACATGTCCGGCCAAACAACAAATCCGCCCCGGATAACCAGACATTTGGGTTAGCTATATATGGGTCCGACTAGGTTTTTCTTTTCTGTCGGCCTCATGTCTGAGTTGTGCGCCGGGGCGTATAGAGAGGAAGTGAGGATCCTCAGAGTTATTAGCCAATAATATGTGAGTTGAAAATAATGAATATTTTATATAATTTTTGTGACCCCACACTTCTTTTGGTTCGAGGGAGTTCAAGTCAGTCCAAGAGGCTTGAACATCTACATATGGTTCACGTGCCACCAACCCTAGCTAACACGAGGACGCGCAGTGGCGCGATGGTTGGGTTGTGGCAGTGGCCACCCCACCCGCCCGAGCTCGACCCCCAGCGGGAGCAAGTTTCACTGTAGCTATACTGTAGCAAATACACTGTAGCTGTACTGTTCACTAGGGGCAGTGTAATTCTTTGCTGGCCTCTCTCAGCACGCATTCGAGCCACAGCGATAGGAGTCACAAAACGCGTGGGGTTTGTATAGATCTGTAGGTCTTAGCTTGCACACTAGGGTGTGTGTGGTGTTGTGTGCGTGCGTGTGGTGTGAGTTGGTATGTTAAATTCGGATACTACAGCTGTACCAATCCAGAGGCATCAAAAAAAAAAACCTAGCTAACACGATGTTTGCCAGGTCACTTCTATTTGTTTTCTCTCTTGGCTCCCGATACGGCAATGCCGTTTCTTCCTCCTTCAAACAACGAGCCTCCAACGACCCACAAAACCAAGCAACCCCGCACGCCAGCGCAAGGCCCGTAGAGAGCGCGACAGCAGGATTCCCTCGTTGCTCCCGTCGGTCCTCTCGACCCCCGCCGCTCTAGATCTCGCCGACGTCGCTGGACTTGGTTTCGCCGAGCTCTTGGGGTCCTGCAGGTCGCCGGGAGGGCTATAAATTAAGCGGGGGCGGCCTCGACATTGGGTTCTTCAAGTCCCCTTGCTGGAAGAGGAGGTCTTGCTTCCTTGTTCCCCATGTGAGTGTTCCTAATCCCCGGCTTCAGGGGGTCTGTTCTTTCTGAAAATCATGCGTTTCTCCTGTATAAAGAAAGCCAAGAATTGCTCCATCTTGACTGCGAATTAAGTACACGCGCAGGCAGCTAATCTATTCTCTGTATGCTTTTGTTGGATTAGAATGGCTGCGGCTACATCTCACCATGCAATAGTTTCTACACAATCCCACCGGTGGAATGTAAGGTGCTCTAGATTGGACAAGAGAATGGCCAATGCGGGTTTGGTTTCAGTTAGAAGTTGCTGCTCAGGTGACCGCAAATTGGGGTTGGTTTGTGCATCGGGCTCAAAGTCTTCGGCCGTTGACCCCGTTCAGCTACCCTCGAATGGCAAGGGTCTGGGTGACCACTGCCCTACGAAATCAAGTAAATTTCACAGATTTATCAGAACGAACTCACTATTCGGGACCAGTATGTAGTTCTCTGAAGATGTTATACTATGTTATACTTGTCTGTCTGCAGGCGAAAGTTCCCTTATACTGATCCGGCATGGTGAATCAATGTGGAATGAGAAGAATCTCTTTACTGGCTGCGTCGATGTGCCCCTGACACCGACGGGTATTGAGGAGGCCATCGAGGCAGGTAAGAGATTATGCAACATCCCAATCGATGTAATATTTACTTCGGCCATGATTCGTGCACAGATGACCGCAATGCTTGCCATGATGCAGCATCGTCGCAAGAAGGTTATCTATCTTTCCTTTGCTGGATTCATTTTCTATAGATCCACTGCCCTGGGGCAATCATGTTGAGGGGCCTGATTCTGTATTTGCAGGTTCCAATCATCATGCATAATGAGAGCGAACAAGCTCACAGTTGGAGTCAGATATTCAGTGAAGATACAAAGAAGCAATCCATTCCTGTCATTGCAGCTTATCAATTGAATGAACGGATGTAAGAGTTACCCCCTGTTATGCTATAATTTGCTAGTTAGGTAATGCACATAGCAGCTTCAGAGTTTTGTCTCTTGAAACATCCCATATGACTTTCTAGGTATGGTGAGTTGCAAGGCCTTAATAAACAAGAAACTGCAGAACGGTTTGGGAAAGAACAAGTTCATGAATGGCGTCGTAGTTATGATACTCCTCCTCCAAAGGGCGAGAGCCTAGAGATGTGTGCAGAGAGAGCCGTCACTTATTTCAAAGATCAGGTAACAATATGCCTGGGTTATTGAACGGTGCATTATCTACTTGAGCGATTTAAACCTCTACCTCTTGTTGTCTGTAGTCTATACGATAATATGTGGCTTTAATGAAAGAAAAAGAACTTCTATGTCACATGACTCACAAGCATCAAAAGCTATGCTGAAGACTATACAGTAATGCAGTATTATATTACTAATTTCGTATCTGTTGTTAGAATTGCCAACCTGATGTCAAATTTTGGACCAAAAAAGTTTTAGTTTATTCTGTACTTGAACTGGACGAAAACAGTTTTGGTTTATTCTGTACATGAGCTGTTATTAATTTCCCATCTAACCTTCTAAGGGATTGTCTCATAGGTTGTTCCTCACCTCATAGCCGGAAAACATGTGATGGTTGCTGCACATGCAAATTCACTTCGATCAATTATAATGCATTTGGATAAATTGACTTCTCAGGAGGTGATCTAATTATTGTATATATAATCCTGTTCCACCTTCCCTTTGATTTGGTTTCTTCTTGCGTTGTGCTGAATGTGGGAGTGATACTCTCTTCTTCAGGTAATCAGCCTCGAGTTATCAACAGGCATTCCTATGCTTTACATCTTCAAGGAAGGGAAGTTTGTTAGACGGGGCAGCCCAGCAGGACCTTCTGAAGCCAGCGTTTATGCTTACACAAAGGTCAGGGTCTTCTCAATTTTCAAAGACTGATGTGTTCATAAAACAATTTGCTGATCCACATATATGTTAAAACAAACTGATAAAACATCAATAAAGGGATAGAACTGTCCTATTGGCTCATCTCAATTTCTTAATGGTCTCAAGTTCATCTTTGTACACAATTTTAACCAGAAGTCAAGTTAACTTAAAATTTGCTTTAATAATGTATTAATGCAAACTTTGTGATTGACAACATTGTACATTTGTTAAATGTGGAAAGAAACACATAGAAGCATTTGATTGGAGTAAGGTAGGCCTTTAATTTGATGCTGACAACTTCCATGCTATGCCCAAACAATGTTTAAATATGTTGTTAGTACTCTTGTTTACAAGGTTAACCTTTATATATAACCTTTAGTTGTATGACATAATCTTGTATTTGTTAGTTGATGTTAATTTCATACTGGGCATTTTTAAATATTTAGGGCTTCTGTTTTTCTGATCTTCTTGTTTAGCTCGTGCTTTTATACGTCGTTTTTAAGACTTCTTTCTTATGCAGAACTTGGCTCAATACAGGCATAAGCTTGATAGTATGGTTCAGTAAAAGGTCAGTAAGTTATAAGAATATAATGTTCGACAATCAATGAATATTCAAATATGGCTATCCGCTAAATTTATGTTTCGTATCTGGGTGTATTTTCAGGTTTTGTAGATTAGGAGTGATACGAATATTTGTCGAATATGCCATTGTTACTGGTTAGGTAGAATTTCAGATCACCACCATTTCTTGGGATTTACAAGGGAATCGTCACCAGGAAACTTCCTTCTGTAACAATGAAATCTATGTTATTGGTCTGGGGGTAAATGAAGCGCCCCATCTTGTATATTAAATCGAATTTATTGAAGAGGGTTATACAATTAATTGTCAACAATTTTGTTTTCTCAAACCTTATGTTGATAAACTAGACCATATAAACATGTAGGCCTATTCAATTCCTAATTTCTTTTATTATGAGGATATAAGTCTAATTCATAACAAGCTAGTGAGAAAAATTCCTTGCAGACCTGCTTTACATTCGAAGAATCGCATATGAAGTAAACAAAAATAAAATTCCAAAAGTGAAATCGCATATGATAACCAAAGGTTGCCCCTTCTCTAGCCAGGAGATAGCATGGACCCAATTAATTAAATTAAGGGAAAATTGGTTTTTTACCCAGAAGTTGAGCAGCCTTTGGTTTTCTACCCAAAGTTGATTGTCAATTGGCGAAATATCCTCCAGGGATTCCGATGCAAATAAATCAACACTTAGCATCTGAGTGTAAAGAACAAGATTCACCTAGCAATCGTTCGAAACAGAAACATCAGTCTGGTAGCGAGTTGCTATGGACTGGCCGGCCGGCACATCCAAAACAAGCTGCAGCGACCAACGTACATGTATATTTTCCGCTAGGTGCTAACTAGTTAAAATGATCCAACTATAGAGTAAGCCTAACAGAGCGTATGGCTGTATAGCAGCATACATATTACACATGTATCTATGTTCTTTTTTTGAAAGGTAATACGATTGTCATTAATAAAAGAACAAGATACAAAGCACGTACACACCGATCTTACAGATCTGTAAAGATAGGATAATCCTATGTGACAAATCAACGCCTATCTCTCTCCTTCGGCACCACCAAAGCAGACATCAAAGTGAAGGCAGACAGATCACCTCTTCACCTGAGCTCGACGCGGCTCCATCGTTGATCAACAACTTTACGGACCTCCAAAGTAGTTTGCCAGAAGCAAAACCATTGCCGTTGAACGAATCAGACCGGGGCAACATGTCCCCGGACACGCCATCAAACTCCAGAAGTGACACCCCCATACGACTACGACGTCGAAGGAGCAAGCCAGAACTGTCAGCCTCCATCCACGATCCCAGCACATGATACACCATCTTCCAGCTGTCATCTGCGCAGACAACCGTCTGCACGTACTCCTGGACGACACATCCTTCCTGCTCCACCATGAAGTCGGAGAGAACGCCGAAGCAACTGGGACAAAGCAGAAGGAGAGACACACCTGATGGGGTCGCCACCGCCGCCTCGCCGACACCATCCATGAACCCTAAGTTCGCCAATCTGAGGGATCGACAAACACACGATGCCATCAAATCCGAGACGCCGTCATGAAGGACACTGCAGGTGTGGGAGTGGAGTTGCGACAAACTTATTCGTCTGGGCGTCGCTCCCACCACCCAAACGACGCACCACGACCTACAAAACCAAACCCTAAGTACAGAGCGGAGGAACCGGATCCCCCCTCCCTCCCGCCGCGAGCAGCAGGCGGAAGGAGAGGGGACCAACAAGCTCGCGGGCGGAGATTGGGTGAAAAAGCTGATCGCCTCCCGATCACCTCTGGCGGCTGACCTAGGAGCGAAACTTGTGAGTCCTGTTAGTCCACGACTGATCCCATCGATCAATCCAGTTGTACCACGGTATGTATCTATGTTATTTAATTACCCAGAAGTTGTACTACGATCCAACTATTATGTATACATATACCCTGCATACAATGTTGCATTCATACTTCATAGGTACATATATCAGACCAAAGAACAATAACTCAAGTGCGGACATGCATGTATTAATCGATACACTCGATGTACGGCAAAATACAATAGCAAAGGAAACCAGGAAGCTAGATTTGTTGTCGCGGTTTTGTGACGATTAGGATTAACTACAACAGCGTTAGAAAGAATACAGCCGGACGGCGCCGGTCGGCAGCGACGCCGGCGGGGACGGCATCTGCTACTCCCAGCGGCAATTAATACATACTGGGTATTTTACCAAGGTACCTCCAACTTTGGGTAGATGACCAAAGGCTGCTCAACTTCTGGGTAAAAAACCAATTCATGCATCTTGGTTCATAACAACTTGGAAAATATGCAAAACAACTTGTGAATGTCTAATTAAAATCTGAACATTTCCTTCTGTGTTTTTTAACAAGCTTTCATGTTCCAGTATTATAATTAGTTTTGGTGTTTGTATAGTACATACTTCAATGTTTCTGCTCTAGATCTCAGTTCGTATGAAGATTTAGGATCTGGCCATGTAGCATCAGCTTTTAGTGAAATCTCGGACATGGAAGATGGAGGCACAAGAATACCTTTAAGTGTATACTTATATTGAGCATCTGCTCCCTATAGAGTGCTCCTTTCAGATTTACGTCTGGGCTTATTCCATACATGCACCTGCACCCTATGCATGTAAGTCTCCTAGTTTTGGCTTAGTTTTCCTGGGTAAGATAAGCGTACAAAATATGGACTTCTTTTTGAATAAAATGTAGGGCTTAGAAGAAATATGTATCTATTTTTTTGTAATCTTTGATGTAGTACTAACTGATTTTAGGTTGTTTGTAAATATGTTGGAGCAACTTGATCCTTAGCAAAATAGCTTGTAGCTCATTTCCTGTTAGGTAAAATGCTTGTTATGAGCAAGGTTTTGGTTACCGGTCGGAAAATCTAGTTACCGCCTAGTAACCGGATATCCCGAGCACCCCCGGGAAACCAATTTACCAAGCAAAAAATATCAAACTTTTTGAATGTTTTGAATTTAAACTAAATAACATTGTTAAACAAACGATATCTTGTGTAGTTTAATCGTAAGCAATTGTAGCGCAGTGACAGCACCGTTGCATTGCCTGCTTGAGGTCCCGGGTTCGAGTTTCACTAGGCCAATCCTTTTTTGTTTTAAGGATTAATATGTCTATCGATACAGTATATATACACGTAATAACGCAAAAAATACGAGTTGATAAAACTCGAACACAGGACCTGGTATGTGGTACGTGATGGCAGTAAGGTCAGACCACTGCTATAGTCATTCATGCGAGAGCTTGGAGTTTTAAAGATTATTAGCAAGTTCTTGATAATTTTGAATTCAAAGTTCAATTTTTAAATTTGTCCGGTAACCGCTCTGGATTTCTCTGTAACCGCGGTAACCGGAAATTCCGAGCCCCCTCGGAAAAAAAAATCTGTCGGGAACCAAAACTTTGGTTATGAGTAGAGTTGTATCCAGCAGGAATGAATGTGGCATTGTGTCTATTTAGCTGTTGGCTGGTCCCAATGGCTAACAAGACTTGCCTATGTTTTCTGTCCTGCCCAGGCTGTCCCTTGGACATATAGCCTATAGGGACAAAAAGTGTGGAGGCCGGTTGGAGATGATCTTACCATCTTAGCCTGTTCAATGCAAGAGGGGTGCCACTTTATGTGAAATGGCACAAAACGTTATTCAGTTTACATGATACCGAGTTTGGGACGAATGGCAAACTAGCTCATATAAACCTATTTCAGTTTAAAGAAAGAGATGCAAATTCACATCAAACACCATGAAGGATTAATTAGCAAAAAAACATGAAGGGTCTACTTTGTTAGAACATGTACATATCTTGGTATTCATCCTGACTTGATCTCTGTTTGTTTAACTTGATCGTCCAGAGGTCAACACCTTCGTACTTACTCACAGCCTCTGCAAGGTCAGTACATATACTTGCAAAGATCAACATAAAAACCTGGGGAAAAATGCTAGCATAGATCTCTCACCATTTTTATTTGCTTTTCTTGTGTATTCTAATGGCCTAAAATGTAAAAACATTGGCCCTGATTTATTCCTTTCGTATACATAAGATGCTGGAAAGTCTATACTAGACCTGAATCCTGATATTGTGCATTACTTACCGAGTTAATGGCACCCGCAGTCACGCAACTCGTCACGTATGTGCACTTAAGTCACACTTCTCCAGAACGTGATTTTTCGGTCACACATCTGGACAAGTGGGTGCACGCAGGTCTCTGGGCCCACGTGTCAGTCCGTTTTGGACGGTAAATTTTCAGAAAACCCCCTGGAGTAATATAATTTTACAAAATGGTACAAAATTAGAAGGACCATTTTGTAAAATTAGGAGGACCATTTTGCGAAATATCTAAAAATACAGGAGGTTTTCTGTAAAATTACTTGTCCATGTCAGCACTCCCGCAACGGAAAACGGTCTGACACGTGGGCCCAGAGACCACCGTGCACCCACTTGTCCAGATGTGTGACCAAAAAATCACGTTCTGAAGAAGTGTGACTTAAGTGCACATACGTGACGAGTTGCGTGACTGCGGGTGCCATTAACTCTTACTTACCTCCTTGGGGGTAAGAGTAAATTAGTAATGCCATCGATTGGATAATGAGCAATGAACGGTTCGAAATCATGTAGGGCAATGCAAATATTACTAGTTGGTAGGACTACCGGCCGGGGCCTGACTTCTTGAGCGACAAAATGTGATTCACCAACTTGTCGATGTTGAGACGAGACGACCCAGCTTCGGTGATGGCCTCAGCTGCTCTGTTTCTGAGCTCCCGAGCTCGCTCCCTCATCACGTCTCCCTCCTTGCTCTGCATCAGCCTTCGGATGGCCTCCTCCACTTTGCTCCTCTCAAGCTCGCAGTCGAGCACGAGGCCGGCCCGCCACACGTGCTCGACATACCTCGCGTTGCCCATCTGGTCGCCGAAGTATGGCCGGCACAACATCGGCACGCCCCCGCACACGCCCTCCAGCGTTGAGTTCCACCCGCAGTGTGTCCAGAACCCGCCCACGGCGGCGTGCGTCAGGACCTCCTCCTGCGGCGCCCAGCTCACGATCATACCCCGGTCTCGGGTCAAGGCGCCAAACCCGTCGGGTAAGGTGACCTGCGCGACGCCACGGACGAGATCCGACCGGAGCACCCAGAGGAACGACTGATCGCTGTTGGCGATGCCCCACGCCGCCTCGACCAGGTCAGCGCTGGTCATGTTCGCCAGGCTGCCGAAGCTGATGTAGAGCACGGACGCCGGGGCCTGCACGTCCAGCCACTCCAGGCAGGCACGGTCTTGCAGCAAGAGGCTGCTGGACGCCGCCAGTGAGATCTTGTGAAGCGGGCCGATGTCGAACACGGGCAGGCCGAGGTCTTGCCGGGTCGTCGCCAGCTCGTCGGTCTCGAGGGCGTCGAATGTGTTGAGTATGAGCCCTGTGGAAGTCCTCACTGCCGCAACGGCCCGGGACAAGAGCTTGCACATGAGATCGTGCTCCTCGCAGCTTCTGCCGATGGTCATCAGGTCCCGGACGCGGTATGGTGGAAGTTCCCTCACCGGTGCATCCAGATGCGATTCTGCTCACGAGTCAATCACGGTAAAAGAGATACAGTAGTTAAGATCATGCATTATATGTAACTAAGATGCAACGGAGGCACTATGCTTCTGGAGCAGGCACGTTCATAGGGGAGGTCTATGAACAAACCTTGAGCTGGGAGGTAACCCTTGTCGCAGAGCATCGGATTCGCCGTAATGTTGCGGAAGCAGGCGGTGCTGCCTGTGCGCAGCGCCAGCGTCGGCACGCCTTGCAGCCGCGCCACGTCCATGAGAGTCAGCAGGTGCGCGTCGGCGACTATGCACGCGACGTCGTCCCTGGCACCAGGTGGCTCCAACAGGGCTGCCAGGCGCTCTCGGAACGGCGCCTCGCAGGAGCTGTTCATGGTGAGGACGCGCTCCACGGTCACTTTCGCCGTGTCGGGGCTGCCCGCCGGCATGCCATCAGGAACTGGGACGAAGTCATAGGCGGGGTAGCGGGACGGATCGGGCGCGTTGAAGTGGGAGTGGAAAACGGTGACGGCGAAGCCACGCACGTGGATAAGGCCGGCGAGCTGGAACATGGGGTTGATGTGGCCTTGGTACGGGAGAGGGAAGACCAACACGCGGCGGCCGCGCATACCGCCGGTGGCAGTGTTTCCTTCCGGTGCCATGGAACCGATGGCTATCGGTGGCATCATGTGTGTATTTCACTACCAGGATAGGTAGTTAGCACTTGCCACACTGATCAAGAGAGGTGCATGCATATCTGAATCCGATATATGTTCCAACCAAGGTAGACAACAACAAATTGGACTCATTTTCCTTTTGACGGATTTGGAATCTGGGAAAAGAGGACAACTCAGATGGAGTCTGGCAAAGTAACTCCAAATCTGCAATTATCACAACTGTACAGGTTGACAAATCACAAGTTTCCAATTAACCTATAATATTTGTCTTCGGAAAATGGGGGAAGTAGCAGGTCATATTAGGAGTTCAGGACACATTTCAGATAGTAGTGTGCATTGTGCCGTCAAGGTTCTTCACTTGGTTGCATTTATTGACTTGTGTGCGGATGGGCACTTCTTTAATTTCGTCACATGCATTACTCTCTTCTACTCTCTCCGATCCGTAAGAAATATCATGTTTTAATGCTTGATACATCCGATTTGACAACAATTACTATGTATTAGAGGGAGTAACAAAGTGTGATGGTACGCCTTTGATACGATTGCACGACGTTGTCAAGTGGTTAACTTAGTAAAGATCCAGAGACAATTGCCAAACTTAGTAAAGATCTGGAGACAATGAGCTAAACTTAGCAAAGGCTCGCTACACACCCTCATCTAGCTTAAAGAGGCAAATTGTCAAACCATGCATTTTGGTTCATACCACCCTCGGGATAGGTATTGAATTTCAACTACTTTGTAAAAAAGCTGGATTGCAGGGTTTTGTTTTCGAGGACGTACCAATCCACCGCCGGTTGACACTGAGTTTTTGGGCACCTTGACACACATCGTCAGAAACTAGGCTAGAGGAGAGGGTCGGATTTAGTTTTGCCTCCTCAACATGGACTGCGACATATCACTCAACGAACTGTGTGCCATGTTCAACTTTGTCAACCACGACAATCTCTTGTGATCCGACCGCCATGGACGTGCCAAGAATAGCAAGGAGAAGCGCATAGCCCCCGATCTTTTGTGAGCCAACCACCATGGACCTGCCAAGAAGAGTACGGAGAAACACAATGACCCCCAGTCTCGTTTGTTCGAAAGAGAAAGAAAACCTAGCAAGGTAGCTCCACACAAGTGGGCCTTACTCTCACGGTGCCGGGCGGGCGGCGGCGAGGAGGAGAGAGAGGCTAGAATCAGAGAAGATGGGGGTTCTCAAGGAAGGGGTAGTCTCACTTACTATTTTTGGGTCAAAATATAGAGACCCAAAATTAATGGTATGAGAGTGTTTTTCCAAACACAATGATAGGTACACCCGCGGCGCTATTCAGATCTCCATTTTCGTGCTGAGATTCGTGTGTGAACTTTTTTTCTAACAAACAAAAGAACATAATAATTTAGAACTTATAAGTCAACTATGTATTGGAACTATAATGTATTACAAATATATTGTAGCTCCAGTATACCATTGACGTGCAATTTTCAAGCTTTTATTTTCCTTCGTTTGGGAGAAGCAAAAAAAAGTTCACGCATAGATCTAACGCGAAAAATAATGACGGTCTGGATATGGACGTGTACCTATCACCAAACATAACTCTCCTGCTTAACGGTATATCCTGTTAAAAAAAAAACGTATCCGTTCGTTATTTCAGCTGCCACTTTCTCGGACTCCGAATTACTAAACCTACCGGTTCGTCGAACTGGATCCTGATTCCGATCCGACTCGGAGACGTCCTCACATCTTTGGGTCCTGCCACACCGTCTTTAAATAGCCCATGAACCCAAGAGGCACCAGTGCAGAATAAGAAACAGCGCGATTTAATCCTCCCTGCTTGCTTCTCCTGCAAACAGGATCAACTACGGCCGACAGAGCGATGAGCTTCGTGGATCTCGAAGCGGGCACGGTGCGGCCGGCGCCGCTGCCGCTGGCGCAGGTGGCGGCGCACGCCGTGTTCAAGATCAACACCAAGGTGGCGGCGCTGCGGCACCTCAGCGACGCGCTCGGCACGCCCAAGGACACCCCGGCACTCCGCGGCCGCCTCCGGGCGGCTCGATCAGAGGCAATGCGGCTGGCCAAAATCACGTCGCAGAAGCTCAAGCAAGCCGCCGATGACGGTGCCGGTGACAACGAGACGGAGACGTTAGCCCTGTGCTCCAAGTCGAAGCTGGCCATGGATTTCAAGACGGCCCTGAGGGACCTCCAGCAAGTTCTGCAGAGCATCGTCGCAGCCGAGCGACCTGTAATCGCGTCTGCTGCTGGTACATTTGCCGAGGAAACGGAGGAACAGCAGCTTTTGGCAACTGGAATGGAAGAACTTGAAGCCGACTTCAATGAGAAGGAACTGGGGATACTGGAGGCAGAGCACGCGATCACCGAGATCGACGACATCTTCAGAAACCTCTTTGCGACGCTGGTCCACGACGGAGGCGGTTGCATCGACCATGTCGTGTGTGACATTGAGAAGATCGCCGCGGCGATGAGCCCAGCAGCGGAAAAAGAGATCTCGGGGATGGAGGAGACCCCGGTGGCATCGAGATCGTCGACAAGATGCTTGCTGACGTTTGTCCTTGGTCTCTTTCTCCTCATCTTACTTCTCATGATTGTATAGTACAGGTCACTGATCCTTCGTGCATTCCAAATTCTGAGTTTGCATTGGGTCGAAGATTCATATGGTTGGTGTGACACTTACACTGTTACACTGTAGATAATATCTGGTACCGTTTAAATCTCTATTGTCACTGTACTACGCAAAAGAAATGTATGATTTTGACACCTTCAGACTAACTCTGTTTTGCCCAACAGTCGGAAAAAGTAATTCTTATTGTCCCCAACTGTCGATTTTGCTGTGCCATGAATATTTAAACTGTGTTATAAATCGAGGCAGTAAATTATGTAATGAGCCTTCTTTGGCAAATTAGGCCCGGTTAGCGGCTAGATGAGGGTGAGTGTCGCATCCTTGTCTCCAGATCTTTACTAGAAGAGAGCGTACGATCATATCAATGGCATGTAAGACTATGACAAAGGTAAAAAGTAGGTTCTACAATAAAGAGGAATATATGAGATCTGAACCATCATTTTTTTTTTCGATAGGAGGGGCCAAAGCCCCCAATTTTCATTAATATGAAAACTGATAATACACAGGTTTGTAAATATGTCTTCGCACGCGCCAGGGGTACACCTTCCCCCTGAAAACGCCACCGGCCTCGCTATCTTCTATCCAGCACAAACTACCACAATTTTTAACCTCACCATCACTAGAAGAGAGTGGTGCATGTGACAAAACTGAAGAAGTGACCTTCCACACAAGCCAATAAATGCAATGAAGTGAATACCTTGGCGCAGCAACAATGCACAACCTATAAAACATGTGTATGTGTCTTGTTCCAAACCTCTTACTTCCAGTTCATGAATGGAGATTATCCATATATTCACATATTAGAGATTGCATCGTGAAAGGTACCAGGAAGTGTTTGCCTGCTGAGTCTCACTACCCTAGAAGCCTTCTACAGCTGGGTAGCCAATGTGTACGAGTAATTTGGTCCCAAATCAACCCAAGACGGATCAACATTGCATCAAACTGATGCCGTGGGACACGTGAGTCCATGGCATCCATTGATTGACCCTTGGACATGACTAAACTGTTTGTGTTTAATTCCTAGCTTAAAAGATCGAATAAAATTTGATAACAAATACCATGTTGTACTTTTGCGCCGAGAGAAGGGAATAATTTAGTAGCCATCTGATAAAAATACAGGCTGGAGCCAAGTCAGCCAATGAACTTAGCTCTGGAGCCAAGTCAGCCAATACACACACACACATAAAACAACCCATGCCGTCTACTAATTTTATAAAACACTCATGGTCTTTGTCTCTTGGACATGTCATGCATATATACCAACATACTATCAGCATTAAACCAAATGTACCCTTCGCAAGTCCTGTTAGCCATTGGCAGCAGCCAACATCTAAATAGACACAATGTCACATCCATTTCTGCTGGATAGAACTCTAATCAGAGCAAGCATTTTACCTAACAGCAAATGCACACAGCCTTATCTTGCTCAGGCTCAAGTTGCCCCAACATATTTACAAACAACCTAAAATTAATTAGCACTTCAAAGATTGCCAAAAAAAGTAACATTTTATTCAAGACATCCATATTTTGTACGCTTATCTTAGCACGGAAAAGTAAGCCAAAACTAGGAGAAGAATTACTTTATAGTAGCACAGAGGGAGTTATGCCACTTCCGTGTTCGCACCCAAAAAAGTTCTTGTTCTCAAGTGTATATTAATATGTCTAATCAAGTAATCATAATTGTATTGTAGATTTTGTTCGGTAAGATTGGTAAGACAGATGTTTACTACGGTATCGAGTCGGTGCCCAAGTGATCTCCAGCCTGCTAAGTATACCTAGAGGCACCAAATAAGTTCATACACAAGCAAGAAATTTTAATTGTTTCTTGGAAAACAAATACTATTACAGAAGTACTTGATAAAAAAATTCTCTCTGTAGTGACTTTGGCTACTATCTAAAACAAAACTAATTAAGCCTCAATGGAGTAATGGAAGATGGAAGTGGTCCATTAGCTAAAAACAGCTGGCATAGCCTAAAAGAAGTAGTATTGACTAGTCAGCTATGTAAGCATAAGTTCAAACAAAAAACACAGTAAGCATACACGGGGAGAGAAAAGAAGCAGTTAATCTATCAATATCCCCTTAGCTCAAGACTCAAGTACTATAACAAGGACAAATCAGCAAGACAAGTAAAGAACATTCGAACTTAAGGATAACCTTGAGCGATAAGGCAGGGATAAATGTTGACTGAGACACGACCAATAAGGCAGCAAAATAAGAGAACCCAGTTGCTTCATATCCAAAATTTGAACATGGATTAATTGTGAGCGTTTTCTCCAAACAAAACATGGATTGTGAACACTGAGATCACTAGTTGTTCAATTGCTGAGACTAACTAAGAGTGTTTGTGACCTGGACAGTACCTAATGGGCAGAACTTACCACCTGGACATCTGGTACACCAAAGGATAGAAGAAATCATATATTAAGACGTCAAAGTTGGACTTGGGAGGGCATCTCTCCAGCAAGTCCTTGTGATACCATTGAACATTGATTTCATAGTCTCCGCAAAACAAGCAATTAATGTGTTAAAACTGAAGTTCTTCGATGGCACAACCTTGATGACACATTGAGAGGGAACCAGACACCTCCCCATGTACTGATGCACATGAATAGCATGGGACTATTCCCGATTTTGTACTGTGACCACAAACAGATCTTGTTGATCAGGAACTCAGTCTTGCAACGAAAAGACTTCTCAGACAGTCTCAAAATGAGCAGATACTCATACTGGGACACCGCAGTTTCAGTCTTGTGGCAAAGCATCTCCGTTTGGTGCTTTCCCAAGACATCCAGAGGCATAATCATCAGCGAGGCCTGGAAGACTATTCTTATAAGGATTCACAAACTTGTCTACAAACTTCTTTTCCGCCAGCGAGGCTGTAAAATAGAAATCCAACTCCACATTCTGTAATCTCTTCTGCCTGAGAACCTCGAGCAAGGATTTTCGGGGCATCAACCGCTTCTCAAGGCTATACATGATCAGAACTGGCCTCTGGGCAATGTACGGCGCCTGCAGACCGACATCCCTCATCAAGAACTCCACAGTTCGCTGGATCTTTTTGTCAGATTTTCCCAGGACAAGCGGCGCCTTCTGCGCAATCATCAATACATCATCCTGTGAGAACCCGAGGTCCCGCAGCAGCTGCACTTTCCCTGCGAGGACGTCCTTGCTCATGAAGGCGAGTGCGGCGAGTGCGCGGCGGAACATCCTCGAGCCCCGCTCGACGCCTAACTCCTCCACTTGCGCGATCGCGTCCAGGAGAACCTTGTGCTTCACGGTGAACAGACGGCTGGAGTACAAGCTCATGCCGGCAATGTCGCGAGCACTTACCCCGCACTCCTGGAGGGTGCGCAGGTTCGGCTTGATCACCTTGTCGAGGCTGGCGCAGAGGAGTTCGCGGTTTGACTTGGCGAGGCGTAGCAGCTGGTCGTAGGTGCCGAGGGTTTGGAGCCAGAACTGGATGTTGCCGCGAAGAGCCCCCGTGCGGCGGATAGGGAGGACGGCCACGATCTGCGAAGGCGAGAGGCCGATTTCGGTGAGCTCGGCGAAGCGGGGGGCGAGGACCCTCGCCACGCTGGCGGACAGGATGAGCGGGTCGGAGGCCACGGCGGCGGCGATGTCGGAGCGGGGGACGCCGCGGGACGATAGGAAAGCCAGGGCGGCGTGAGGAGTGGAGAGGGACGTGAGGTTGGAGAGCCTTTCGGAGGCCTTGAGGGATTGCGCTGGGGCGAGGCCGCACTCGGTGACGAGGAAGTCCTTGACGGAGAAGGATTTGGGGAAATTTGATGCGGTGGTGGAGAGGAGGCAGCGGAAGGGAACGCGGTGGGCGGCGGAGAGGTGGGATGAAGGGTAGCTGAGGAAGAGGGAAAGGACGCCCGTCCGGAGGTGCCTGGTCATGGCGTCACGACGGCGCGGCGGCGGCCGGAGCGGAAAGGGTAATGTGACGAGCGGCGAATGTAAAAGGCGACTTAGCAGTCTGCTGATAGGCCGGCCCATATTTGTGTATACGATTACAAAAAGGAAACCTTCGCTCACGGTCGCCCAGATGCTAATTAAAAGTTCCAGGAGAAAACATCCGGGTTTTCTTCTAATTCTGAAAAAAAAAACTGAAAAAAAGTTCCAGATTTAAAAAATGTACACAAACATTAAAATTGCTCTAAATTGGAAAAATTGTGAATTATAAAATGTTCATGATTTTTTAAAAATGTTCATGGATTCAAAAACACCCAGAGTACGAAGTACAAATAACTCGAAGTACAGAAACATCGAAACCATGTTGAAACCCAAAATACAAATGCAAGCTCGCGCGGAATACAAAAGTATTATGAAATTCCGAAGTACAAGTATGTTGCAACCGGAAATTATTCAACTTTTGGAAGTACAAAAATAAGTTTGTCAAAACCCATCAAAATGGGATCTAGTTTGAAGATCTCAACGTGACGATTTCAAATATGAAAATGGCTTGTAATTCAAACCAATGGTACAAAAGATATTTCGTAGCCCATAAAAAAAGATATTTCATTTTGAAAAATTAAATCTCGAATTAAATGCACATGCAACTTTCTCGGTTTGACACTTGTTGCACATACAGACGCCCCATATGGTACCGGGACGAGAAGTTGACATTTGGCGAGAAGAGAACGCGAGAAGGGAAAAACGCGACACTTGGCATCTTAGAATTGAGCGAGCCAAATCTTTGGAAAGGTAGGCCTTTTTCTTGTGATTTCGCCGGCGTTTGGGTTTATGGTGAATAGTGAATTCTCCTTATCCACTAAAAAAATGACAACACCTCACAGGATGTGGCACACAAAACGACGACTTCACCTTTCCGCGGTTGGGGCCATCCTCCTTGTTAGGCACCGGCCATTGGCATGCCTTCTTTTCCGGGAAAAGCTCATTATTCACCAAGCCCTTCAATTGATCTCTCCTCACCATGGATCTCGCCTAGTTGTAGGAGATGGTGCGCTAAGATTTGGTTGGCGCTTTCGAAGCCGTCTCGGCCACCAACATGCCTTTGGCCTTACCACCTTTCCTCTTGGGTGCCATGGAGTAAGAATCGGGGTGTAGAAGATTGGAGCTTGAAGACGAGAGAAGATTGTGGAGCTCGGAGGGAAGAAGATGAAGGTGAAAGCAAATGAGACAAGTGAACCTCTCATTTCACCTTCGAGCCTTATGAAGGGGAGTGACAATCCTGTAATTATCGTGCCAAACGAGATAAATTCGTAACATAACATGACGACCTCGGTCAAGCCCGTGCGGCGCCTCGGAATCTATGCGGGTGTGGTGAAGGAAAGAACCGGGAGGTTGCCACGTTCGCATTTGTGGAACCCAAGCCCCGCACAAATATCCTGCGGGAAAAACTGTCATCATAATCTCGGTCCCATCCCGAGGCGACGTGACGGGTTATCCTGACAAGGATGACCTAGTGTATCCCAAGCCAAAGAAAAATAAAAAATATGCTTATGGCATAAGATGACATCAGTATGAAGATAAGGAAGAGCCACCGGCTCCCGAGTCTAACCTCAACTCGGTTCCATAACAACAACCTTCGAGTCGGCTGAGTGACCTTGTTCCCATGGGCTCGAGTTGGCACGATTAAATTTGACTAAGACAGGGAGTTCAACATGTTTGATTCCACATGTTCAATGTCGTTTATTTTCATTGGTTTCAGGAGTTTACCAAGGATGTCCAGTTGACGGCTCCATCGAGATGACAACTCTTACGACTTCAACCGAAGTCAACGTCGGTGTTGCGCCTAAGCTAAATTCAGAGGATGTCGAGGGAATACCCTAACCGGCTAGGCCAAAAAGCAAGACGGCCCACAAAACCAAGGGGGAACATGACCGACTCACAGATGTCCCTCTCCATGGGATTTACTAGGACGGCTAAAGACCAGTATGACTTGAAGATGAAGTCATGATACAAGATGGTGGCTCAGCTAGGACCTACTAACCCCGCTAACCGAATCGGGAATAATCTTGTAAACTTTGAGCCACCCGTGTATATTAGACCAGCGCCCCTCTGAGGGCAACACTTATACAATTCATAGCTCTCGACTCCAATAGGTGAACTTGCAACCTTACAGATCGGAATCACCACATCAATTACAATCAAGCATGATTAGGTCTTTACATCTGCCGCGACGGTCCGAACCAACATACGTCGTGCGTACCAATGCCATCCCGGATATTCTAAATCACCAAACTCCACACCTCACGTAAGTCATCCTGCGATCGCGGCTGTCGTGTCAGCCCCACAACATTTTGCTCAGAGTTCTCTTGGGATGAAAACTCATGTTTCACCTCCATTGTTGGATCCATCGACATCAATGTTGTGCGTCATTCTTCTTTTGAATGCGCTGTCGTTGTTGGAGCACCTGTCATGTTAATCTCGAGTTGCTACCATTGGTGGTTTTTGCTAAAGTTTGACGCAGCCAATTGTTGGTTGCTTTATTTTCGAAGTAATTTTGTTGTGTGTATGTTTTCGATGTGTTGGCAAACATTTGATATCGTATCGGTGCAGTGTCCGGATGTAATCGATATCTTTTCCATATTAACGCATTCTCGTTGCTATCGCAAAAACATATCTCAGTCCTTTTTCGTTATCTTACGTACGGACCATGATCTATTCACTTGTAAGGAAATTGATTTTTCCTCCAGACATTGCATGTAAGGGCTCGCTTGGTTCGTTGTTTATAAATCCCTTGGGAGAGAAAACGACAGATCGTACTGCAAATATACGGACGTACACCGGTCCGTAAATTTATACCGGCTGTTTACGGTCCAAATCCGCCGAACCAAGCGCGGACTAAAGAGTAAACTTTATGTGTGTGGCCTGATATGAGCAAAATCATCCTCAGGTGTGCGGTTGTTCTGTAGTAAAAAAAAAATATAGTGGAGGAGAAAAACCAGGTGTGCGGTAGCTAAGGCAGTTGAACGACGAGCACCAACACCCTGCATGCATGCATGCCCGGCGGTTGCAGCAGCGATCACACAGGTTCCTCCCTACCACCCAGTTTTCCTCCCCGTTTCCCCCGCCACTCCTCCCTGCCACTCGGAAGAAACCAAAAACGGATGGGAAATTTCCTTGACGACATCCTCTCGATCAAAGCGGCAGCAGCGCCGTAGCCGGCTACGCCGATCGAATGCCGGCCAAACCATGATCGATGCCTCCTGCCCTCACACTCCAGATTGCATAAACGGCGACGACGACAGAGGTAAGATTTCTCGATTTGTCTCGGATACTTGCGGATTGGCGCATCTCTGATTTGGCATTATGGCTGTCTTTCCAGGAGCGCATCATGTCCAACATCTTCGGCAAGAAAGGGAAGAGCTTCAGCGGTTCAGGTGAGAATCAATCAATTCCCCATTCAGATTCAATTCGCATTAGCTATGTTTCCGATCTCTCTGCAATTTATTTTGGTTCTTCTTTTTTTTTAGAAAAGGGGCAGTCTGCATCGATTGATGCATGTGGCCTTTATTGATTATTTTGGTTCTTATGTTTCTTCCTTTATCATCCGTTTGGGCTCCACCAGATTCACCCCATCGAAGCACCGCGTGCGTACGGTTCAAGAGCGCGAGCCTGAACTGCGTCGATTCGCCCAAAAAGCAGAACGATGATACCTGCAAATACAGGTAATTACCGAACCAAACTGAAAGTTCCCAGCTTGCTGATCCGATCTCTGAATCTTCATGCATGCCGATCGATGAACAGTTTTGACGGAACGATATATATCACTGCGGGCATGCAGGGTGTTCGTTGGTACGTGGAACGTGGGAGGGAAGACTCCAAACGACGGGCTCAACCTGCAGGACTTTCTGCAGGTGGACGAGTCCTTCGACATATACGTGCTAGGGTAACGCTTGACACTTCCTGTCTCGTGTGTACTGAGAAGTTTGTTGGTGCAATTTTTTACTGTAACCGGCAGAAGCTCTGCCATTGCATTATTAGAAGGAATAATTGATCCAGTTTAGAAGGGGAAACCGGACCCAAACCCATACAATGCACGGTTAATTACGGGAACCGGCGAAAACCACTCAAAACCTATAAAAGGAATTAAGGCACATCATCGGAGCCAGAAACAAGACGCCCTAGGCCCAAGTCCATCGGAGACACCTTGTAATCGGCAACACCACCCGGAGATCACTCACCCGACAAAGGGAGAGGTTGCGCCTAGCCATATGAATGCAGCCACTAACCATTAACTTGTACCATCTCACGAATTGCCTAGAGAGCCGTCGGCGAAGATGGTTGCTTGCACAATCGAAGATAAGGCTTCATCTTGTCTTGCACATCTTCCTCGGAGCCTTTCTTCAAAACATGTCCCTTCGGAAGTTCTCCAAAAGATTCTGCCAATCTGAACTCGGCGCGCTTGGCTACTGGAATGACACACTGTTTGTTCTTCTTGTCCAACCGGATGCTTCGTCGCTCGGCCAAAGGGGGAACATCCATCCGAAGCTGTTTGTCTTTGGGCATGTCAGCAATCTCACGGCAGAGCTCCGTCATCAAAGAAGGCAAGGTCTTCTCCTGTGGCTCAATCGCGTTATACTGAGCCATCACCTTCGCGATCTTCTCCTCCGGGCTAGGGGTATCAAAACCCTCCAACTCCTCCAATGCCAAAATCATCTCCACTCCAAGATCCTTCATCAGGGCCCCTGCATCACCGGGGATACGTGCTCCGAAGCAACAATAGGCGTGAAGGTGGAATCCAGGGCAAGCGCTGACTCGGGAAGGCTCACACCCCTGGAGAGTAGGACCCAAAACGCTCAACCCCGTAGCCAGCCAGCTCTACGGGTACCTCACCAACTGAGCTAGCAAGTAAATCCACCTCAGCCAGCTCCAAGCTCCTGCAAGAAGCCACAAGTTCATCAACCTTGCCATGCTCCTCCACGCCTTGAAGCACCATCTCCGGTAGGACAAAGTCCAAATCAGGAGAGTCATCCACGGACTGCGCCATCACACCATCAGACACCCCAACGGCCGCACCACCAGACACGTCGAGCGGCTCCGATTCATCATGCTTGTCCGAGGAATCGATGAAAGCAAGCCTTCCACCGATGGCTTCCATCAGCTCCCAAAGGCCCGAGACTTGCTCAGACCAACCCTGCACAGCGGCGACCAACTCACGAAGGGGCAGGAACACCTCCTCCAATCGAGCTACGAACATGGCCTGAAGCTCAATGCTGAGTGCCTCCGCTTGAGCTGCAAGGAGAGGCCCCAAAACTGCCACCGGACTAGCCATAGGCGCAGCTTCCCCCGGCCCAGCCACCAGGTTGGGCGCATCCGGAGCGACAACCATTGCCCACGAGCGCTGAGGTTGACGAAGAGGGCCCGTGGGCGAGCGGCTGCCAGAGCGAGGTGCGAGGCCATCAGGCTTGTCCCTGGAGCGGCACGGAGGTGCAGGAGGCGAGCGGGAGCGGTGGTCCGGCGCTTGACAGGCTGAAGAGCGCGTCGGGCAGTCCCTCTCGCGATGGCCAGAGTGGCGGAATCCCAGAAACCGGACAGGACCATGGCAGTCGGCGACGAAGTGGTCTGGCGACAAGCACCGAAAACACAGGCCGAAGGTCCTGCGCTTGAAGGTGGGGGAGAGACCGGTCCCTTTCCTGGTAGGCGGAGCAGGTGCCTTTTCCCGCCTTGGGCGGCGCCGTCCCCCAACCTCCTCCCAAATCCCCTCCGTAGGCGTAGGTGGAAGTTCGGAGATGACCACCGGCGTGAAGTTCAGAGGGAGCTGGGAAGGGGGAGGTGGCAGGAAGGACTCAGAGCAACCGAGGGAGGGAGAGACGAGAGCTCCATCTCCCCCGGCGACGACAGCTGGTTCTGGGTTTGGATCTGGATCGGGGTGGGGGTCTGGAGAGGGAGGTGGAGAGGTGGCTATGGTGGCTGGGGAGAGGAGGGGGGAGGAAAGGAGGGCCATGAGACGAGGGGCGAGGGAGGAGAGCCCAGCGGCCGAGCTACGCAGCGGCCGCCGCCGCGGCGGCGGCGGCGCAAAGCGAGTCGCGGGAGCAGGGCATCGCGGGTGTTCCTACCTAGACGCTTCCTTATCTCTTTTGCCTCAGTGCTGTTTTGTTGGTGCAATTGTGCGGTGGCTTCAATGGCGAGCTGTTCTGACGCTGCATGCATGTGTAGGTTTCAGGAGATCGTCCCGCTGACCGCCGGCAACGTGCTGGTCCTGGAGGACAACGAGCCGGCGGCGAGGTGGCTGGCCCTCATCCACCAGGCGCTGAACAACCCGCAGGAGCTGTCGGACAGCGACGAGCCGGCGTCGTCGTCGTCGGAGCCTAACTCTGGCGCCGACGCCGCCGCCCGGCAGAGCCGCCGGCGCGAATCCATGGCCACCACCAGCAGGTCCTCCAGCGGCAACCTCTTCTTCCAGACGCCGTCGCTCAAGGTCCTCAGCAACAGCTACCGCGTCGACAGCGCGCTCGTCAAGACCTGCAACTGCTCCGCCGAGCTCTCTGCGCTCCGCCGCCGCGCCGCCGAGGCGCGCGAATCCGTCTATCGCGCCGAGACGCCCTCCACCAGCACCGAGGCATCATCGTCGACGGACTCCGGCGCCTGGGACGACGACTCCACGCCGGCGCAGTGCGAGCCGTCGGATGACGGGATGAGCTACTGCCTGATCGCGAGCAAGCAGATGTCGGTGTGGGTGAAGCGGGAGCTGGTGGAGCACGTGGGCCACCTCCGGGTGGACTGCGTCGGCAGGGGCATCATGCGGTGGCTGGGCAACAAGGGGTGCATCGCCATGAGCATGACGCTGGACCACACCAGCCTCTGCTTCGTGTGCAGCCACCTGGCCTCCGGCGAGAAGGAGGGCGACGAGGTGAGGCGGAACGCCGACGTCGCCGAGATCCTCAAGAGCGCGCACTTCCCCCGCGCCTGCAAGCCCCATGCCGCCGGCGCCCAGCGCGTCCTCCCGAACGTATCCTCGAGCACGAGTGCGCACGATTCATTTTCATCTGGTTCGGTTAATTTGCCCCAGTTTGAACTGACAGAGTAACACACAGTCTTTGGATTGATGCGAAATTTAAGCAGCAAGATGATATGGCTCGGCGACCTGAACTATCGAATGTCTCTGAGCTACGACGAGACGAGAACGTTGCTGGAGGAGAACGACTGGGACGCTCTGCTGGAGAAAGATCAGGTATGAAGCAGTCTGTTACTGATACTGTCTGAGCTGCAAAATTTCTTCAGACACTGCACATCTACAATGTGTATATGGTTTGGTTGCAGCTGATGATCGAGCGGCAAGCGGGAAGGGTGTTCGTGGGCTGGAAGGAGGGCAAGATCTGCTTCGCGCCGACGTACAAGTACACGCACAACTCCGACGCGTACGCCGGCGAGACGGTCAAGTCCAAGAAGAAACGGCGGACACCGGCATGGTACCACCATCCATACAGTTGCATGATCTGAAAGTTGCCGTGAGTGCCTTGTGAAAAATGAAGTTACTGACGACAGCATGCCAGCGTAGGTGCGACCGGATCCTGTGGCACGGCGACGGCGTCGAGCAGCTGCAGTACCTGCGGGGCGAGTCGAGGTTCTCCGACCACCGGCCGGTCTGCGGCGTGTTCGCGGTCGAGGTCGACGCCGGCGTCGACGGCGTAAGCGGCGGCAAGATGAGGACATGCTACTCGCTCGCCGCGCGGATCGGCCACGACAAGCCGGCGGCACCGCAGGCGCACGGCACCAGCTCCGTTGAGCCATCGTCGTAGCTGCGTCCTGTAGTTGTTTCTTGTACTACCACTGTATGTAGAAGCGTAGCTTACTAAGGATCAGAGAAGATTGTAAGACATGGTGACACTGTAGCTTCATCAGTTGGCTGTTTTGTCAGGCTAATGTCTGTTACCAAATCTGTTTTTGTCGGGCACAATAGACATATCTGCTCAGTCACAACATAAGGTACCACTTGAGAGTCCCCACAACACAGAGAATCGAGGGGGCAAACTTGTTCACGAGACTAGAGAGTTCACTAGCGCAGTCAAAGGAGTTGAATTTCTCGTGAACTTCCTTTAATTGGATTAAGGGATCCTCTAGTTGAACACAATGCGCCTACGCTTTTAGATTGGAATGGAAGTTTATCAAATTCTTGTTAAAAGGAACTTGTGGAGATCCAAAATGGTTGATGACTCCCAGCATTCCCGTGAAATTGTATTTTAGTAGGCACCGGTCTTCTTCATCTGGCCGCATTGCAACTGAAAAAAAGTCTGTACTATGGAGTGGCGCCAGCATGCCGCCGCGCCCAGTGAACATAGTCCGGCAAAAAGTAGTGGGGTGCTGTGAATGAAGTGTACCAGTTAGAAACTTGTTGACTTGTATAGCAATGCCAAAAAGCAGAAATTCAATTTGGCTCCCAGCTCACCTGGCTGAACAAAAAAATAGAAAAACATTTGAAACGATTCTGAACAAAATTGATGAGTAACATATACAAGTTTTGTACATGTATGTCAAGGTTAATGCTAAAATGACATTCGTAGTGTCCCGGGCAAAAAAAAAAAAAAAAAAAAAAAAAAAAAACAGAGGCGAAAAAATGAGATTTCAAAATATATTTTTCTGATGACTGATTTTTTATTTTATTTCTACGTGCTTGGAATATCATTTCTGTAGAAAATTTGGCACGTATGTAGAAAACTTGTATATCTTCATCACTAATTTTTTCCAATTTTTTTTACTATTTTTTGACTTTTATATTCAGCTAGGAGCAGATGAGCTCGGGAGCCAAAACGCTTCCCTCGCCCAAGAGGCATGTCTAATGTGTGTTTATATGCCCATCTAGACGACCCTCTAAAAAATTCCGTTTACAGACACCTAATATATTTTTCTGATTTTGCGAAACACAGTACAACGTAGGCGCTCATATACACGCGCACACACTCACCCTATGAACGTACTCACACACCCTACCCCTATAAGCACCTATGTCTATATGCAGATTTGTAAATTCTCTTTCATATATTTTAGTAATATCTTATAACTATAAATTCAACAATTTATATTCTCTCTTATATTTACATAACATCAACAACCAAAACCAAGCTGTTCTAGTTTGGATTGGATGGTGTGTCTGCTATTTGGACAATATAAAATTTTTAGAAATCCCTAGACAGGCTAGTAGAGCCGCTTTTTCCTTACATTGTCCATATTTGCTTTAGGTTTCTATTTAAACATGTCACAAGATGCTATTAGTGGCTTGCTCTTATTACATTTTGTAACTGTAGATTCCGCAGTCTTGGAAGGAGCTTCAATATTCCTATGTTCCGCAGCACTAGGGTTCCCCTGCCGCATGAAGGGAGCCGCCTAATGGACCACATTTCTAGGACCATTAACATGTGAGTTTTCTTTTTGTATTTTTTTAAAATAATATCGGGAGAAATAATAGGTTTCTCTACTAAATTTATAAATTTAGTTTGATAATAAAAAATTCGAACTTATGATTTTTTTAAATCTCGTGAGCATTTATCAAATCGGTGAACATTTTTTCTGAATCACTGAACCTATTTTTGAATTAAGAATATTTTTCGAACCAGTGAATATATTTTTGAATTACGTGAACAACGTGTACAATTTTCGAATACCTAGTGAACATTTTTGTCGCATCCATGATTTTTTTTCAAATACACCTTTTTGTTCAAAATTTTAAAAAAATTAAGTACGGCAATTTTAAAAACTAAAACTTTTTCAAACCAAATTTCTTTTAAAAAACCAACAATTTAAAAATTCTAAATGTTTGCATATTTTCAAAACTAAAAAGTTTCATAATAAGATAATTCTTCAAAAATATTTTCAAACCGCAAAAATTAAATTAGAAATAAAAAATAGAAAAAGGTTAAAAGTAAAAGAATTAAACATAATTGAAAAGGAGATAAAATAAAAATTAAAAAGGAAAAATGGGCCGCCCATTGGGGAGACGTCCTATGCGGCCTGAGCCTCCTGTGTTATAACTGGCGGCATATAGGATTTGGGGTCCAAGAACCAGGCAAAACCTATTCTACGCCCATTGCAAAGGATATCAGCTTTTGGCCCACACTACTGAGCCCCCACGTCGTCTTTGTTGGGCCGGCCCATATAGTTTTTCCTGGCCGGGTTACCAACAGTTTTTTCTGGTATCTTTTTTTTCGTTTCCTTATCCTGTTTTGTTTTCTGTTTTTTTTTTTAATTTCCAGATTTTGAAAATGGTTCATGATTTTTTTTCTTCAAATTATAGAAAATGTTCATATTTTAAAATGGTTCATGATTTTGAAATTCATTAACTTTTTTGAAATTCAAGAAATTTTAAATTCACGAACCATTTTCAAATTCATGAACTTTTTTAAATTCATGAACCATTTTTCAAATTCATGAACTTTTTGAAATTCAGGAAATTTTAAATTCATGAACCAATTTCAAATTCATGAACCGTTTTTGAAATCATGAACCATTTTTCAAATTCATGAACTTTTTGAAATTCAGGAAATTTTAAATTCATGAACCGTTTTTGAAACCATGAACCATTTTTCAAATTCATGAACTTTTTTGAAATTCAGGAAATTTTAAATTCATGAACCATTTTCAAATTCATGAACTGTTTTTGAAATCATGAACCATTTCTGTGGGAAAAGGAGTGTGAAATGAAGAAAGTTGAGTTAAGAAATGAACAGACTCATGAAGAAAAAATGCTGCGGTACAACACTACCGCGTACTGTACGCTCGTCGTTCGCGTCGAAGCATGTTGGGCCGGCCCAGGATCATCTGCCTGCAGGCGTCTGCGCGATACAGGACGCAACAGGCGCTGAATAGGACCTCCCCAAGAACCAATGTTTTTTTTTTTTTTTCTGAGTGCAAAAATCAAAGAGATTTTTTATTTTTGGAGTGAAAAAAATCAATAGACAAGAGCCCACGCTTTGTATTAGCCAGCGGCAGCCCAAGAAGCCACCTGAGGAAATGGGCCTTTGCGGGAAAGTGTGCCTGCCTGTTAGCCATGTGAGAAAATCAAGAGATGGCAATGGGTCCAATCTATCTTTGAGACTCTCCCCAACGAATTATAACCAATGAATGTATTGCAAAAATGCTACTGCTGAAAGCGACTATCCAGTAGCTTGCAGCCTAGAAGCCGTCTCATCCTTTAAAAAGAACCATGCGGGCATGTGGCAATCTAGTCAAACTAAATGTTAGCAGTTCATTATAAAAACTATAACAACGCCATCTTGTGCAGGCTAGCGACATGACTCATTAACATGTGCGGCTATCGTAGATCTGTTCTATACTTAGAACTCATTTGTCAACTCTCTTGGCCTCCTAATAATACACCTCATGCATATAGTAATAACTGATTTTTGTTTGATCTAGGCCTAGATTCGTATGAGATCTAGGCCTCTCACTATTAAGAAATCATATGTGCTGTGCTTGTTAATTTCCAACTAAAATTTAATATGAACTCGTTTGTCAACTATCTTGGCCAAGTAATCATGTACCTCATGAACAGAATAATCATTGATTTTCATGAGATCTAGGCCTAAATTCGCGCCAGAGGTCTATGCTAATCATTATTAAGAAATTATATGTTTTCATTTGTTATATCCTATTACGTGATAGAGTAGATCATAAGGCTGTCAGATGCATGCATCGAGGGTTGGAGAGAGGCAACTTCATTTAGTGAAACTAGTGGATGGCTGCATACACCCGGCCTGGCTGCCGCACGCAAGCCAACTCTGCTGACTAGGGAGCCGCCGCCGGCCACAACCTTCGAGTCCTAGTTAGGCACACGTACTTCGGGGTTAGGCCCATCGCCACCGCGGTCCGCGTTGGCGGCAGAGGTGGCAGGGGAGCCGCCGGGGTCGTGGCCTATGTGACGGTGCTAGGATTTTGCCCCACTATCACCCTTGGAAACGACATGAGAGTGTTTTATCGCTTAGTAGCAAATGAAAGTGGTAATGCCCGCATGACTTCTTTATCTAATTAACGGAAGTACACACAACGACACGACTGATATTTATTACAGAGATTCAAATGACATCAAAACGCGAACAATGGCATAATGAAAATACAAGTCATCACAAGTAAATGAAGCATACCGGTTGCCATGTCACGGCAGCCTTAAGCAAAGCAAGGGACACCCCTGAGCCATGCATATTGCTGCTGCAGATCAATTAACTTCATGCCACAACAGCCAAGCAACAAGCAAGTGCACGACGGACCATTTTTACTTCTGATCATGGCGCGCGAGCGTGTCCCATTCCCATGTCCGTGGCGAGATTCCGAAGCTCGTACTTCTGGATCTTACCGGTGGAGGTCTTGGGCAGCTCGTCGCGGAACACCACGGCCCTGGGCACCATGAAGCGCGGCATGCGCTCCCTACACCACGCGATGACATCAGTCGCGTCCACCGCTCCGCCATCCTTGAGGCTCAGGAACGCGCACGGCGTCTCGCCCCAGAACTCGCTCGGCCGGGCCACCACCGCGGCCTCTCTCACCGCCGGGTGGCCGTAGAGGACAGACTCCACCTCCACGCTGCTGATGTTCTCGCCGCCGCAAATGATCACGTCCTTGGAGCGGTCGCGGATCTCTAGGTAGCCGTCGGGGTGCATCACGCCGATGTCTCCTGTGTAAAACCACCCGTCGTCCCGGATCGCCGCCTTGGTCGCCTCGTCGTCCTTGAAGTACCCCAGCATGACGCTCCCGCCACGGAGGACGATCTCGCCCATCGTGATTCCGTCGCGGGGTACGCTGTGCCCGGTTTTGCCATTCACGATGTCCACCTCGTCCAGGACGGGCCTGCGCACGCCCTGCCTCGCCTTGAGCCGCGCGCGCTCCGTGGCTGGCAGGCTGTCCCACTCGGTCTTCCACGTGCACGACACTACAGGCCCTGCCGTCTCAGTCAGCCCGTACCCATGGCTGACCTCGAAGCCGATGGCCTCCGTGCTGTGCAACACGGTGGCAGGCGGCGGCGCGCCGACCGTGAGGATCCGCACCTTGCCTGGTGGCGGCTTCCGAACCCTGTCGGGCACGTTGGCCAGCATGTTGAGCACGGCGGGCGCGCCGCAGAGATGGGTGACCCCGTGGCGAGCGATGGCATCATACACGTCGGCCGCGACGACACGGCGGAGGCAGACGTTGGTGCCGCCCACCACGGCCATGCCCCAGGGGAAGCTCCAGCCGTTGCCATGGAACATTGGCAGCGTCCACAGGTACGTCGGACGAGCCGGCACCGCCCAGTCAACGAGCGAGTCAACGGTAATCAGGAAGATGGCACGGTGGCAGTGCACCACCCCCTTGGGTGCCGACGTGGTGCCGGAGGTGTAGTTCAGCACCATCGGATCCCACTCGCTCTCCGGCCGGACCCAGTCGAACTTCGGGTCTCCCTCCTCAAGAAGCCTCTCGTACGTCAGTGCCGTTTCAGGCGCGGCAGAGAAGTTCTTCTCGTGGGGGTCCTCGACGAGGACGACACGAGGGGCAGGGTGGCCGGGAGGCAGGAGCAGGAGCGCGTCTTGCAGGACCGGGAGAAACGCCTGGTCGGTGAAGATGAGCTTGGAACCGGAGTGGCCGAGCAGGACGGCTATGGTGCGCGCGTCGAGGAGCGTGTTGATGCTGTTCAGCACGGCGCCGCTCATCGGCACCCCGAACTGCGCCTCGTACATGGCTGGCACGTTCGGCAAGAGCACGGACACCTGATACAATTTTGGAATGGATCATCACCAATTGAACTCCGATAGAATAGACAAATACAAGAGACGCGATTTATTTTCCCGGCCACTTACAACGTCGCCGCGGGAGATGCCGAGGGAAACGAGTGCGGAGGCAAGGCGGAGGCAGCGGCGGAAGGTCTGGTTCCAGGTGAAGACGGTGTCATGGTAGACGACGGAGGGGCAGTCCCCGAACACGGTGGCGGCCCGCTCCAGGAAGCCCAGTGGCGTGAGCGGGCACGAGTTGGCCGGGTTCGCTCCGAGCTTGTCCATGGCCGTTGCGCCGCGGTAGAACGAAGAGGCAGCATGAATGGTCACTCGTTTCAACAGCGGTGACTTCACGTACGACTTCTCTCGTGGGATTTGGAAGTAGGACACTTCAAGCGAGGGTGTGAAAGTGCGTCTGCGTTGATCCAGGAAAGGGAAGCGAGGTCTAACGCTAAGGCAGCCGTGTTGTGCTGCAGCATAGGCACGGGATGGAATGTCCATTGCCATGATCAGGTTCAAGTGTGGTCCAAGTTTTGTGTCTTGTATGAACCTTTCCCTGGCAGATGCAAGTTCGTCTGGTAGATATAGCAAGAGCCCGCACTTATTCTCCTTTCTTTATTGCTTACCATCCCATATGGCAAGGTATTGGGTTTCGCCGGTGGGTTCCTTTAAGAATTTTGATAGAATATATAGACATTTGTGTCTTATCCTATAATTTTCAAAAGTCAAACATAACATACCGAAAAATTTATATATGGGCATGGGCAACCTGCATGGCCAAAAAAAATAACACCTCCTTTGGTTTGATAGATGGTAAAACTAAATATCATGTACCCTCTTTTCCTCTCGGGTTTTTTCTCTGACCATCCCTATGTGCCGACATGTGCTTTCCTTTGATCTGGCTTCTACCAAAGATCACGCTTTGAAGTCAAAGAATGTAGCTGCTACATAAGCCGTATTCCCTTCTTTCCTCTAGTTACCAAGATATTGGCTTTAGTTGTAACACACACACAAAAATATATACAATAGTATAAAAGTGGGCTCCGATTTTTAACAGACATTATTGAATTAGTTTAACATATTGTAAATTGCAAAACATATACAGAGCAATAACAAAGTGGGCTCTCGTAACCTTTTTAACTATTTAACATATATTGGTACTAAACATGTGTTAGGACATAGAGCAACCAATGGATCCATCACTTTCTTGCTTAAAAGAATAGATCCATCGAGTGAGTCGACAATGAAGTTCCATAGATCTATTTGTAGCCAGTTTTTGCATTTGTCTGTAGTAGGGGTAACACCAGAACGGGATAAACTGGGGGAGTCCATTAACTTTTTACATGTTAATCGTGGAAGCTAATCCCTCGCCTGGTGCTGCCTCGTGCCGCCGCCGAGGTTGGCCCTTCTAC
Source organism: Poa pratensis (assembly GCA_947311845.1). Taxonomy (NCBI): domain Eukaryota; kingdom Viridiplantae; phylum Streptophyta; class Magnoliopsida; order Poales; family Poaceae; genus Poa; species Poa pratensis. The sequence continues at coordinate 38,975,828 of CAMZMU010000044.1, read as the reverse complement.
GTGTGGCGATCGTACTCGAGGCAAGTGGTATGTTGTTTGTCTCATCAATCATTTTGGAGAAAAGTTATGGCCTCTCTTGTCATGCTTGTCTCTATGGAGATTTGGAAAGAGAGAAATGCATGTGTCTTCCACAAAAAATTATCTACATCCACCATGCTCATCGAGAAGATCAAAGACGAGGCGGCAATGTGGTGTCTTGCCGGGGCTAAAGCCCTTAGTAATATAATGCCGCGAGAGTGCAGCTTTCTTTGAAGGCCGTAGGGGTGTTTGCCCACGGTTAGTGTTGTATTCCTAAAAAATTCTTCTTATTAAATTAAAAAGGCAAATCTTTTGCCCTGCTTCAAATTTTTTGGTTAATAGCGATCACTGCTTGTATTGGATGCGGATTTCGGGCAAAGAATTGGATTGGATTGGATTGGAGACTTCGAACCTAGATAACATATTGGTTCATGTGAGACACCAGGCACTCAAAAAGACGAAACAAATTAATACATTTCTTTTGTAAAAGATAGTCGCGTTTGATATTTCAAAAAACTAATACAACTTATAAGAAGCAATAGAGATAGTACATATGTTAGACGCCACCTTATGTTTGAACTCTTATGCAATGATAAAATCATCCTTTCCAGAAAAACCTATTGAATGTTGATGGAAAAGACTTTTAAGATGACAATAAATGAAGCTAGCCCAGCCTAAAATTTGATTGGAATATGCGTTAGTGCATATTAATTAGTTGTACCCACTAGTAGAAAACGGCCCATCCGTCCCGGTTCCAGAGGGCCTTTCGTCCCGGTTTTCCAACCGGGACTAAAGGGTCGGGACAAAAGGGGGGGGGGGGCTTTCGTCCCGGTTGTCCACGAACCGCGACGGATGGGCATCCACGTGGCAAAGGAGGGGCGCGCATGGTGGGGACGCTTTAGTCCCGGTTGGTGTTACCAACCGGGACTAAAGATTTAGGGTTTTTGTTTTCTATTTATTTATTTTTTAGGGGTTTCGATTTTGTGTTTTCCATTTCATTCTTTTTGTATGGAGATCACGTTACGCAAAAAACAAGTTGTATACATGAAGTTTTACTACATCGAGATCACGTTTGAGGCATATATACATACACACATACAAGTTGCTTTAATGCGATTCTCATGTCGAGATCATGTCAATTACATTGGAGGCAAAAAATAATTACTAGGGTGATAAAATTCTCCGGTTTTCTTCAGGACCGCCGAGTTCAAAAATCCCGTCAATTCCTCTTGAATTGCTTTTAGGCGTTTCGTTCGCATGAGCTGGTCCCGCATTCGATCCATCTAGTTCAATATGAATATGTGAGTTGTTCATATATACATATATGAAATCATCATAAAATAATTTATGAATGGAACTCAACACAATATGGTAATAAAAAATTGCGAATAGTGCATACATACTTCAGCTGTTCTGACATCTCTATTCCGCTCACTGACAAAAGAGCGCATGTACTCGAAAACGTAGTATGCACATAAATTAGTCCCATGTGGCTGCCTCAGACACCACTTTACAAAAAATAGAATTTAATCAAATAATAATCAAGCATGATAATGGTATTGAAACTAGAATTAAAGAGTTGCGCGGACCTATATTTATAGTACTACTTACCTTGGTGGTATAAAAATACAGCTCCGGTTTCCAACCCCCTGGAACCTTCACGATGAACCGTTTCCAAACCCTGCCCGACAAAAGAAAATGATTAAACGAGTTATTAATTACTTGATATCAGAAAATGAATGAAAGAGGTCGATATAGAGCGATAATGATTGAAATTACCTCTGGACCATATCTTGCAAGCTGAGGTACTCGTCCATATCTTTCCTTAACGAGTCCATGACTTGAACGACTCATTGGTCAACTCTAGTGATTAGCAGAATCCAGTGGAATCTGCGCACGTTTATATGTCCATGACTCATCGATTACACTAAACATCGAGTAAGCAAAATAGAATGTGTAGAAGGTATAGTAACACTCACTTGAAGGCGTAAGGAAAAAGTATTTCTGCGCAGGTATTTTGTTTCACTAAAAACCGTAGCAAGTTTTTCTCTGTGTCCGCGGGATGGTTATTTACGGTCACTTCATGAATATAATATGGGTCAATGAACCCAGTGTCATAGATGCGGTGTTCTCTGCATTCAACAATCTTCATTCTGCATAATAGCGTACAAAAGAATATAGTGAGATAATTACAGGCAATGAACGAGATGAACGAGCTGAGCTAGAGACTTAATTAAATTGCAGAAATAAATCACTTACAAACAATAGCAACTGACGAGGGCTTTGTCGAGGGCGTCTTGATTGAATAACTGAAAAATGCCCGGCCTTTGCGGCTTTCTCGTACCACTGATGCAATCGACGCAATTGTGTTGTCAGAGAATCGACCTGCTCAGGTCTGACCAGGGACCTCCCGTAGACATATGCCCATGCATACTGATACTCTATGGGGTCGCCTATGGTGCCAGTGTCGTGGTGTACTTCCTTATCGGGCATCACCTTGAGCGGGGGGATCGACTGATTTGCCTGTTCTCCGAGCTGGGCCACTTGTTTCCCGGATTTTGCCGTCTGCATCTGCTCCCTCTTTAGGCGACATGCCGCCTCCTTCTCCTGCTTCTCTTGACTAATTGTCTTCTGAATAACACGATCATAGTCATCTGGCAATTTAGGCGGCTGTGGCGGTCCACATGATAGATTTTTCAAAAATCTATCAACTTTTTCAGCTGGTATTATCTCTTTAGGCGGGGGCCGTTTCGGTCCTATTTGTCTTTTCACATCTGCTTGCACCGCCTCGTCGAGTTCCTCTCGAGTCAAGTCGTAACTTCTCTTTGGAAGACTCGCGTTCCTCTCGAGTTAACTTATCTGCACTTCTGCTCGTCGACGGGAAGTTTAGTTTCCGCTTTAACGAGAAGGACTTAGCAGTGGGCGCAATCGACGGACGGGACGTCGCGGGCGATGGACTCACGCTGGGCTCCCAACCGGCGTCGAGGGATGGATCTTGAGGTGGGGGGGGGATGGATCTTGAATTGGGGGATGTATCTTGAGGTGGGGGACTGCTACTTGGAGGAATCGGTGGCCTTGGCGCCAAGTTTAGAAACACGATGTGTTCCTTCTTCCAGAGAATGATGGCCTTGATGCGTCAAATTCTCGTACTTCTCACCGCGGTAGAGGATGCAGTCATTGATGCATGCATGTATCTTCTGCACCTCTAATCCTAGAGGGCAGACAACCTTCTTTGCTTCGTACGTACTGGGGGGTAATACGTTATCCCTTGAAAGCATCTTCTTTATTATTTTCAGCAAATTTTCAAATCCCCTGTCAGATGTACCATTCTCTGTCTTCCATTGCAGCAATTCCACTGTGGTACCAAGCTTTTTCTGGCCATCTTCGCAAGTTGGGTACAACAATTTTTTGTGATCCTCTAACATGCTCTTCAACTTCAACCTCTCGTTTTCACTTCCGCTATTTATCTGTGCATCAAGAATGGCCCGACCAAAATCATCATCGGGCTCATCAACAATGGGCTCTTCTTCAGCTTCGTCTTTCCCCATTGTAGTATCACCGTCTTCAGTGAACGTAGGATGGTTGTCATTATCCTCTTCTTTTTCATTTTCTTCCATTATAACCCCTCTTTCTCCGTGCTTGGTCCAACGATTATAACCGGACATGAAACCGGACTGCAACAGGTGGACGTGAATGGTTTTTGAGGTAGAGTAATCCTGCGTATTCTTGCATACACTACATGGACAAGAAATAAAACCATTCGACCGCTTGTTTTTCTCAGCCACACGGAGAAAATTATGCATGCCATTAATATAGTCGGGACAGCGTCGGTCACTGTACATCCATTGCCGGCTCATCTGCATTATATAAATATATCAAAAACCATTACACTACATCATGAATATATAATAGTGACCAAATTAATTAATACAAGTTCATCAGAATAAAACCAAAGTAGAGTGGTGCCCAAATGTAATACATAGTTCTCATAAAACATACATTAATTGAAACTAACATACAACTATCTAAAGAATTTAAATCCAACAACAAATGCGATCAAAATCGCAACTATGGTAATTATTGAACCAACAGCATAATGATACCAAGCCTCTTGACTAATGGCATATTTTCTAATCTTTTTAATCTTCAAGCGCATTGCATCCATCTTGATCTCGTGAGCATCGACGACGTCGGCAAGCTTGAACTCGTGTTCATCGACGATGTCGGCAAGCTTCAACTCCAATTTCATCTTCTCTTCTAGGCATTGGAGACGAAGATCTTCACTTCTTTTCAATTTTGCTGTCAAATCATTGTTTTCTTTTACAAAAAACTCGACAATATGGTCGGTTAGAATTTCCGGTTCATCTACCTCCTAGATAAAAGCGTCTATGTCAAGTTGGTAGGTATAATTGTTTTAAACACGAAATGAAATAAATAGTTATAAAAATATACCACATCCGAATCATAGACCGGACGAGGGCCGACGGGGGCGGATATCAAAACCATGACACTATACATATAAATAAACATAAGAAAATTATACAAGAAATAACTATGCATTTAAATCATACAAATATTTTTTCTTAAAAAAAAGATTAAAAAAAGAGGCTCACCGAGGTGGTGCCGGTGACGGGACGGCGCGGGCTATCGACGACGGTGAGGATGGGGACGGAACGACACTAAAACCCACAAATCATAAATTAATTTGAGCTCAAAATGCATATAAAAAAATGAACTCCCTAACTTAATCATTTCATCAAACACCTAGCTAGCAGCCTAGCACTACAAAATTGAAATGAGCTAAACTAGCAATGAAATGAGCTAAAGTAGTAACGCCGAAAGAAATGATGAACTTGCTAACCCTTGAATAGATGGGGTGCCTTCAATCTTCACAAATGGTGAAAAAAATGGGGATTAACTTGATTGAGGGAGAGGAAATGAAGGAGAAAAATGGTGAAGTTTCGAGCAAGGAGAAATGGAGAGGAGCCGGGGTGGAAGAAGATGATATATAGGGGAACCTTTGGTCCCGGTTCGTGTTACGAACCGGGACTAAAGGGCCGCGGCCCTTTAGTCCCGGTTCGGCCCTTTAGTCCCGGTTCGTAACACGAACCGGGACCAAAGGTTCCTCACGACCCTGCACTGACCCATTTGTCTCGGTTCATAATGTTGGTCGGGACAAAAGGGCCGAACCGAAGGTGGTTTTTCTACTAGTGACCTTAGTAATAAGTTTGCTACATACGTTTGGATGTGATTAGTTTAGAACTTTAGATAAGTCACTTGACAGCTAATGTGTTACAATAGATCTCTAACCGTCAGCACAACACAACTAAACCGACGGCCTGGACTAAGCCGAAGACCCTGCAGCTACGCCGATGAAAAGTTTGCAGACGACACGAAGCCGACGGTGGCCGTTGGTATCTGGATCTATGTCGACGGCATTTATCGTCGGCATAGCACCTGCTTTCTCTAGTGTTGAGCTGAACTCGTGTGTATCGACTATCGAGTGGACAGCTGTGCATGTGAGTCATGTGTTTTGTGCGCCACATTGTATTTTCTTGCTAGGTCCTCCACGGCTCTACCGATATTGTTTGCGTCATGCACCATTTGCCAAGTGAAGTCTATGATCGAGTATTGTGCTCTGTTTTTTTAACTGTCTAGAAGAAATCTGGCTCCGTTCTTATCCTTCTTTATTCTTTTATCTTTCTGTAGCATACACCACCATACTTGTCTTAATTTTGTATATGCCCTTTAAGGAAATTTTACGGTGCCATGGTACTACGTATTTTAGTGTGTAGTATATTGAAAATACAATGGTCATAATAGGTTGGGTCATTACAGGAGGGTAATCAAGGGTACAATTTGTGCCGCGCATCCGGCCCCGACGTCATCAGGTTGGTTTGTATCCACGCGCACGGCCTCCACCTCAAGCCGGCAATTTGACCCATGGGTCTGTCCGCCCATGGGCACCCGACCCTAATGGGTAGGGTATGAGTCGTTTTTTGTGCCCATGGGCACCGCCTATGGGCGACCCGATTAGTCATGGGTAGGGTATGGGCATTTGATTGTGTCCATGGGTTTGCCTATGGGTCACCCGATTAATATTTTTAATTAAATATATTTAAATTTTGCATGAGATGTGAACATAATATTGCATGATGATGTAATCATGTATTTGTGTTTGTTGAGAATCTGATGTAACGTGTCCTGCTTATTGTCAAGGGCATGCATCCTGAGGCTGTGTTCAGATTCTAGTCCATAAATAAAAAGTCTTAGCCTAAGTGGACTTTGCAATATCATTATATAGCCTGTTGGGCCTAGAAAGGAGGAAAGCCCATCCAACATTACTGCTGCTTTGCGTACGTGACAGCATGAGAGAACGTCCAGCTTCTTTAGTACCACCTCGCCAAGCGAAGAGCGTAGGAGATGGAGATCTGCCTATAAAGGTATTCTAAACACTCTGAGTGCACAGCACTGGTCGGAGTTTGCCTTCGGGCATGGGTTTGACTGTAGGGTCGGGTGACCTGTTGGGTTTGGGCATGGGTTTGATATCAGACCCATGGACAGGGTCGTGGGCAGAGTTTATTGCCCGTTTAATATATGGGCATGGGTCTGGAAGAGGTTGACCCGATTGCCGGCCTTACCTCCACAATTGACTAGGGCTGGGCATTTGGGCATTTGGTTAGACTGAACCGTTCTGTCCGGTTCTTCGGGTTACAAAGAAATTCGGTTTCCTGAAATTGAGAACCGATCGGTCATTCGGTTTCCTGAAATTGAGAACCGATCGGTCTTCCTGAAATCAACTAACTGAGGAATTCGGTCCCTCAGAAATTCGGTTCGGTCTCGGTTCATAACCGAAGTGACCGATGTCCTTTACTACAGCAAGAAATCGAAGCAGAAAGTTTGTTTCTGTGCACCTAGTCGCAGATCAAAGATGGAAGGCGCAACTGCACTCGCTATCGGAGGCAGGATCAGGTTTCTCACGAGCCAGCTGAGCAAGAGTCGGAAGGGAGGAAATGGTGCTAGGATGGAGAAAAGGAGAAGATGGATTCTGACGGCGGGATGGAGAGAGATGGAGGAGATGACATCCAGCGCTGACGGCCGACCCCGTGGTCGGTCGCTGGTCGCTACATAGAAAGCAAAGGCGGCTAGGTTTATAGAGGTTGAATGGGGAATAGATGCGATGCGTGGAAGCAGGCACTGACTATAGCCTGTACGTGTTACTAGAAAAGCATGGGCTGTACCAACGTGAGGCACTTAGAAATGGAGATAATGGGCTGGGCTTTTTACATGTTTCGCAGATGACGTATTTATTCGGTTTGCTCGGTCTGTTCGGTCATCCAAGACAGAACACCGAATTACCTGAGATTAATTCGGGTTTTCACAAAGCATGACCGAATTGCTAACCGAAATTATCGGTTTCGGTCTATTCGGCTTCGGTGTCGGTCTTTTCGGGTACGGTTTTCGGTTATCGGTTTTTTTGCCCACCCCTACCACTGACTCTACCGCTTGCCCTCAGCCATCTCTTGAGCAATCGCCGATTGCGCTGGTGGTGGCTGAGGCCGCTCCTCTGGTTCGATCGGGTATATATGTTGCACCCCACTCGAGGCCTGCCGTGGGGCTGTCTTGTTTGGAAAACTACTGAGGTATGGGTAACGCTAGGCAAGTGCAGTCTCGCAGCGACGAGGGTAGGGGCAGAGAACAGTGACTGGTGTGGGATTTGGAAGTGCAATACCGAAATTACTACTCATCTCGAAAAATAATACTTCCTCCGGTCGAAAAAAAAATGTCGTGAGTATAGCTAACTATTTGCACTAGCTAGCTCATTTCTCACGGCACTTTTAGTGCATCGGAGGGAGTACACAAATTAACTGGTGTAGGATTTCAATTTGGACCTTCGGATCATGAATATAAACAGCTCATAGTCGTACGATGTACTGTAAAAATACATAGGAAAAACATATCAACACATACCATTTCCTATATTCTACCCTCACGTAGTCACATGAAATTGAAAAAATACCAACACCTACAATATAAATTTAGAATTATTAGAATCGTCATATTTTTTTTTTGTATTTTATGCATCTGTTATTACAAATATCGATGTTTTTTCGTATATACTTGGTCAAACTTTTCAAAGTTTAACTTTGGAAAAAAACCAAGAACGCGAACAAATAAAAATGGAGTGAGTACTTGTCTACAACCAATTTGGTTAAAACTTGGAGCAAAACTCCTCCGACGCCCAAACTCATGACACTCCTTAACCTGTTCTTCCGAGAGGACATTACCGACGAGCTGGCTTACACCGTCATAATAGATGGGCTTCGGTGGTGGCAGGAGCTCAAAGCCTCCAACCTAGTACCCCGTCGGATCTCTCTTAATCAGCCGAACAGGTCATCATTGGCCATGGCCAGGGCCGTGTCATGGTCAAAGAACTTCTGTACCTGGCTTCCGCGCTTGGTGTCTTGCACCGGCACGAGGAGCTTGGGCAGAACAGTGTCTATGTTGTTGGCGAGCACCATGCCCTTCAGCGAGCACCATTCCGTGCCGACTTTGGCACCGGTGAAATTGGAGAATTCGTTAAATTAATCAAACACTCTTATGCAATGATAAAATGCTGCTTTCAAAGAAAAAGTACTAAAACTTGATGGGTCAAAATTTATAAGATGACAATAACTGAAGCTAGACCATACTAAAAGTTATTTGCAGGCGCAATCAGTGATGTAGGGTGGCCGTGCGTTGGGCCACCAAGACGTTACATGCATGGCTGGTTGCTGAAGGTTGAGGATAGGAATATCTTCATGTCCCCTACCCCCATGTGAAAACAGCCGAGCTGATGGAGCAGCCGGCCATTGATAGCATGATGTGTGATAGATTGTATGTGAGTTTTAATGAACCATGCACGTGCAAGTTTGGTACATATGATTGGTTATAGTCAGTTTAGATAGTTCAGTTGACAGCTAATGTTTAGCCATAGATAGATTTGCACTAAAGCGGTTGTAATGTGTAACTATCAATACATTGGAAACGTAAGACACTAGGGTTGAAGCGGAGCGCTACCCAAACATATCTCATCTTCATGTTTTACTTTGTCGCGAGTCCTAGGCTGAAGCTGGGCGAGAGCGCGGCCTGCAGGCTTTGTTTCGGTTACACCCGAGCTTGGAAGGATTGATATCGAATTGCAGGGAATACAATTCAATTCCCTGTCAATACCTTTCGATCCATGTTAATCAAGCACAATCCGAAGAGGCCCTAATTGGTATTGTAGGGGTGGCTCTGGAGTAGAGGTGGTGGCATGGTGAGACGTTTGCCATGTGGCACGGCCACTGGGATATTGTCGATGCATCTTTTTTCCGAGAGAACCCGCAGGAATCTGCGCTTCGTTGCATTAAGCTCGTAGGCAAAAACAAAAAGAACAAGTTCCAGAGAGTACAGGAAGGAGAAAACCACAAAAGAAAGCCGGTTAAATTCCATTAGATGGCATCATCATATGTGGCTAGCGGAAAAGTATGCGACATCGAGAGTGGTAGTTGGCGTACCCATGCGTCTCTAGAAAGTGGGTTCGGGGCGCCGTAACAAAATGTGTTCTAATTTTGTATATGCCCCTTACTTTACTACCCTCACGTGAAGGTGCACCAGTGAGAGGAATTTCGACGTCCCATCGAGATGCACATTATAGTACAACTTTTATTGGGCTTAACTCTTATGCCATATGTATTTTCTGTATTCAAACTAATATTTTCTCTTTCGAACTCATGCAAAGCCAGCTTTTAACTTCCAAAACCGTATGCCTGACAGCATGTCAGCCCACTTTCGGCAACAGGTTCAAAAAAAAAAAGGTTGAGATACAAAAAAATGCTACACATCGAATATATATGACGAACATAAACTAAACACAACAATTATTTCACACGAGAACTCAACTTTAGTTGAAATCAATATATTCCTATATCGTAAATGGGTGTACATTACCATATGGGTACATTATAATGTTAACTGAAAATAGGAAATTTACACCATAGTAGGAGATCATATAATGATACATGGTCCCGTCCATGGCATCATTCATTAAGTATATCGATCATAAATATAGGATCACAGTGCTCCATTTTGTTCTTGTTTCAAATTTAGAACACCAGGGACATCTCGTTTTCTTCGTAAGAACCTATAGTGCTGGAGTATCAAAGGACTTGTCATAATCCTCAATGGATTTGAAGATATGATTGACGTTGCACTTGGCAAATCCACCGTAGCCACCCTTCTGGTAGTCCTGCTGGTTCTCTACGCAGCCTATCCTTTGGATAAACTCCAAAAGCAAGGTTGGCCTGCATATAACGTTTTGGTCACTTCAGATTTTGTAATGCCAGATGTTGTTTTTGAATTTGTTTGTTTTTTTAGAAATAAATAAATGGTTTAGTGGAAGACCATGCAGAAAATGGGATTACCTGTCTACAGCCGCTTTGGTGAAGACTTGGAGCACAACTCCTCCGTGATCATCCCTGTCCACCAGCACGCCCAGCTCCTGGCACTCCTTAATCTGTTCATCCGAGAGGACGTCACCTGCGAGCTGCCTTACGCTGTCATAGTAGCTGGGCGGCGGCGGTGGCAGGAGCTCGAAGCCTCCCACCGAGGACCGCGCACGGATCTCTCTCAAGGTGCCAAGCAGGTCGTCGCTGGCCATCGCCAGGTGCTGCACGCCAGGGCCGCCGTGGTAGTCAAGGAACGTCTGTACCTGGCTCCGGCGCTTGGTGCCGTGCACCGGCTCGAGGAGCGTGAGCAGCACGGTGTCTGTGTTGTTGGAAAGCACCATACCGTTCAGTGCGCTCTCTTGCGTGCCGACTTTGGCCCCGGTGAAATTGGAGTATTCGTGGAACCCTGTGAACCCAGCGATGTATGCGGCGACCGAGGCCAGGTCCGGGACGCCGGCGGCGATGTGGTCGAACCGGGTGATTCCGCCGGACGTGTACTGGCGATCTGAGCTTGCCGGGATGTTCTGTATGAGTCGTGTTATGCGTTTTCTGCTGGCCAGGCCTGTCTGGCGCAGCATCAGCTGTCTGTACTTCTTTGTTGGCACACATTTTGTGTGACCAGCATGCTGTAACTTCTTTTCTACCTTAATAAAGATCGGCCACTGGCCCTTCGAACCGGGTGATTCCGAAATCCACTGATCCCGATCTAGCGACGTCCTCGAAACCGGGCATGAAGGTTACGTCCGTGCCGTCCGGGTAGCTCACGAAACGGAGGACGGTGTCTCCGAAGAGCTCGACCTCCGCCATGACGAAACCGCGGCCGAGTTCCACGGGCGCGAAGGCCGGGCGCGCTCCAGCGTTGATGCTGGCGGAGAATGCCACGGCGGCGTCGGCCACACGTACAGCGAGGGCGTGCACGGCAAGGCCGTACTCCGCCGTGAAGCGGCGCGCGGCGTCGGCAGAGAAGGAGGGTAGTACTGCGGCGGCGGCCGCGTCGTCAGTGCAGTGCCGCACATGTGGGGCGGTGAAGAGGAACGCCAGGGAGCCCGAGCGCGAGCGGAGTACGTGGGAGGCGTGCGCCGTGTTGCTCGCGGTGATGACGCACTGCGCCGCGAACGGTACGCCGAGGCCGAGGGAGAAGCGCCCGGCGGCGGAGGCAGCATCGGTGCACCAAAATTCGACGTGGTGGAAGTCTAGAACCTCGAAGAGGTCAGTACTGGGGAAGCCCGCCACCTCCGATCGCGCAATGGCAGCAGTGGCCGTGGGGTACAATATTGTGTTCATCTTCTTGAGAGTCGGGGTTGGTCGATGTACTGCCAGTACTGCATGTTGTGGGCGTAGGGTGCACCGTGATCGGATGGTGCAGAGTTTAGAGTTGGGCTGATGGGCATGGGAAGCCGAGAAGGGGAGAGCCAGTTGGGCGTGGGCACTCGTCATTTTTAGCTGTTGTACTACTTGTGTGGTGAGTTACAGGTTAGCTGCATGAAGTCTTTGCTTATAAAGGGCGCCTCACATGAGCGCCTCACATGAGATGCTCTCATACGGGAATGGTCTTGTCCTCGTTACTTTTGTTCTTACTAGTCTATCAATGTTTTTGCTATCCTTCTGTGAGATACCTAAAGGGGTGCTTAAAAGATTGGATTTTTATAGATCAAGATTCTTTTGACAAAGTGATCACAAAAAGAAGAAGCATAGAATCTAGGTTTTAGACATAAAGAATAGATGTCTACCTACAAATGGCTTTTCAAATTGCTTAATGAGGAAGGGGTGTGGCAGGAGCTATTGACCAACAAATATTTACAGCAAAAAATTAACCTTAGCACATGTAGAAGCCCAGCCCACAGATTCTCCTTTTTGGAAGGGGCTTCTGAAAGTAAAACAATGATTTCTTTTCACGTGGGACTTTTGGAATTGGGAGTGGTCTCCAAGTTAGGATTTGGGAGAATGTTTGGTTAGGCCATAATTCGTTAGCGAACAAATACTCTTGTTTGTATCATATAGTTCGACGTAAGAATATTCGGGTAGCAGATATCATGACGGTGATGCCACTCTCGGAATCAATTCAGTTTAGGTGAGCACTTATTGGAGATAAATGGGAGGCGTGGCTGCACCTAGTGGAGCTAATGCGAGTCACTTTAGTAGACACGCCGGATATTTTCAAAGGAAATTAAACACCACAGACGTTTATATAGTGAAGTCGCTATGTTCTGATTTGTTAAACGGACACACCAGATATCTTGTGTAAATACTTGTGGAAATTAAAAGTACTACTAAAGATTACGATCTTTTTATGGTTCCTTCATCGGAAAGTATTGCTCACAAAAGATAATTTGGTTAAAAGACATTGGACATGATGTACAAAATGTGTGTTTTGTAATGAAGAAGAGTCGGTACCATCTATTTTTCTCATGTTCTTTTGCTCACAATTTATGGAGGTTTATTTATTTTACTTTTAGTATCTCGCCTCCTACCAGCATCGCGAACATGTTTGGTTCTCGGCTTCATGGAATTGACAAACAAACAAAAGCACGGATACATGTAGGCGTATCAGCGTTTCTTTGGTCAATAGAACTGTAGGAGTGATATTGTGTTTAACAATACAAATGTTGCTCATTACTTGCAGGTTATTAACAAAGCCATCTACTGAATACAAATGTGGTCCTTACTCCTACCGCGGATCAGAGGGAGATTATGGATACCGGATGTACCTGCATGCTGGCGGTCGTGCGGTATATCTTGTGCCCGGGAGAATGGTTAAATCATAGAAGATTAAACGATTAGACTTTCGATATTCAATTGGCTGATCTTTGTTGCCACTTTGTATGATCTGTGAATTGTAATAAGTTAGATGATACCTTTGACACGTTTATTTTAATATAAAAAACTATGTGCATACTTTTGATTCAGAGTAATTAAACATATAATAAATGTATAATCAATTGTTAACAAACAAATATGCTAAATTATGCATTTTTTATGACTAATGGCAGCGCTAATTGCTATTTACTAGTTGTTGTTAAAAATGTCATATATTTATAGTCAAGTTTATATCATTTGGATGGTGAGGGTCCTGCCAGTATAATGTATGACTCAAAGGCCAAGTGATCATGTTTTGACTAACATTAAAATGTAGTGTCCTCGCACCATACTAGTTAGGATTCTTGTATCGCAAAATAGTTAGCTATTCTAACATTTAAGAGGAACTGAGAAGTGCATGAAAAATAACTTCCTGATTATGGTAGGTCCATATCATAGAGAATTTATGACTAGACAACAGTCTAATCACAAGTGAGAATAAACACCAACATTTTTCATTAACATATAGGCCATTTTTTTCAAGTTTGATGAATAAATTATTATATTCCTTTTTTCCATACAAGGATGCATGTATATGACAGTCCACTACTCTACCACGTAAAAGGAATTTAGAAATGGAGCAAAAATTAGTTCCTATCTAACAATGGTTGGACTTGATCACAATCGAATCAGTGATTACGTTACATGTTAGGTACATGGTTAGTAAGACAACATAGTTGAAAAATGAGTTCCAATTAAAAATACGATTGAATGTCACATCAAATCTATGATTACTACACACATGGATACCCATACTTAACATGTATAGTTGGATGGATGCATGCAGGAGAAACAATAGTAGAATGCGGCCATAGGAAGAATAAGTTGAGAAGGAATTTTGGACACTTCTAGTTTTATAACTTTTAAAAGGTTGTATAATTAAACATATAATACATGTATAATCTTTTGTCAACAACTAAACATGCCACATTATTCTAGATTTATTATGATTGATGGATGCGCTAATTGCTATTTGCTAGTTGTCGTTCAAAATATCATATATTTATTATCGAGGTTATATCATTTGCATGATGAGGGTACCTGACAATATATTGAATGACCCAAAGACCGAATGAGCTTGTTTTTACTAACACTATAATGTAGTTTCCCTGCACTCTATCACGTAAGATTGGGAGATAGTCAACAACTGAATTTGCTAGTTGCCATTAAACATATCATATATTTATTATCAAGGTTATATCATTTGCATGATGAGGGTACTTGAAAATATATTGAATGACACAAAGACCGAATGAGCTCGTTTTTACTAACACTATAATGTAGTTTCCCCACACCCTATTTCGTAAGATTGGGACATAGTCAACTACTGAATTTGCTAGTTGCCGTTAAACATATCATATATTTATTATCAAGGTTATATCATTTGCATGATAAGGGTACCTGCTAATATATTGTATGACCCAAAGACCAAATCATGTTTTTTGAACAACACTAAAATGTAGTTGCCCCGCACTATACTAGGATGCATGTATCATAAATAGTTAGCTACTCTACCACGTACGAGGAATTGGGAAGTGCATGAAAAATAAGTTTCTAATTATGGTAGGTCCATATCTCAGATAATGTATGACCAGGCAGCATGCTGATGACAAGTGAGAGTAAATGCCAAAAAAATTGGTGACATGTAGGACATGTGATTCCACTTTGATGAATAAATTGTATATTTTTTGTCTAGAACAGATGCATGCATATATATATGACATAGTCAACTACTGTATCACCAAGAGGAATTAATAAAATGGAGCAAAAATAAGTTCCAAATAATGGTTGGCCTAGATCTCAACTACATCAATGATTCCCTTACATGTGAGGTACATGATAAGTCAGACATCTTAGCTGAAAATAAGTTCTTATTAAAAATAGGATTGAATGTCAGATCAAATCTATGATTACTACACACATGGATACCCATACTTAACATGTATAATTGGATGGATGCATGAAAGAGAAAGAATAATAGAATGCGGCCATAGGAAGAGTAAGTTGAGAAGGAATTTTGGACACTTCAAGTTTTATAACTTTAAAAAGTTGTATTAAACATATAATATATGTATGATCTTTTGTGAACAACTGAATATGCCACATTTTTCAAGATTTATTATGATTGATGGATGCGCTAATTGCTATTTGCTAGTTGTCGTTCAAAATGTCATCCATTTATTATCGAGGTTATATCATTTGCATGATGAGGGTACATGACAATATATTGAATGACCCAAAGACCGAATGAGCTCGTTTTTTACACTAACACTATAATGTAGTTTCCCCGCACTAACGTATGATTGGGACATAGTCAACTACTGAATTTGCTAGTTGCCGTTAAACATATCATATATTTATTATCAAGGTTATATCATTTGCATGACGAGGGTACTTGACAATATATTGAATGACCCAAAGACCGAATGAGCTCGTTTTTACTAACACTATAATGTAGTTTCCCCGCACCCTATCTCGTAAGATTGGGACATAGTCAACTACTGAATTTGCTAGTTGTCGTTAAACATATCATATATTTATTATCAAGGTTATATCATTTGCATGATGAGGGTACTTGACATTATATTGAATGACCCAAAGACCGAATAAGCTCGTTTTTACTAACACTATAATGTAGTTTCCCCACACGCTATCTCGTAAGATTGGGACATAGTCAACTACTGAATTAGTTGCCGTTAAACATATCATATACTTATTTTCAAGGTTATATCATTTGCATAATAAGGGTACCTGCCAATATATTGTATGACCCAAAGACCAAATGATGTTTTTTTAACAACACAAAATTGTAGTTGCCCCGCACTATACTAGGATGCATGTATCAGAAAAAGTTAGCTACTCTACCACGTAAGAGGAATTGGGAAGTGCATGAAAAATAAGTTTCTAATTAATGTACGTCCATATCTCAGATAATGTATAATTGGTAGCATGCTGAAGACAAGTGAGAGTAAATGCCAAAATTTTCGGTGACATGTAGGGCATGTGGTTCCACTTTGATGAATAAAAATTGTATTTTTCTTTGTCTAGACCAGATGCATGCATGTATATGACATAGTCAACTACTGTATCACCAAGAGGAATTAATAAAATGGAGCAAAAATAAGGTCCTAATAATGGTTGGCCTAGATCTCAACTACATCAATGATTCCCTTACATGTGAGGTACATGATAAGTGAGACAACTTAACTGAAAAATAATTTCTTATTAAAAATAGGATTGAATGTTAGAAAATCTATGATTACTACACACATGGATAACCATCTTTAGATTGTATAATGTGATCGATAAATTAAACATAAACAATAATAGTGGGGAAATCTGAATAAGAAGTCGAAAAGACATTTTGGACACTTCTAGATTTATAACTCTTAAAACCTGTATGATTAAACATATAATACATGTATAATCAACTGTTAACAAATAAATATTCTAAATTCTGCATTTATTAAGATTAATGGCGGTGCTAATTGCTATTTACTAGCTGTTGTTAAAAATGTCATATATTTATAGTCAAGGTTATATCATTTGGATGGTGAGGGTCCTGCCAATATATTTTATCACTCAAAGGCCAAGTGATCATGTTTTGACCAACATTAAAATATAGTGTCTACGCACCGTACTAGTTAGGATGCTTGTATCTCAAAATAGTTAGCTATTCTGGCATTTAAGGGGAAGTGAGAAGTGCATGAAAAATAACTTCCTGATTATGGTAGGTCCATATATATCATAGAGAATTTCTGAATAGACAACATCTTAATCACAAGTGAGAGTAAAAACCAACATTTTTTATTGACATATAGGCCATTTTGTTCAAGTTTGATGAATACAATATTATTTTCCTTTTTCCCATTAAAGGATGAATGTATATGGTAGTCAACTACTCTACCACGTAAGAGGAATTTAGAAATGGAGCAAAAATTAGTTCCTAGTTAATAATGGTTGGACTAGATCATAATCAAATCAGTGACTACGTTACATGTTAGGTACATGGTTAGTAAGACAACATAGTTGATGAGTTCCAATTAAAAATACGATTGAATGTCACATCAAATCTATGATTACTACACACATGTATACCCATACTTAACATGTATAGTTGGATGGATGCATGAAAGAGAAACAATAATAGAATGCGGCCATATGAAGAGTAAGTTGAGAAGGAATTTTGGACACTTCTAGTTTTATAAAAAGTTGTATATTAAACATATAATATATGTATGATCTTTTGTGAATAACTGAATATGCCACATTTTTCTAGATTTATTATGATTGGTGGATGCACTAATTGCTATTTGCTAGTTGTCGTTCAAAATATCATCTATTTATTATCGAGGTTATATCATTTGCATGATGAGGGTACATGACAATATATTGAATGACCCAAAGACCGAATGAGCTCGTTTTTACTAACACTATAATGTAGTTTCCCCGCACTATCACGTATGATTGGGACATAGTCAACTACTGAATTTGCTAGTTGCCGTTAACCACATCATATATTTATTATCAAGGTTATATCATTTGCATGATGAGGGTACTTGACAATATATTGAATGACCCAAAGACCGAATGAGCTTGTTTTTACTAAAACTATAATGTAGTTTCCCCGCACCCTATCTCGTAAGATTGGGACATAGTCAACTACTGATTTGCTAGTTGTCGTTAAACATATCATATATTTATTATCAAGGTTATATCATTTGCATGATGAGGGTACTTGACAATATATTGAATGACCCAAAGACCGAATGAGCTCGTTTTTACTAACACTATAATGTAGTTTCCCCGCACGCTATCTCGTAAGATTGGGACATAGTTAACTACTGAATTTGTTGCCGTTAAACATATAATATACTTATTATCAAGGTTATATCATTTGCATTATAAGGGTACCTTCCAATATATTGTATGACCCAAAGACCAAATGATGTTTTTTGAACAACACTAAAATGTAGTTGCCCCGCACTATACTAGGATGCATGTATCAGAAAAAGTTAGCTACTCTACCACGTAAGAGGAATTGGGAAGTGCATGAAAAATAAGCTTCTAATTCTGGTACGTCGATATCTCAGATATATTAATTGGCAGCATGCTGAAGACAAGTGAGAGTAAATGCCAAAATTTTCGGTGACATGTAGGGCATGTGGTTCCACTTTGATGAATAAAAATTGTATTTTTCTTTGTCTAGAACAGATGCATGCATGTATATGACATAGTCAACTACTGTATCACCAAGAGGAATTAAAAAAATTGTGCAAAAATAAGGTCCTAATAATGGTTGGCCTAGATCTCAACTACATCAATGATTCCCTTACATGTGAGGTACATGATAAGTGAGACAACTTAACTGAAAAATAATTTCTTATTAAAAATAGGATTGAATGTCAGATCAAATCAATGATTACTACACACATGGATAACCATCTTTAGATTGTATTATGTGATCGATAAATTAAACATAAACAGTAATAGTGGGGAAATCTGAACAAGAAGTCGAAAAGACATTTTGGACACTTCTAGATTTATAACTCTTAAAACCTGTATGATTAAACATATAATACATTTATAATCAATTGTTAACAAATAAATATGCTGAATTCTGCATTTATTAAGATTAATGGCGGCGCTAATTGCAATTTACTAGCTGTTGTTAAAAATGTCATATATTTATAGTCAAGGTTATATCATTTGGATAGTGAGGGTCCTGCCAATATATTTTATGACTCAAAGGCCAAGTGATCATGTTTTGACCAACAATAAAATGTAGTCTCTACGCACCATACTAGTTAGGATGCTTGTATCTCAAAATAGTTAGCTATTCTGGCATTTAAGAGGAACTGAGAATTGCATGAAAAATAACTTCCTGATTATGGTAGGTCCATATATATCATAGAGAATTTATGACTAGAAAACATAAATCACAAGTGAGAGTAAAAACCAACATTTTCATTGACATATAGGCCATTTTGTTCAAGTTTGATGAATACAATAGTATTTTCCTTTTTTCCATACAAGGATGCATGTATATGACAGTCAACGACTCTACCACCAAAGAGGAATTTAGAAATGTAGCAAAAATTAGTTCCTAGCTAATAATGGTTGGACTAGATCATAATCGAATCAGTGACTACGTTACATGTTAGGTACATGGTTAGTACGACAACATAGTTGAAAAATGAGTTCCAATTAAAAATACGATTGAATGTCACATCAAATCTATGATTACTACACACATGGATACCCATACTTAATATGTATAGTTGGATGGATGCATGCAGGAGAAAAAATAGTAGAATGCGGCCATAAGAAGAATAAGTTGAGAAGGAATTTTGGAAACTTCTAGTTTTATAACTTTTAAAAGGTTGTATAATTAAACATATAATACATGTATAATCTTTTGTCAACAACTGAATATGCCACATTTTTCTAGATTTATTATGATTGATGGATGCGCTAATTGCTATTTGCTAGTTGTCGTTCAAAATATCATCTATTTATTATCGAGCTTATATCATTTGCATGATGAGGGTACATGACAATATATTGAATGACCCAAAGACCGAATGAGCTCGTTTTTACTAACACTATAATGTAGTTTCCCCGCACTATCACATATGATTGGGACATAGTCAACTACTGAATTTACAAGTTGTCGTTAAACATATCATGTATTTATTATCAAGGTTATATCATTTGCATGATGAGGGTACTTGACAATATATTGAATGACCCAAAGACCGAATGAGCTCGTTTTTACTACCACTATAATGGAGTTTCCCCGCACCCTATCTCGTAAGATTGGGACATAGTCAATTACTGAATTTGCTAGTTGTCGTTAAACATATCATATATTTATTATCAAGATTATATCATTTGCATGATGAGGGTACTTGACAATATATTGAATGACCCAAAGACCGAATGAGCTCGTTTTTACTAACACTATAATGTAGTTTCCCCGCACCCTATGTCTCAAGATTGGGACATAGTTAACTACTGAATTTGTTGCCGTTAAACATATCATATACTTATTATCAAGGTTATATCATTTGCATGATAACCTGCCAATATATTGTATGACCCAAAGACCAAATGATGTTTTTTGAACAACACTAAAATGTAGTTGCCCCGCACTATACTAGGATGCATGTATCAGAAAAAGTTAGCTACTCTACCACATAAGAGGAATTGGGAAGTGCATGAAAAATAAGTTTCTAATTTTGGTACGTCCATATCTCAGATAATGTATAATTGGCAGCATGCTGAAGACAAGTGAGAGTAAATGCCAAAATTTTCGGTGACATGTAGGGCATGTGGTTCCACTTTGATGAATAAAAATTGTATTTTTCTTTGTCTACACCAGATGCATGCATGTATATGACGTAGTCAACTACTGTATCACCAAGAGGAATTAGTAAAATGGAGCAAAAATAGGGTCCTAATAATGGTTGGCCTAGATCTCAACTACATCAATGATTCCCTTACACGTGAGGTACATGATAAGTGAGACAACTCAACTAAAAAATAATTTCTTATTAAAAATAGGATTGAATGTCAGATCAAATCTATGATTACTACACACATGGATAACCATCTTTAGATTGTATAATGTGATCGATAAATTAAAGAGAAACAATAATAGTGGGGAAATATGAAAAAGAAGTCAAAAAGACATTTTGGACACTTCTAGATTTATAACTCTTAAAACCTGTATGATTAAAAATATAATACATGTATAATCAATTGTTAACAAATAAATATGCTAAATTCTGCATTTATTAAGACTAATGGAGGCGCTAATTGCTATTTACTAGCTGTTGTTAAAAATGTCATATATTTATAGTCAAGGTTATATCATTTGGATGGTGAGGGTCCTGCCAATATATTTTATGACTCAAAGGCCAAGTGATCATGTTTTGACCAACATTAAAATGTAGTACCTACGCACCATACTAGTTAGGATGCTTGTATCTGAAAATAGTTAGCTATTCTGGCATTTAAGAGGAACTGAGAAGTGCATGAAAAATAACTTCCTGATTATGGTAGGTCCATATATATCATAGAGAATTTATGACTAGACAACATCTTAATCACAATTGAGAGTAAAAACCAAAAATTTCATTGACATATATGCCATTTTGTTCAAGTTTGATGAATATAATATTATTTTCCTTTTTCCATACAAGGATGCATGTATATGACAGTCAACTACTCTACCACGTAAGAGGAATTTAGAAATGGAGCAAAAATTAGTTCCTAGCTAATAATGGTTGGACTAGATCATAATCGGATCAGTGACTACGTTACATGTTAGGTACATGGTTAGTAATACAACATAGTTGAAAAATGAGTTCCAATTAAAAATACGATTGAAGGTCACATCAAATCTATGATTACTACACACATGGATACCCATACTTAACATGTATAATTGGATGGATGCATGAAAGAGAAACAATAATAGAATGCGGCCATAGGAAGAGTAAGTTGAGAAGGAATTTTGGACACTTCCAGTTTTATAACTTTAAAAAGTTGTATATTAAACGTATAATATATGTATGATCTTTTGTGAACAACTGAATATGCCACATTTTTCTAGATTTATTATGATTGATGGATGCGCTAATTGCTATTTGCTAGTTGTCGTTCAAAATATCATCTATTTATTATCGAGGTTATATCATTTGCATGATGAGGGTACATGACAATATATTGAATGACCCAAAGACCGAATGAGCTCGTTTTTACTAACACTATAATGTAGTTTCCCCGCACTATCACGTATGATTGGGACATAGTCAACTACTGAATTTGCTAGTTGCCGTTAAACATATCATATATTTATTATCAAGGTTATATCATTTGCATGATGAGGGTACTTGACAATATATTGAATGACCCAAAGACCGAATGAGCTCGTTTTTACTAACACTATAATGTAGTTTCCCCGCACCCTATCTCGTAAGATTGGGACATAGTCAACTACTGAATTTGCTAGTTGTCGTTAAACATATCATATATTTATTATCAAGGTTATATCATTTGCATGATGAGGGTACTTGACAATATATTGAATGACCCAAAGACCGAATGAGCTCGTTTTTATTAACACTATAATGTAGTTTCCCCACACCCTATCTCGTAAGATTGGGACATAGTCAACTACTGAATTTGCTAGTTGTCGTTAAACATATCATATACTCCCTCCGTATCAAAATATAAGACTTTGGATCTATCTAACACACACATGTATCTAGACATATTTTAGTGCAAGATTCATGTGAACCTTGCACTAAAACATGTCTAGATACATGTGTGTGTTAGATAGATCCAAAGTCTTATATTTTGATACGGAGGGAGTACTTATTATCAAGGTTATATCATTTGCATGATAAGGGTACCTGCCAATACATTGTATGACCCAAAGACGAAATGATGGTTTTTGAACAACACTAAAATGTACTTGCCCCGCACTATACTAGGATGCATGTATCAGAAATAGTTAGCTACTCTACCACGTAAGAGGAATTGGGGTGTGCATGAAAAATAAGTTTCTAATTATGGTAGGTACATATCTTAGATAATGTATGACTAGGCAGCATGCTGGTGACAAGTGAGAGTAAACGCCAAAATTTTCGTTGACATGTAGGGCATGTGGCTTCACTTTGATGAATAAAAATTGTATTTTTCTTTGTCTAGACCAGATGCATGCATGTATATGACATAGTCAACTACTATATCACCAAGAGGAATTAATAAAATGCAGCAAAAATAAGGTCCTAATAATGGTTGGCCTAGATCTCAAGTGCATCAATGATTCCCTTACATGTGAGGTACATGATAAGTCACACAACTTAGCTGAAAAATAAGTTCTTATTAAAAATAGGATTGAATGTCAGATCAAATCTACGATTACTACACACATGGAGAACCATATTTAGATTGTATAATGTGATAGATGAATTAAAGAAAAACACTAATAGAGTGGGCCAATATGAATAAGAAGTCCAAAAGACATTTTGGACGCTTCAAGATTTATAGCTCTCCAAACTTGTATAATTAAACATATATTACATGTATAATCAGTTGTTAACGAATGAATATGCTAATTTCTGCATTTATTATGTTTAATGGCAGCACTAATTGCTATTTACTAGCTGTTGCTAAAAATGGCATATATTTATTGTCAAGGTTATATGATTTTGATGATGAGGGTACCTGCCAATATATTGCATGACTCAAAGGCCACATGATCTTGTTTTGACTAACATTAAAATGCAGTGTCCACGCACCATACTAGGGTGGATGTATCTGAAATAATTAGGTACTCTACCACGTAAGAGGAATTTAGAAGTACATAAAAAATAAGTTCCTAATTATGGTACGTCCATATCTGATAGAATTTATGACTACGGAGCATGATGAGGAAAAGTGAGAGTATAGGGCAATTTTTTTATGATATATGGGCCATTTGGTTTCATATGGATGAATAAAAAACTAATTTTCTTTGTCCATACCAGGATGCATGTATATGACATAGTCAACTACTCTATCACGTAAGAGCAATTTCAAATGGTGCAACAATAAGTTCCTAATAATGGCAGGCCTAGAGTAGATGATCAATAAGACAACAGAGTTAAAAATGAGTTACTATTAAAAATAGGATTGAATGTGAGATCCAATCTATGATTAATACACAGATGAATACCCGTATTTAAAAAAAATGCGGCATATGAAGAAGAATTCGAGAATGCATTTTGGATACTTATTAGATTTATAACTCCTACATGTTGTATGATTAAATAAAACTTGTATGGTTAAACATATACTCCCTCCGTTCCACAATGTAAGATGTTTAAGTATTTGTCTACATTCACATGTACACAAATGTATCTAGACACATTTCATGTATATGTTCATCCATTTTACTATGCACCTAGACAACATGTGTAACATCTAAAACATCTTACGTTTAGGAACGGAGAGAGTAGAAAATACATAAGCATTTATTTAGAAATGGATATGGTACGTGTTTTTACAGTTATTATTACCGATGTCAGTACTGATTGATATTGGCTAGCAAACATCAACAATAGTAGAGCAGCTATTTCTTCATATAACATACACCATTAGTAGGCCTAGATAGTTGGTCTAAATCTGAGACCAATTTGTAGCACCACCTTATTTGTTGACCATAACACATATATGTCGACAATGACAGTATATCCGTATAGTTC
Organism: Poa pratensis; assembly: GCA_947311845.1. Lineage (NCBI taxonomy): Eukaryota > Viridiplantae > Streptophyta > Magnoliopsida > Poales > Poaceae > Poa > Poa pratensis. The sequence goes on along the minus strand of CAMZMU010000044.1, from coordinate 38,951,227 downwards.
AAGTTAAAAGTATAATGTTTTCCTGTCATTAATTTTAGGACAAATGGTTTGAATATATATTTTAACTTTGCGTTCCACAATCTTTTTAGATTGACAAAAAAGAAGGGATCGTAGAAAACCGTTTGTAAGCCCCAATTCTGCAGGCTTCAAGATGGGCGATCCTGACTAAATACACAAGAGTACACATCAATCTTTCTTATAATTTGGCACAGTAACTGACACAAACACAAATGTTCAGATGTACACACTCGCCATTTTGTTGCCAAGTTTAATGAAGAAAGACTATTTAGCACTGGGACGGGAGTGATTGGTTGTTTGTCTTGTTTTCAATCTCCTCCTCGCTTTAGTTGCATTATTGGTCTGCAGATGAATCATGAAGTGTTATTATGAAGTCAACTACTACTGAATGGGCATAGAGAAAGGGGAAGAGAGAGTGTGCCGACATGCTTCTTCCCGAGACAATAAATACGTATCACCCCCTCCCCCTGTTCCTTGGGTGCATTCCATCAAGCACCAGAAAAACTCATCAGAGATCTGTGTTCTCTCGCAAACTCGTGTGACCGAACCAGAAGAAACATTAGTAGATATTGGTTATCGCACATAGACGTTCTTCTCCTCGTCGAGAAAACAGTAAGGTAATCTGCAATATATATTGTTTATTTATTTTTCAATAAAGTATATTGTGTAAATGCGTGGCTTGTTTGTTTTGCTTGTGTTAACTCATTCCTAGAACACAGATCTCTGATGAGTTGGTATAATACTTATTGAAAAATATACTTTATTGTGTTTGTTTTCATCACTAACTCGAGGTAGGTCGTGGATGATATGTTTTTTTTTGCAACTGGTAGTGGATGATATGCTTATTATCAAACGGTGCGCAGAAATACACATTGATCCTGATCCGTAGCCGTTCTTTAATAATATACTTTTATGTTTATATAAGTTGTTCAATCTACGCAAGTGGCAAGCACAATGACAAGTCCCATCCGCGAGATCCGGCGTTCCCAGCGGGCTGACGGGCCAGCAGCTGTGCTCGCCATCGGCACCGCTAATCCAGCGAACTGCGTGTCACAAAAGATTTCCCCGACTATTACTTCCGCGTTACGAAGAGCGAAAATCTCACCGACCTCAAACAAAAATTCAGGACAATGTGTAAGTATATGCGTGAAAATACATAACAAATTATTTATCATCTGATGTAGTACTAATCAAGTGTTGGTTTATCGTATCAGGTGAGAGAACGACCACCGAAAAGCGTTACTTTTACCATACAGAGGAACTACTCACTGCCCATCCAGAATTCCTCGACTGCGGACAACCGTCACTCGACGGACGCCTTGACATCGCCGCTGTTACTGCTCCAGAGCTTGCTGCTTCAGCCGCAACGAAGGCCATTGCTGAATGGGGCCGTCCAGCCGTGGACATCACCCACCTCATTGTCACCACCAACTCCGGCGCCCATGCCCCGGGGATCGACCTCCGCCTTGCTTCTCTCCTCGGGCTACGGTCCTCCGTCCGGCGCACGATGATCCATCTCAGTGGCTGCAACGGTGGCTCCGGGTCCCTGCGCCTCGCCAAGGACCTAGCCGAGAATAACCGTGGCGCGCGCGTCATGGTGGCCTGCGTCGAGCTCACCCTCATCGCCTTCCGTGGCCCCGAAGAGGCCAATCCGCATAGACTCATCAGCCAGGCAATATTTGGCGACGGCGCTGCTGCGGTCGTCGTGGGGGCCGATGTTGTGTGCCCCGTCGAGCGCCCTCTCTTTGTGATGGTATCCGCGTCACAGACCGTGGTTCCGGGGACAGATCACGTTCTCACCATGCAGCTCACGGAAGGCGGCCTCGACGGGAACATTTTTACCAAAGAGTTGGTTCCTTTGGCGGCAGAAAACATCGTGCAGTGTCTTTCGGATGCATTTGGGCAGCATGGAATCGCCATGGAATGGAACGACCTCTTTTGGGCGGTGCACCCGGGCATGCATGCCATCTTGGAGCACGTCGAGACTGCTCTCAAGTTGGAGCCGGCCAAGCTCTCGGCCAGCCGGAGCGTCCTCAGGCAGTACGGGAACATGCTTGGAGCCACGGTGATCTTCGTGCTCAACGAGGTCCGGCGACGGATCGATGAGGGGGACGGTGCTGGGTGGGGTGTAATGATGGGGTTTGGACCGGGGTTCACCATCGAGACTATGGTTCTTCACGCTGCTAGGGACACAAACATAAATTAGCATTTCCATTTCTTGGACCAGTAACCACAACCACCCACGTAAGATCACGCACATGTATCAATAAGTTACCATCAAGTAAATCTATTATTGTCATTTATATTGGGTTCTCATGGTTTTTCGAACAAATGTGTTTTTTTTTTTGCGAAAATATTGTGTTTTCTTAGCTATAAGACCACCTTATAAGGACGGGATGCCGATTTTCTGAGGATACACTATGATCCTAAGTAGGCCAGAATAAACCATCTAACTGATGGTTGTGTCCCTCCCCATCTATTATGGCAAAAGGAGTCGTCGTGGGCGCCGACACGAGCTGTCAGCTCCCCCAGCATTACGTGGTTGTTCCTCTCATATAGGCATATATAGTGAATTGTCATACCTTTTAGTTATACTCATGTAGGAGTACTTTTTTTTTTTGAAAGATCAGACAATGCTGCATTTTTTATTGACTGGGAGATAGAGTATTTACATGCTGGCTCTAGGGCACGAACTGAAAAAGAAAATGGAAGTAAAATGAAGGGACAATGAACAAGAGAAAACTCATGGTGTCTCCCATTGAATACTTCGTAGCTTATTTTCTCCCACAAACGACAACTTGCGTGCTTATTGACGGATAATCTGTATTAAGCGTGGCAGCGAACAATGTTGATGCCTCGATTACGTTGGATCCGCTCTCTCAAGATCACACAACTAGAGAAGATTACTAGGGGCTGAACATCGTGTTGATTGGGTGCTATCGATGACTCCACCATAGCCTGCGAAGTGAAGGCAATGGTGCGAGTCTTTCCAAGTCGTCGGAGGGAGAGCAACACACCCAAGCGATCGATAGATGGCCATCGAGTTTCTCGTATCACCTGACAGTCGAGGACGAATGTTGCAACGTTTCGAGCTCACAGATGCAATGTGGGATGAAGTAGCAGTTGGGCCATCCACGTTACATCATCCAGTTCGCGCACCACCATTGACAACATTAAGTTGTGCATACTTCCTTTGATTTGCACATGATATGTCGAGTGATCCAAGTAGCATCCATCATCGTTCAGATGCCACAGAATGGCGTCTTGCAATGCCCCGTGAAACTGGATTTTTTTTTGATAAAGGAAATATATTAATATCAAAGTACCAATTACACCCAGCCTCTGCAACAACATAATATCACGAACTAGTCGATAAATTAAGGATGCACACAGCCAAAAGAAAATAAAAATAATAATAAAATAACCCGCGGAATTGATCAGCGAAGCAGCAGGAACTACCACCAGAGGCTACACCCGGACTGCAAAAAGTTTGCTTTGGATCCGAGAACAATCTTGGAAATCTATCCTCCACCCGGACTGCACATAAAAATATTGCAGGCAATGGTGTCTCGGTCCTGTTTTGGTCAGATAATTGGCTGCAAGGAAAGCTGGAGGATAGATTTCCAAGATTGTTCTCGTTTGCTTTGGATAAACTGCAATCTGTTGCTGAATTCATGAATTCTGAGAATTACCTCCAATCTTTCTTCCTTCCCCTCTCTCTGGAGGCACAGGAGGAGTACAACCAGTTGCAGGTTTTGCTACAGGATGTCAACCTCACTGATGAGGGCAAGGATGTCTGGAATTGCACTATTGGCAATGGTAGCTTTAAACCAAGCAAGGTATATAAGCTACACTTCAATGACATGGTGACAGATGGTCCTTCATGCTGGATATGGAAAAGTAAATGTCAATCCAAGCATAAATTTTTTGCTTGGCTGGTTTTACACGACAGAATTAACACTCAAGAGATGTTGATCAGACGACACTGGGCTGTTTCAGCTAATTCGGACTGTGTTCTGTGCTCTGCACATCAAATGGAGGATTGGCGACATCTCTTCTTCAATTGCCTCTTTAGTACTCGCGTCTGGAACTATATACAGATTTCATGGAGGCCAGGTAGCAATACTGCACAAGTTCTTGCTGATGCAAAAAGGAGTTTCTCTGGGCCATGCTTTACAGAGATTGTGACTCTGGCGTGTTGGACGATATGGAAACAAAGAAATGGATGGATTTTCAAGAATATTAAGCCCTCCTTTCGTGGATGGAAGGCCTGTTTTGTGCAGGAGGTCACTTTGCTAAAATATAGGGCAAAGTCTACTGATGTTCCCTTACAATCATCATGGCTTCACAATCTTCTTTGATTACTTTCTGTAAATACTTGTACATATGTTGCCTTTCGTTTTAATAAAGTGGAGAAAATGAGGCTGTGGGGGGCTCCCCTACAGTAGAAAAGTTTCAAAAAAAAAAAAGCCCACCGCTGCTTGCCGGAACATAAACTATCGAACGAGTAAACAGCTTGGGCCGGGAGATTAAACATAGGGAGGAGAAATGCAAAGGCAAAGCACCTAGCTATTTGGAGTACCAAAAAGAGGCCACTCTAGCACTACATATAGTTAACCTGGTAGCCATGGCGAAGAGGTTTGTATTCATGGTCATAGCATGGTATTTCCATACCACCAATGGCCGATCCAGGTGAAGGCATTCGCCCAAAGCAAACGCAATTGTATATGGAGCAAAGCATTCTAGGTTGAGAAGACCAATAGATCTAAACACGGTGGACGAGTAGACTTGTTGACAGTGCATGGATACACCGAGTGCAATGCTTGCATAACGAATTTTTTCCCTACGTTGCATCAATAGGACCTATGCTTGGGGATTAGGTCACGAGTCTACCTATAGACACGCTCGGAAGTCGTTGTAACTTGTCGAGGCAGTGCAGTACAACTCGTTTGATCTTTCAAATAGCTAGTTGTAGATTCCACAAACTCCTACGTCTCCAGCCTCACACGTGTAATGCCTCTACTAGTATCCACATGTTCGGGGCGTGCAGAACATCGAGCGGCGGGTTCTCCATGTAATAAGGATAGAGATAGGGGTGGAGGTAGGGGCGGTGGTCAGTGTAATAAGGATATATCGCCACCGCCCTACCTCCACCTTTTTTCTCCATGCAATAAGGATAGACCGCTGATCTTCAATGGACACGACAGGTGCAGAAGCGGCGTTCTTCTGCGTGAAACAAAGCAGCCAGCGAAGACCCTTCCTTGCAGCAAAAGTCTCCCGTATACGGTGCAGCTTGGCTTGAAAACACTAGCCCACATGGCCATGTGTGTGGGGTTTGCATGCATATTGAACGGACCCTGGCCCAAATGGTTGGGTAATTTCCTTATTCAGATTTTTTAACAGGCTCTGATGATCCGTGATTAGTGGACATACTCACGGGTGTTAAAGACATATCCCTAGCTGATGGCCGTCGACAGCTTCACACAGTGACCCAGTCATCAACGACAAAGAAATCGCCTAACGAGAAAACAGAAGGCTCAAGCGCCCCCAACTTGATCTGATGTTGTCGAAGCCGACAAACAAAGGAGATCCCCGTCAAACCTAAACCAGGTGATCCAACTGGCGATATCCATTCGATATCCAATCGAATGGATATGGTGCATTCATGCAAAGCTAACTACATTCTAACATCATCGGAATTGAAATATCCATCTCATAGGAGTTCTTAACAATGATAGAGGGCACCATGCTGGGAACAAGTCAGAGTAAACTATAGATGCAAGTGGGTCATAATTAGGATACCCTCTACTCTCTTTAGTTCAAAAAATGAACTAACTTTTTGAAATGATTATTTCACTGGAAAAGTTAGTTCACTTTGTTCATTTTGTTGAACTAAATAGGGTATATGGTACCCTAATGATTACCCAATTGCGTCTCTAGAGTAAACGCCTATTATGACATATAGGCCTTATGGCTCCATTTCGATGAATAAAACAATTATAGTTGCCTTTGTCCATACCAGCATTCATGAATCTGACATGGTTAGCTACTCTACATCTCTACCACATAAGTGTAATTTAGGAATGCATGGAAATGATTTTCAAATAATGTTAGGCCTATATGCTGAAAGAAATCAGTGATTGGCTTATATATGAGGGGTACATTATCAGTAATCCTACATAGTAGACAAATGAGTTCCTATTAATCTTATAACTAATATGTCACATCATATCTATGATCACTACACACATGGGATACCCATCTAATAATAGAAAGCTGCCACATGAAGAAGAAAGCCAGAAGGACTTTTGGACTCTTCTAGATATTATAATTCTTAAACTTGTCTAGTAAAACATTAAACATATAGAATATAAAATAATGTCATACCGGTTCCAGTCCAAAGCCGGTTTTGCCAACCGATTCAGGCCCATGGTTTCTAATGTATGCTTTATTAGAGCAGATTCCAGGAACCAGCTGTAATGACATCATCCCTCGGCTGGGTGGAAATGAAAACCGTCTCCAATGGTCAGATTATTGGAGACATCGAAAAAAAAAATTTAGACTAACATGGACTCGCCCCGGCTCCATTTCACAGCGAAATATATAAGCCGTCTCTAATAACACAACTATCAGAAACTATTAGTATTATTGACGTTCTCAAACGGTAAGATTATTGGAGACGGCCAAGTATAGCGTCGTCTCTAATAATATTTTGGTCAGAGACGGATATTCATAGGAGGCATCTCTAATAACATTTCTGGAGAAGCGCTTAATACGGCAACCGTTTTCGATAGAATCCACATCCGAGGCGGCTATGTTTTACAAACGGCGTTAATGTCCGGTGGGTCGAGTTTTTCATGCTGTATTCAGCTATAAAAACCAGAGTGTGGAATACTACATATTCAGCTATACAAACCCAAGAACAGATAGCAGCCACCCGGCCCATCGACAAAAGTGAGCTGCACTCGGCATACACACCAAGTCGCCTCTAGTCCAACAGTTCCGACAAACGGCATGCATGCAAACGACAATGCCGTCGGCGACATCGTTGTCGACCTCCCATTCATACGCGAGTACAAGAACGGCCATATCGAGCGTCTGTGGCGCAGCTCCTTCATACCGGCGTCGGAAGACCCCGCCGCCAGCCGCGGGGTGGCAACTAGGGACGTGGTCATCGACCGAGACACCGGCGTGTCCGCACGCCTCTTCCTCCCGTCGGCTGCTGCCGGAACAGGACGGAGGCTTCCTATCGTCGTGTACGTCCACGGCGGCTCTTTCTGCACTGGGAGCGCATTCTGCCGGATGTATCATCGTTACGCCGCGTCCCTCGCCGCCAGCACGGGGGCGCTCGTAGCCTCTGTGGAGTACCGTCTGGCGCCGGAATATCCCGTGCCGGCGGCCTATGACGACTCTTGGGCCGCGGTCCGCTGGGTGGCTTCCCTCTCCGATCCCTGGCTCGCTGAGCACGCCGACCCCAGGCGCATGTTCCTCGCTGGCGACAGCGCCGGTGGAAACATCGCTTACCATATGGCCGTACGCGCCAGCCGCGACGCCATGGACATCGAGGGGCTGATCATGGTGCAGCCCTTCTTCTGGGGAGCTGAGCGGCTGCCTTCCGAGGCAGCCTGGGACGGCGTCGGCATGTTCACGCCCGAGTTAGTGGACACAGTCTGGCCGTTCTTGACTGCGGGCCAGGCAGGCAACGAAGACCCCGGATCAACCCACCGGACGAGGAGATCGCGTCGCTCAAATGCCAGCGTGTGCTGGTGGCAGTGGCGGAGAAAGACATCGTGCGAGACCGCGCTCGCCGGTTGGCTGCTCGCATGCGCGACTGCGCGTGGACCGCCGGCGACAACCGCGAGGTGACGCTGGTGGAGGCGGAAGGCGAGGACCACGTGTTCCACCTCTGCAGCCCTCTCCGTGCCACCAGCAAGAAGCTCATGCAGAGCATCGCGCAGTTCATAAATCAGAGCCCGGCCTTGCCGTCGCCGTCGCCGCCGCCCACCAGTGTCTTCCCGCCTCCTCCGGTGTTGCCCACGATGGAGATTCAGGGTAAGACAAGAACGTACTGGGCACTCAGTCTGCCCACTCGGCCATTCAAAGCCGTATTGTCCAATACCAATCCGAATGTTGAATTTGGTTGTAACGATCGTTGCCCAGATTGGGGCGATCGGTTCCATGTTATACAGTAGGGAAAAGCCCCCTACGTGGCTAGTTACAAGTCTGGTACGTACACGATCGGAGTACTACTCCGTATCGTATACGTATCGTACATATAGTCTAACATCCCCCTTAATCTAAACCTCGGAGAGATTTAGATTACTCTTAAAACTATCTAAGGCTTTTACAGGAAGTGCTTTAGTAAACCCATCAGCTAACTGATCCTTGCTAGATATGAACTTGATTGCTAGGCTATTGGAAGCCACCCTCTCCCTGACAAAATGATAATCAATCTCAATGTGTTTTGTGCGAGCGTGAAAAACCGGATTTGCAGACAAGTATGTAGCACCCAAGTTGTCACACCACAAACAAGGTGTTTCTGTTAATGTAACACCAAGTTCATGAAGAAGAGCTTCAACCCATATCAACTCAGTGGTAGCATTGGCGAGTGCCTTGTATTCAGATTCTGTACTAGAACGTGACACTGTAGCTTGCTTGCGTGCACTCCAGGATACTAAGTTTGGACCAACAAAAATGGCAAAGCCACCTGTGGAGCGTCTGTCCTCAATACAACTAGCCCAGTCTGCATCAGAAAAGGCACTAAGAAGTGTAGATGTGGATGGTTTAAAAGTGATACCAAGCTTCGATGTACCCTTGACATATCTGAGAATTCTCTTGGCTGCTGTCCAATGAGTTGTTGTGGGAGCATGAAGATATTGACATACCTTATTAACTGAGTAAGACAAATCTGGACGGGTGAGAGTAAGATACTGGAGAGCACCAACAATACTTCGATATTGTGTAACATCATCCGGACCAAGGAGTGTACCATCATGTAGAGACAAAGGCTCGGATGGAGAGAGAGGTGTAGGGGCCGGCTTGCAGCCAAACATACCAACTTTGACAAGCAAATCATTGACATATTTTTCCTGTGTGACGAGCAGTCCTGTTTTTGTCGGCTTCACTTCGAGACCAAGAAAGAAATGAAGCTCACCCAAATCTTTGATAGCAAAATTGTCATTGAGATCTTTTAGAAGCACTGAAATAGCTTTATCTGAAGAACTAGTCACAATAATGTCATCCACATAGATTAAGACAAATATAGTAACTCCAGCTTTGTTATAGAGAAACAGGGAGGTGTCAGCTTTGGATGGCAGAAAACCAAAATCTTGTAGTTTGGTGCTAAGACGAGAGTACCATGCACGAGGAGCTTGCTTTAAACCATAGAGAGCTTTATCAAGTTTGCAAATATAATGTGGAGCATCAGGATGTGCAAAACCAGGAGGTTGTTTCATATATACTTCCTCTTCCAGAACACCATGCAAAAACGCGTTCTTGACATCTAGCTGCCGTAAACTCCATCCACGAGAGACAGAAATAGCAAGAACAATTCTGATAGTGGCAATTTTGACTACTGGACTGAAAGTATCTTCATAATCAATTCCATACCTTTGCTTAAAACCTTTTGCAACCAATCTAGCCTTGTAGCGATCAATAGAACCATCAGCACGCCGTTTGACGCGGTACACCCACTTGCAGTCAATAAGATTAATAGTTTTGCTGGGTGGAACCAAATGCCAGGTTTTATTTGTCATGAGTGCATCATATTCTTCTTGCATAGCAGAACGCCAATTGTTGTCATTGAGGGCCTCAGGCAAACTACGAGGTTCACCTGTGGAAGAAAACATACCATATCGAATAGTGCCGTCTGTATATTTTTTAGGCTGTCGTATACCTTTTTGTAGTCGAGTGCGAAACTGTGGCGGAAGCGGAGGTGGTGGCGGTGGTGCAGTACCAGCTACACCACGGACAGGCACAGAGGATCCAGCAGCCTCATGATTGGCTGCATGCACAGAGGAGTTGGTGGAGCTGTCGCTATCAGCAGCGGGAGACGAATTCGGAGCAGCTGCGCGAGGCGACGGCGACGCGTCGTCATTTGGTTCGGCTGCATGCCCAGCAGCGCGTGCACGGACGGGCTGTGCGCAGGGAGACAACGTAGGAGACCCAGGCCTGGGCAGCACGGAGGCCGAGGGAGAATCTTCAACGTGATTGGAGGCCTCGTGACCAGCACATGCAGATGAATGTTCGTGTGAATCTGCTTCAAACGTGGCGCCTGATTCATCTGTTTCAGTTTCATCTTCATCTTCAGAAGCAGACTGCTCCTCATTGTGAGCACCGTTTTGAACAAGATTTTCGCCCGCAGGTTCGTCTACCTGTATAGCATCAACTGGAGGCAAAATAATAGGCATAACAGCATGCATATGGTCATTAGGTTGTGCAACCCCAATAGACGAACGTGTGGGCATATGATCTGGAAGTAACAAAATTTCTTGACGGAGTCTTGAACCAGCGTTAGGATGTAATTTGGCAAAAGGAAAAACATTCTCGTCGAAGACGACATCACGAGAGATATAGACACGGCCAGTAGACACATCTAGGCATTTAACTCCTTTATGGCGAGGGCTATAGCCCAAGAAAACACATTGCTTGGATCGAAAAGCTAGCTTGCGTTTGTTGTAGGGACGAAGATTAGGCCAGCAAGCGCACCCAAAAATGCGCAAAGCATCATAGTTTGGCTTGACTTGAAGTAGACGCTCAGTGGGAGACTCAAAATTTAGGACTTTGCTAGGGAGCAAGTTTATAAGAAAAGTGGCAGTGAGGAAGGCTTCGTCCCAAAATTTTAAAGGCATAGATGCATGAGCAAGTAAAGCAAGACCAACTTCAACAATGTGACGATGTTTACGTTCAGCAGAACCATTTTGTTGATGAGCATGAGGGCAAGAAACATGATGTGTAATGCCAGCTTTTTGAAAGAAGCCATTTAGCTTCTCATACTCACCCCCCCAATCAGTTTGCATAGTAACAATTTTTCTAGCAAACTTGCGTTCAACATATTGTTGGAAATTCAGAAAAACTTGATATACATCAGAACGCTTTTTGAGCAAATATATCCATGTAAATTTACTATAATCATCAATGAAGCTTACATAGTACTCATGTTTGCTAACAGAAGCAGGTGCTGGACCCCATACATCAGAAAACACTTGTTCCAAAGGAACAGTGGAGACACTAGTGGAAATAGGATATGGCAACTGATGGCTCTTAGCAAGTTGACAAGAGTCACATACATAAGGATTTATTTCAGGGGAATAAGAAATACTATGTTTTCTAAGTATCTGCTGAACAACAAAAGAAGAAGGATGTCCTAAACGCCGATGCCACGTAGAAGACGACGGTTTTATTGTAATGAAAGCTTGCTTGGAAGACCCACTGGAGACAGGCACGAGAGGATAAAGACCATCACGGCAAGGCCCTTTGAACAGAATTTTCTTTGTGGCTTGATCCTTTATCAGAAAAAAGAATGGGTGAAACTCAAGAAAAACATTGTTATCAAGAGCAAGCTTATGAACAGATAAAAGATTTTTGGAAGCGTTAGGAACATGTAGGACATTATTAAGATGAAACGAGCTATGTGGGGTGCGTAAAACAGAATGACCAATATGATTAATATGCATGCTATTACCGTTTGCCGTGTGGACGTGATCCCGCCCTTGATACTTGTCATAGGTGGTGAGTTTGTTCAGTTCTCCTGTGATGTGATCGGTGGCGCCGGTGTCAGCACACCAGTTTGTGTCAACACCATATGAAGCAAAATGCGCTCCTTTGTTTCCTCTATCACCATCATCATCATTATCACCCTGATATCGCCACCAACAGTCACTCGCGGGGTGCCCATGAATCTTGCAAATCTGACAAGTGATATCAACATAGGGGGTTCGGGCACGACCACGACGACCATCACGACGACCACGGTTGTCATGGCGACCACCTCCACGGTCATCCTGACGAGAACCACGGTTGTCGTATGGCTGTCCACCGCGGTTATCACCACGGTTGTCATAGTTCTGTCCACCGCGGTATTCACCACGGTTGTCATACTGCTGTCCACCGCGGTTGTCACGACGACCACGGTTGTCATCCTGCTGGCGTCCTCTGTCGTCTTGGCGGCCACGGGAGTGGGAACCACCACGGCTGGCCACATTGGCCGAAGAGGTGAACACCTCATCGCCATTATCCGGGGTTTGAAGTTGGTCATATGCTTGGAGCTGATTGAACAAGTCAGAGACACTAGTGCTAGGATTTGCATTGATAGCTGTTTTGAGACTATTATATGAACTGTCCAGACCATGAAGAATATACCAAATAAGCTCATCATCATCGAGAGGTTTACCAGCAGCAGCAAGCTCAGAGGCAAAAGTTTTCATCTTTGCAAAATATTTGGTGGCCGAGAGATCACCTTTCTTGGAGTCATTGAGGGCACTCCGTAGTTGTTGAATCCTTGATCGAGACTTTGGGGAGACAAGAGCAAGGACAGCAGCCCACACATCAGCGGAGGAGTGCAGCTCGGTGACATGAACAAGGATGTCGGCGGACAGCGAGTTCAAGAGGAACCGCAGGACTTGTTGATCTCGGGCAATCCATGTAACAAAATCAGGGTTCTCAACTTTGATCTTCTTCTTGTTGGCATCCTCCACCTCCAGATATTCTTCCGGCGCATCCTCGGTTCCTTCCACAAGAGCAAGAACCCGGGCACCACGCAGGGCAGGGATGATGAGAGCTTTCCAAACGAGAAAGTTTTCTCGCGTCAACAGCTGTGTCGGAGGACTTCCAAGCGCCGCGGCTAGCACGGGCACAGACGACGAGGAAGCCATGGAGAGCGGCGGCTGAGGAAGGGCGTTTGTAGAGCGGCGGCGGCGGCTGACTGCAGCGGCGGCGGCGGCTGGATATGATGTAGGCGGCGGCGGCAACAACTAAGTGTGCGGCGGCGGCGAAAAATTTGTAGAGCGGCGGCGGCGGCTGTGGAGTGCAGCGGCGGCGGCGGCGGGGCTGTATATGGCAGCGGCGGCGGCAGCTTGCTGCGGCGGCGCGACCTGTTCTAGGTTTTCGGCAGCTAGGTCGAGGGAAGAGACCAGCTCTGATACCATATAGAATTGTTGCACCAGCCATCTAGACCAAAAGTCCGAACTGATGGAAAGGGGCTAGTCAATATATTTATATTCAACACTCCCCCTCACGTCTAGGCTATTTTAGTCCTTAGCGTGGGATAGGAGCGGGCCGCAGGATCTTTTTTCCTTTTTTTTTAATCCGCGTGAGCGGGGTCTCGAACTCGAGACCTCTTGGCTCTGATACCATATAGATGCACTAGCCAATTATCCCAAAAGTCCGAACTGATGGAAAGGGCTAGGCTTTATGTTTTAACACTCCCCCTCACGTCTAGGCTGGACAATCGGTAAGACCTTAGACGTGGAGTAGCAGGGAGGGTGCAACTATTTTTATATTAAATAGTGCGTTAGCCGGGGCTTGAACTTGAGACCTCCTGGCTCTGATACCATATTAGATTGATGCACTAGCCAATTATCCCAAAAGTCCGAACTGATGGAAAGGGCTAGGCTTTATGTTTTAACACCGAATACATCGCTAACAATTGGGCGCGGGACAGCATCGTCGTCCAAGACCAGCTACAGGTCAGTTTCGGCCCCATTGTTGCGCAGCACGACATTTGTAGGAGGTGTTCACGGGGGTTATGTTATGAAGAACTTCTTCTAGCACGCCCTGATTAGTGATTACCATGTCCTCAAACGTGCGATTAATTCAGGGTTCTGCTTCTATTTGACATTGTGTCTGTTACTGTCCAAAAATTATTATTGGTACAGAGCTATGTATTTGTATCATCGGAGATGTAATCTGCCAAGTTGTCGACTCCTCCCTTGTTAAAGAAGAACTTACGTATTTTGTGCGTTATTGTATATAAAATATGTAATACTGTTTGAGAATAAAGTATTACTTCAGCACCATTTGTGTAATGTCATCTCTGACAACATACACATATTTTGGCCAACAAATATGGATTGAAGAGAGAAGGTTTGGGTAGTAAAAACATTCAGCTTTTGACGCATACCAAAAAAAAAACTTTTGTCATTTTTGTAGCTTAAAATACAAAGTATTTAAATTTGATATTTTGCACCTTCGTGAGATATACTATTGGCTACCCTTGGATTTGTTTTCATAATTTTTGAAACTTATAAATATGTTTTTCGAATTTTTTAAATTGGAGGGAGTTGGGAGCCAAAATAAATCTCCACTCGTTTTAGTTTCTTTTTTGTGCCATTGGACTGCCATACCGCGGCCCATGAGGAAAACTGTGGGCGGCTACGAGCGGCCCATGAGGAAAACTTGCTTGGTTGACTAATAGTGGCTGCCATTTTATCACTGGTCAAAATCTCGCCGTCATCATCAGAAATAAAACAAGCAAAACATCTTGAGTCATGTCCGGCGACGGCCAAACTGAAACCTTGCCCTCGGTGTGCCCCTCCACGGGTCGGCGATGGCGGCCTGGCCCAACCCGTATCTGCCGCTCCTCCTCATCGCCGCCCTGCTCGCCTTCGAGGACTGGCTCTCCACGCCCTCCTGCTCCGGCGGCTCGCCCGCCCTTGACCCCGCCTCCGGCGACCTCAGGGCCATGATGGTCGCGGACCTGATGCTCCTCGGTTCGGACGCTACGTACGTCGACCGCTTCTTCCGGTATCACCTGATGTCCAAGCTTATCACTGTAAGTGATCCGTGATCAGATTCAGATGCGAGCGATGCAAATTTCTTCGAATTGCTTTTGTGTTCTTAGGTGTATGCGTGCTAAAGTATATAAAGTACTTACCACCTATATAATTTATCTGCTTTATAGGCTGAACTCGGGGAAATTGGGAATTTTCATACTTGTTCAAGTATTCAGGCCATTCATACTGTACAGGTGCATAGAAATAAATATTTGGATTCACAATCAGAGATAAGCGTTAGGTTGATTACTCTCCATTTAGCAGAAATGGGCTGCTTGTTTCACCTATGATACTACGTCGTTCACTGCACTGTACTTCTCAAGCTTTAGGAAGCTATTTATTTATCTATATCACAGAAGCTATTTTCACTTTTCAGTCATAGAACTTGCGATGCCATTTGATATACGAGGCAGTACTTAAAGTGTAAATCCCTATGACCTTTTGGATGGGTACTACTACTGTACACATTTATGGTTATTACTCTGTAATATCAGCAAAAGCTTTATTTTCTTTGTTATTCGTTTGCCAGAAATCTATTCAAACAACGAATCCAGATATGATCATAGTCCTTGGAGACATCTCAGCAAACGGTTCAGAGCAGAACGAGAGCAAATGGATAGCCGTACTTGAACAGTTTGAGGGGATATTGGGGCAGTACTCTTCCCTTCCTCTTCATATTGTGTTAGGTGATAAAGATGTTGGCGGATGTTCGAGTTTGGATGGTAAATTGGTGCACCGTATGGCCAAGCATTTGCCAGGATTAGATTCAAGTGGCTGTGGTGCTTTTGAAATTAGTAATATCAGTTTTTTGTCTTTAAATGCGGTTGCACTGCTCTGCGGTGACAACACGTTGCGGTTCAGCGTTGAGAAGGTTATGGAGATGGAAAGCCATCGTTATCAGAGTAAAATTTCAAATGGAGGAGAACATTGTTCACTGGGAAGTGAAAAGGGACAAAATTCCGGTGGCCATAGTTTGAGACAAAACAGCATGACTTCAGGATCTGGTCCAGTCATTTTGCTCCATATTCCACTACATAAGTTTGATGAGTCGGATGGACGAGTCATCGGTGGCCCCATAAGGTAAATTTTGGTTATATGTATTATAAGTTGAGGCCTAATTCATTTTTGCATTCTGTGAGATTTGTAACTCATGTTCCATACCACCGCTCTTCTGTTTCCATCATTATGTAAGGTCGGTGGCCCCATAAGGCCTGGGTAACTTTTATCACAGAAATGACAACGAAACCGTGTATTGCCTCCACGTCCTGTTGGATCGGCCGACACCTTTGAAGCATAAGCCCATAGCGGATACTTCGGATTAACAACACCATTATCAGCCTCTGCATCACCAGCACCATTGCTGTTGGTTGCAGTTGCACTAGCACTAGCACTACCACAGCCCGAAGATTGGCTCCCAGCAGATGCCATCACTCCCTGGCCAGCCCCAGCAAGGCAGCAATCAAAACATCAGCAACAGCAGCAAGAATACCAGCAGGGAGCAAGCAAAGCAATACTGCAAGAAGGCAAGGTGGAGGTAGAAAGATCGGTAGCAAGCAGGGATGGCAGATGCAGGAGCTGTTACCTTGCTGCTCCGGGCGGAGACGGCGCGATTCTGGGCGGAGACAGCGGCTCCGGGCGGCGGCGGTGCGTGCGGCTCCTGGCGGCTGCTTGATCTCCTGGCAAATGAAAGAATAGAGAGAGCACGGGGGTGGGTTAGGGTTAGTATCGCTCGCTGGGATATTTTCCCGTATCCTGGCCGTATCGCCGCCGTCCTCAAGCCGTATCGGATTTATTTTCTTTATTTTTAAATCACGAAAAAGGGACACGCCACCGATACGCGTATCGGCGCCGTATCATGCGTATCGCCGTATCGGCGACGTATTATACGGGGACACGGCCACTTCTCACGTATCGGTGCTTCGTAGGTACGTGATACATTATGTGTATATTTAAACTCATTTAGCAGTTGCATGTGAGCTTTATCCATCCATCCACTCAAAGATTTTATACCGCTGGCCTTCAAATTTGGAACAATGATTGTCTCGAATGTGCAATTTTGAGCCACTGTTGTCTGTGTTTCCCTAATAATTGACGTGTAATTTGATCCGGCAGTGGAGCTGATGGCACAAGGATGTATGATCGACTGCATACCCTCCCTGCAAATTCAACTCAATATATTCTTCAAGCACTTAAACCAAGGTAAGTTCCTTGTATACCGCAGTATTTTGTGAATGCATATATGTGAATTGAATTACTTCTAATTGTTAACGATGATTCTTTTGTTGCATTGTTTACCTGCTGCAAATTTTCAGTTACACGTAATAAATTAGTATTAAGGGAAAAACATTTAGTATGATATGCTTGTTGAAACAAATTAGCATTTAGTGTATTCTTCATATGAAGTCACTTGGAAGTCCTACTCTTATTCTTCTTATTACAGGATCATATTTAGTGCTCATGCTCACAGCTTCTCAGACTATACCCATGCTGATGGTACACGAGAAGTACAAGTGCCTGCTATGACATGGAAGAAGAGAGGAGTGTCGGGCTTTGTCGTCGCTACCTTTAGACAGAACGGGGTTGTATCTGTGATGTGCTGTTCGCTAGCTCAGGAATGGTACATAATGGCTGCATATTCAGTATTTTTGTTCCTGACAGCTTTTGCTGTGAGATGGTCACATTGGTTGTGAATTGGAAGTATTGGAGATTGGCTCTATTGGAGTTTGGTAAAAAAAATATTGAAAAGCATATTTATTGTTTAATTTTTTCCACAAGGACATTTAGATCCTTGAGAAACATCTGTAAAATTTCACGAACAAATGTGTTTATTAAAAAAAATGTGGATCTGTAATGGAGGTACTATTTGTCATTAGAGACACCCAGTTTTTTTCTAGCGTAGAATCGAATTTATTAATGATTGACATTTCACAGTTGTGTAGCTCACATCTAGTCTAGATTTAAATGTGGGGTTTCTCACATAATATTTTGAAACTTCAAAATATGATTATTCCTTTATTGAAAAATTGGATCTCCGATACACCCGGGAGCCAAACTTCCGCAATCCGAGTTTGAACTCATGTAATGAAACTATTTTCAAGCCCATGCCACACAATTATAATGGACTGCGACGCTTCAGCAATCAGCTTTAGACCTTCTGTTTCTCAGCTGATGTGATTACAGTGGTCGTACTACAATTCATTAGCTCACTGGATTTTATTCTTCTTTGTTTTCAGCTATATAAGCAGACCAGGACTGGTTGCTTACTGCATGTATTATCATCAGGGCTCTATCAGTGAAATACGGAGTGTTGTAAAACATATATACGACTGATTTCGTATGTTGGAACAGCGGTTCATGCATGAAATAGGTGCCGATCGATGCCGAATTGTAGAAATTAGGTTTAGATGATTAGGGATCTTATCTAATCTGATTATATGTACCGGTTCTGCTTCGAGCTCTGGTTGCATATTACTAAATTGAATGGACTAGACGGTCTATGTACACGGTAGACCTGACTTTGAAAGGTCATTTAAACAGTGCCTTTTGTAATACTGAAGAGCTGCACCGAGAAAAAAATTGTGTAAAACTTGGTTGTGTCTTTGTGGATTGAATATTTATTGCGTATAATGCATTCAGACTTATGGAGAAAAAAACATCTGATTTTGAGCTATGCCATCTTGATGTCCCTCGGTCTTACATGCTTGCATTGCTAGGATTATGACACTTCGATGACATACTCAAGCCCCAGCTGAACACTGAACGGAGAGAGCATCAAGACCTTGGAGGAAGAAAGGCCACGGCGAGAGAAATCGGGTCTACAAGCAACACTTCGGCGTTAGTTCTTGCACACAACAGCGCAGTCTTGGTTTCATTGCTTAATCTTGATTTTTTTAAACTTAATCTTGGTCTTTGCTATATATAATTACCGCACTAAAACTATTTTGCAGGCTATATACCTACCAACAAGTCATGGGTAGTGGCCTGCCACTGATGCACGGCTGGCCGCCCTGTAACTGAATAATTCAAAACACAAAGTACATTTCATTACAAGACCAGGAATGAAGCGCACCACATCATAGTTAATAAAAAAAAAATCACATGCACACACACATATACGAGGACGTGCTCTGGCCATCCCCTAGCTAGCTCAATTTCGGAATGTTACATACGAACAACCACCGACCGGCAGCGGCAAGCAAAGATAACTAGACTGACCAAAACTTATTCGCAACACGATTACACATCGGGAAGAACAGAGACCAAACCCAAATGACGATTGACACACAGATCATAGGGCACAAAGTTTCACTTACAATCGGTCGTAGGGAGATGGATCCACCGCGCGCGGTAGCTCACGAATTTACTGAGCTCAGTTCATGGTTCGTCGAAAACGCAATCTTTGATCTCCTTGCAAACTTCGGGATGAACCCCCTTCTTCTTATCCCAAACTTCGACGCCAACTTTAAAGTGGTGTTCGTCGAGCAGACCCTTTATAGCTGGAATGATGCGTTTAACCCTCAATTCGGCAGCCATCGCAAAGGGCAACACATGGCTGAGCTGCGTCTGCATGAGGACGCCAAACAGAACGGGGAACATCACGGTGCTCCGAAGACCAGCCATGTTAGCCATCTCGAACTGCTTGCTAGCTGGTACTGTGGTATGAGTACTGGCTACAAGGATTTACGGCTGATGTGCCTGTGGAGCTTGATTTGTTGGTGATGTTCTTGCAATGGCGTCGAGGTTGCTATGTACTCCCTCCGTTCTAAATTAGATGACTTGCATTTATCTAAATACGAATGTATCTATACTTGTTTAGTGTCTAGATACATCCGTTTCTAGATAAATGCAAGTCATCTAATTTGGAACCGAGTGAGTATATGCGAGCGAGAGAGAGGCTGGAGCTCCCGTGCGACTGTTGTAGGGCACCATTAAGAAATGATCAGCTGATGTGCGTGGACGTATTATCTTAGTTATATGCTCTGGTTGTGCTTCATATAATACGGCTTGGGCAGATCGAGATTTACGCAACGATCGAGCAACTAATGGCTACCTGGCATCCGATGCTTAGTAGCATGCACGTTTGTGGTCTGTTAGTTAGTTGTTGTTGACTCTTAAACAGATGGGCAACCAACTGTTAGTTAGAGCACTACTTCGCTTAATCTGTAGCTTGCGCGCGCCGCTCGTTGGCAATACTAGGGGACTAATCGCGGCTCTGCCGCGCCCGTGGATTTGGAAAAAAAAATAGTTTTTTTCGAGAGATTGAATTTGAAAATGCCGTGCGTGTGGAGTAAATGAAATTTGAGTTTTTTTGTTGAATTTGTTCTATAATCAGGGGCAATTAATTTTGTATTTTGTAAGAGTGTTCGTGGATTTGAAATATGAAAATAAGCGTTATGTAAATTTAATTTGAGTATTTATTAATTTGAGTTGCATAAGTGGAGGGAATTTAGTTATATTATTTGTAAATGTTAAATTATGCGAATTGGTATGTTATGTTTGTGTTTTGCCCTAAATGTTTAATTTAACTCAATATTCGGAGGGAGTACATTGCGTGAGTATTTATTAATTCCATAATATGTCGAAGTGATTTTTTTTTCAATATTTTTTAAATATAACCACATAATTAGGGGGGTTCCATTTTGCTATAATTTTTTTATTTGGTACTATCACTGGAGGAAATTTATTATGGTAATGTTGGAATGTTAACTAATTTAAGCATTTTTTAAATACATTTCCATAATTGGTAGTTAAATTATAATCTATTTGGGAGGGTATAATAAATTTGTATGTTACCTTAAAATTATAATTTGACTTCGTAATCAGAGGGAGTGCATTATGTGAGATTCAAATTAAATCCATAATTAGAGGTTTTGAATTAACCATTTTTTAAATACATTTCCATAATTGGTAGTTAAATTATAATCTATTTGGGAGGGTATAACAAGTTTGTATGTTACCTTAAAATTATAATTTGACTTCCTAATCAAAGGGAGTGCATTATGTGAGATTCAAATTAAATCCATAATTAGAGGTTTTGAATTTGTTTTTATTCCTAAATAGTCAGCAAATTTGATTTTCCAAATATGTTTACAATATGGCAGAAGTAGTTTTTTTTGTGAGATTCATTAAATTAAATCTATAATGAGAGGATTTGAAGCAGAAGTAATTAGTTTTTTTTTTTGAATAGTGTAACGATTTTGAATTATTTTTTACGCCCATAAAATACACAAATTTGGGAGGCAGATGCAAATTTCGAATTTGAATTTTGGGTGTCATATATATTTTTATGCGACCACATAGTTGTCCTTTTTTTTTGTGGACATGTTTACATAGAGGTGTTTGCATTATTTGGAATTGTTTTAGGGAAAAAATTCCCGAAAAAAAGAAAAAAAAGGGAAAAGGAAAAGTAAGAAAGAAATCTGAGTTGTTTCAAAATTTTGTGGGCATATTTAAAATTAGGGGTTTGCATTAGTTGGAACTGTTTTTAAAAGAAATTCCAAAAAAAAAAAAAATCTGACAGGGTGGGCCCGTGACGTCGTGCTGACGTCAGGTGTGGATGGATCTGGCCGCTCCGGCCCCGGCGGCGTGGACCTCGCCGGCGGCGCTCCGGTGCGCTCGAGGACGCGCGCGTGGGCGCAGGCGAAGCACCCCGTCGCGGGGAACGTTAAGGTGGCGGCGCCGCCCCTGTATGGTCGCCGGCGCGCCGCCGGAGACGCGCGGAACGCGGCGGAAGTCTACGCGGCGGCGCCGTCGATTCCGACGCCGGCGAAGCGTCCCGGGAGGTGTTCGTCAGCGAGGAGGTAGCGGCGACGACGGCGTACCTCTCTGTGTGCGCCGATGCGTACGGGGAGGCGCGTGACGGCGGCGCGGCGCGTCGGCGGCCGCGGCGACGGCGGCACCGCGCGGGAGAGAGATGAAGGCCGCTGATGGTTTTACAAAAAAGACCTCGGCATTTAGAGAAATCGCGTCTAGGTCCCCCCGCAGCTGGAAAGCGTGGAAAGTGTGCAAAATTCTGGAAGTGGGAGGTTTTTTTTTGCAAAATGCTGCGGCGACCGGGTGGGCGACCGGCTGGGCGCGGGGTGACCGGTTGGTAACCTGTACACGTGTCGTGCCGTGGTTGGTAGATAATCGCGATGAATAGTGTTCGGCGGAGATGAGGCGACGTGGGCGCATCTCGGCCGTCGATCTCGCGGATCGGACGGCCATGGAAATCCAGCGACGTGGACGAATGACAGGAGGAGGATTCTTTCGCCTGTTGTATATAGTAGAATGATAACACCATTTTTTTAGCCCTTTTTTTTTAGGGAAAACGCTTGACAGCCGACTGTAGCTACAGTCGGTTCCGTCATGTCGCGCAGGCCCCAATCAAATCCTGGCCCACCCGACCAAGTCACCCCACGCGGGCCTTTTTCTCGTCGCCCTGCCATCATATTGGCCGGCATACGCACAGGTGCCGTGAAAAAGGCTAGCTAGCACGCGCGTTTAGCTAGCTAGCTCAACGATTTGCGGCTCCTGTATTTTCAAATTTCTACAACTCTGTACTTCTACGCATGCAGCAGCTCTAGACCAGGACAAATGCATGTAGTACTAGGCCAGCTACTCATGTGCATGCACCACTTGCACGTTGATTTTTGCTCTATGCACTCATAGCTACTTTAAGCTGTTAGTAATTTTGGAGGTATTTTTTTTTGGAAAACGCTATATGTCGGGTGCCTGTAGCTACAGGCCTCGTGGCTCGCGTCACGGGTCGCTAGCCTCCCGCCGTCGCGGCGACCCTGCCCGCCGCCCGGTATATCGCCACCGTCCAAGTTCTCGCGCGCCGCTGTCGGTCCAGCCTCCTGCGCGTCGTCGGCTCGCGTCACGGCCCGCTAGCCTCCCGCCGTCGCGTCGACCCCGCCGCCGGCTGGTGTACCGCCACCGTCCGCCGCCCGCCGGTATCTAAGCCGAGGCCGAGATGGCCTTCGCCTTCCCGCATGACCTGCGCCGAGCCTCGTGTACAGGCTAGAGACCCCCGAGAAGATGTCGGCGCTGGCAGCCATGTGCGGGGAAATTAGCGACGGTGAGTTCAAATCGGCCATGCTGGTGCCTCCATGGCCAACAGTGGAGGTTAGTTTTGGGGATTTTTTGATGTTGCATGCAGTGTCCGTTTTTGCTACATGACTATATCGTTTTTGTTGTGTAAGCACGAGCAAAGTGCAACATTGATTTTTGTGAAAATAACGCTATATTGATGTTTTGCTACAATAGATGGGGAGTTGTTGCATAGCCTGTTGGTTTTTGCTACATGACATTGTTCAAAGTGCTACATCATTTTTTGCTACACGATTGTAAATTTTACACATCTGAGATTTTTCGCTACACACAGTGCTACATGCGACAAAAAAATGTTGTGTTTGACTTATTTTTGCTACATTTACCGAACACATCATTTTCTGAATTTTCTTTGCTACATGCGATGTTACAGACATGTTACAAAAACTTAGAATAGGAATCAATGCTACATAAACTTCCTTTTTTGTAGATCATATCATATATAGTTTTTACATTGTTCACGAGTACTGATAATTGTTATGGATTGTTATGACTAGCAGAAATTACACTGATTGTTTATATAGAAATGGTGCATATTTGTTGTCCTTGTGATGCAAGAAAATAACACTGATGGTGCAAAAACTATCAAGTTATGTAGCAGTTTGAATTTTCGACATGCTACCAAGAAATAAAAATGGTGCATATTTGTTGTCCTTGTGATGCAAGAAAAAAAACACTGATGGTGCAAAAACTATCAAGTTATGTAACAGTTTAAATTTTCGACATGCTACCCGGAAATAGAAATGGTGCATATTTTGTTGTCCTTGTGATGCAAGAAAATAACACTGATCGTGCAAAAACTATCAAGTTATGTAGCAGTTTAAATTTTCGACATGCTACCAAGAAATAGAAATGGTGCATATTTGTTGTCCTTGTGATTCAAGAAAATAATACTGATGGTGCAAAAACTATCAAGTTATATAGCACTTTGAATAATGCCACGGTAGCATTTCTGTGTACATTTAGCTTGTGTTTATAGTGTAGTGCTATATATCTGCCAACTACTAGCAGCTAGGGCTACCACGCATGTGGGCAAGGCAGCAGGACATGCAACGAGTCTGAGTCTGTACAAGAAAAGAAGCAACGCAGCAGCATGTGCGAAAGCGACGTCTTGCAAAACTTTGTTCTCTCGTACGAAGACATGCAGGAAAGCACTGTAGGAAAGCCACGTCTCGCCAGATCGGAAAGCGACGTCTCACGCGCAGGTCGCAATTTAGCTACCGCATCGGACGGCTGTCGAGGCGACTGTAGCGAGGCGCTGGTACAGTCGACTGACGCCTAGCGTCCGCCTTTTTTTTTAGAGATTTTGATTGTAGCTATCGTAATGATCCTACATTGAAGGGGTGGAACCTGGGCCTCGGTTGGGCTACAGCCCGGATCTTGGCCCATGTAGAATCGGGATATCTCTTGCATTTGCCTTGCAAATTGGGACCAAAAGTATTCCAGCCCGTATCGCTGGGTCAGGATCGAAGAGGCCCCGTCAGCTAGCTTAGTGCACCCCATGCATGCATGCTCTTACGATCAAAATACAGTGCCGCACGATGAGTAAACCACCAAAGCATCGGATGTCCTTTGTGCCGTTTGGCCGATCCTTGTTTCGTTTGATTCAAAGAAGCATCCCATGCGAGCTGCGATCGAGCAAAGGACGACGAAGACTTCGCTGCAAAAGGTGCGATTAATTTCCTTGATGCAACGACGGAGCATCTGTGATCGATCGTTCCAGAGGGTGCTCGGTCGCTTATTTCACCCTTACTTGCCTAGATCACACCGAGACAGAGTTGTATTCCATAGGAGTAATTAGCATATAGAATCACCACATTTCACGTCAAATTTTGAAAAACCAGCACTTTGCGTCCAGATCACAAATACCCACCACTATTCGTGAGATTTTTTACAATGTGCACTAAAATTGAGAGCGAATTGACACGATTTCTGACATGTAACCCACCAGTCAGGGCTGAGCTGGCAGCAATTGTGCACTGTTTGCTGAGGTGGACATGGGCCCACCTGTCGTACCAATAAAAAAATCAAATAACCCAAAAAAAGTCAAAGAGGCAATCCTCGCGCGCCCTCCTACTCGCCCTCCCCCCTGCTCGCTCACCGCCACCCTCCTGCTCGCGTGTCGTGGCGGCCCTCGTGGCCGAGCGTGCAGACGACCATCTCGAGTGGCCGAGGTCACAGACGATGTTGTGGCGGCCCTCCGGCGAGCACGACGAGGATGCGTCCCGCGTCTTGCGGCTGCTCGAGGAGGTCGACGTCCTGGCCGCGGCGAGCAGACGCGCGCCAGATGCGAACGAGTCGAGGGGGCGCGGCGATGCACGCGGGGCCACAACGAGCGCGGTGACGCACACGGGGTCACGACGAACTGCTGGTGCGCGCGGACGCGGATGAGTCGACACGGGGCCTTGAGCGCGAGGGAGCGTCGACGGACGGAAGCCGCGCGGGCCATGGCGCGCCCGCTTGCTGGTCGTCCTTGGAGCCGAGCGGGAACATAGTCGGCGGCGAGGACGACAGCAATTGTGAATGGCCGCCATCCCACGGGCGGGGGGCTGGCAGCGTTGGCGTCCTCGACTGGCGGCATCTCGGAGCGATGGACGGCCGCAAAGGAAAGGGGATCAGATTTGGGGAATTTGCGACGACGGCGATGGACGGGGGCGGGGCCGCACACGGCGGGAGGTTGGGAGACACGGTGTGTTTTCCCTTTTATTTTGGGATATTTTGTTTTTTAACTAGATGACACCCCGCGCGTTGCTGCGGGAATGTGTTAAGGGCACACATAAATATGAGGTACAGAATAAATTTACTAATGCCAAGGAAATGTAAGATTGTTATGGATTTACATTTTAAAATACTAAAAAAATAAAGCATGTAACAGAAAACTGTACAACATCTGAATAACTTTCTGATTTTAGTTTAAAGATCCATTTTCCAACAAAATTGGGAGACGTGAATGACAATTAAGGTGTATATTCTCCAAGTGTCCAACATAAACCACCAATGCCAACTCAAAATGTAATGCAGATAATGTAATTTACGGACTGTTACACTCAATCTTACATACAACATTCATCGAAAGTCAATAAAGCGACATCAGACATAAAAAGAAAATTCTGAATATAGTTTTTGTACATGTTGCTAATTTTGGTCCACACCCAAACAAAATATTACCAAGAAAACCAGCAAGAATGTTTTGTGCTTGTACTGATCAAGTCTCCTTTAAACTGTTTATTATATTATCAATCTGGGCAACCATCCTCGTCAAAATGTTCAAAAGGAAGAGACACTCACATACGTACCAGTCAATGGGAGTCTGTTCAAGAAGAGCATGAATTAACAATTGTACTTTGAATTTTCAGATTGATCAATTGGCATACGTCGAAGTCAGGAGTCGTATCTCTTATGATTACAAACTCGACTGCTCTTTTTAGATGTAAAATTAATCTGGAAATAGTGACATTGCTTCTTATACAAATGTGGTAAACGTAAATATCAGCAAAATAGTGGGCTGAAATTATGTATGTAAAGTCATGGGTGGTTGCCGCTTCGTATGCCTGCATGAAGATTCCTTCTTGACCACACCGTGGATGAAGTTCAGAATGCGCACGGACATATATAGTGAATTAATGTCCCTGTGTATATGCTGTTGATTGATGGATATGAACGGAGGATAACATTCGTCGCAAAGATATCTATAGATACATCATAATAATGTTTTACTAATGTATGTTTCCTATTTGCATCCATCAGGTGTGTAGGTTTGAGTTCGATCTAAAAAGAAGTCTGGTAGATTTGAGCCTGCACTCGGAAGCAGCATGTGGGTATATTTCAAGCCTGCGTAGGAAGTTGCTGGCATCGCAAATGAAATATTACAACATGAGAACACATATGAAGTTGCAGGATGCTAGTTTCATAGTCGGATTGGAAGGAATCGATACCAAATGAAGTACCAAATAAATTCCAGGCCATGACTTATCTGAAAAATAAGCATCTCCGTTGACAATCCTATATGTATCTCCGTTGCCGCAGGCTGGCGAAAATCCTACAGCAATATCTTTTATTAAACCATTACATGTAGCAGAACCGAGTGCAATTAAAAAATATGTACATATTTAGAAGGTACTCCCTCCGTTCACAAAAGGATGTCTCAACCTATCTCAAATTTGCATGTATCTAGACATCATTTAGTGTGTACATATATGCAAATTTTGAATAGGTTGAGACATCTTTTTGTGGACGGAGGGAGTATAAGATAAGCTAAGTCAATTTTTAAATCTAAACACGAAAATCGATCAGCTATATAGGAAGTTATGCTTCCTTTACAGAACACGTATGTACTTTGCACAAATATGATTACACAGTACGCTTCTTCGTGGATGCAAATCCATGCATTCATACCCTGCGATAGATCTGAAGAGTGAAGACACTAACAATATACCAGAAACCTGTCTTTCCCTTGCGGTGGTTTGTTTTCCTGTGAGGCTCAAAATAGGTCGCAGATATGTCTAGTCCGATTTAGACGAAAAACGCAGCAAGATACGTATCTACTTTGCCCTTCCCTGCAATTGAATCAGATAAAAAAGGATCCCAGCAAATGAAAAAAAAAAAAGTAAGAGGGAGCGTGGCCCTGTAAACGATAATGAGAAGTCACTACAAATGAACAACAAAGTGTTTGATTTGCACACTTATGCTTAAAAATGAGAATTGTTGCCGAGCCTGCAAAATTTTAAAGAGAGGCATTTGCATAACAGAGGTCACACATTGGCAGTTTGTGCTGAATCCTGTCAACTGAGTGAATAATCTTCTACGATAAAACAAATTCCACACTTGCCAAGAGGCGATGACAAATGACACATCAAGGATAGACCTTGGACTCGTTTTCTCCCCCGCTACAGTAAAAAGGAGAAGCGATTTGTGAAATCGCCCGGTCAATCCACCTCACCGGCGGCGGCTCGCTGGTTCCCCTGCCCTCCGCCGGCCGCTCCGGCGGCGGGAGGGTGGGGGAACCCCGGATCTCGTCTTGTGTACAGGTAGGCTTGGGTAGGCTCGTCCCTGGCGGCGTTGGTGAGGCGGCGCGGTCGGGGGTTTCTTTGCAGGTGGAGGTCGTCCTCGTCGGTGGCGCGGCTCAGTGGAGCTCCGCCGCAGATCTTCCACCACCATCATGCTCGCAGCTCCTGGGAGCTGTGCTGTGTGATTTCCCTTCGCCGGTGGCCGGGGTGCGGCGGCGCCGGATGTGCAGATGTTTGGAAGCTGAAGATCTAGAGAACCATGGCGATGGCGGTCGAGCTGCAGGGTGGAGACCCTCTAGGTTCGAGGTTCGTCGACTTCCCGTCCGTAGAAGGGCTCCGTCTGCTCCAAGGCTTGGGAGGAGTTGCGGCGGCGCGCCGGCGGCACGTTCTGTTGCTCGTCAACGGCATCGGGTTCCAGCTGGACTTTGTTGTAATTTCGTGTTTGTTCTGGACCTCCTTGTAAGGACCGTGGTTTAATATATCTTCACTTCCCCGCAAAAAAAAAAGGCAACCGACTCATAGTTATGTTGGTATATAGATGCAAATGATCTGTAGGTTTGCTGATGCCAGCACTATCTAGAGCGTGGAAACGATGGCTCATGGCTGGGATAGGCATCATGGTATTGCTTGGTGTTTGCAACGATGGCGGCACATCGGCTATATAGGAATGGGACACCGGGTAGAGTAGGCGGTACTGTTCAACTTCCAGTAGTACTACACTACGATGTGGAACGGCAGCTGAGTACTAATCCATGCATTAATGCGTAGCGTGAGTGGAAGCAATGAAGGGTGAAGAGCAGGAGGCCCACAAGACCAGACCCACTCGGGGAAAAAAATACATGGAACCCGGGGCAGTTTCCGGTTTTTTTTTATTTGGTGAGATGCATGGTAGATTCGCTGATGTGGACCAATTAGAGCCTTGATGAGGTGGATAGGCTGCATGTTTAGAGAAATACCTTAGTGGAGATGAACTATTTAGTTATACTCTCTCCGTCCAAAAATAAGTGTAACTTTTGATCAAACTTGAGACACTTATTTTTGGACGGAGTGAGTACTAGACGATACCCCGCGCGTTGCAGCGGGGATGCGTAGGAAAATATTATAGAATTACAAAACTAAAATCTACACATATATTGAGTAAGTAAAATCAATATAAGTAGGCCCTTTTGCTAAGTGTCTTATGAATTTTCACGGTGCAAAATGAAACCCCATATATGAGATGTTTTTATATCAAAAAAATGACAGCAAGTATCCAGTTCAAAAGTGCTTACAGAACTTGTAACACGTGGCTCAGTGTAAACTGAATGTCCTGCTTTTCATTTTTTGGGCAAGTTAGCATCATAGTATTACGCATAACTGATGTATTTGTACTGCTGCAAAAAGCAAGAAAAAAACAATGAACTGTATTACGGATCAATCAATGTTTTGTGTGGGAAGATAGAAAAACAAAATTGCACTGTATAATCTAAAGATATCTTCTACCTTATGTACATGCGGAAGATCAGAAGTAACCTTATGTTCAAATGAAAAAAATCGGACGTAATCAAATATAATTGCTTGGAGAAACGAAATAGAAAATACCATATTGGTTAAAGCTAGAGAGTATGGCGGGCGAGGAGAGACACGCTGAACAGGTAGGCTGCATCCTCGTCCATGCTGCTAGTAGAGTTGCTGCTATTGTTCCATTACCCCTCTTCCATCCGCCCATCTCCTGGAGCACAGGCTACCAGGCAAGCGACTGGCGGGAATAATCAGCAAACGATGGCAGCTCGATGGATCTGATGTCATACTTGTTCGTTTAGCCGGAGGAATAGGGGAGAATATTGAGCATGTGTCCTTTTGGATGCGTTCATCAGTTAAGGCGTGTGTCCTTTTTGCCGGAGCAATAGTGGAGAAGAGCAAAAGATTGAGGAGGAGGAACGGTGGAGAAGAGGAAGAGACAAATGCAGTTAATTACTGCAGTGGAAGGAAAGTCTCGTGGAGAAGATTACAGGGTGCATAAAATTGAGATGACATGTACACTTCTTTTTTTTGTTAGTGACAAACTTGCTTAGGTAGCTGACTTAAATGTTGAGAGAAACAGATCGGATGGTTGAGAATCAAGAAGACAATCAGATCAAACGGTTGGGAATACGCGATGACGTGGATGGCCTGCATGTAAAGATAGAAAAATCATAAATGAACTTAGTGGGGTTTTGCTTTATAAGAGGTATAGATAGATAGGATATGGCTGAAAAGTCAACAGCACCATGCATGTAAGCCTGCTGGGTAGGCCCTAGCTATCAGTTTCGCCGTCAGTTTGTTTTCAATCCTAGTTTAGTGCACATTGCAAACAATCTCGCGAATAGTTGTGGGTTTGTGTGATCTTAACGAAAAGTGGAGATTTTTCAAAATTTGTCTTCAAATGTGGTGTTTTATGCTATTAAAGAGTAGGAAAATGAGGTGACTTAACCGGCCGGAATCATGCATCACGCGCTTCGTCGTCGTCTTGATCTGGTGTCCGACCTGGAGAAACAATGGGCTATCCTCTCATGTACCCTTTTTTTTGAAAGTATCCTCTCATGTGTATAGCCTTTAAAATAAGGGAAAGTCAGAAGCAGCAGTGCCTAGCTTTACGTCTCTCGAATCTCGATCACCTCTGACTTCTCGTAGCCACACTCTTTCATTGGTCGTGCCACCCACGTCCGACGATTAAAATAGTCCACCACACGAACAATGAACGAACCAACAAAACAAAACAACGAACAAACAAGATAAGACTAGTCACAATGGGGAGTAACTTAGAGTAGTAACATATGCATGTTACTACTCTAAGTTACTACCTCCATAGTGGGGAGTAACATGTGTGTAGTGTCATATTTAATAGGTTATACATTCATCTTGCCTTGAAATGTGTGATGTTATGATAACATAGCTAGTTACCACAACCATCTCTCTCCTCATTAATTACCCGCCACATCAGATTTTTTGCCTATGTGGCACTGATGTTACTCCTATGTTACTCCTCATTGTGACTAGTCTAAGTGGCACGATGCATGCGTGGCGTGTATTTCTGTTGTCAGATCGCGTATCACGATACATCACAGCATGGCGGCACGCCGGCGAGCGAGAGGATGGAGAGCGACGCCATGTTACCGGCCGCTACTTCATCATCATCTAGCTAGACTCATATGAGTGTTCGTGCGTGCTCCTCCACCAAATAATAGAGAAACTACGTCTCAAAAATCAGATGCCTGGGAGGTCACGAAGCTTGTAAGGTGGCATGAAAGTGGTTACCGAATAACTATCCTTTTCATGAGTAGTTTTCGGAATTTTGTTTTGTCCAATGTCTGATAGTATCATGTATGTCTACTGTCTAGAGCATTTTATATATTGCAGCTAAAAGTAAAGAACACAAACGCACCACACACCAGGGTGTGCCCTAATCATGAGCTAAAATAACGGATACCAAAGAGAAATCCATGACTTGAAGTAACAAGTTTCGAACTGTTTTTTTTTTTGGACAAAAAATGATATTTCAGACCATTTAGATTTTTACTAAACTGTTTTTTTAACAAAAAGGATACTTGCCCTCTAGATTTTGGTTAGATGTACAAAATAGTTTCCTAGATGACACATGTAACAACCCAACCAACACAATTTTATTTACTAATTTGAAGAGAAGTCGTCGAAAGCCGAAGAACATACAAATAATTAGCAAATACAAAAAAGGAAACATATTGAGAATATATATATTTATAAATAAAATTATTAAATAATATCACCATAACGATAATATTAAGACTTAAAATTTAGAATTAAATATTAACAATATGAAAATAAAACATTAGAATTTAATCGAATCCATGCTTTTCTATGCAAGTTTAGGATTCATCAAATCCGCAATGCTTTATTATAGAATCTTTTAGCTTTCTTCCAAATAATATTCATATTTTTTACAACTATTATTTCCATTTTTATGTTTACTTTTCTACAGCGTGCACGCATGCATCACCGTTGCATCATCGTCAAACTTTGTTTTAGTGGGGCAAACGTCTAAATCTTTGTGGGTTTATGACTTGAAGGACAAAGAGTTCCTGGTATAACATTTAGTGGACCAAAAAAAAATTGTCTTAGTTGAGGGACTATCTCATAGTCTTTTCCCTTTTATTTTAGACGCAAAACATTGTTCGAATTTCAAAGGAGTTCAATTTATGTAGGCAACTAGTATATGCATTCAAGACATCACAGCCACCACACAGAAAAACAAAAACATATTTGACAAGAAAATTGTGTTACACAATTTACGAATAGCTACGGTGAGTCCGTGACAGTCAGTACGAGCTGACATTAGTATACAAGCATCAGCAGATCAGACATCCCATGTCCAGTTGACATGCCTTTTCTATTATAGGCTGCATGTGCTGGCTCTTGACCGGGAAGCACGAGATTAACACCCAATTGATCAGAGCTCAGCTCCTCTGACTTGCAGAGAGCATCCTCTGCTCGTTGACTTATCTATCATGCTTCTAATCCTTGCTTCCAGGGATGATAGTACTACATAATTAGCCTTACGTTAGTGCATATGCACTCTCCCTGAAGAATCCGTTTACTTGACTTAAAAGCGATTAGTGGCACGGATTATCCGGGATCTCATGTCAGATACTGTCGCGAGATTGGATGGAATCAATTGCGGGTCGTAACCAGTGGGGGCTGAAAGAAAACAGCCATTTGCTCTTCGTGTTCTAGTGCGCGGGACGTGGAAATTCGCCCGTATCCCGATCGGAATCCACACAATTCAATTTCTTCATCGTAGAGTACACTCGATCCATCTTGCAAGTTGCGGCTCGCACGCGCCGCAGCCGCAGTTCCCGAGCTCTCACGGCTGCAGGTTCAGTTGACCTGAAGAACTGAACCTGCCCATGTATTCGTTCGGCGGAAGAGCTAGCTGCTGGTGAGAGATTGTCAACGGTGAACTTGTTTCGTTAGACGCACATGCTGCGATGCCGCGTGATCACGTATGTGGTTCTACTATGTCAATGGCTAGCTGGAGCTTCGTGATCTGTGCAACAACGGAAATCAGCAAAGTCTTTGCTTTGCCTCCATGTATCTTTTGAAAAAAAGTTACCATTTTCATTAATCAAGGAGAAGACAGTTGGCTACTTAATCAGCGGGGAAAAGCGGTATAGATACTCCTCGCTCATCGAACATGACCGTCGGGAGACCACACGGCCAACCTAACTACCAACACAAACTGCATAAACACACAGCACCACCACCAAAACGTCGTCGTAAAAGGTTGTCCACCAAATCACCAATGTCATCGTCATCACGCTTCAGCAAGTCCGATTTCACCGAAGAAGGGATGTGTCGTTGTAGAGGCCTCGTGAAGTCCCACACTAGACAGTGCCAAACAGATGACCCTTCACGCAAATACTGACAGCTATGATTCTGATGATGAGTTCCGATGAGGTGATTTGAAAGACCAGCATTGAAGGAGGTCTTCACAGTGAGACCATATGTTGCAGGTCATCGTCGCCACTCAAAAGAAGGTCTTCACGGTGGGACCACCCATCGAAGGTCATCATCGCCGCTGAAAAGAAGATAACCGCTCCAACTTCGTAATAGGGGAAGTCCAAAACGGAAAACCAGTCGGACACACCGAAACAAGCCGACTAACAAAATCTTCTCGTGGCCAAACCATCACATATGACCATCGTTGTTGCTGCGCTAGCCACCATGGGAAACCTGCACACACAACTGAAGCCATCCATTGGTCCCTCCAACCGATAGACAATTCCAAGGATGATGCTCCCACAGGGCAATGCAAGAGCGCTGCCATCATCTGCCATGGATTTAGGGTTTCTCCGAGGTTGAGGGAATCAAGTTTGAGGGATTCACCTCGGCGATGCCTTAAGGAAGGGGCTGAATAGGGACAATACACTAGGCGTCACCACACTGGCTCCGGCTACAAGCCAAAGCCGAGGTTTTTACCTGGGTCTATCTCCAAGAGATCTTCATCCCACGAGTCAAGTGGAGCACCACCAAGACCCTCGCCGCCGACATGCCCAACTGAAGTGCATGGGGCCCAGACCCATGTTTTGACAGTTAATGAGAATCCTTATAACTAATGATTTCAGTGTGTTATATTTGAAGGTTTTCCGTAGGAAATTCTTGAAAAGAATGTGTTGGATTCATGGTTGGATGCCATGAAGATACTTATACTGATTGAGTTTCGGCATCAAGATCTTTGATTTGAAGACATAGACATGATATGATCAAGAAGAAGAAAATGAAGATGCAGTTATCGTGTGGAACTAAAATGTTGTCTTGCTCTAAATTATGAAATAAGCCATGGAGATTCAGTTTAAAGGATCAGAGCTCTATGTGAGATCATAGAACCAACTAAAAAAACTCACATTTAGCAATTTGGAAACTTCTGATTTTCTACAGCATAAATATGGTTATATATACAACGGTGGCAAGCGTTGCAAATTTTATTTTCTATATGCGACCAATCAAATCGCTGCGTGCATTGTCCATGGAGTACTGTGCATGTACTCTTCTTGTTCTCTCAAGCCAATGAGAGGAATTCTTGTAACCAAGCACTAACGTGAGGATTTATATTAGTATAACTTATTCGATTGAAGCATTATTGGCAATTTTTTAAAGGAGATAACCTCAGCAGATAAGATGAAAAAGGGCAATTGACCTGTATATAAGAAAATGGATGGAATGTTTCTCACGGTTGCATTAGAAACTTCAGTTATGCTGCGTGCTTACTATTTGGTATAGGATAATAAAAACAAAGCTAGTGATATATTTTTCTTGTTATGTGTAAAGAATGTTATTTCAAACAGCCGTGGATGACAACCATGATGTGGACTCTACAAGAAAACCGCGCAACTTCGCAAGAGGGGAAGTCTCTAAAAATGAAGACCAGCCAGACACGCCGAAACGGAAGCCGACTAACAAAATCTTGCCGTGACCAAACCATCACCATCGTTGTTGTTGTGCTAGCTGCCATGCGGAACCCTGCACCCACAACTGAAGCCATCCGCCACTGGTCCCTCAAACCGACACACAATTCTAAGGATGATGCTCCGCGGGGGGTGGGGGGGGGGGGGGGGAGTTTGGGGGATTAACCTTGGCAATGCCTTCAGGAATGGCTGAGCAGGGACAACACACTAGGCTTCACCATCACTGGCTCCGGCCACAAGCCAAAGGCGAGGTTTTTTACCCGTATCTGTCTCCAAGAGATCTTCATCCCACGAGTCGAGTTAAGAACTACCAAGACCCTTGCTGCCAAACATTCGCCATTAAAAGTACATGGGGCTCGGTTAACTAATGATTTTAGTGTGTTATATTTGAAGGTTTTTTCATAAAAATTCTTGAAAACAATGTGTTGGATTCATGGTTGGATGCCATGAAGATACAAACATGGATTGAGTTTTGGCATCAAGATCTTTGATATGAAGAGATAGACATGATATGACCAAGATGAAGAAAATGAAGATGCAGTTGTCGTGTGGAACTAAAAGGTTGTCTTGCGATAAACATGTTTTATCTTCTCAAGAAAAAAAAATCCATAGATCCTACTTATGAGGATATCCCACCCAAGTTGCCACCATGATTTTTCAAACGACTAAAATGCACTCACAGTGGAATCGATGTGCCTTAGTTTTCAAAAAAGTTCATAAGGTACCGGCAGACCCCACACACCCCGACCATATTACATGTCCATATACATCTACTGCATCAAGCAATTTTGAATTGTAATTCGACAACATGTTGAGAAAAATAAAAATATATTCACTATTAACTGAACGATAGGGTTGGTTTTGTTAATTCAAAAAAATATTTTCTCTCGACATGAGGGCCAAAATTGGATTGTATTCTTTTTTTTGTGACAAAGTAGAATATTCTTGTGTCCCTGCAAAAATATGGCATTTGAGTACAAAAGGGTTACATATAATATTTAAGCTAGTACCAACTTCCTAATCATCTGTTATATTTAGTAAGTTTTAATATAACTTAGTCCATACAAAATTTCTTCTTATACATGGTAATCAAAAACTTAATTATGTGTTCAATTATGTCCATGGTGGCAAGCATTGACAAATTTTATTCCTATACGCGACCAATGACCAATCAAATCGCTGCGTGCATTGTCAATGCAGTGATGTCATGTATTCTTCTTCTTCCCTCAAATCAATGAGACGAATTCTTGTAATCAAGCATCAGGGTGAGGATTTATATTACTTATTCGACCGGAGCATTATTGCCAATTTATTTATAGGAAATAACATAAAGTCCTCAACAGATAAGATGTTAATTTGTCAATGCTTGCCACCATAGAAAATGTAGGAATGATTCTTGCAGGTAGACAGGAAAGTTGTCTGTCTGCTAATGCTAAGTATTTGGTATAAGATAATAAAAACAATGCCAGCATTTTTTTCTTGTTCTATGTAAAGTAATGTTGTTTCAAACAGAAATGCATATGGCAACCATGATGTCGACTCTCAAAGAGTTCAAAGCCATCCATTTGGTCCTACCTGTACGACAGTGCACCTTGCACAACAGGCTTAGCTCAGCCGGGAAAAGGTTCTTTTAGATTTAGAGACGGAGAGAAACGTAAGAGTTGGAGAATGGAAGAAACGTGCGTGCGGAGGACACAAGCAGCTCCAGCTGACTTTGGATCGATGCGCCGAGATGACACAATCTTCATTGGTTCATCCTATTGTAAGTTAACAAAAATTTCCTTTTTGTAAGGATATCCTTGATTAATCAGTTTGAATTTGAGGATCCAGAGTCTTCAACCAGCCTCAGTTATGCTTGTAAGGACTGAAGAAATCAGCGAAAAGGAATGTGACATCTACGGAAGTGTGCACGACTTTGGATTAGAGGCCTATGATTCCTTTAGGCTAGCTAGTTTGCTTCAGTGCCAGGGAAAGTTTGCTTCAGTGAAAAGGGAAAGTGCAAGTGAACAGTCTCATTTTTTGGGGGCACTCGGTCACAATTTTGTTTGTCTTCGAATTAATACCGGATGGCCTAAAATACAGCCATGAATTGCCTTAGACCATGTCCACGGCACCCCCTGTATGACACACCCTAAAATGTGTCCGGTTTTGGTGTGCCGGACTCATGTCCGACACAATGGGTCAGCAAAGTAAGAGGGGGAGGACATGCCCATTGCCGTCCACCACCTGCGTGAGCCAGTGCCTTTCCGCTCTGTCTTGAAGCGCCATATGGTGAGGTTCCACCGCTGTTGTGCGCGCACGAGTATGCACGCGCTTCACCCGGCGCTACGAGTGAGAGTCATGTGTTGCTGCCTCAAGTCGGTGAGCACCCTTCATGTCGAAGTGAGCAGCGTCACAAAAGGCGGCTAACGCCGCCCTCTGGGCGTGCAGCTTCGCATGGGCCAATCGCTCAGTGGTCATGAACTAGCGGGCAGCCTCATCCCTCGTTGCGTTCTCGCGCGACACCTCCATGACGTGCGTCTCAAGGGTGGTGTTTGTCTGCTCGAGCACCGTCCTTAGCTTGATGCGCTCCCCATCCTAGTGCGTAGTGAGAGTTGTACGTTTCAACCAACAACAGATGCAACTGCGATGGAAGATCTGCCTGACGATGGAGGAGTTGGGTCCGGCGGTGGGGAACGACGGCGCGTGGCCTGGGGATGGTGGCCCACGAGGTGGATAGGCGGCGTGTCATGTTGTTGTCGACGGTTAGACGTGAGAGCACGGCTTGAATCGGCATCACGGTGGGCGATCTTATAGCCATAGAATTGGGCGGAAAAACGGTGGCGCGGCCGGGACCAGTGGGTGGATGTGGATCGGCAACGCGAGACAGTTGGGAATGCTGATCCGTCATTACATCCGACGTGACTGGTTTGCGGATGACAAGTCGGGCCCATCCATCTGAAACTGCATGCCTACGCGTCTGAACATTGTCTGAGAAACTTGGGGGTGAGCTGTATGTGCTGAATGTTGAGGTTGGTGTATTGTTGTGGACCCAAAAGCTGAAAATCGTACGGTGCGTCACACGCAAGGAAGGAACTCCCAGTACTTGCGCACGCTTCAACTTGCTGCTCGCAATTGACCCTCACCTCTCGCATGCCCCGATCGAAATTAAAGCGCACATGCATTCCGTATGATCAGGCGCGCCATGTCAACGTCGTCACGCCGTGGCCACGACGCGATCGGGCAGTACTGCCTGTGCTTGCCCATGACGCACAACGGAGCTAGAGACCATGTCCTGATATACATCACCCATGCGTATGTGGTATGGACTATGGAGGCTGGAGCAAGTGTGCACAACCCTCCTAGGGCGTGTTTGGTAGCTTGCACGGTTTTTTTCGCCCCGCTAGATTAGGCCGGCCACGAGCATGTCTCACAAAACTATCCTCATAGTCATACTGTGCATGTCGTTTGGTAGTCTGTATCAAAGAATGTGGTATCAGCTAGGTTAGCAACCCCTTTTTGTTTGGTTAGATACAAATTTTGGTTAGTCTCACATATTTTCATATGGGTGAAGTTACCATCCACCACCACACTTGGACAATTGTACGTGACATATTAATGGAGCGGCGGTAGAGCCTGACGGAGACAACACGTCATGGCAGCGGCGGAGGTCGACGGCGACGACGCAACATGGTGGTGGCGTAGCTCGATGGAGACGGCACGACATCGGCGGTGGAGCTGAACGCCGACGATAGACGACAGAGTGTGCGGCGGCGGCGGAGGATCACAAACACCTATAAACGTCATCACAACCATGCGGAGGTTGAAGAAGACACACATGTACAACAAGAACAATCTAAATACACGTAGATACGGCACAATATCTATTCATCTACAACCATCGAAACGAAAAAACTTACAACACTAGAGTTGTGTGTAATGACGAGATGAAGCTACTCCTCAAAGGAAACTTCAAACGACCAAGCGTGTGCGATTAATTTGGCGAAGTTCGTAAAAAAAAAAATCAAACATGAACACGAAATTTTCAGAAACAATTAACAATTAACAAAAGTCAAAACCGATTGTCAGAATTGAACCACATGATCAACGAGCATCATTTTCATGTAGAGCTTATTTGATTCGAACACTGCAGTATTAGTTGGAAGGAAGAAGAAGTAGTAAGGGTAAGGAGGGTGAGGGGAAGCAAGGGTCACATCGCCGTGTTAGTGCACTTGGCGGGGCTTGTCTTGCCACCTGCGGACTACCAAACGTGCTCCTAGCTAGTCAGGTCTCGAGTCTAGAGTCCTACATGCATGCATGCAAATGCACTGCTTCTTCCTCCTGGACGTTTGTCGTGCTTGTTCATGGCTTCCAACTTGTTGCAGGATTGACGGTTAAACACGATCATGTAGTAGCTGAGAACATCGGTTCGGTTAGACGCAAAGTTTTGGTTACTTTCCCCGGGGGGCTCGGGATTTCTAGTTAGCGTGGTTATCGAAGAGTTCTGACCGGTTACCCGACCAATTTAAACATGAAAATTCGAAAATTCAATGTTTTTGGTTCCAAGATGACCATTCAACGAAAAACTTCTTTGACATTTCAAAATTTCGGCATTTTTGGCCGGTAAGACCATTTCATGGGGTGCTCTGCACGGTAACTGGAATTTCCGACCAAAACACTTGTCAGACGTCAACTATCCACATCCTAGCTAAGCCACAGCTACCGTGCGCTCTCTTCTCTTACACGATGGACACCGACATGCCCGGCTTGTTTGATCGGGTCTTCGATCTACCGGCGATCACCGCGTACGTGATTTCGCTGTCCAAGCCGTAGCTGGCTGGACCCTTAACTTGTCAATGCCGATTCGGTTTCTACTCCTGGCCACAGGAAACGGCCGAGTGTTGAATTCAACCGGTACTGTCCAAATTTCCACTTTATTTCTCCAGAACAAACAAAGCGCAGTGCTGGACCGTATCGATCATCCAGGAACGCATGCTTGTCTTGTCTTGGAAGAAAATCTGAAAATCTCCACCTTTTTCCTATTTCCTTCCTTTTACCCTAGACTAGAAAGAAAGGTGATTCCTGCAGATGAATTTAGTGGACGATCGAACATCTCCGTGTAGTTTACCCTTTCTTTGGGGGAAGTGGGCTCAGAGTACGTGTAGCACCCAAGACAACCGGTTGCCCTTTCTCACAAGAAAAAAGGAACGAGGTGTATTGCCCTCAGTGATATGAAACAGGACGAACTCTAATTTGAAATGGGTTTATTAACCTGGCATTCAGATGAATACATCTGGTCTTTTACTTGAAACCTATTAATTTTTGTGCAACTAAAGAGATAAATAGAAGGGGAAATTTCGGAAAATCTGTATTGACTCATACATACGTGTAGATGCATCCACTACTCAAAAATCGTATTTCAAATATCAAAAGAATTCAAAGAAATGGGTGCATCTATGTTCACACGCAAAAGTTTCGTGAAGAAATACATTTTTTTGGCCTATGTAAAAAATGATAAATTCCGGTGCTCCAAGCTAGCTTTACACGGTTTTTTTTTTGTCTTTTTTACAGTCTACGTAAAATAGAATAGAAATCGTGAAACTTTGTGCACGAAATAAACTGTTCAAATGTACAACTGAAATTTTTGTTTGGAATTTTTGAATATTTCAAAATGGATTGAAAATATATTTTTCACAATGGATGCATTAAACCAGCGTTAAAACACCGTGTCCGCAAAAATTCAAAGTAGAAGTTCATATCAATCTCAGAGCATTGATTCTACCAGCAAACGGCGGCTCACACGAGCCAGAAGCCAGGTCAACTGGCCATGCCACGGGCGACACACGTGGCACCATTCCTCCAGGCCCCACACGTCAGCGGTAGCACCACACCCTTTCCCGGCGCGCGGTTTCCTCGTCCACGGTTCACAGTTTCACACCCTCCTCCCTCCTCTACGGTCTCCGGCGCTCGCCGCCTATAAAAGGGCCCAGGCCGGAAGCCATTGCTCCCAGGAGAGACGCCCCCGCCCCCACACCGCACCCCACAGCGCCACCCACCGTCGTCACCAAGCACACACACACACAGCCTTCAATTCCCCTCCCACATCCACGACCCACAACCCAACTCCACATCCACGGCGAGGCTAAGCGATCTTTCCCCAAACACAAACACACAACCGCGACGGAGCATGCACAACGGAGTACGCCACCTCGGCGACGACAGGTTTGTTCTCTGACCCCTCGCCATCTTCCTCCGGGCCTCTCTTGGTTTGCTATTAGATCAGAGCAAGAGATTGTTCCTGGACAACTTTTTTCTCTTTTTCTTTTAGTCTTTGCCTGGTTCCACATGCAAAGTTCTTCTTTCTCTTAGTTCGTCTTGCTAGGAAGAACAGAGATCCAGAGAACCTTTTTTCTCCTCTGGATTCTTGTTCCATTTTCTTTTAGCCTTTCTTTTTCGCCTTTCTTGCGAGCCAGAAAGGGGCTGTTTTTACAGAGCCCCTTCAGGTTGCTTGCCCCTGTTCTTCGCTTTTATTGAAGAAATCAGGGCCTTAATTATTCTTATTCTTAAGATTCTTTCGATTTTTTACCTTTTTTTTCTCTCTTTATTAGTTGCACAAAAATTTCCTTTTTTTTTCTCTAGTTCGCAATGGCAGACATAGATCTGTACAACCAGTTCAGCTCCTCCTCATCGTCGTCCACCTCGGATCAGGAGCTCATGAAAGCGCTCGAACCTTTTATCAGGAGCGCTTCCTCACCCACCACCTCCACCTCCACTTCCCCATTTTCTTGCTACAATTCCTCGCCACCACTCCCACAAGAATCGTACTACTTCCCTACCACCTCCGCCTCTTCACCATTTTCTTGTTACAATTCCTCTCCACCACTGCCTCCGGAATCCTACTACTTCCCTGCCCCCTCCTCAGCCTCGTACAGTTACACCACGCTTCAAGCTCCGTTTGCTCCAGCCGCCACCACCACCACCTGCTTCTCGCAGCTCCCGCCTCTGCCGCCCACATCGCAGTACAACACCTCGTCGGCGAACGACGTGGTGGGGCTGGCCAGCCTGGGCCAAGAACAGATCCATCAGATCCAGGCGCAGCTCTTCCTCCAACAGCAGCAGCAGAGGGGGCTGTCGGCGTCGCTCCTCGGCCCACGGGCGCAGCCCATGAAGCAGGCCGGGACGCCGTCGGCGGCCGCCGCCGGTGTGAAGCATTACCGCGGTGTGCGGCAGCGCCACTGGGGCAAGTGGGTGGCGGAGATCCGCCTCCCCAAGAACCGGACGCGACTGTGGCTCGGCACCTTCGAGACCGCCGAGGACGCGGCGCTCGCCTACGACAAGGCGGCCTTCCGCCTCAGCGGCGACGCCGCGCGCCTCAACTTCCCCAACCTCCGCCGCGGCGGCGCGCACCTCGCCGGACCGCTCCACGCCTCCATCAACGCCAAGCTCGACTCCATCTGCCAGAACATCGCTGCCAAGCCATCGTCCAACACCGCCACGACAATCCCGGACTCGCCCAAGGCCTCGACGTCCACGTCGTCGACGGAGGGAGACGGGTCGGTGCTCTCTGCCGGCTCAACCCCGCTCCCTCCGCCGTCGCAGCACCAGCAGCCCTCGGCGCCGCCGCACCCCGATATGGCCAACCTCGACTTCTCGGAGGCGCCGTGGGACGAGTCCGACGCCTTCCACCACCTCCACAAGTGCCCGTCGTGGGAGATCGACTGGGACGCCATCCTCTCGTGAAGTCGTGATCGAAGCAAACGGTAGCTCCAGTGATTAATTAAGTAGTGTGATTAGGCCTGCAGCGGCCATGGCTCGATGGAATATTAGACATCGGTCGCCGCCGCTGCGGTTAGGGTTTAAGGAGTTCTTCGTCGTCGTAGCAGTCGTTACAGGTTAAGGAGGGTTTAAGGTTAAGTTTTCTTAGCTACTTTGTCGTCATTACTGTATTATTAGTGATCTCCTGGTTGCTTCGCCCGTTGTTTTTTATCGCGGCAAGGCCACCAGTTGAGGGTGTAATGTGATGTAACTTTTCGTTACTACTGAAATTGAATTTTTACTACTCCTAATAATTGTGTGCTTGTATCTTGTTTTCTGTTTTAGTTTTCGTGACTGTTTCATGGGTTGTTCGTCAGTTACTTGTACACTCATGTACCCTGTTTATTTCTGGCTTATGATTTTGTTCTGAAGTGACACTTCCTTCTTTCTGAATCCCAGTAGTTCTATGTATTCGATAACATTATTCGTGTAACATTGTTCTATATGAATCTCCAAATACTTCTATGTGTGTTAATCAATTGTATGAAAGTTCCAGAGAGGCCCATTATACAAGTAAAACGACATCTAAAACAGACCGGAGAGAGCAGGCCAATCCTTTTGTCAAGATTTGGGCCATATTATTAGCAAAAGTAAGGAAGAGATGCAAGTATGCCCTGTGGAAGTTATG
Organism: Poa pratensis; assembly: GCA_947311845.1. NCBI lineage: Eukaryota > Viridiplantae > Streptophyta > Magnoliopsida > Poales > Poaceae > Poa > Poa pratensis. The sequence goes on along the minus strand of CAMZMU010000044.1, from coordinate 38,907,960 downwards.
AGCTCCACCAGAGATGAACTCCAGGCCGGCTTCCAAACCACACACATGCACATCTGTTTATCAGCGACGGAGCTGTTTGATTGACCAGAATTAAGAATCATGTGAATCATTTTTGTTATCTTGGCCTCACCCAGAAGGGACTTTACAGATAGCTTGTTAAGCATCGATGCATTGGAATGAAAAAAAAGGAATATATTAGGGAGAAGGCATGCTGTGTCAAAAGTATGATCCTTCTCTTGCAATCCAATCTTTAGAAAAAAAACGCGTTAATGTGTTCAAATTAGAGTTGTGTGCATGAATACTTCATAGTTACTCAAGCACCTAGAAAAGAGGCTCATTTACAGGTGTTTATATTCCAAGCTGGAAATATTCAGAAGCATCGATCGTCTCCATGACTCCATCTGGATTGCTCAGCTCAGTGGACTATCCCACCAAAGGGATCTCAAGATCAAGACCACATCCTCCCTAATGAAAGGCAGATCAATTTTGATAAAAGAATCCATCCAATACAGATAGCTTATGTTGTGTTCAAATTAGAGTTGTATGCGTGCAACGGGTCTGCTTATCCAAGTGGCCTTGTGGAGGTGTGAAACGTAGGAGGAAATATGAGAGGAACTGATGTGTATAATCACTACTATATGCGCTGCATATGTTCTTGTTCTCCCTTGGTTGCTAAGACTTGTTGGCTTTTGACACTGGTTTCCTTTGAACAATGGCAACTGTCCTGTCAAAATCCTTTACCTCTAAAATGCCAAGCCCACCATCTGCCTTGCCCATCAGATGTTTCTACATTTCAGGATGACTTGCAAACTAGTAGGATGCAAGTGGCGAGAGATCAACAGGCACATCAGTCAACTGGTGATCCAATTCTCTCTAAATTGGTACTTCACTCCAAGCACGCAAGGCATTATCTTTCATTTTTGTTGGTGTGGAGAAATAGCAAACTTGATGATGATGTTTGTAACATAGAAAAAAACGTTATTCTTAAGTTTCCAAAAATTAAAACAGGAATACATTTCGAGGATAGATGGGAACACACACATGTAAATTTTGGTCCAATGATATGATCATTTGCAGCACGTTTTGCCCAGCTAGCTCGGTGTAGAGTGACTTAGTATTTTATTTACCCGAGCTTCCAAAGTGTCATATTTTTGTAGAACAAAAACGTTATTTTTAAGTTTCCAAAAATTAACAGAACAAGAATATATTTCCAGGATAGATGGGAACAGTGACTTCATTTTTCTTTTCCTCAGCTTCCAAAGTGTCGCATTTCTTTTACGAAATTTCATATGCACACGATGTCTGCATGTTAACAAACATGATTTTTTCCACAAGTTTTGAGACTTATAGATATGATTTTTAACTAATTACAAGGATCAGCAAGTTCTATATTAATTAGATGGGTCGGAGTCAGACTAGATCTAGACATATCCCAACCTCAAAACGTCATGAGCAAGTCCCAGAACAGACCTTGCCAGACGCCCCAAAAAATTAGTATATTAAAACATAATTATTTATTCTAAAATTAATATATGTTCATTGTGTCTATTTTAATATAAATTCAGTGTTAGGCCGTGTATAATGGAGGGTGATTAGAGGGGTGCTTACGAAAATAATGAAACACCAACGCTTATTTATATAGGACAGGTGCCTAGTTAGGCATCTGCCTAGTACTATAAATAAGCACAAGTGCTTAGACAAAAACCGTTTTAATTTTCTAAGCCACTCTCTAAACATTTTGTATTTGTATTGTACATGTCCTTATACGTGTTTATGACTTTTGAGTGAGCTTTGGTAAAAAAACAACTTTTAGTCTCTTGGGTTGAACCTCGGGCTAGGAATGCTTGGTACAAATGGGCTCTTTGTGCGGGATGTGTTGTGGCCTCTTGATTGGTTTGGGCTGAAATGGTTGCAACATCTTATAACCTGTTTGGCAATCATAGGGAAGGGGAACGAGAGTTTGAGGCTTATTCCCGATCCCACGTCTCAATTGGGTCTCCATAGGGTAGATTTGTGTGATTTACCACTATAACATCCCAAATTTTAGAATTGGATGTTCTGATATAATTTTGTGCATTACATCATGACATCACTTATATCTTTTGCATTTTTTTGTCCTTCGTTCTTTAAAAGGTTAAACCAAAACCCTAATTCAAAACGTCCAAAACCCCCCACATAAAGCAATATGTCAGCTTAGGGTATTTTGTATTTTATTTTGATTAAGAATAGTCCCCAATATTATATAATGACACATGACCTCATTCGAAAAATTCAAAATTTATATGGTCAAAATTGGAGTTTAAAATCTCAAGTTATAAAACAAAACAGAAAAATAAAAATAAAAACTTAAAAGGAACAACAACGAAATAGCCGAGCAGGATGAATCCGGCCCAATATCCCGCGCCAGCCTCTTTCTTTTTTTGTTTTCTCTCTCTATTCTTTTTCTTTTTCTTTACACAAGACCACCTGTCAGGTCGTTTACTCGAACACTATGGTTGATTCAAAATTTTACTGAATCCCGTCCATATTCGTCGCCCCTCGTGCATGAAAATACTCTGATAAATACCCCCAAACTTGTGCTTCTTTGTCCCAAAAACATTTCTGAAATCTTAGCGGAGGAATTCGATATGAATTTCTAGATAAAAAATGACCACCGCCGCCATTAGCACCGCCTCGGTAGCTCGTCGCCGCCACTGTTACGAGCATGGAGAGGATGAACCGAGGGCACGAGGAGAACCGCCTTGACCGCCACCGTCGTTCGCCGTCTTTGTCGAGACGTGAGGAAGATTAGATCTAGTTAATGAACCCATACGAGCCATCAACTAAAGCAGTGTTGTCTGGTTGAATGCTACTCAAGTTTTTCATCGGTGTTTCTCCAGTTGATGCCTATGATCTTGATACTTTGATTTTAGATAAAAGGCACAGAAGTGCCCAACTTTAAATTAATAAAGCCTGGAGGAGTTCAGGTAGAAACACACAAAATACTGGATTACAGGGTCTTATGCTCAGAAGTGAGCTGAAATAGTTCAACCTTACACTAAGGCGAAAACAGACAACACACAACGCTAAAAGTCTAACAAACATCAGGAGGTTGGAGCTCTTGGGCCTGGCGGGGTCATAGTTGATCTGTAGAGATGACGAAGATCGGCGACGACCAGGTCGATAACTTGATGTTCCTCAGGCTTTGACATAGGGCACCACTGCTGCAGAAGAATGTCAATTTTAAAAAAGTAATCAGTAGGTTGGCATGGAAAAACATATTCAATCGCAAATTTGTTACGGATGTTCCAGACAGCCCAGCAAGCAGCTGAGAAAAGTGGCCAAACAAAATTTCTGTGTTTGCCTATGAGGGCCAAAGAGATAGAACACATCTGGTCAAAGCTTTGTGGGTCCACTAAACATGAAAACTTTGGCAAAAGCCGCTCCAAACAAATTATGCTAAGACACAAGAGAAAAAATATGATTTGAATCTTCCAGAGAACCACACAGCATGCAAAAGCCATCAGAAGGTTCATGTCGGAGCACCAACTTATCCCCAGCAGGTAAGCGACCATGCTCAAGTTGCCAGATAATTTTTTGAATCTTAAGAGGCGTTTTGGCAGGCCAAAAACTTTGGAATATGGCGCTCATAAACCTGAAGCATTTTTCTGATACAAAGAAGCAACCAAAAATTTACTAGAGGGCTCAAGGGCCCAAGTAAGATGATCTCGTTCAAGGGAAGGGCTTAAATCTTCAATTTCATCTTGGAGTTGGTTCTACTGAACCTGTTCCTCCTCACCAAAAGATATGCGGAAGAAAGGCTCCAGCCAGTTCCAATATGGGCTTGGGAGATTAGGGCATCTGGGCGAGAAGAGATAGCAAACAGCGTAGGGTATCTAGTGACCGGAGGGCTCTCCCGTGTCCACCAGTCCTGCTAGAACCAGATAGTCATTCCGTCACACATGTGGTATTTTGCGCCAAGCTTGAAGTAATATTTTACTTTGTTGATCTTATGCCAGAATTGGGACCCTCCCACATCACTGGCCGCAAAAACATTATGTGCATTTTGGTATTTTGCACATAGGAGTTTATTCCAGAGTGGGAGAGGCTCCTCTTCAGTGAATATGCGCCAAATCCATTTTACTAGCAGGGGCAATAGTAAGTGTCCTAGTGTTTGTAATACCTAGACCACCCTGATATTTAGGTCTACATATTTCTTCCCACCTAACCTTGTGGTATTTGCATTTGTCACCGACACCACCCCAAAAGAAGCGAGCCATGTGTTTCTCAAAACCTGCATGGGTTTCATTGGCAAGCAGAAATAGGCCCATGGCATAGCTGTGTAGGATGGCAAGAGGGGATCCAGTTATAGTTAGGCGAGCAGCCGAGGACATTCCTCTCCCTTGCCAAGTTCATTGCGGTGTCTAACCACCTCAAACCAATGGTTCCCAATCTGACACAGTATGTCTCCTATCCGCTATAGGAAAACCTAGGTAGGTAAATGGGAAAGAGCCTGCTCTACAGTTCAATAGGTTAGCCACTCTGGCCTTTTCCTGTTGTGACACTTCCATAACAATAACTTCGCTTTTGAGAAAATTAATCTTGACTCCAGAAAGGACCTCAAAACAAAGGAGGAGAAACTTAAGATTGATCAGGTCAAGAATTGAGTTTTGTATGAGAATAATCGTGTTGTCTGCATATTGAAGGTGGGACACTACCCTTCAATAAGATGAGGCACGACTCCATGAATGTGACCCGTGGCTCTCGGCGTCCAGCATGGCTGCTAAAGTGTCCCCAATAAAATTAAATAGCAAAGGGGAGATGGATCACCTTGTCTGACTCCGCTTTTATTTTTAAAGTATGGGCCTATCTCTCCATTAACGTTTACAAAATCAGCCGCTAGATACACATGTATGCATTGGCCTTTGTTCTGACTATCTATGCTATCTCGACCAAGAAAATTTTAAAACCGTCGTGTTTACCGCATATAGACTAGCTTCCATACAGGCATACACACGTAAATTTTGTTGCTAGCTGTTTCGACCTCGGATGGTGCCCTTGCATGTATTCATTGGCTGCTACAACGATGCAGTGGCAAAGTTGCATACCGATACTGTGAAATTGTCTTCCGTTGTTGATAAGTTGCTTACCTGCAGTTATGAAGTTTCGCACCACTTGTTCTGTTGGAGCAATGATGTTGAGTTGCTTTCATGGTTATGCCGCTCTTATGAAGTTGCAAATAAACGCCAAGAACAATGGGTGCAACCTAAGGAGTTAATTTCCGTGTGAAGAAGAGTTGCAAGCTTCCTGTTCTCTTTTGTTTTTAGTGGTGTTCTCTTCCATTCGATCGATTCATCCGATACACCTGCGTATCACCACTCATGTGGGCTGCATTCTGGTGGGCTTGTACAATAGTTGAGTGCCGGTGGAGGCCCGGAGACTCAAAAAATAATGGTAAAGGACATATCGCGCGCGTGCGCTCTGGCTTGCGCGGCGCACGCCTCGCGGTCGGAACGGCGCGCACGCGGACACAACCTACACACCGACGCTGACAGATAGGGCCCGCCATGTGGGGCTTTTATTGTACTGTTTGAAAAATTGAGAGAGAGAGAGAGAGAGCTCCGTGCCGTTCCCCATTTCGCTCTCGCGATTTCGCCGGCGACGCTAGGGTTTCGCCGTCTCCGCCGCAGCTTCTCGCCGGCGCAGGACACTGGCGTGCGATTGGGAGGGGTAGGGAGTAGTAGCAGGCTCTGGTGGGCGTCGGGGGGCAGTGTTTCGCGGCCATGGACGGCGGGGAAACGGCGGCGGATGGCGCCCGTGAGACCCGCGCAGCGGCGACGCGTCTCCGGCGACAAGTTGCGGCGGTGGGGAAAAAGCCGGTGTCCACGATTGATCCGGGGCCAGCGCAGGCGGCTGATGCGGATTTGGAGGCGAGGGAGAGCATCCCCGCGGCCCGCGGCGGGTTGAAGAAGGGACGCGCACCGACGTCCAAGCCTCGCGCCACCAGCTCGGTGGCAAATCGACCTCAGACGACAGATGCGGCTCTTCCTCAGGTATGGTTCCTCACGATCTCCCATCTCCCTCGCATGCTATGCGTATATGTGTGGGTGTTTTTTTACTCCATGATGCTAAGAGTAAGGTAGAGGGTTAGGGGGCGACATGGAACCATGGTGCTCCAATGATGTCTGTGATACATGTCCTTTTTCCTGTAGTTTTGTTACTGGTCTGTAGGGATGTTATGATGCTTTTTTGTCTATCTGTGTTGATGTGTTTGCTCCTGATGCTATGGAACTGATGCTTAGAATAATGGTGTTTTCAATGGTGTGGATTGTGGTATTATTTTACTGAAATTTAAAGGGAAAATAGAGGGTTAGGGTTGACATGGAACCATGGTGCTCCAATGATGTTTGTATATAATTGTTTTTCATGGTAATTAGTAGCCCTGTAGGATGCTTTTTGTGTATCTGTGTGGATTTTTTGCTCCTGATGCCATGAATATGCTGCTTAGAATAACGGTGTGATTATGGTGTGGATTTGTGGTATTAATGGACTAAGAATTGAGCATAGTTTTTTTCTAAATTTGCTTAATGGACTAAGATTTCAGCATAGTGCACACATAGGTAGCATTTCCAACGAAAGTGTGCAATACACAATGGTTTGGGGGGGCATTATTGTGTTGCCGAGTGACTCGACCAGTTTTACATAGCCCACTGCCATGTACTGGACTACTGGTGCTTTTTTACGTGTGAGGGAATGCATTTTTGTTTTTTTGTGGCATGTACACATGATGCTTTTTTTGTATCTGTGTGGATGAGCTCTTTGTTTTTTTCTAATCATCACAACAAATTCAGAAGAATGATCATCCCATTTTTTTCGGCTTTGTATTTTTTTTTCAGGAAGCAAACGTGCAGGCGGGCACAAGTCGTGGCCAAACTGCTCATCAAAGAGGTGGTGCTTGTCGTCGTCCTCCACGGAGAGTTAACAAGGTGGTTTTTGTGTTCAGTATGCTTTTTTTTAGCTTCAGGCTGAACTCCTGATTATTCTCATTAGCCAAGTCATGAATACATATTTGCCTTATGAAGCATATTCATTGTGCAACTAATGCAAGGCATTTTTGCTTTTCCACAAAACATAATCAAGTTCCTTCATGCACATGTTTTTTGGAAACATGAATACTAATGTGCGCCTTTTCATTTTCCCAGGATGGGGCTGGTAGTTCTAGAGGTAGGAACCGTGCATCACCAGCAAGGCTCGTTAAGCTGAACCGGTCTCTTACAAACGATCAAAGGAATGTTATCAGAGCCGCAGGGTTTGGGGGCTTGCTGCTGCTCAAGTGTACCAAAATGCCCAACAAGCTCGGCAAGTGGCTCATTAGACGTTATGATCCTATTAGATCAGAAATAGTTATCAGAGGGAGGGGCTCAATCCCGGTCAATGAGGAAACGGTTCTTAAGAATATGGGGCTGCCTTGTGATGGTTTTGCGGTCAAGTTCGAGACGGACCAAGAAGCAACAGACTTCATTATGAAGGAGTATGAACTGGGATCAGCACCTGATATCACAGCTCTGTGTGACAAGATTAAGGCGATGAACGGAGCGACAGATGACAAGTTCCTGCGCGCTTGGTTGATAGTTGCTATCAGTACCTTTCTATGCCCAACCACCAGCTTGAGCGTGAGCCCGCGATGCTACAAGGCCTTGATGAACTTGGAAGATGTCCCTTTGACAAACTGGTGTCGCTTTGTCGTGGACCAGCTGAAGCTTGCTATGACTTCAAACAAAGGCTCTTTCTGCGCTTGTATTTACCACCTGGTGGTAAGTTACCACATGTGATGTACTGTTTTTTTCTAGAACACAATTTGTTTTTTGTTCTACATAACTTACCTTTTATGTTTTATTATTTGTGACAATTTTGCAGGTTTTATATCTAGATTCTCTGGAGGTGGATGTGCCTGTCAAGAAGTGCGCGGTAAGGGTTGAAGCATGGACTGGCAGGGCGATTTCACGTGTTATACAGCAGGACCTGAAGGACGACGGTGATTATGGAAAATTGCGTGTAAGATCTTGTTTCCGACGACTAGATGCCTTTTTTTTTGTTCTTCTCTTATGATAATCTGTTCTACCACGAAGCATCTATTGCTTTTTCAACCTTTCTTATTTGCATTTTTTCCTTTTTTCCACATGTGACAGCTGAAGGATGGTGTTGGGGTAATACTGAAGGATAGGTTGTTTGGAGGTCTATCAGTCGCTGAAGCATTTGTTTCATCACGTGTCCCACCAGGATACCACCCACAGGTAACATTACACCATGAAGTTGCTTTTTTCCAGAAACTTTTGTACTTTTCTTATACGTCAACAGTCCCACTGAAAGTCCTTCTTTCTGTTCATGCACAGAAAAAGTTGAAACTTGTAAACATGTTGAACGATATGTGCTCAGATTATGTCAAAAAAATGGAAGACATGATAGATGTGTTCGTCAAGATGGACGAGAATGAAGCAGGGACTAGCACAGTTCCAGGCACAAGGAAGCGGCGGCGAATCACGGAGGAAGATTTGGAAGAGAGCGCTGACACCGATGCAGAAGACGATGAGTATGAAGAAGAAAACGATGAAGTTGGCAGCGGAGAAGAGAGCGATGATACCGAAGTGGATGGTGTTGAGGATGACAGCGGCAAAGAGGACGAAGAGGACAATGAAGATGATGGCAGGGGCAATGGAAGCGGGCAAGCGGGCAATCGGGCAAGCGATGATGGCCAAGCAGCCGTTGACGGTGATGACGACCAGCAAGTACCACATGACGCTGCAGTCACTAGAGACCGATGCGAAGGCGGAGGAGCACAAGACAGCAGCGTTAAAGGAGCAGATGTTGTCTTTGACAGTGGGAGAAAGGCTGATGACGTGGAAGGAAACACAGCTGGGAATGGCAGCTTCATACATGATTCAGAAACTACAGCGGGGGAAGGAGGAGAGGACCATGAAGCAGGGAAACCAGCTGAAGCTGTTGATGCCTCCTGCTCGGACACAGGCACCGAGTCTGATGATTGCTTGACGATGAACGAGTTTTTAGAACAAGCTGGTGGGTCTTCTACACGTAAAGTTAGGCAAATGTCCCAAAGCAGCCCGCGCCCCCGGCGTCCTGGCAGGTTCACCGAGGAGGACAAAAGGACGTACTTAGATTTTGTGAGAACAGAATCTTGTTCCACGCTCCCTGTGCCTGAAATAAAAGACGATCTGCAGCTTGATCGGACATTGTTTCTTTTAAAACAGAAAGGAAGGGAAACTGAAAGCATGTCATCCTTCGATCCACTGTGTCCTAAAAGTTTGAGAAGTAAGATTTTCAAAGAAATATTAGGGTTCGAAACAAAAAGGTACAACACAAGATTAGCCAAGAAGAAAGGCCTAGAAGCAGCAAGTGCAGTCAGAACGAAAAGAGTGACACACAGAAGCAAAGGGGCAAAGCTTGGGGATATTGATGTCCAACAGGAGCAAAGAACTGAAGTAAAGTTGCCTGATGGGGAATCAGATGCGCAAGTTCCAACTACAAAGTTGCCTTCTGGGACCTCACAGAGTTCCAAACCCACTGTGCATGGTCTGGATGCACAGTTGCCTCCTTCCACCTCACATGGACAACTTCCACCAAAGGAGGCACCCACTGGGATCCTGCTGCAGGTGCAAATTGCTGGGAAAATTTTGCCTACTGATACCTCCAACATGCATGGTGAGAAGGCAAAGGTGTCATGCCCATCTGGTGCCCACTGTGCATCCCCAGTTGTGCATGATCAGGAGATACAGCTGCCTCGCAACATTGAGGGTGAGAAGGGAGAGATGCCTAACATACCTGCTGAGCAGAGATTTCCAGCTGAAGACGAAATCCAGAGAGACCCTTGTGATGCACCTTCTTTCTCCCTAGGGCCAGAGTTCGATGAAGCTGTTGCAACCAAGGGGAAATCACAACAGGTAGCATCTAATGCTGCCACAGGTGTAGGAGGAAAAAGCAACCACCCGATATCGTTAGACGATTGGGACGCCAACTTGGACCCTGAAGAGCTCGACAGGTTGTTTGTTGAGGCTGAATTGCAAATTAATGCGAGGAAGAAGGCAAAACTTCAAGGTTCAGGAGATGGTTTATGCACTCCGTCAAAAGGGGGTGCTCCGTCAAACCCAATTGACATTGGATCGTCAAGTGGCGCCATGGCAAAAGGGGGTTCACCATTTGTCGATTACAAAAGCAAGGCAACATTTCCGTGCTCAAGGGAGGTAACAGAAGTATACGATGCTGTATTGGCGCTTGGGCGGGGGTCATCTAGAGATAAAAGCGCAGATACTAGGTCAGCTTCATAGCTTTTTTTGACAAACTAGGCAAGTAGTACATGTTGCATATACAATTATATGTGCAACAAATTGTTTAACTGCATTAGTATTCTTATTCAATTTTTGCAGCGCAAACATCATTGACCACGGCAATTACTTCGTCTCTGTCAAAGAACTTGCCCAGTCAATGAAACCGAGAGGGGAGCTAAAAGACTCTGTTGTTGAGATAGGGATACAGTCAATCATGCATAATCTGACCGAGAATGCCAGCAAAATTATCATGCCACTACGAATAGGGGTAACTTGCAACACACCCCAAGCCTCTATGCTTTTTTCTACTATTTTTTTGTTTCTCCATAGTTCTTATACTTCTGTTTTATGCCGTGTATATTTCCAAACGCAACAGATTTGGTTACTGAAGAAGGATTTGTTCAGAAAAGAGGTCAAGAAGGTGTTCAACAAAACCATGCACTTGGATCGCAAGGAGATGGTAATTTTTTTTGTGTTGCCCAATTTGTTTTACATATTTTTGCCTTTTGGTGGAAGGTCTTTTTTTCTTCAGTCCAGTACACTTTTGCTTTTTCCATCTTTTTTGTTTAAACAGTTGTTTCTAACATGGGTTTTTCACACACCAAAAAACCAGGTCATGTTCCCGGTCCTTGAAACACTAACTAAAGGTGGTCCTGGGGTCAATCCAGTCAACCATTACTGGATGATCAATGTCAATGTCCGGGACAGGAGGTTCGAAGTACTGGACTCTTTAAGAACCCTTGAGGATAAGCAGTTCGAGGCGGCCGCAAAGACAATTGTTGATGGTATTGTACTACATTGGGAAACACAGTACAACCTCCAGATAGAGGATTTCAAACTCATTGATATTGATGTTCCCAAACAGGACAACACGTAAGTGCACATCTTTTGCTTTTTTCCCACTGTCTTCCTGATTCTTTCTATCCAGCTCTTTTTACCCATGCCCGAACAATGTTTTCCTTATTTTTTTTGAATTGTGCATGACAGAGACGACTGCGGGGTGTACATGCTCCAGAATGCAATTATGTGGGAGGGAAGTTTCCTTCCACCATATGGACCGGCAAACATCCCCAACATCAGGAAGATTCAAACACATTCCTTCGTGAGGTGCGAGAAGAACAGACAAGATTGGAAGGGTATACTCAAGATCAAATAGGTGGGAGGGGGGGGGGGAGTGGGATAGAGGTACTACTGTTTTACCCTACAGCAGTGCATACCCGTTTTCCATGTGTGTTTCTTGTGCACCTAAGAGGCAAAATTTTGCGTCCAAGAGTAGTTGCTTTTTTATAGTGTTCTTTTTTCACAACACTTGAATATGAATTCTGTTCTACTACCCAAGTTGTAGAAAACAGTGCGTACTCCCTTTTTTCCGTGAAAACAGTGGCACGACCTGCCGGCACAGGGGCTTACCATGAAACAAAATATTTTTTTCAGTGTACCAACGAAGCAACAAAAAAAACCCATCCCAGTTGCATTCTAACATGCACCTTAAGGCAACAAATAATTTTTTTTCTAGCATTCATTCTAAGGCAACCAATGCCAGCCAAGTGTACCATATGTTTTTGTTCTCTTACAACACTTTGAATACGAATTAGTTTCTTCATTTTCAGAGAGAGAGAGAGAGAGAGAGGGGAGAGAGAGAGACAGAGAGAGAGAGAGAGAATATGTTTGGGAACTATCACCCATTCATCAACCAACCAAAAATAAGTTTGTAAGGCAACACACAAGTTTTCAGTTTGCTTTTTCGTACAACACTTGAATATGAATTTGCTTTTTTAAGACAACAAAATGGCAGCCCAGTGTACCAACAAAGCAAACCATGGCAGACCAGAATCTCTTCATATTAAACAACCAACCACAAATAAGTTTTAGAGTCAACAAAGTTTCCTTCAAGTGAACATGTCCATATTTTTTTTGTCTGGTATTCCTGACCACACGCCTACTCGCAAAACAGCGTAACGCCGTTTTTTTATTACAAATCTAAGGCTCTTTCTGTAGTGCACTACCAGCCAAACGACGTTCGCAACTAGTTATGGTGTGGCCTTCTTCACCACAGAATCCACAAGTGACTTTCCCCTTGGGTTGCAGTTCAAGGGCTGACCGGTACCTATGCCCTTGTGCGTTGTTTGACAATCTCCCTTTTGTGTTTGATCTTGGCGGGTTACCAAGTATTAAGCGATCCCGTCTAGGACTAGTAGCCAACCTTTGGACTGTTTGATCAACATACCCAGGCCCACCTGGTGGTTCTTGCATTGGACCCCCAGGTAGAGGTGTATTGGGCAGTACAGTATGCGTTGAGGCAGAAGCAGAAACTAGGTTCGACGAAGGGCGCAGTCCTGTAGCCCGTGCGTGTGTGCTAGCAGTAGTAGTAGCTGCTGCAGGATCCTGGGGGAGGTGTGATACGGGATGTGATCCTGTACGCCCACCTGGAGCACGTCTGCTTGTCGTACCAGCAGGCGATGCAGCGGAACCAACTGGTTGTTGAGACTGGGGAGGCCGTCGGGGTGTTGTATTAGGCACCGCTGGAGCAGAACCATGACCAGAAGTTGGTTTTGTTGGGGTAGGCCGAGGTTGCGTTGACATGGGCATCCCAAAAGCAACTCTGCTCGTCGTAACAGGAGTTGCAAGATGTCCATAAGGTTGTTTTGTTGGGGTAGGTCGAGCGGGCGATGAAATGGGCACCCCAGAATTTCGTACGGTTGTCAAAGCAGGAGCACCAGCATGTACAGAAGGTTGAATTTTCTTAGAGGGAGGACGAGCGGGCGATGAATTGGGCACCCTAGATGACAATGTGCGTTTCGAAGCAGAAGCAACAGCAGGTCCAACATGTTGTCGTGTTTGGGGAGGCCGAGTTGGCGATGCCATGGGCACTGCAGGAGGAGCAGCAGCAGCGCCAACGGCATGATGTAGTTGGGGACCTTTAGGAACAGCTGCAACCCCATCAGTTTGCGCTGGAGGAGGACCTTCAGGAGCAGCACTTGCGGAAGCAGTAGACGCAGCAGCCCGCGAACCCGAACATATCTCTCCACCTAGCCGGCCTTGCCCCGCAGCCTTCTTCTTCTTCAGAGTTTTGTTCAACTGGTTGATCTCTGTTTGCATTGCCCGTAGGTGTCGATCAACAATCGAGCTTGCTGGATCTGATCTGCTAGCTGACCGGGCAATCTTGGCAAACGAGTTGGTCCAGTTAGCAACTTTTATTTGCTTCTTGGATTCTGCCGGCATAACATCCACTTGACCTTGTTGTTTATGTCCCAAACCACCACTTAACAATGAGACAGCTGACTGAGTCCACCTTGGCAAGATGTACCGATCTGGTATGCGATCAATACCAATGTGTGTAAACACCTTCAACACATGACAACAAAGCAGGCCATCTCGACTGAACTTGCAACACTCACAACTGAATTCACTTTCAAGTTCATTTGCATAGACAGTATATTCCCTAGAACCATAAACAGGGCACCACTCATTGTTAGGCACAATCAGGTACAAGTTGTTGCCTTGCGGCCGCACATTGTATCTGCCTATTCTCTCAAACTCATGAGAAAACCTGTAGAAAATGTCACGGGTGTAAACAGCCAATGCTTGCTTCTCTATTGGGTAGGGCGACCAAGTTTCACCTCCTAGGACATCTGTACGGTAGTCATTGCGGCCCTCCTTGACAAGTATATGAACCTGGATCTTCTGGTACTGCTTGACGAAGTGCAGAATCGAGTTTTTAGGATTGACATAACTTTTTAGAACTGCATTGAAACCCTCACTGCGCTGAGTGGACTGTAGGAATGGGAAGAAGCAATCCTTGAAGTAACAAGGCACCCAAGTCTTCCTGATTTCGTACAGATGTGCAAGCTCTTTATGCCAACCGACTCTATATTTCTGCACCATGTCTGCCCACCCTGCCTCAAACTCCTCAGGTGTCAAGGTGAAATCAACAAGATAGTTGAAATCTGCTGTCAATTCTGGGTTTCTTCCCAGAAATGCTCCCATTTTCTTCTGGGCATTCTGCATGATATGCCATCTGCAATTGCGATGGATCGTATCCACAAAGATTTTTTTTATTGACTCCCTCATGGCAATATCTTGGTCAGTAATTATGCAGTCAGGAGCTTTGCCATCCATTGCATGCAGGAAGGTCTCAAATAGCCAGTCGAAACTACTTTGCTTCTCATCCCTAATGAAACCACAACCCAGCATGAAGGTCTGACCGTGACGGTTGATTCCAATGAAAGGAGCAAACGGCATGTTATAGCAGTTCGTCATGAAAGTGGTATCAAAAGAGATGCAATCATGATAGGCTTCTTTGTAAGCTTTTCTTGCTATACCATCAATCCAAAAAAGGTTCTCCACCCTTTCCTCACTGTCCAGCTTCAACCGGAAATAAAAATCCGGGTCTTCCTTTTCAAGATCCCAGAAGTAGGACAAAACTTCTGTCATGTCGCTGTCCCTAGCTTCCGAGCGGAATTCAGTGCGCAAGTTGCTAATTGCTTTCGTAGTGTATGGCACTAGGAACTCATCCCCATAGAATCTAGACATGATCTGCATCATACGTCCTGCTCAAGGAAACCAATACAGAAATTTAGCAAGCTATCAGAAAATATAAATCCGAGGGACATTAGGATAGTAAGATGCTAGGGATGGAAATAGACAGTAAAACAAGTTGCTTTTTATCTAGTGAAGTAAATAGGGAACAAACATGATGGTTTCAGTTGCTTTTTCAAACTTAGACCAACATCAAATCAGTTTGCTGAAAAGCAAAAACAAACTAGCACACCTGTTTCTATGTTGCAGTCATGCAACATATGAAGAAACTCCTCCTCATCTTCCGGTATCCCCTGGTGTGACTTAAGATACTTCTTAAGAGAAGGCTGCACGACCATTGGATGATTGTGCTCTCCAATGTAATATATGACTTCCCATTTGCCATTCTTATTAAGTTTTACAACCATCCGAGCTCTGCAGTTTGTCTGCTTTATCATCTCTCTTCTTCTCTTCTTCTTCCCAGGCCGGCTTGATCTGCTAGATCCTGAGAGCTTACTGCATGATTTTGAGCCATCGTCGTCGACACCATCACCATCAGATTCACTCCCCTCATCACCACTGCAGTTGTTAAGCAACTTTTCCACAGGAACCTCATCATCTGCTGGTTTCTTGTACCTGTTGCACACAAACTGTTGCTTCTCCAACTCCTTTGTGAAAGTATTTCTCCTACTAGTGTTCGACTTGATAGAGAATCCCACCCTGTTAGCATAGTCATTGTAGTAACTCTTAGCTAGGGGCATCGAGTCGAACGTCATCCCAACATAAGGCTCCCCTGGATCGTACAACATGTCATGCTGGATATCTGCTGGACCATCACTTCCAGTAGCAGCACCATTGTGTTCATTGCTGGTAGCACCACTAGCTCCAGTACCAGTAGCATCTCCTGCACCACCATCTGCTGCACCACTGGCACCAGCAACATTTGCTGCACCAGCACCAACACCACCTCCAGTAGCACTGCCACCAGCACCATCTGCTGCATCACCACCTCCAGGATCAGTACTATTGTCAACATTTATGCCTTCATCAGGATCAGGGGACTCATCTATAAGCTCAACATGCTCATCTTGCTCATTGCCAATATCCAAGTTGCCAAAGTCAAATGGAGGCTCATTAAGGTCAAGCCAATCCATCCCCTGCAGCAAATACGTGGAGAAACAGCTTGTTAGCTCAAAATCCAGAGATAGTAGCTAAGTTTTGCGCTTTGTTTTATGATAATGGTAGGCTACAGAACCAGGAAGCAAGTTAATTTAGTAGGAGTTGCTTTTTCAAATACCCAGAAAGCAAGTTCATACAACAGGAGTTGCCTCTCCAACACACTCATGCTTTTTTTACACACTAAATTTGAGAAACGAACCCAGCAAGCATCTAACTCACCTGCTGTTTGCTTTTTACAAAATAAAACTCATGAAGCAACTATAGCATTCTACTAAATTTTACATCTTTTACATGCAGTCACAATGAGGGAGATCACAAGAAACAAAAAGGTGGGAGTTTCTATGGAGGACCAAAGGAGAGGAGGCCAAAGGAGAAGAGGCTATTTTGTTGCTTGAAGGCTGCAGGCAACAAGCAACAAGAAACAGATCCTGAATCTTTTGTGCAGGCAAGCAATTGTGTTCTAAATCTGAGAAACAAAGAGTTTTTTGAGGAGGAGAAAGGGAAGATGTAGCCTGGGGGAAACGTGGTCCTTCTCCTTTGTACCTGTTTTTGCCTGTTTTTGGCAGCTCCAGATGTGGTTTTCGCCTGTAGATCTGGCCAAAGGAGAAGAGGCTATTGTTGCTTGAAGGCTGCAAGCAACAAGCAACAAGAAACAGATCCTGAATCTTTTGTGCAGGCAAGCAATTGTGTTCTAAATCTGAGAAACAAAGAGTTTTTTGAGAAGGAGAAAGGGAAGATGTAGCCTGGGGGGGAAACGTGGTCCTTCTCCTTGTACCTTTTTTGCCTGTTTTTGGCAGCTCCAGATGTGGTTTTCTCCTGTAGATCTGGCCAACAATGGCGCTCTTTGTGTTTCCTGGGGCTAGGAGAAGCTAGGGAAGGGGATGGAAGCGGGGGTCTGCGGGAGGGAAAGGATGGGGAGCAGGATAAGATCTGCTTTTATGCAGTAGTTGTTGGTGGTTTCGTTCGTTTCTGTGGTAGTTTCGGTCGTTTTGTTGGTTGTTTTCGTGCGAGGCACGACTTGGTTCGGTGGGTTCTGGTGGCACATGCGCGGCTGGGTTGGCTTTCTTTTTTGTTTGCGCGGGCTGGAAACTTTCCAAATCCGGCGCGTGCGCTATGGGCTGAAAAAGCGCGCGTGCGCTCTGGGGCAGCGTCCTCTATGATTGGGCTGAATAGTCTACATCACAATCATGCCCGATATGTATCTGTATAGAGTAGCTTTTTTTTATGAACTCAATCAAACATATCTTGCCGGAAATCAACCAAACGTGTTTTTTAGTACACTGTGTGTGCACGATGTGCACCATCAAATCCGATCAGTATCCATATAGAATATTATGTCTCTCCGGTTATATATCAGTCTATTCTAATCGTTCGTTCTTATTTTGCATATATGTCTCTGGTTAATCCGATCATATCCGATCTGTATCCAGATAGAGTAGCTTTCTTCGTATGTGAACTCAACCAAATCGTACCTTACCGGAAATCAATCAAACGTGTTTTTAGTACAATGTGTGTGCACGATCAATAATTTCTGTGCCTGTATTAAGCACGATCTCTCGGTCTGATATGGAGTAATATAAGGCTGCTTGATTCTGAAAAATGTATGCTTGTATTCAGCATGATCTCTCCTGATGATATGGACTGATATAAGAGCATCTCCACCGGGGGTCTCCAAATCTGTGTCCGGCACCCCCCAATTGAGGCCCCAATGGGGGTGTGCTGGACATGTGTCCGGCCAATTGGGGGTGTCGCCCACAGCGGTGCACCCCAAACAAGCACTCCAAAGGCCAATTCAAAAAAAAAAACAAATCATCAACACATCGGCGGTGGTTAGCATTTCAATACGGATTGAAGATAGAAAATACAATAAATATTATAACATAAGTTCAAATTCGAATGCAAAGTTTAAATATGAATTCAAGTTTAAACCATGGCATATCAAACAGCCGCCGGCTGAGTCGTTTTGATAGCCCACAGGTGCTTCACGAGATCATTGTGCAGCTGCAGATGCTTGGTTCCATCACGAATTTCACGATGTATGGCAAGAAAATATGCATACTGCGTCGGCACGCCGACTGTGGATTGGCCATAGGCCCTTGGAAATCAAACACTTCACTGACCAGTTGCCTCCTCGTATCACGCTCGCTCTCAATGATCATGTTGTGCATGATAACACAAGCATTCATGATCTCACACATTTCATCTAGCGACCATGAAAGACTAGGGTAGCGGACAACGGCTAACCTGGCCTGGAGCACACCAAAAGCCCGCTCCACATCTTTGCGAACAGACTACTTCTTTGCAAAATGGCAATCTGCCTCGCCGACAGGGTTGCGGATGGTCTTCACAAATGTTGACCAAGTGGGATAGATGCCGTCAGCAAGATAGTACCCCTTGTCGTACTCATGGCCATTGATCACATAGTTGCATGGTGGAGTTAGGTCATCACAAAGTTTCTTGAACACATTGGATCGGTGGAGCACATTGATGTCATTGGTGGCACCGGCGGTGCCGAAATACGCATGCCATATCCAAAGAACATAATCTGCCACGGCCTCAAGTATAACACTGCACTTTCCGTGATGCCCTGACTTGTACATCCCTTGCCAAGAGAACGGACGGTTCTTCCAGTTCCAATGCATGCAATCGATGCTTCCAAGCATCCTGTAAATCCTCTTTCTTCGCCTTGTGCCAAGAGACGAGCCGTGTCTGCCTCATTTGGTGTCCTCAGATATTCGTCTCCGAACACCTTCACAACTGCCTTACAGAATCTGTAGGTGGATTCGACGGCGGTGGACTCAGACATGCGGAGATAGTCATTCAACGCATCGGCGGGAAGCCCGTAAGCAAGGCACCGTATGGCCGCCGTGCATTTCTGAAGAGATGAAAACCCAAGGAGGCCGGTGCAGTCTCTCTTCAGCTCAAAGTAGTCGTCGTAATCCCGAACACCATGCACGATCTTCCTGAACACATCCCTGCTCATCCTAAAGCGCCGGCGAAATTCATGAGGCAAGTTCGTCGCATTCTCGGCAAAGTAGTCTTGGTACAAGAGCATGTGCCCAGTTGCTCTGTTGCGTTCCTTGTTGGCCCTCTGCCCCTTCGCTGATCCTCCAAACTTCGGCGCCGCGTCTGCCTCGACTGCGGCATCTAGAAGTGCAGCCATGACCATCTCATTCTCCTCTTCGTCGGCCGCAAGGGCGGCATCCTCCGCCATCATTTCGAAAAACATGATCTCGTCGTCGCTGTCCTTGCCTATTTGATGAAACAAAGCAATGAAACAAGGCCAGGAATGACGAATCAATAAAATCAGCCTATGAACCCAATGGTCGAACAGCTTGCGAGCGGGGCTGGAGGAAAGAAGAGGCGTACCCGGGCTGAATTAGCTGCGCCAGCGCTAGACGAGGTCGCAGACCGGCGGGGAGCGGCGGCAGCGAAGCCTACGTTAGCGCTGCGGCTAGGTCCCCGAGGTGCGAATCAAGCAGGCGGCGACGAGAGTGGCGGCGATTGGTGTGGATCGCCGGCGAGAGGAAAAAGGAGGAGGGCGCGGGGAGCGAATGATTCAGGTCACGCCGGGGCTGTGTGTATGACGGGCGGGCCACCCCTGTCGGAGGCCATGTCCGCCCCATGTCCGGCCCCCCCCCCGAGAGGGCCTCCCAACTTGGAGGCCCTTTCGGGGGTGCCGGACACGAAATTGCTCGGGCGACCATTTGGGGGGTGCCGCTGGTGGCGGTTTTTTGGGTCCGAACCCCTAATGGGCCTTTGGGGGGTCATTTGGAGGCCCCCGGTGGAGATGCTCTAAGGCTGCTTGATTCTCAAAACAAACAAAAAAACTGTATATGAGTGATATTGGCTGTTTGATCCAAAAAAAAAAAGAAATCTGTGCACAGCTCGGCCCTGTGACACTGCTTGTTGCATTTTTAATGGAACCACGCGTTGCCCATTTCGATCTGCACGATTAAATCCGATCTGAATCCATATAGATTATTATTTCTCTCTTGTTATTTTTTTAGGTCAATTTCTCTCTTGTTATGCATCAGTCTATTCTAACTGTTAGTTCTGCTCTATCTGCATATATGTCTCGTTAATCCGATCATATCGGATCTGTATCCATATAGAGTAGCTTTCTTGGTCTGTGAACTCAATCAAACCTACCTCGCCCAAAATCAATCAAACGTGTTTTTTAGTACAATGTGTGTGCACGATCAAGAATTTCTGTATGCCTGTATTCAGCATGATCTCTGTCGTGCTGATATGGAGTGATATAGGCTGTTTGATCCAAAAAAAAAAAAAACTGTGCACAACTCGGCCCTTGTGACACTGTTGGTTGCATTTTTAATGGAACCACGCGTTGCCCATTTTGATCTAAAAATGTACGTATATATATAGTGGAGCTGCCCACTCCCTTTTAGATCGTGAGCTCCTGCTACTCCATCCCCAGAACCACCTGTTAGATCGTGAGCTCCAGCTGCGAGCCACTCCATCCCTAGAGCCATACCAAGATGAGCAAGCTGTTGTGCACCGTCTGGCTCCTCCTCCTCATTGCGAACCTGGGTTGGTCTGCCCCAGCCTCCACGTCACTCTCCTTGCGGAAGCCATACGGCTCCATCTTCAGCTTTGACACCTCGTTCACGGACACTGGCAACAACCCGGTCGTCTTTGCCGCCAACGACGTCTTCGACCCGTCATGCGCCCTCCCTATGGCTCCACGTTCTTCGGGCGCCCCACTGGCCGCTGCTCCAACGGCCGCCTCATCGTCGACTTCATCGGTGCACACTCGCTCCTCAATTACAGATTTATTACCAGTGTGATATTCAGAAGCAAACGTGGGGTGGTCACTGTGTTTTGCTATGGTTGCATTGCAGCGCAGCGCCTGGGCCTGCCGCTGGTGCCCCCTTCTTTGGCGCAGAACGGGACCTTCCGCCGAGGCGCCAACTTCGCCGTCGGGGCCGCCACTGCTCTGGACGCCGCTCGCTTCCATGACGGGTCCAGTCCCGACAACAAGTTCCCTCTAAACACCAGCTTGGGCGTGCAGCTGGAGTGGTTCGAGTCGCTCAAGCCTTCGCTCTGCCGCACACCGAAAGGTTGTTAATTACTCCAGTTCTCTCAAGTCAAACTCAAGACTACGCATAGAAAGCGCGTGACATTTTTTTTTTTTTTGCATCGCAGGGTGCAATAAATTCTTTGGCAGATCGCTCTTCACTTTGGGAGAATTCGGGGTCAACGACTACCACTTCTCATTCGGGAAGAGCATGAACGAGATCATGTCTCTCGTTCCAGATGTGATCAGTGCCATCTCCCTGGCCATCGAGGTATCCCATCACCACACAATGTACTAATGTAGCACAACAAATCAGCAACCTGCAGGCTGCAGCCTTAAGACATAGTAGGTCAGTGCACGTGATATTGATCTAGCTAGCCGTGGCAATGTTACAGAGGCTGATCACGCACGGGGCGACGAGTTTCCTGGTTACTGGGACGATGCCGTCAGGATGCGTGCCGGCGATCCTCCAGATCTTCGCAAAGACGACCCGACAGAGTACAACTCCACCACCGGTTGCCTCGATGTTTATAACAAGGTAGGGTTGCACCACAACCTGCTGCTGCAGGAGGCCCTGGAAAAGCTCCGGGACAGGTACCCCGGCGTCACCATCGTTTACGGCGACCTCTTTGGCCCCATGATGGAGATGGAGTCCCCTGCCAAGTTTGGTACGCACCTTACCACAGAAATGTTCTCAAATGTGCATTCAGCGTTTTCAGATGATGCATGATAAAATTGTTGACGATTGCAAATATGCAGGGCTGGAAAAGGATGTTCTTACCAAGTGCTGCGGGGGCCTGGGACGCTTGTTTGCGGTGATGATGGTGCAAATGTGTGCAAGAAACCATCTACCCGACTGTTCTGGGATGACGCCCACCTGACGGAGTCGGCTTACCGTTACATCGCCAACCTCTGGCTAGGCAGAAAAGAGAGCAGTTAGTAAGGTGGTTAATGTGGCCTGTAATAAGTTCATACTCTCTATACTTTTGTTGTGTTGTGGTAGCAGGTTTTTGCCCCATAGTGGGTGCTCGACGACGAGTACTCACAGTGGGTTTCCTGTTACTAGACCAACATGCTTCCCTTTGCTTTTCTTTGATCGACCCGTTTCCTGTTGTAATGAACTATGTGTTTCCGTTAATGATAATGAAAATGGGTGAAATCCCGGTTGGGAAAAAAGTTGGTAAGGCAGTAGAAGCCGATTGAACTAACCCTTAAAGAGCAGACTGGTTACGATTTGTAGCATCCAGTGAGTCGGGAGCTAGTTTGTTGGCACGCCTATTTCTTGAGAAGGTTTAGGCATCAAAACCATAACTCGGGGAAGCTTTGATGTCACTTTGTCGTTTTAGCTTCCTAGGTATTTATCATTTACCATTTATCGTGATGACTAAAACGTTTCCGAGTACACACGGGTGTTGTGTGGGTGAAACTATGTTAATATATTTCCCTTAGTCATTCACGAATACATTAGAGTAATTAAGATAAATCTAACCATGGTTTTAAACTATGAGATCCTACGCTCTCTTATGCAATAGTTTGTGAATTGGTATTCAGATTTCTGTCACTCCGGCAACCCACCGTAAACAAAGTAATAACACAATGCATATCTCTACGACCATAAACGTGAAGTGTTACGTAGTCGACGTTCACATAAGACCACTAGAGAAATAACACCGCAACTTAAATATCAAACCATTAAACGTTAATCCACTTTACATGACTATTAACAACATGACTTCTCTCATGTCCTTAAGAAATAAAGGAACTACTCACGAGCCATATGATTAGAGGTGATGGATATATGATGAACAATCTGGTCATAACAATCTTTCACCGTTAAACTTAAAAGCATCAACTACAAGGGTAATTAACACTGGGAAGACACTCTTAGCGATAGATATAAGTTATAACCTAAGATAGAATAGCGGGACGACATGGAGATAAAGGTGATGATGGTGGAGATGATGATTTCGATGATGCCCGATGTGATGACGACTGCGACGATTTCCCCCTCGCAGAGGGAAGTTTCCCCTCGGAAATTTGCCTATCGGAGAGCTATAGGTCTCTGTCCTCTTACGCCCCGAGATGGCGGCGGAAAAATAATCTGAAGTCCCCCGAACGTTTTTAGGTCAAGATAAAAATATATCTGAACGGCGTTGGGAGGTGTTGCTCTAGGTGGCAGTCTGGTCCCACGGCGCAGCCCGCATGCGCCGGCCACGTGCGCTGCCAGCTGGCTTCCCCTGGGCCCATCTACTGGCACATGGCATATTTTCATGTATTAGAATTTTGTGATTTTTCTCTGATTTTTCTGAGCTCTGGAAATTGGGTAACAATAAAACTAAATAACCTGGAATAGAATTATCTGCTAAGCGTCCATCGTCGCAACGCTGAGCGCTTGCCTCATCGCTAACTAACTGTTAGATTTACGTTGCATGTAGACTTCAGCGCCCACACGTCCTGGCTGCAAGCGAGAAAAAAAAGGAGTGGCATCGAGCGACAAAACTTGCGTCCGGCGCCCGGGATTGCAAGCTCAACTGCCGGGTCGGCCGGGATTGTGATCCTAGCGTCGGCGTATAAGAGCCGTGTTGTGGATGCTCTTAGGCCTCATTTGGTAGCAGGGGAAAAGCCCGGGATCTAGGCCTTTTCTCCGGGCGAAACCCCCCGGTCGAATTTGGCCCGGGCAGCCCCACGGGCCCATTTGGCGCTCCACGAGGACAGGGAAATTCGGCCCTTCCGCGGCCTTTCCCCGGGTGAGAGTTCCCCTAGTCGAGAGGGCGGGGAGGAATTCCGCTGCTCGCTGCTCGCTCTCGCTACGCGGCGACGGCGCTCGCTCGCTCTTCCTCCGGCGACCGCTGCCTCCGACCGCCTCCCGACCGCTGCCTCTCCCCTCCCCGGCCGTGTCCTTCTCCGTCCACTCTCTGGCGACGGCGTCAAGGTACCGGGCCTGCTCCCCCCCCCCCCCCCCCCCCTCTCCGTCTCGTCTAGATCAACGTTGATGCGGTTCTTGGTGTATCAATCGTCGGTGGTGGCTTCCTTCGGTGGGTAGTTCTGTTTGTCCAGATCGCGTGCGTGAGTGATTGCAGCGGAGGAGAGCAACGAGGAGGAGGACAGAGAGAGTGAGAGAGGCGGGTAGGGTTCCTGATCTTCTGTTTTCTCCCCCACGCCTCTGATTTTGGTTCGATTCGTTGGAATGCCGCGACGATTCGTCTCCAGGGAGAGAGCAAGCAGGCTTTGCTTGGTTTTAGTGTGGCTTAGTTCGTCTATTTCTGCTCTCTGTGCTATGTGATTCGCTAGTTCAGTCAGTTCGTGCCCTGATTTCATCGAGCTCTGTCCGATTTGGTCTCAGGCTGTGCTGCTAGAACTAGTACGTTTTGTTTACCTTTGCCAGATAGATACTCCCAGGGAGTACATCTTCTGTGTAAATAACGTTGCCACAGTTTTGCACTAGAAGCATGTGCAGAAAATGATGATCATAGTTCACTCATGGTGATGCTGGGCTATGGGAAGCAATTGCTAGTTAGTCTTTGCTCAATAAATTGACAGTTTCTGCTGTCTTGTGGGTAGCTGATGTTGGTAGATATGATCTACGCAGCAGATGTATAGTCTTACTCTAATTTTTGAGTGTACATGTTCTGAAACAGAGTGTTGCTGCACTGTTTTTAAGTGTACTCTAGTATGCTTCTGTTTTTAAGGCTGATTCTACCTGTCCTTGACCGTCGTTCGCTGATTGTGCAGGGTGACTAGGCATCCATTGTGGGCGGTGTCATTGATTTCGTGAAGGAGCTCGAGCAGCTGCTACGCAGAAACAACAGCGTAAGTCACCTGTTCGTGCTTATATTTTTGCTTTGATTGGAGGAACTTATCTGTTTCATCATCCAGAATGTATTAAATAGGTCTCTGGTATCATATGAACTTATCATGTGGTATGCTCGCATGGTGTTTCTTCTTAAAAATGCCATTTTCTACACCATTTCCTCATGTTCTACACCATTGTTTCGTAACAGATATATCTCAAGCAGTATTCGTTCTGGCCTTATCTCCTGTGAATTCATTCTTTGACGAGCCCCCACCCTCCTGGGATCCCGTGAAAACTCCGGATTTCGGTACGTATCTGTCCGGTGTATTTCCTATGCTCCTATGTGTATCTTACCATGGATCTAGTGCTACTGTCATGTCTGCTTACCATGGATCTTGACTAGAATACTTCATTCAGTACATAATTGTGTGAAATCTGCTCACTAGAGTTTGGACATGAATGTGTTTTGAGAATTCTGGAGCTGCATTGTCAAGACAGCAGCACTTGTGTGGTTATTTTTACATAATCTCATTCCGAACTGACCTGTATATCTTATTGATGTGTGCTTGGTGCTGCTATTTATCATTTGTTCCTGGTTGCACCGTTATTAATTTTTTTCTTGCTTAAATACTAGTGATGGGTTCTAGAAGGGATAAGATAAGAAAATTTCTGCTGCAAGAACAAGAAGAAGAAGATGAACTTTTCTTTGTATTTTGGTTCCCGCTTTGTACTCTGCTTTGTATGAAGAAAAAAGACCAGTCCACACATCTTCTCTAACCGGTCCTATGAAGGTTAAGGAGATATTAGAAGGACATGAGAGTTGGTCTAGGGTTGAGTTTTGGATGGAGCCTGAGATTTTTAGATCCATCTCAAATTATCTTAAAAGAGAACGTCTATTGGAAGGCACGCCAACTGTAGGTGTCGACGAGCAGTTGGGCATGTTTATTTACATGATCTCACATAATGCTACCAATCAAAATCTCCAAAAATACTTCCAACGTAGTGCTGAAACAGTTAGTAGGAAGATGAATGAGATTTTCAACATAATTCCAATTCTAGTCCAGAGATTTGTGAAGGTTCCAATTTCGCTCCAGCCCCACCCACGAATTGCTTCGAACCCTCGATTTTGGCCTTATTTTCAGGTGAACCACTATACATTTATCTACTTTGTCAAAAACGTCTCCAAGCTTATCCATATTCATTTCTAAACCCCACCATGTTTGCTGTTTTTTAATATGCAGAATTGCATTGGGGCAATTGATGGAACACATATTCCCATTACAATAGCTTAAGATATAGCTGCTCCATACAGGAATAGGAAAGGAACACTTTGTGCTCCGATCCTTCGGATCTTTTGGCTGAAGGATGAAATCGCTGCTGCCATGGAGAAGAACTAGGTGAGTTTTGTGCTCTGACCTATTTAATATATTCTGCTTGTGCTCAGTGATAATCTGCTTGTATTCAGTTTGCAAGATAATAATAGTATGTTTGCTCACTTCTGTTCAAGCCAGTGAGAGTAATTGTTGTGGATTGATTTGCTATTCACATGTGGACCAAGTAGTACTTTGTATTGTCATCGTCTAGCAAATGGTAGGCACTGCCAGGCAGCCCATGTGACCGTAGTTAATAAATTTTCCTAGTCTGTGGTTGTAACTAGTGAGTTCTGTTCTTGTTCTGATCACCTCTTGCAACTGTTGCCCGGCTTCTACGGTGACATCAAGCTTGTATCCTTTTCTTCATCTTTGACATCAAGTGGGAGTGTTTTGATGTGCTTGCCAAGTTTTCTGATCTGTTCATGCGCATGTCTCAGCTCTTGCATTTTCTTTGTTGACAAATCCTCTTGCTTCTCTTTCGAATGGTAGGATCCTGGAGTCTGTTCATGCGCAAGTTTATGTTATCTCCATCATGCGCCCAAGAAGCTTCTTTGTTAATGCTCTTGTTTTGTATTTTATTTGCAAAATTATGAAGAAGGAATTGCGTGGTACTAAAACCATACTTTTGTTCTGCAGTACTAGCTTGGAATCTGGAGAAATAATACCAGGGGCATGAGAGCCAGAAATCATGAAGAACTTGTGATATTTTGGTTTATAATTGGAGTCAGGATACCTACTTATAATTTAAGAATTGCTTTTATGGAATGGGATTAATGTATGGAAGTTTGAAAGCTTGTACTTTCGAATCTGGTCATTTGTGTGAATGCCCGACGCTTGGATGTTTTCACTTCTCATTTGTGTTCAAGAATTAAATCTGTGATTTATTATTATTTCGTGTAAATCTGTGATCCGATGATCTGGTGTGTAGTCGCGTCTTATTTCGAATTTTCTGCATTTTATTTTCTGTTTTGATTACATAATTTATCTATATTCTGGTACATGATTTAGCAAATAAACAGAGCATGTAGCAGCTGATTCGTCCCCCGCGTGCTTGCCCCCTGCTGCCAAACGAACCAAGGGCTGGGGCAGATCGGCCCCGCATCATCCAGGGTTTCTGGCGCGCCCCATAAATTCCCTAGGGGCCTCCCTACCCTGGGTTTTTCTACCGTTGCAACCAAATGAGCCCTTATGAGGTACATTTTCGCTCATAATGGGAGCGTCGAAACAGGGGAGGAGAGGACGAATTAATTAATCTGGTAAAAAAGAGATAGTACATCAAGTCTAAGCCTTTTTTTTTTGTCAAATAAGAATGTCGCGGTAGCGTATACGTATTGCTGGAGTCTACACTAAGAGCACGGTATAGAGTTGATGAAAACCTCTGGAACCAGCCACAGTCTGACAGGTAAGTTCGTGTTAACTTTTTTTTCCTGAATATGTTTCCACAGCTCACTATCTCAGAGACAAAATAATGCAAAGGAAACAAGACAGACGGATCAGTTTGTGCTTTGTTAACAAAATTTGGCCCAATATTATTCAAAAGCCAACAAATAGTTGCGACTTGCTGCGTGGACGGCAATCCCTAACTTATTGGGCCGGCCCATTCTTTGTTCAGACGGTTTATTTTCTGGTTTTGGGAATATTCTAAAAAGTTCTGGTTTGGTTTTTTATTTACTGGGTTTTTGTGGTTTCATTTCTGTTTTATATGTTTCGGTTTTTTGTTTTCATTTTTTACCCTTTTAAATTCATAAATATTTTCATATTTTTGAAAAAACATTTCTGAATTTTTTCCTTTTTGGAAAAGTTCAATTTTTAAAATGTTCAGATTTTAAAAATGTTCAATTTTGAAAATGGTTCAGATTTAAAAATGGTTCGTTCTTAAAATGGTTCATTTTTAAATTGGTTCATTTTGAAAATGGTTCGTTTTTTACAAGGGTTTATTTTGAAAATGGTTCATTTTAAAAAATGGATCATTTTGAAAATGGTTCATTTCAAAAAATGTTCATATATTAGAAAAACGCTAATTTTTTAAAATGTTCAGATTTTTTAAGATGTTTAGATTTTTTAAAATGTTCATCATTTAAATAGTTAAGATTTTAAAAAATGGGTCATTTTTTAAAATGGTTCATTTTCTAAAATGGTTCGTGTTGAAAATGTTCATTTTTAAAATGGTTCTAATTTCAAAAAACGTACATTTTCACCAAGTTATTTCAAAATTCATGAAGACTTTTTAATATGTGACTATTTTTAAATCAGTGAATATTTCTTGATTTCATTAATTTTGTATAAGAATAGTTGTGGGGCTTCGCTTCAGTGTCGCGCCGCGATCGGACGCTTTAAGCGCCGTATAGGAGCTCCATGTGTGGACTCTGTAGGAAGTAGATTGTGCCTACTCAGTCATCCTATTTCCCCTTTAGCTTGCATAGGAAACAAGCTTCTTGATTTGTTTCGAGAAAACTTAAGAGCATCTCCACTCGTCGCTCCAAAGCCCCCGTGCCGTGGGGGTCGTTTTGATAGCGCCGGACGAAACAAAACGCGTTGTGGGCCATCCCTGTCATAGACAGAGGCAGGCGAGATGCCAGTCTAAGTCCTGATCGTCGTCACTGGCGCGCCGCCCGATGCCGTAGTGCGCCGTCCCGTCGGCCACACGGCGTCGCAGTAATTTCCCCACACGGCGGCGTAAATGTGAGGCCACCACTCAGCTATCTCGACGCCGCTGTTAAAAGGCGTGCGCATGGCGCGGTGGAACCGCCCTGGAGCGACGCCGCGCGACAAGAACACCGAGGGCGTTACGCCTCCTCGGGCGTACCTGGCCGCACTATTGATGCCGTCCGGGCACACATCGCCGCCGGCGGCAATTCCCTGGGGACGCCGCCGCTGGATACGCCGACACTCTCCACCTGCTGGGAGCCGAGGTGGGCGATGTCGTATTCTTCACGTTCGGCCTCGTCGTCCCTCTCGGCGTCGCCCTTCTCGCGCGGCGCGTTGGTGTCGCCGTACGCCCGCTCGGCGCCACTGCGAGTTCCGAAGCCAGAGCCAGGCTCCCGCGCCCTCGTCATCGGGGATGGCTCCCGCTCCGCCGCTCACCGCCCACTGCCGCCAAAGAAGGTGAAGACGGAGGTGATGCCACCGTTGCTGTTGGAGGAGCTCGAAGCGGTGCAGCTCCAGCGCGCCAACCCCGATGACCCAGAAGGCATCGCCGCCGCGATCGAGGCATCCAAGAACGACATCCCCCCGAGGCCGCTGCAGAAGGCCTGCGTGTGTGGTCGTTCGTTGACCACGTGGCGCTCACTGGGACGCCGCTCCTCGACCTGAGCAGCGACGATGACGACGACGACGATGGCGGTTTCGGTCCCAGTGCCAATGACGGTGAGGCAGTGCCCAGCGGCGCTGTGAAGGAGGAGGACTACGATGTGTTCTACCAGTAGTTTAGTTTAGTTTAAATTTCATTCAAATGTGTTCAATTTCCCTAAAAGTTTGAATGAAATTTCATTTTATCTTTGAATTCGAAAAATTTAAAATTATTTTGGGGGCGGCGAGTGGGGATAGGGCGTGCCCAAATGCGCCGTTTGGTCCGGACGCCCCCCCCCCCCCCCGAAAGCGCCGTCTCAAATCCAGACGTGTTTTGGGGGCGCGAGTGGAGATGCTCTAAGTGGGCCACAGTGTATCGTGATTAGGTGAAACTCAATGCGGTTTTATAGGCTAGTGTTGGGCTAGATTTCAAAAATGTTTTGACTTGAAAATTGTTCATAACTAAAAAAAATCAGATTAAATAATCTTTAGTTAGAAAAATGTCACTTCAGATGTTGTCCATCATGTACTGTGGCGACCCTGGCGCCGACCGCATTGGCGGTGGAGCTCGGCTAGCTTATTTGCACGAAGGCGAATGCGGGCGTTGGTCTAATCGATCGATTAATGTGCCCTCTAGTACGAGTTGTGTTCTACCATGTAAATTTCCTTTTAACTTGCTTTGAACCAATTGTACTACGACAAGTTCAGTAAAGGTTCATACATCTTTGAGCTTAGCTCACGGTGGTCTGATCTGGCATTTCTACTCATGACATCCCCACTATCTTCCTCTTTTTGCTCACGCAAGCTCATCTGATGTGGGCTGCCATGGCACGGTTGCTCTGCTCAGTCCTACTAATTTCAGTTTCAGTTTCATTTATGTGCTATTTGTTGAGCATATTCCAACGAAAACTACTCTAAAATGTACTGTATAACCCTAAAATTGTCTTCGTGTGCATAGTTTCAGTTTCAAGGGCGTGTGCAATTAGGATGAAAATTGTTAAATGGGGTATTAACGTCAAAATTGTCAAACCAGAGGGTAAAACTGTAATTTACTTTTAAATATAAAATGTTTTAGCTTTTTCATATTCGTATGTATCTAGACACGTTTTAGTATGTATGCACACTCATTTTACTCCGTATGTAGTTCATATTGAAATAGCTAAATCATCTTATAATTAACAGCGGGGGAGTACAATTTTTCTACATCATTTCAATAGTTTGAAAATGCGCCGCCCTTGTTTCCATTTTTCTAGCGTGAGTTTTTAAGCATTGCCATTGCGCGCATGTGAGCTGACACAACCCATGCTTGCACCAAGCCGCCAATAGAATCTGGTAGCGTGTAAGCCCTTTGCAGCCAGAATATTCTGAGCTCGCCTCCCCAGCCGAGGAGAATCTCGGTCAATGCGAGGCAAAGATTCCAGCCCATGTTGTACACAAATATGCAGTTTTTTGGACGTAGCAGTGGCACAAGAAAGACGGGCATGTTATCAAATGACTTTGGCGATGTGACCGGAGCTTTCCACCCACGTGAAGCGCCTTATCGTGCATGCGTACGCACGCCGGAGCCGGAGAGGAGCTACACCGATGGATCGAGCTTATCTTCTCGGTACGTGGAGCCTCAATGATCGATGCCCATGTGGAACAGGAGTACGTATTGTTAATTCTATAGGATGCACTAGTCTAGAATTACCACGGTAGATGCTTTTGGGATTCGATGATCTTCGAGATTCGAGAGAGAGAGCGGGAGAACAGAGAGATGGAGAGGGAGAGGTTCACCTTGTCCTTGGCTCGAGGAGCCCGAGCTGGTGCCGTCCATGTTGGACGGCGACGGCGGCGGTGGTGAGAGGACAGTGGCGGCGGTGGTGGAGCTTCCCGTGACTAAGCGCTAACCCTAGATCGGATGGGTGTGTCGGTGGGGTGTGCGGCGCTCGGTTAACCTCGTACTGTGTGCCGCCGGCCCCCACCTCTTTATATAGCGCTGCCACAGGGCCCACCAACCATGATAGAGGTTGTGCGCCCCCGATCAGGGCGCGGTCAAGGGATCGATCGAGCCATTGGGCTCGACCGTATGGAGATCAGCCTAACATTCTCCCCCTTGATCTCAACTTTACTTTTAACTGTATACTTTATACTTTACTCGTTTTATCACGGATCAGTACATAGAGCATGTTTCATCGTCGCAGCTCAATTGTCGATAGAATCAGACAACCACTATATACTTTTCTGTTTTGAAACAAATCCTGTTACTTTTGGGCCTCTGTAATCCAAGAATCACAGGCTTTCCATTAAACCCATGCCGGCTACGTGTTCCATGAACACGCTGGGTGGTAAGCCTTTCGTAAGCGGATCCGCAAGCATATTCTTTGTCTTTATATGCTCGAGACTTATAGTTTGATTCTGGATTTTATCTTTCACAACATAATACTTTATTTCTATTGGCTTTGTAGCATTACTCGACTTGTTGTTGTGAGCATAGAATACTGCGGGCTCGTTGTCACAGTACATCTTTAGTGGTCTGCCAATGCAGTCTACCACTTTCAAGTCGGGTATAAATTTCTTTAGCCATAGCGCCTGCCCCGTGGCCTCATAACATGCTATAAATTCTGCATACATCGTAGATGATGCAACTATTGACTGTTTGGAGCTTCTCCACGAAATAGCTCCTCCTGCGAGAG
The DNA here is from genome assembly GCA_947311845.1 of Poa pratensis. Classification (NCBI taxonomy): domain Eukaryota; kingdom Viridiplantae; phylum Streptophyta; class Magnoliopsida; order Poales; family Poaceae; genus Poa; species Poa pratensis. The sequence continues at coordinate 38,875,777 of CAMZMU010000044.1, read as the reverse complement.
TGAACACATATCCTGTCGTGGACTTTCTATCATCTTTGTCTCCCGCAAAATCTGCATCTGAATACCCTCTTATTTCTAGGGAATCAGATCTTTTATATGTTAGCATGAGGCCTTTTGTGCCTTGCACATAACGCAAAGCTTTCTTTGTCATTTTCCAGTGCTCTGGGCCTGGATTCTCTTGATATCTACCGAGTACCCCGGTGATAAATGCTAAGTCAGGGCGAGTGCACACTTGTGCATACTGTAAGCTTCCAACAGCCGAAGCATATGGTATTCCTTTCATTTGATCGATCTCGTACTGGTTATTGGGACATTGGAATTTCCCAAACTTGTCGCCCTTGACTATAGGAGCAGGTGTGGCACTGCACTTATGCATATTATACTTTTTAAGAACTTTTTCAAAATATGCCTTCTGCGATAGTCCTAACACTCCATTCTTTCTATCTCGGTGAATTTCTATGCCCAAAACATATGAAGCTTCACCAAGATCTTTCATATCAAAATTTGAGGACAAGAACTTCTTTGTTTCTAGTAGTAGACTGACATCACTGCTAGCAAGCAAGATATCATCCACATACAGAATTAGGAAAATATATTTCCCACTTTTAAACTTTGCATAAATGCAGTTGTCCTCAACATTCTCTTTAAATCCAAATCTTTTAATTGTTTCATTAAACTTTAGATACCACTGTCTAGAGGCTTGCTTTAATCCATAAATGGATTTCTTTAGACGGCATCCCATATGTTCCTTCCCCTCCATGAAAAAACCCTTGGGTTGTTTCATGTAAACATTTTCTTCTAAATCTCCATTTAGAAATGCCGTCTTTACATCCATTTGATGCAACTCTAGATCAAAATGTGCAACTAATGCCATTATGATTCTGAAGGAATCCTTACATGAGACCGGAGAAAAAGTCTCATTGTAATCCACCCCTTCTCTTTGCGTAAAGCCTTTTGCCACAAGTCTTGCTTTATACTTTTCTATATTCCCATTGGAGTCATACTTAGTTTTGTAGACCCATTTGCAGCCTACTGTTTTGGCTCCTTTAGGAATTTCCTCTAAGTCCCAAACATCGTTGGAACTCATCGATTTCATTTCATCTTCCATTGCCTCCACCCACTTCGATGAGTGAGGGCTTCTCATGGCTTCTTCTTATGAAGTGGGATCACCTTCCATATGATCTATTTCTATGTTATAAACATAATCAGTAGAAATAGCTGACATTTTAGCTCTTTTAGACCTTCTAAGGGTCTCATTCTCTGGAAGTGGCTGCTGCACCTCCCTTTCATGCTCAACAACAGGTTCAGTCGGCTCCTGACGGACAGGTTCCGGATCTTCACCCATAGTTGTCACGGGTGGAGTTACAACAGGTGCTTGCACCTCAACCTCAGGGATTGTCGGTGCAGGTACAACAGGTAGTGCGAAAAATGGCTCCTGAATCATCGGAAAAGGTGCACACACCCTCTTCTCCTCAAGATCAATTTTCCGAGCTACCATGCTCCCCCTCATCATTTCGTCCTCTAAGAAGACTGCATGTCTGATGACTCCCAAGTGCAGGAGATCGTTGAAGTCTTCGCTGTGTAAGTATTAGTATCGATCCCACGAGGAGTAGAAGGTATAAGTATTTATCCTCTCAAATAAGAGTGTCACTTCTCTTATTATCTATGCACTAGACAAACTAAAATGATGCAAGTGTTTTTGGGTTTTTTGGTGTAGAGAATGCAAAGCTGAAAATAAAATATGATGAGTGAAAGCTCTCAAAGAGAGAGAAAGCCCAATCCCCTATGCAGCAAGAGGACAAGCTTGAGTGGTGTTTCTTATGCGTGGAAAACGTTCCCAAGGGCTACATGGATTTCATGGCAAAAATATTTCTAGAACAACAAGGTAAACATTTTGTCAAGTTTTAATCTTCTTTGGACGGAGCCATAATTAGGTGTAGCTAAATAAATAAACTAAACCCCTTATGATGGATCATGTGGCCAAGTAAATGACTGCACAAGAGTTATTAAGACAAAAAGTCCCACCATAGCATTACACTCTAAGGTCCCCGATATAAATCCCCTCCTAATGTAACTTCATGACTCGGTCAAGGTTTACGTGTCCTCCCAAGTCTCCCTCAATCCATTACACTAGTGTGAAACACCTTCATGCATTACTCAATGTATGGTGCACTTCATACATTGTACATCAAGACAATCATAAAAGATAAAAACTTGACCAAATACTCAATACATGTTAAGTAGAAATCATTGACAATCCATCCTATGCCCCCAGGAACATGAGAGAACTACTCACAACGCGAAGACATGGTATGATTCAATGGTATAAGTGATACAACACAATCTGAAAATATAATCTCCCCACTAAACAATGACAAGTAACAATTCACAAACATGTAGAATAGTACTTAGACAATAGCTAGGGTTCGAACAATCTCAAACTATGAGGGGGATGAAGTGGATCACGAAGATGGTGATGGAGATGGTGCTGGTCTTCACGGTGGTGATGATGGAGACTTCCGGAGGGGGATGGAGGAGCCTTCCGGAGGTGATTCCGGCGGCGTTTCCCCCCTCCGATCTTCTCCGGCGGCAGCCTTCTGTCTCTGTTTCTTGGTTTTGTGTTTCTCCGCCGCCTCCTCGCGAAACTCCTCGGGGACTTTTTTATAGACGTTTTTAGGTCAAGACGGAGTCGGTGGAAGAAAGATCGACGGCAACGGAGCTCCGAGGGGAAAATAGGTGGGCCCACGCGGCCTAGGGTTTTGGCCGCGTGGGCCCTCTATTTCCAGCTGTTGGGCTTCTGGTCTTCATTTCAGCCCATTGCGTTCGTCTCGAAAATTCTGAACCGTGCTCTGACCTTGCCCTTTTTGGAGTCCCGAAGCTCCCGGAAAGTCTGAAACACTAAAAAAGACGTTTTCTGGAAAAACAGGGTTAATTCCAAATAAATGGGAACTTGTGAATATTCCCAAAATCATTATAAAACATTGATATAACCCTTATATGATGCAAATATGATTGGAAATAATAAAATAATGCAAAGTTCATGTATGCATTTTACATGCATCAACATCCCCAAGCTTAACCCATGCTCGTCCTCGAGTATGAAGGTGATAAAACTAACATGGACTTTGCAATTTAATACTATCAATGGATATCAAAGATGATTACTATTGTTACATATAGTCAAATGATTCATTCTTAAAAGGAGTAGCAATATGCAAGATAGTTTATGAAGTGATATCAAGTATTCAATGCAAGGATGTTCAATGATAGTTCACAAAGTGTAACATAACAGATAGTAGTATGGACCACATGTATGCATAATGATAAGTATGGACATCCTACATTGGTCATAGAGTGATGATGAAAATCTGAATATGATAGGTGGACACTTTGGAAAGATGTATATATGAGTAGAGGTAAAACATGAATAAGTTTCATCTAACTTCTGAACTTCTCTACTTAAGTTAATGATTGTAATATGGTAATCCTTGGTGTCAAGCTCTCATTGCCCCTATCATAGCATCTTGAATGATTAAGTTTAAAGTGAAAGCAAATATGAGTAATGTGCTTGACAAAGTAAAGGTTGAAAGTCTCATGCCCCTTGAATACGAGTACCTACTCCATGTGTTACTCAACTGGAAACAAAGCAAGTTCAATTTAAATATCATTGTAAGTAAAATAGTATCATCAAGAGCGTCAACTGGGGTACCTCTTGTCCCAGGATATGGAACAAGCCCATATCAAAATGACAAGACAAACAAACATAATGAACAATCTCAACACCCTTTTTATTTACCATTGGATAGCTTTTTATTGTAAGGTGTATCACAGACGGTTCACCATAGCATGTAAGTAAATTTCCACCATGAATGATGCATGGCTTAGATTAGCGGCCCAGGCGTCTCTCTAACCATTTATACAAACTCATTTAAACCTACTCCATTTCCTCATTTATTTCACCCATGGTAAGCATCCATAAACAAAAGTACATGACATCAACTAAATATAAATGAGTGCAATGTTGAAAGCATTCCATGTGACAGCACATTTCTGCTAACTCTCAACCAAAGACATTTGTCAAGCTCATAACATCATAATTTTAATCACAATGGGTCATGTTTTATTTATGCAATAAAAGTAAAGTGTGCATCAAGTTCGTGAGAGCTATATAACCAACTTTTCCCATAACAATCAACAACATAAGCATTTTAATTCAGAGGTATAGATAATACAAAATAACATGATAAACAACCTCGGAATAGCATAAAGCTAATAGGTAGATATGGTGGACTCACTGGAAAAACTTTGGTTGAAGGCGTTGGAAACAAGTTTTTATTTGTTGGAATTTTTGGGCTAGCAAAGGGAGAAAGTTGACCATCTAGATGCATGCATGAGTGTCCATAGAACTAACTAATCCATGTTAAACCAAGTAAAATAACAATCAGCACCAAAACATGAATAAGTTATAGCTCTTCAAAAAGGATTTGCAAACTATTACTCATAAACAAGCTCATGAATCATGCAACTATATGTATCATTAAAAATCAACTCAAACATCCCTTTTCCCAATCTTATAAAAGCATCCAACATATTTCAACCCATATTTCCAGTAGCTCTCTCATATATAAATGATAGTGTGGTGGTCTCTCAAGACTCAAACAAAAACAAAACGACGCTCCAAGTTTATGCGATAAAGTGTTTCGATCGAAAAACAGAAGTTGGACGTGTGCAAACCGAGAGTGTGTAGGTCCAGTGGGGTTGTCTTCACATCCCCAAGCTTATGGTCTTCACCATCCTTGGATAGCTCTTGGTGCATCTCCTCCAATCCCTGTGAAAAAACTTCAAAACACCGTTTCTCCCATTCTTTTCTGTGGGGTGCATTAATAGTGATAAACAAATGTTTCTTGCTGCATATAATCCTTGAACAAAAATTCATATGAGATGTCCAGAAAGTGTATAATGTTGTATGCCTACTCATAAACTCAATTGGATCAAAAAGATTCAACTTAAAAGCTCAAAGCATGCATCAAACAAAATGGGACAGAATCTGTCCAGAAAAACAGCAGCAGCAAAACGTATTTTTCTACCCTACCAAACTTTCTCGAAAAATTCCGAAAAAATTCATGCATACAGAGGATGAAAAGTTGCAACTACAGTTCAAATATGAGCTCATTCGGAGTTACGGAATAAGAATTAAAAATCATACCGTGCACTGATTCGTGCAGGAATAAAATCTCCGAACGCTATAAGCAACTTTTCAAGACCAAAATGGGTAAAACTTGGCACTTTATTAAAAACTCCAGAAACTAACTAGACACAAAATCTCTTGTTACAGCAAGAGGACACAAAGAAAAATCACACACAAAAATAACCGGGTTGCCTCCCGCAAAGCGCTTTCTTTATAGCCATATAGCTAGGCTTCTTACTTTTTGTTTATTGAAGATGAAGCTCATGAGGGAGCTTGAACTTTGATGTTCCCCTCTTTCTTGGGAAGTGTTCCATGCATAATACCAGGGTCCCATGTTGCTCTCAAACCGATCAAAATAATAGTCAAGTTGAAACCTGGTTGAGAGAAAAATAGAACACAAAAGTAATAACAACGAAGTCTAACTTTCTTTCTATGCATTGGCATTTTGTATATGAATGAAGTTTTCCAATGCATATTAACAAAAGTTACTTGCAGCCCATAATTATTAGTAGCATAAAGAGGGTTCTTATCACCTCCTCTTTCATAATAGTTGCAAGTAGTAAAAGTGTATTCAACCATATAACCAATAGAATCTTCCAACTTAGATAATTTGGGAACATAATGAGGATCATTAAATTTATTTTGGAGTTTATTAGCATGCTTCCCTCTTTCAAAATAGTTGTTAAGATCAATATCAAGTTTAATATCATGGTTGCAACAAAGATTTGGAACTAAAGATAATTGCAAACCACATAAGTATTTCTCAACATAAGCAAATTTCTCCTTTATGGTGTAAGTAGGAGAGTTCAAGAACAAAGTAGGGCTCTCATGAGTAAGAGCACTATCACAAACAGCAAGTATGTCATTTTTATCCTCGCATAAATTAGTAACAACTAAACATGGAGGATTATCAATAAGCATAGGACCATCATCTAAAGCATTATCATATAGCATATTTAAGCAACACTCCTCATTATTCCATAACTTCACTAGTAGCATTATTAAAAAGTGAAGGAGTATTATTAGTTTCATCATAATAGCATGGGTTATCATATAGGACCATAGCATTTTCAGTTTCACACTCATCATAACATGGATTCTCATAAATAACAAAAGATTTTTGAGTTTGAGTGTTACTATCATTTGTTGATGGTGAAGTTGGGAGATCCAACTCTTCATTCTCTAGCTGTTCATCATTTCCATCATCCTCTTGAGATTGCATGGGCATCCCCAAGCTTAGGTTTTTATCCACTTCTTCACATTCTTCCTCTTCCAAGCTTATGTTTTCATCATCTTCTTCCTGCAAAACATCAGTACTTTCTTGGGGAACCTTTCCCTTCTCATAATAATCAATAGCATAAATATTTTGAGAGAACTGGGCTATGCAATATTCAAGAATAGAAGTGACCTTTCCTTCAAATCTCTTAACTCTAGGGCAAGTTTTATTTTCATTAGCAAAGGTGTGCAATTCATTAGATGCATAATAAGTAACAAATTCCTCTACTTGTTCCATCTCTAAATGAGTGTAATCATTAGTATTGTAAGATGCTATGACATGTTCTTCATGGAACTTACATTGAAATCCAAAGTGTCTTTTTCTCTGTTTAAAGCAACAAGTTGTATTATTATGGAATAAAAGCCACTCTCCAGCAATATAATTTAAACTTTCCATGAAATCTTTTAGTCTTTTCCGTTCACTTGACTCTCTAAATTCCTCATCAATTTTAGAAGCTTTCATATATTCATAGTAAAGATTCATTATCTCAGGAACAGTTTTTTTGGTATTTTCCATTTTCTAATTTTTTTTTGGTATTTTCCATTTTCTAATTTTTTTTTTGGTATTTTCCATTTTCTAATTTTTTTGGTGTTTTTGATATATGGATGTATGCAAAACTAAACTAAATGCAAAACTGAAAATAAATATCTAGTGCTAACAAGAATAAAAACTTAAGCGCTACACTCCCCGGCAACGGTGCCAGAAAACTGTCTTGATGACTCCCAAGTGCAAGAGATCGTTGAAGTCTTCGCTGTGTAAGTATTAGTATCGATCCCACGAGGAGTAGAAGGTATAAGTATTTATCCTCTCAAATAAGAGTGTCACTTCTCTTATTATCTATCCACTAGACAAACTAAAATGATGCAAGTGTTTTTGGGTTTTTTTGGTGTAGAGAATGCAAAGCTGAAAATAAAATATGATGAGTGAAAGCTCTCAAAAAGAGAGAAAGCCCAATCCCCTATGCAGCAAGAGGACAAGCTTGAGTGGTGTTTCTTATGCGTGGAAAACGTTCCGAAGGGCTACATGGATTTCATGGCAAAAATATTTCTAGAACAACAAGGTAAACATTTTGTCAAGTTTTAATCTTCTTTGGACGGAGCCATAATTAGGTGTAGCTAAATAAATAAACTAAACCCCTTATGATGGATCATGTGGACAAGTAAATGACTGCACAAGAGTTATTAAGACAAAAAGTCCCACCATAGCATTACACTCTAAGGTCCCCGATATAAATCCCCTCCTAATGTAACTTCATGACTCGGTCAAGGGTTTACGTGTCCTCCCAAGTCTCCCTCAAAACATTACACTAGTGTGAAACACCTTCATGCATTACTCAATGTATGGTGCACTTCATACATTGTACATCAAGACAATCATAAAAGATAAAAACTTGACCAAATACTCAATACATGTTAAGTAGAAATCATTGACAATCCATCCTATGCCCCCAGGAACATGAGAGAACTACTCACAACGCGAAGACATGGTATGATTCAATGGTATAAGTGATACAACACAATCTGAAAATATAATCTCCCCACTAAACAATGACAAGTAACAATTCACAAACATGTAGAATAGTACTTAGACAATAGCTAGGGTTCGAACAATCTCAAACTATGAGGGGGATGAAGTGGATCACGAAGATGGTGATGGAGATGGTGCTGGTCTTCACGGTGGTGATGATGGAGACTTCCAGAGGGAGGATGGAGGAGCCTTCCGGAGGTGATTACGGCGGCGTTTCCCCCTCCGATCTTCTCCGGCGGCAGCCTTCTGTCTCTTGTTTCTTGGTTTTGTGTTTCTCCGCCGCCTCCTCGCGAAACTCCTCGGGGGACTATTTTTATAGACGTTTTTAGGTCAAGACGGAGTCGGTGAAAGAAAGATCGACGGCAACGGAGTTCCGAGGGGGAAAATAGGTGGGCCCACGCGGCCTAGGGTTTTGGCCGCGTGGGGCCCTCTATTTCCCAGCTGGTTGGGCTTCTGGTCTTCATTTTCAGCCCATTGCGTTCGTCTCGAAAATTCTGAACCATGCTCTCTGACCTTGCCCTTTTTGGAGTCCCGAAGCTCCCGGAAAGTCTGAAACACTAAAAAAGACGTTTTCTGGAAAACAGGGTTAATTCCAAATAAATAGGGGAACTTGTGAATTATTCCCAAAATCATTATAAATCATTGATATAACCCTTATATGATGCAAATATGATTGGAATATGAATAAAATAATGCAAAGTTCATGTATGCATTTTACATGCATCAATGTCTCGTTTCTACAAACTTTGTGTATCTGTCTGGGCAGTAGAAACAATAACCTTTTGATCTATCAGGATAGCCAATGAAGTGGCAAGTTATTGTTTTGGGTCTAACTTTGCAATATTTGGATTAAATACTTTTGCCTCAGCTGGGCTCCCCCAGACCCTCAAGTGGCGCAGAGAGGGAACTCTCCCTGTCCACAACTCGTACGGTGTTTTGGGCACCGATTTGCTTGGTACTCTGTTGAGAATGTGAATGGAGGTTTTAAGCGCCTCCATCCATAATCCCAATGGCAGGGTGGAATAACTCATCATGCTGCGCACCATATCCATAAGAGTACGGTTACGCCTTTCAGCTACTCCATTTTGCTGAGGTTCGCCCGAATACTGGGCGACTATTCCATTTTCCTGTAAGAACCTTGCAAAAGGTCCAGGTACTTGACCATATGGAGTGTGCCGACCGTAGTACTCCCCCCCACGGTCGGACCTGACTATTTTAATTCTTTTATCATGCTGATTTTCAACTTCTGCTTTGAATATTTTAAATTTATCCAACGCTTCAGATCTTTCTTTAATTGGATAAATATAACCATATCGGGAGTCACTACAACAAAAGAGTCACGTAGCGACGCTATCCATTGGACGCTTTTATTTTCGTCCATAGGGCCACACTTGACCATCATGTCGAGACGTTTGTTGAGACGCTAGACGAATCGTCCTAAACTTGGGGCTATACACATTATTAAAATTAATAATAAAAACTCCCAAGTCCCACTCACCCACGTTTATCTTCCCCACACCTTGTTAAACCTAGCGCCGCCGCCAGAGGGGCATGTATTCCGATCAAGGTACCCTTCCAGCGAACTCTAGCATTCTACTATCTCAGGAAACGTTAATTCTTTGTCTCTGTCCAGATCCAGGCGACGACATACGATTCCAAGAATCAATATCCGGGAACTGGAGTCGATCTCTTTGAATCTGGTGAGTTCCCTTGCCACAGAAGTGCTGGATTCGATCGACTGTTTTGGGGCGCGATTAATTTTTTTCTTGATGGGCTCCATTAACTGCTCCCTGCCTTTTGGCTCTTTTATTACTCTGTGCAAGTAGTACGTCATTCACCTCTCTCCTGTATGATCTCTGAAACATTTCTTTGTATGGTGCAGGCTAGTGTCCGTCCTTGTATTTGCCCACTGGTCATATTATTGTAGATTTTGCACAGAGAAACCTGCCAGCGCTGAGGTTGTATATGGAGGGCACCAATTGCATCATCGGCCAGAAGAAAATAAATTTTACTTTTTAACCGTTTTTAGTGCACATAGCTTCAAATTATACTTTAGCTGATGCTCGGTGTTTTGGATTTATCTACAAACAGGTTCAGGTTCTGCTGGACTCATCTAGTACATATGTGTATCTGTCTTCCACCGGACTGGAACTCTAGGATTTTTTTCCCTGCTGCACACGGTATTTACTCTCAGAACATGAGCATATTAAGTTGTTGTCAAAAAATCTAAAATTGTTAATAGTTTACGACTGTTTTTTCTCCTGAAATTGCCCCTTTGCAGGATATTTATTTACGAAGATTTTCAAGCAGCATATAGAGATCAAAGAAAGATGCAGAAGCTGTAGACGGGAGAATCGATGATTTAAAGACCTAATAGATCAAATCCCGTTAGTTAGGACACTACGTACGGCTAAGAATTATTCAGCAGTGTATGTAAATCTCTGTAATGATGTAGTAAATTTCACTTGTAAAGTAGAGTTGCAATCAAATGATATAATAGATATTCTGTACAGTGCACTGTGCTTTTTGATGTCTTTTTTATGGATGGAATTTAATTTAGTCATATGATGTGCACCGGTGCTGGTTGATTGCACAGATTTAACGATTGATTAATTTTGGTGTATAAACTCTCCTTTCAAGGACGGAATAAAGCAATGCAATGTTGGTAGAGATGATATGTTGGGCATCTACACAGCGCCTCTATTAGCATAAACACGCTTTCAAAATCGTCTCATTTTACTTAGAGATGCTTAGAATGCGTCCTTATGATATTTGAGACGGTGCATAAGAAGACGCTTCTACGACGCTTTATAGTAGCGTCTTTACAACCATGTAGAGATGAAATCTAGCGTCCCTAGCCTGTAATTTGACGTCTCCACATGTCTTTTTTGTTGTAGTGAGTAATCATCTGTGAATGTTATGAACGAGTCATAGCCATCCACACTTTTCACAGAAAACGGTCCACAAATATCAGTGTGAATGATTTCTAGTGTTGCTGTACTTCGGTTTGCACCATTTTTAATTTGCTTTACATACTTTCCTTTTATGCAATCTATGCATTGTTCGATATCTGAGAATTCTAACGGAGGAAGAATATCATTTTTAACGAGGTTTTCTATTCTTCCCCTCGAAATATGGCCTAATCGACAGTGCCATAACTTCGACGAGTCATGAGTTCACTTTCTTTTCTTTTGTTCTTTGTTCGACAAGGAAGTTTGCTCACTCACATTACACACAGAATGCACTTTTTCACGTAAGGATAACAAATAAAGCTTATCGTGAAGTAAAGCAATACCCACACAAGCATCTTTAAACCATATGGCACACTTGCCATGTCCAAAACAACATTCATAACTATCTTTATCCAAACGTGATACACTTATTAAATTTCTGTGAAGTGAAGGAACAAATAAGACATCTCTAAGCAAAATCGTGAAACCATCAGCCAACTCCAAGGAGATGTCGCCAACAGCTTCAACTTCTGCTTGAACTCCATTCGCGACTTCAATGCATCTTTCGCTTCTTTGCATAGTCCTTATCGAATGGAATCCCTGTAAAGAATTTGCAACATGAACAGTTGCACCTGAGTCAATCCACCAAGTAGATTTCGAAAACTGTGTATACAGGGATTCATTTACAAAAGAAACTGTGTTTATACCTTTCTTTGCCATTATTGACTTGAGCCAATCTGGGCAATCTTTCTTGAAATGCCCAGTCTTCTTGCAGTGGAGACACTGATCTTTATCCACTGTGAGACTCTGATGATGATACTGTTGGGGACCTTTGCCATATGGCTTGGAGGGGGAACCACCTTGGTTGCTGTTGTTGTAGTTTCTTTTCCTGTTTTCCTTCACGTAGTTCAGGGAACCACCGTGAGAGGACTTGAGCCTTTCCTCCTCTTGCACACACATAGCGATGGTCTTTTCAACGTCCCATTTATCAGGGGACATGTTGTAGTTGATCACAAAGTTCTCAAACTCTTTAGGCAAAGATGCCATGACAAGGTGGACAAGCAAAGCAGCCTTGAGCTCCAGGTCATCATCCATAGGCTTTAGCTTGGCAGCCATGTTGCTCATCCTCAGGATGTGCTTCCTGATGCCATGTGCACCTCCTTGGTACTTTTCTGTGACCAGCTGTTTGAGCAGCTGGGTAGCATACACCTTTGAAGAGCCAGTGAACTGGCTCTTTATCTTTTCCAGGAACTGCCCAACGGAAGTGCACTCTGCGATTGAGCCCGCAATGGCGTTCTCAATCGTGTTCTTTATAAATGCCATGCATTTCTTGTTGGCATTCAGCCACTTTTGGTTATCCAGGGTGTAACTCATCTCCACTGGAGAATGATGCCTCAACTTTTTCTGTCAAGCAGATTCATCATCGTTAGCCTCTCTTACTGGCTCTTTTGGCTTGACTGGCTGTGGAGTGTCCACAACCCAGTCAACCTCGGCACATACAAATGCCAGATCCACTTTCTTCCTCCACTCAGTGTAGTTGTCACCCCTGAGCATTGGAACGTCCTTGAGGCAACTCATCAAATGGTAACCTCCTGAAACATCACATCGAGGTGAGAACAAAACAACAATTGCATGCAAATAATCCAACGTTGGTCAAAATTAAAACATACAACTGTTTATGCAATTAAATCTATATCACCGTTGGGCAGAAAATAGAAATAAATGCACCTTTTATACACATAATAACAAATCATGATCATGGCAAACGGGGCCGGCGACGGCGAGAGTTCCACGGCTCCGCGCGACCCCCTTCCCTTCCTTTCTACCTTTCCATCCACCGCCGCCCCACTGACTTTCGAAGCCTCGTGATGGAGATGCGGTGGCGGCGCCCCTGCCGGCCCCCTTGCCGGCGCGTGCGTGCACCCGAGGGTGGGCGCATCGCCGTCAAGTGGCTCGGTGGTGGTGCCCTTTGCCCCGGTTGGGGTTGAGTCCTTCTTTCGACGCCTCGGCTTGCCGATGCGCGTCGAGATCGAGAGGGACAGCGCGGCCTTGACGGCGGCACTCTTTGCCGGCGAGCCCGTGGCCCTCGGTGAGTTTTCTTTGCCCCCTTTTCTGAAATAGGGTTCGGGGTTTCCACGAGAGGGATTCTTTTCTTTTCTTTTTCGATATGCTTTTCTACCGAAAAAATTCTAGCAACTAGAACCGCTCTGATACCAATGTTAATTCCATAGGATGCACTAGTCTAGAATTACCACGGTAGATGCTTTTGGGATTCGATGATCTTCGAGATTCGAGAGAGAGAGAGCGGGAGAACAGAGAGATGGGGAGGGAGAGGTTCACCTTGTCCTTGGCTCGAGGAGCCCGAGCTGGTGCCGTCCATGTTGGACGGCGACGGCGGCGGTGGTGAGAGGACAGTGGCGGCGGTGGTGGAGCTTCCCGTGACTAAGCGCTAACCCTAGATCGGATGGGTGTGTCGGTGGGGTGTGCGGCGCACGGTTAACCTCGTACTGTGTGCCGCCGGCCTCCACCTCTTTATATAGCGCTGCCACAGGGGCCCACCAACCATGATAGAGGTTGTGCGCCCCCGATCAGGACGTGGTCAAGGGATCGATCGAGCCGTTGGGCTCGACCGTATGGAGATCAGCCTAACACGTATAATGCCACAAGTATGAAAATAGCATACCTCACTGATAACATGACTCACATCCAGGTGACAACTACCCGGAATCTGCAGGCCGGCCGGCCATAACCATTTTGGGCTCCCGTGAGCACTTCGGCCATCGCGGACTGCAAGGTAGCAGCACTGCGGCAGCAAGATAGGGTAGAGACAACAAGCTAGCACAAGCGCCGGCGCAGGCACAGTGCGAACTTTCACCTCGAGTTAATGGCGGCCGGCCGGTGGCCAAGACGTACGGCTGTTACTGGGCAGCTGCCGGCTGCCCGCGCGCGGCAACCGAGGCGGGAGGTCGGGGGCCCGTACGCCGGGGCATGCAGCCGGCCCCGAACTGTCACTCAGTCAGCACATGCACCACGTAAAAAGCATATGCTCCGGTGATCCGGCCGGTCCGGTTCAGCCGTTCTACCCCGCGTACCGCCGGCCAGCACACTGATCGGACTGCAGTCAGCGACTCGTCGTGTCGTACGCTCATCCATCTGGCTCTGCTGTTTGACGTGAAAATTATCTTGGCCGGAGACGGGCGTAAGAAAAAATCACCCGGCCAGTGTGAGCCTGTGATGGTTGAGTCGTGGATGGGAAAGAAGTTGGCATATGCATGGGACCGAACTAGACAGTGAGTTGATTGCAGTTCCGCAAGAACTACTATTGTAGCAGCTATCTAGTCGGCCGGCGCGCGCTATCTTTTCCAGTTATGAGCCTAGAGTACGTCGGATGCATGGTCGTACTTGCGGCCAGGGTGCATGCATGAGGATGAGGGAGAGCGAACGAAAAAGCTAGCTAGCTAGGGTAGACATTATCGCAACTTAGGTTATCTTCAGGCATGACGTTGGTTTCGCACATGCATGTAAATTTCATTTCCGTCTAGAACCATATCGACTCTGAGTACACAAGCACGCAAAACGGTTATATCGCTTGCGCGCGCGCAGCAGTGGTCCATCGCGCGCATGAGCCCATGCATGATGGATTCGATCTCTCGAGACTCACCATCAGCTTATCTCGACCAACGGCCGAGGGAAGAAACCACTAGTCCAATAGTATCTATATATGAACTGGGCTTGGCATCCATCACCATAATGCATGCTGCATGCATATGGCCGCGACAATTGTCTTATGCCCAGGCATGCATGCAGCAAGGTCAGAGCCATAGCTTATACACACTAGTAGTACAGTTGATCGGTTCGGACGGCGCATACAGTCATCCACGTTCTTATAACATTCAAAATAGGCCATGCACGTTCTTGAGCAATAATACAATTGACCATCCCGTCCATCCGTTGGGCTCTCTCTCACATCTTCTCCGGGCGTCTATTTTGCATTTGCTGGTGAGGTCTCCTTTCTTGTCCAAACTACAAAACGCCTTATTTTGAATTGGTTGCCTTATTTCGAGAATTTGTTCGATCCATCATATTTATTTTGTGATACTTGAACTTGCAAACCTTTCTTTTGGCCATGAAATATTCATGCGGCTTTGAGTGAGTTTAAGTGCACATCAATCCAAACCAAGACCAAAAGCTTTGTGGAAAAATTATTGGTTGAACCTTTCAAAATCGTTTTCGAAACCTATAATAATTTTATCAGGACAAAACTCATGGTTTTGCGCGATATGAGAAGATAAATTAATCAGCTATTGCGTGACACACATGATGATAAGCAATCGCAAACCTACCGAAAAATTCCAAACCTTTCTTTAAACCATAAGATAACTAAAGATTTTTTTTTTTTTTTGAGGAAGGATCCGATCCAATTATACAAGATACTCAGTACAAATTACAAGGAAGCCCAACAAAGATAAAATAAAAACAAAAGGACCCTGAAACTTGCACGAAGCACCCTGAGCAGCTTTGAAAGAAATACAAACGGATCCAGAAGCCGGCTCCCAAGCACCTAGACTCTCTCTTGACAAAGTTTTTTTCTCGAAAAGCTCTATCGTGTAATGTGAGAATCACTAGATTTTTAACCGGATGCGCAAACTTGTATCGATCGTTCACATTGATTGTGGTAGTACCTTTAGCTTATGGGTTGTTTATAGATGTTGATTCCTAGGCCTTTAAAATAAATTATTGAGCCAAGCAATCAAGTGGCATCAAATGGATTAAGAATTGCAATTTACCCTCGATCATAGGCATATCTAGACCTTGTACCTCTGCTTTCCGACCTGTGTGCCCAAATATGGAGAGAACGCATCTATCCTAGCTGGCTAGCTACATATATGATCAGTGTTGAACTGTTGGTTTCAGCTCCAACTGAACATTGGCCAAGTATACTTAAACATGCAACTGTTGGGCGCCAGGACCTCAGGGAAAGCATACATAGAACTAGTATATAATTTGACGTGTACTGCTAGGAAAGATGGAATATATATACTCTAGCATTTGTACTTGCTTTTGTCAGGGTGCTGCGAGTGTAGTTCAGTACTGGTGGAGTATAGTGCAGGTAGCATCTGATTCCTTTTTTTGGACTGAAAACCAGTCAGAGCTACTTTTCATTATGATTAGAAGAAAGGCTGATAGCCAAATGACACAGTTTATGAGGAAAATCAGGCCGGAAAACCGTACAACTCCTAGCAACGCTAGGTCAGCGGCACACGCCGAAGCATGGCACAACAACAACAGCGATAAACTCAGCAACACCACAGCAACAACACTAAACTAACAGCAACAACAACGACACCCATGACACTACAAGGTCTGCACGATACAACCAACACGTAGGAGGACCTCGACTTCCATCTTCATCTGACCAAGCAAGCTAGGCGCTATGAACTTGGCCGTCTGGTTGCCATCCGCCGACACCCCCAAAGGAGGGAGGGGTGACAAACGGAAACGAGATGAAACTCGCTAACCCGGCTTCCGATGAGAGCTTCGAACCCAACTGCAAACATGGTGGACCGGCAAGCCCAAAGTCCACCTCATGCATGGAACGACCGACCACCTCCATCATCCCCGCAAGCCGCGAAGCTCACACCGGCCGGTAACACTTAGACGGAGACACCACACGACCAAATAAGGTGGTTCGAAGACGACGCCTCCAAGGAGGAAGCGACGTCGAAGACGCCGACGTCGTCCGATCTACACGAAGATCTTTGGCTTTCGCCCGGAGAACACTTAGGGTAGTCGGGTATGGTAGCTGCACGACGACGCCTCCAAGGAGGAAAACGGCGCTCACGAGCGTCGTCGTCGTCGGCGCCAACATAGTTGGCATAGAGCTTTCGCTCGCGGCCTCCAACTCGATACCGCCACCTGACCTGGCCACTGGGAGCTCCCTACCTAGGTGTCGCCGGCCGTATTGGAGTTCACGGAATCTTCCTCTCCTCCGAGCAAGCCGAAGAAGCTCCACCACACCACCGCCTCCTCCACCTCACCCACAGGGCGTCGTCGCGCCAAGCCAGGGACGTACGCACCACCGGGGCTGCAGCCACGCGCAGGAGCCGTGGCCCGCCGAGCCCAGATCGGGCCCAAAGGGCCCGCATGGTCGCCACCACGACCAGAGGACGCCGCCGCCGCACCTGCTCCGCCGCAACCTCACCAACGACACCACGCACCACCTCGCCGCACACGCTGGCACCCGCTCAGAAGGAGAGCCACCGCGCCGCACCACCGCGCCTCACAGCACACGCGTCCACCGCTGCTCTCCCCGCGCCGCCTTTGTGGAGGTTGGGGGCCGCCGCCACCGCGGGGGAGGCGGCGGCAGCGGCGGCGGGGCGGAGGCTTGGAGGGAGGCTCTAGTGGCGGCGGTGGCTAGGGTTTCCCACGGGTCGCCCCGGGAGGGACGACGCGAGGGACGGGAGGGTTCGGTGCATCTGATTCCTCAAAGGGATCAGACTAACAAATTACAACCAATTACAACTACATAGGACACAAGTTGATTGGGTCCAAGGGGATCTGTCCTAGCTGTTGTTAATCATACAATTATACTAAGCTCCTCCCTTTGCAAGCTTTTCGAATCATGCAGGAAAACGTCTTGTAATATATTAAGAAGAAGACAGAGGCCAAGTGAAGGCCAAGAGCACAGCCAGAGAGTATATCTGAATGAACTGAAAAATAACCACATGCTCTAACCTACACACGACCACTTGCAAGGGCCCATTGTTTAGCTTCCGTTTTTATTTGGCCGATGAGCTGCTGCATGGTATAAAGAAACAGAACAACGAATGAACTGTGCCGTGCCTCAATGCATCGGCGTTTGCTAAATACATATACAGCTCATAGAGCTAGGGTTACAAGCAGTTAGAATCACATCTCGACGGTTACAGCTAACTCCTTTTAACAGCCCCTCTCGATCCAAACGTGTACTAGCTAAACACGACTCAAACTTCAGGCGATCAAAAACATCTCGACCAAGCGCATTTGTGAAGATATCTGCTAGTTGATCACGAGAGGAAATGAACTGAACTTTCAGTGCACCCGCTGACACTTTCTCTCGAACAAAATGGAAATCAATCTCTATACATTTTGTTCGAGCGTGAAACATAGGATTTGCTGTTAGGAACGTAGCTCCGAGGTTGTCACACCACAAAGTTGGTGCTTGTGACTGAAACACTCCTAGTTCCCTGAGAACTGAATGCAACCATGTGACTTCAGCTGTTCCATTTGCTATGGCCTTGTACTCCGCTTCCGTACTAGACTGATTGACTATTGGTTGCTTCCGTGAGCTCCATGACACCAGATTTGGTCCATAAAACACTGCATAACCGCAGGTGGTTCGTCGATCGTCGGGACACCCAGCCTAGTCTACATATGTATAGACACTAAGTTCAGTTGACGATGATCTCTATATCTGTATCCCAAGGTTCATCGTGCCCTTGAATATCGCCGTATCCGTTTCACGGCTGACTAGTGCACATCCGTTTGCGTGGCAAGGAATGGCACACTCGATTACTGGAAAAGAAATATCCGATCGAGTCAGACAGAGGCACGGCAAGGCACCAACTGTGCTCCTGTAACTGAACGCCATGTCATCAGTCAGTAATGCTCCCATTGACTTGTTGAGCTTTTCAGAAGATGACGGGAGAGAGTTCGAAGGGGGGGGGGGGGGGGCTGGGGGTGGCGGGTTTTTTTTTGTTGAAAAAAAAGGCGGGGTTTTGGTGATGAGCCAAAGGGGATGAAATAGGGCGAGCGTATCGACGGGCGTTTAATAATCACTCCCGTCTCTTTTCTCCCTTGCGCGGGCGAGCTCACGCCATCTCCTCTCTTCAGAAGGGGCCAGCTTCGTGTTTCCTCTCCTCCCAGCGACGAAGGTGACTTTGGGTAAATGGCCGATTCGACCGTCCCTTCGAGGCCAATCTCCATGCTGTTTTACGATCCTTGCGACTTTGCGAGCAGACAACCAAACAAGACCAAATTGGCACTCAAGAGCCTGCATACAAATTGGCACTCAAGAGCCTGCATATACGTAATGGGAACGACCAAACACGCTGCTAAGTACATGTTATCTGCTTCAAGCAAATGGTTGGTATGACCTTTGTGTTCTGGATTCAATTATTGGGACGGAAACTTTTCGAATCTATATCTATTATAAAGCAAAACCCCACTAAGTTTATTTATTATTTTTCTATCTTCACATACAACATGTCCACATCATCAAATAAGCATAGCCATACGATTTTTTATCTTCATCCGTCCATTGTGTTGCGCGGCCGTGGCAGGGCCAAACAAAATTGTCATGTACAGCCTCCGGTGGAAATAAAAGTTCAGCGCCTCCTCGAGTCTTCCGTTTCTGTTGTTCCTTTAGCAGTCCATCTAGACATCCACTCCTGCCAAGTCCATGTCCATTCCCTGCCCTTTCCACTGGCTTCTTAATACAAGCTCAATAAATTGTGCCATCGAACATCCTCCTCCACTTCCTCTTCCAAACCTACTAGATCCAAAGTTCATCGTAGCCGCCATTGGCTTGCTCCTATCAACCCAACAAACAACATTGCAGTCCGATACTAAATCCTTCAGGTATCGCGTCTCTTGAAGGATCCTATACGCAGCTAGAAGACGAAGAAGTGGAAGCTGGAGGGGACATGTAAGTGCACGCCTCTGTTTTGGTTCTGTTCCCGTTCAGTTTCAGCACAAAATTGCGGGCATCTGATTTTTTATGACCTCTGGACTGTAGATTTTCCCTTTTGCTTGGTTCAGGTGGAGGTAAAAAATGAATATCACATAAAGGATCATCAGGGAAAACTTACTGCTCATTTGTTCATCATGTATGTCTAATTTATGTCTCCTTTTCACTGCAGTTCGGATAACTCAACCGTGAGCGCGACTTCTCGACATAGATGATGTGCTCCTGCTACTGCGTAGACTCGCCGGGATCCGCCGGGTCCGGGTGCCGCAAAAAGAATTGTGCATATACTACAGATTCACCCCTAGGCTAACACGGCACTACGGCAAAACTGGAAGGAGAGGGCTGAGCTCCTGACAAAATAGGTGAGCTGCAGATCCGCTCATGTTAAATCGCTCTCGATTTAATCTCATGGGTGTGTGAATTAATAAACACATTTCTTCTTACGAATTAGCATCTGACATTGTGCTTCTACAATTGCAGTCATGATTTGTACATGCAGCCTAGGAGGACTCCAAAAGAATTTTCGTTTCAGCAAGAGATTTGTGGTTCCATTGAACAAAATTATGTTTTTAATCCGGTGGGTTGTTGCTATGAAGCCCCTTAATTAATCTGGTGGTCTGTTGCTATGATACCCAAAATCCAAGCTCACGTAATCTTGAATGTATTTCTATGTACACAACATGATGGATTCAGTTTGGCCAGGATAAATGAAAATAGAAGTGATGCCAAATTGCATGGAAAACGGTACAGAGAAAATTATTCCAAATGGCATATACCATTACAGCAAGAGATTAATTGTCTTCACTACATTTTATTTTATGATATGAATGTTCAGTTCTTGATGCAGACAGTACAAGCGCATATGGTTTCTACATCAAAGCTAATCCGTAGATACTTATACGTTTTTTTTCTTGCTCCGTCCCACATGTGTAATCTGAGTTTTATTAATAAGGTTTGGTAAATAGGCTATAGCGTACTGCCTTCCTGTAAAAATAGTTAGTTGTACCTTTTACAGTTGAATATAGAATTGATGCGCTCATTTCTTAGTTATTTCTGTCATTTTTTTATAGTTTATATTTTCGTTCAATCATGCAAGAGGTAAAAGAACAACAAAAATACCTTTTTATATCGGCATGTTTTCATTTCTGTATTTACGCATGCAAACAATCCATGTCATGCATTATTTCAATCAACAAAATGTTTACCTCGGCAATTTTTAGCCGTCAAATAGGTCATTTCGTGTCGGATAAACTTAGTCTCTCGACTACTCTCGAATTTTGTGACCAATCGAATTTTGCATATTCCTTTATATAACAGCATGTTTCATGCGTCTCATTTTGCTTAAAAAATAGAGTTCATAAATAGATAACCGCTGCAACCCACGGGGTATTCTTCTAGTATATATATAGGTTTGCATTTCGTGGATGCAGCCATGCGGGTAGCTAGGCACTACAGGAATGCAGGCATACGCCGACGGCACAACTCTACGCCGACAGCTATTTGTCGGGGTCGTCGGCGTAGAGCCCGGCGAGGCCAGCCAGGCGTACTGGTCGTCGGCGTACAAAAGGCCGTTGGTGTAGAACATCAACGCCGACGGCCACCCTCGGCGTACAATAGGCCGTC
The DNA here is from genome assembly GCA_947311845.1 of Poa pratensis. Classification (NCBI taxonomy): domain Eukaryota; kingdom Viridiplantae; phylum Streptophyta; class Magnoliopsida; order Poales; family Poaceae; genus Poa; species Poa pratensis. The sequence continues at coordinate 38,854,484 of CAMZMU010000044.1, read as the reverse complement.
GGCGTAGACTACCTAATTTTTTTTTCGTACATAGACGCCGACGGCTTTGCCGTCGGCATAGATAGTATGTTTTTTCATCTTCAGCGTGCTATATTCTTTTTAATTGATATATCTATGCCTAGCCGTCGGCATAGGTTCCAAGTTTTTTTCTTTATTTTATTTTTATGTATTTTATTTATTACTATCAATTAAGTTTAATATGTTTCATATGTTTTTATTCATTTTTATGTTTTTATGTATCTAGCTATTGTGTATAGCAGTCTCCACCCACATAAAATGACGTCGCGAATCTTCTCAAGGGTTTCACCGAAGCGGGGCCCCGGAGCGTCGGAACCCCACCCAAACCTAGGTGTTGTCATACCATATGTATACAAGTGTGTTGGGTGTTTGAGATATGAAATATCCCACTCCGTTGTGTGATCGGCTTCACCGGCATCACTTTCTCTCTAGTAAGTTTATACACTTGTAGGTGAAAACTCTCGTTTCGGGCGAACCGGGGGCAACCTTGTGACAACTTGTGACAAAAGTTGGTTTCCCATGTTCCTATGGCCTAACCTAACACAACCAAGTAAAAAATTCCACTGGCCTACCCCTCTCGGCTCCGGTCAAGGGGGTAGGCGGGAACTTTGACTTTTTTCCAGCGGGTCTAGGGTTTCGCCGAAGCGGGGCCCCAGAGCGTCGGAACCCCACCCAAACCTAGGTGTTGCCATACCATATGTATACAAGTGTGTTGGGTGTTTGAAATGTGAAATATCCCACTCCATTGTGTGACCGGCTTCACCGGCATCACTTTCTCTCTAGTAAGTTTCTACACTTGTAGGTGAAAACTCCCGTTTCGGGCGAACCGGGGGTAACCTTGTGACAACTTGTGACAAAAGTTGGTTACCCATGTTCCTATGGCCTAACCTAACACAACCAAGCAAAAAATTCCACTGGCTTACCCCCTCTCGGCTCCGGTCAAGGGGGTAGACGGGAACTTTAACTTTTTTCCAGCGGGTCTAGGGTTTCGCCGAAGCGGGGCCCTAGAGCGTCGGAACCCCACCCAAACCTAGGTGTTGCCATACCATATGTATACAAGTGTGTTGGGTGTGTGAAATGTGAAATATCCCACTCCGTTGTGTGATCGGCTTCACCGGCATCACTTTCTCTCTAGTAAGTTTATACACTTGTAGGTGAAAACTCCCGTTACGGGCGAACCGGGGCAACCTTGTGACAACTTGTGACAAAAGTTGGTTTCCCATGTTTCTATGGCCTAACCTAACACAACCAAGCAAAAATTCCACTGGCCTACCCCCTCTCGGCTCCGGTCAAGGGGTAGACGGGAATTTGACTTTTTTCCAGCGGGTATAGGGTTTCGCCGAAGCGGGGCCCCAGAGCGTCGGAACCCTACCCAAACCTAGGTGTTTCCATACCATATGTATACAAGTGTGTTGGGTGTTTGAAATGTGAAATATCCCACTCCGTTGTGTGACCGGCTTCACCGGCATCACTTTCTCTCTAGTAAGTTTCTACACTTGTAGGTGAAAACTCCCGTTTCGGGCGAACCGGGGGAAACCTTGTGACAACTTGTGACAAAAGTTGGTTTCCCATGTTCCTATGGCCTAACCTAACACAACCAAGCAAAAAATTCCACTGGCCTACCCCCTCTCGGCTCCGGTCAAGGGGGTAGATGGGAACTTTGACTTTTTTCTAGCGGGTCTAGGGTTTCGCCGAAGCGGGGCCCCAGAGCGTCGGAACCCCACCCAAACCTAGGTGTTGCCATACCATATGTATACAAGTGTGTTGGGTGTGTGAAATGTGAAATATCCCACTCCGTTGTGTGATCGGCTTCACCGGCATCACTTTCTCTCTAGTATGTTTATACACTTGTAGGTGAAAACTCCCGTTTCGGGCGAACCGGGGGCAACCTTGTGACAACTTGTGACAAAAGTTGGTTTCCCATGTTCCTATGGCCTAACCTAACACAACCAAGCAAAAAATTCCACTGGCCAACCCCCTCTCGGCTCCGGTCAAGGGGGTAGACGGGAACTTTGACTTTTTTCCAGCGGGTCTAGGGTTTCGCCGAAGCGGGGCCCCAGAGCGTCGGAACCCCACCCAAACCTAGGTGTTGCCATACCATATGTATACAAGTGTGTTGGGTGTTTGAAATGTGAAATATCCCACTCCGTTGTGTGATCGGCTTCACCGGCATCACTTTCTCTCTAGTAAGTTTATACACTTGTAGGTGAAAACTCCCGTTTCGGGCGAACCGGGGGCAACCTTGTGACAACTTGTGACAAAAGTTGGTTTCCCATGTTCCTATGGCCTAACCTAACAGAACCAAGCAAAAAATTCCACTGGCCTACCCCCTCTCGGCTCCGGTCAAGGCGGTAGACGGGAACTTTGACTTTTTTTCCAGCGGGTCTAGGGTTTCGCCGAAGCGGGGCCCTAGAGCGTCGGAACCCCACCCAAACCTAGGTGTTGCCATACCATATGTATACAAGTGTGTTGGGTGTGTGAAATGTGAAATATCCCACTCCGTTGTGTGATCGGCTTCACCGGCATCACTTTCTCTCTAGTAAGTTTATACACTTGTAGGTGAAAACTCCCGTTACGGGCGAACCGGGGGCAACCTTGTGACAACTTGTGACAAAAGTTGGTTTCCCATGTTCCTATGGCCTAACCTAACACAACCAAGCAAAAATTCCACTAGCCTACCCCCTCTCGGCTCCGGTCAAGGGGTAGACGGGAATTTGACTTTTTTCCACCGGGTATAGGGTTTCGCCGAAGCGGGGCCCCAGAGCGTCGGAACCCTACCCAAACCTAGGTGTTGCCATACCATATGCATACAAGTGTGTTGGGTGTTTGAAATGTGAAATATCCCACTCCGTTGTGTGACCGGCTTCACCGGCATCACTTTCTCTCTAGTAAGTTTCTACACTTGTAGGTGAAAACTCCTGTTTCGGGCGAACCGGGGGAAACCTTGTGACAACTTGTGACAAAAGTTGGTTTCCCATGTTCCTATGGCCTAACCTAACACAACCAAGCAAAAAATTCCACTGGCCTACCCCCTCTCGGCTCCGGTCAAGGGGTAGATGGGAACTTCGACTTTTTTCCAGCGGGTCTAGGGTTTCGCCGAAGCGGGGCCCCAGAGCGTCGGAACCCCACCCAAACCTAGGTGTTGCCATACCATATGTATACAAGTGTGTTGGGTGTGTGAAATGTGAAATATCCCACTCCGTTGTGTGATCGGCTTCACCGGCATCACTTTCTCTCTAGTAAGTTTATACACTTGTAGGTGAAAACTCCCGTTTCAGGCGAACCGGGGGCAACCTTGTGACAACTTGTGACAAAAGTTGGTTTCCCATGTTCCTATGGCCTAACCTAACACAACCAAGCAAAAAATTCCACTGGCCTACCCCTCTCGGCTCCGGTCAAGGGGGTAGACGGGAACTTTGACTTTTTTCCAGCGGGTCTAGGGTTTCGCCGAAGCGGGGCCCCAGAGCGTCGGAACCCCACCCAAACCTAGGTGTTGCCATACCATATGTATACAAGTGTGTTGGGAGTTTGAAATGTGAAATATCCCACTCCGTTGTGTGATCGGCTTCACCGGCATCACTTTCTCTCTAGTAAGTTTATACACTTGTAGGTGAAAACTCCCGTTTCGGGCGAACCGGGGGCAACCTTGTGACAACTTGTGACAAAAGTTGGTTTCCCATGTTCCTATGGCCTAACCTAACACAACCAAGCAAAAAATTCCACTGGCCTACCCCCTCTCGGCTCCGGTCAAGGGGGTAGACGGGAACTTCGACTTTTTTCCAGCGGGTCTAGGGTTTCGCCGAAGCGGGGCCCTAGAGCGTCGGAACCCCACCCAAACCTAGCTGTTGCCATACCATATGTATACAAGTGTGTTGGGTGTGTGAAATGTGAAATATCCCACTCCGTTGTGTGATCGGCTTCACCGGCATCACTTTCTCTCTAGTAAGTTTATACACTTGTAGGTGAAAACTCCCGTTACGGGCGAACCGGGGGCAACCTTGTGACAACTTGTGACAAAAGTTGGTTTCCCGTGTTCCTATGGCCTAACCTAACACAACCAAGCAAAAATTCCACTGGCCTACCCCCTCTCGGCTCCGGTCAAGGGGGTAGACGGGAATTTGACTTTTTTCCAGCGGGTATAGGGTTTCGCCGAAGCGAGGCCCCAGAGCGTCGGAACCCTACCCAAACCTAGGTGTTGCCATACCATATGTATACAAGTGTGTTGGGTGTTTAAAATGTGAAATATCCCACTCCGTTGTGTGATCGGCTTCACCAGCATCACTTTCTCTCTAGTAAGTTTATGCACTTGTAGGTGAAAACTCCCGTTTCGGGCGAACCGGGGGCAACCTTGTGACAACTTGTGACAAAAGTTGGTTTCCCATGTTCCTATGGCCTAACCTAACACAACCAAGCAAAAAATTCCACTGGCCTACCCCCTCTCGGCACCGGTCAAGGGGGTAGACGGGAACTTTGACTTTTTTCCAGCGGGTCTAGGGTTTCGCCGAAGCGGGGCCCCAGAGCGTCGGAACCCCACCCAAACCTAGGTGTTGCCATACCATATGTATACAAGTGTGTTGGGTGTTTGAAATGTGAAATATCCCACTCCGTTGTGTGATCAGCTTCACCGGCATCACTTTCTCTCAAGTAAGTTTATACACTTGTAGGTGAAAACTCCCGTTTCGGGCGAACCGGGGGCAACCTTGTGACAACTTGTGACAAAAGTTGGTTTCCCATGTTCCTATGGCCTAACCTAACACAACCAAGAAAAAAATTCCACTGGCCTACCCCCTCTCGGCTCCGGTCAAGGGGGTAGACGGGAACTTTGACTTTTTTCCAGCGGGTCTAGGGTTTCGCCGAAGCGGGGCCTCGGAGCGTCGGAACCCCACCCAAACCTAGGTGTTGCCATACCATATGTATACAAGTGTGTTGGGTGTTTGAGATATGAAATATCCCACTCCGTTGTGTGATCGGCTTCACCGGCATCACTTTCTCTCTAGTAAGTTTATACACTTGTAGGTGAAAACTCCCGTTTCGGGCGAATCGGGGGCAACCTTGTGACAACTTGTGACAAAAGTTGGTTTCCCATGTTCCTACGGCCTAACCTAACACAACCAAGCAAAAAATTCCACTGGCCTACCCCCTCTCGGCTCCGGTCAAGGGGGTAGACGGGAACTTTGACTTTTTTCCAGCGGGTCTAGGGTTTCGCCGAAGCGGGGGCCCGGAGCGTCGGAACCCCACCCAAACCTAGGTGTTGCCATACCATATGTATACAAGTGTGTTGGGTGTTTGAAATGTGAAATATCCCACTTCGTTGTGTTACCGGCTTCACCGGCATCACTTTCTCTCTAGTATGTTTCTACACTTGTAGGTGAAAACTCCCGTTTCGGGCGAACCGGGGGCAACCTTGTGACAACTTGTGACAAAAGTTGGTTTCCCATGTTCCTATGGCCTAACCTAACACAACCAAGCAAAAAATTCCACTGGCCTACCCCTCTCGGCTCCGCTCAAGGGGGTAGACGAGAACTTTGCCTTTTTTCCAGCGGGTCTAGGGTTTCGCCGAAGCGGGGCCCCGGAGCGTCGGAACCCCACCCAAACCTAGGTGTTGCCATACCATATGTATACAAGTGTGTTGGGTGTTTGAAATGTGAAATATCCCACTCCGTTGTGTGACCGGCTTCACCGGCATCACTTTCTCTCTACAAAAAATTCCAGTGGCCTACCCCCTCTCGGCTCCTGCACCCCCGGCGCGTCGGAACCCCACCATATTAGTAAATATATGTATGAGAAATCATATGAAATTAATTATAATTGTATTAGAAAACTTAGTATTTGTTTTTTTAAATGGAATAAAAAAAGGAAAACTATACGCCGACGGCAAAGCCGTCGGCATACGTCCTATCTAGACGTTAGACAGAGCGCGCGCGCCCGCCTGGCCGCCCTCCCCAAATCGCCCTTTTCCCAAATTCATATCTGCGCCGACCCCGCCGCCGGCATAGCGCCACCCCACCGCCGCCGCCCCGCACCCTCCACCCGGCCGGAGCTCCGTCGCCACCGTCCTCCCCTCCCCACGCCACGCTCCGTGTCCCCTGCCTCCACCGGCCGAAGCTCCGCCGCACGGCCCCGCGCCCTCCACCCGGTCGAAGCTCCACCGCACGGCCCCGCGCCCTCCACCGGCCGAAGCTCCGCCGCACGGTCCCGCCGCCGCCGTCCTCCCCTCCCCACGCCGTGCTCCTGCACCCGTGTCACCTCTGGCCCACCACGTCGCCGCCACAGCGCCGCCCCCTCCACCACGCTGCTGCTCCGGTTAGTGGTCGTGCAGATCTGGCCCTTTTGTGTTTTTGTTTCCAGGATTTTAATCTTTTCCTGTTTAGGCAGAAACTGTGCTGTAGGTTTTAATCCAAATAAAATAGTTAAAAGTGGAATTTGTGTAAACCAAAAATCACAGTGGTAAAACAATAAGTTTAGAACCATTTCCAACTGGTAGATCTGAACAATATTGATTTGAGTGTCTTTGATAATTACTGTTCTGCCACTGGCCTAAAACAATGTTCTAATTTTAATTTGAGTTGTATTAATCCAAATAATGTGAATCAAATTGTTATGGAAAGCTCATTGTAGTAGCTTTCAGTAAAAATTTACCCCTTGTGTTTGTGATGCTTAATTTTAGATATGTATGTGTTTGTAGTTTAGGCCAGTAGGAACTTTAAGCATTTATCCAATTTTCTGTGAATACAATTTTGGACTAAATCCAATTAGGTTAGCTTCTAATACTAATAGAGAACCTAGATCTAGCTTTGCTTGATTTATGGATCAACAGAACAGTCTGTGCATAATAATCACTTAAAATGGTGTTTCTGCCTAGTAAATTAATAAAAGAATTTAAGTATCTCTTTATAAAAATGATGATAGTTTTGTTTGTGTGGATTGTTTTGGTACTGTAGTACTCCATAATGTTGTTTAGAATATGTTAGTACTGTTAGTCCTTAAGTAAAGCTAAATTGGAGTTAGAAGTAAATACAAATTGAGGCCTAATGAAAGTAAAACTTGCTTAATCATGCTTGTGTGTTTAAAAATAAAGAAAGGTTTAAGTGACTTCAATTAACTAAAATACTTAGCTACTGATTGTCTAAAATGAGTTAATGGTGCTTGCCTTGTTTGCAAATTGAAAATATGTGAAATTTATGCTTAGTATTTATTTATCAACAATCTTCTTAATTGCAATTATGTCTTTATGCTTAGTGTACATTTTATCAATGCAGGTGACTGGACAATATGAGCCAAGGCAAGGAGAACGCGGCGACCTTGTCTTCTACGTTGCGTGGAGGTAGGGTGCGCATTCCCAACTCGCGTTACGCGGATGACGAGGGTACGCGAGGAGGACGAGGACGAGCTAGAGGTGGAGGACGAGCTAGAGGTGGAGGACGAGCTGGAGGTGGACGAGTTGGAGGTGGAGTAGACTTGCAGGTGGAGGCTTCCGAGTTGCCCTCCGCTTCTGGCGAGGTGGCTTCTGAGTTGCAGTTCGAGGTGGAGTCTACAGACGAGGGGGAGACGGAGTATAGAGACGAGGCAGAGTCTACCGAGGAGGCGGACTTGGAGGCGGACGTGGAGGTGGAGGCGGTGCCGAAGAAGGTGCGGCTTCGTGGGGAAGCGACAGTCCCCAATGAGGACAAGGAGCCTAAAACCGAGGAGGCAAAAGCCCTCATTGAGCCTAACGGCATTGAGTAAGTGTACAAAATTTGTAATTTTGAACATGTAATTTCATTTTGGGCATAACAATTTGGCATATGTACTAATGTTCGATTATTGTGCAGCAATTGGAAATGGGATGTTAAGCCTCCCCGCACCCCTGCGAGCATGATTGGAGCTCTGATTAGGAAGTATTGGCCGGGCATGTACGAGCTGGTCCCCGGCGGCGAGAAGAAGCTAGCCTATACTTGGGCGGACTATGAGGCTGCTGATTGCACGGCTTCGGGAAAGCTTCTCACGCTGTGATCAACAAGTTTTGGGTAAGACTTATTTCTCAAGTTTCATTCATAGTTCATGATCCCACCGTGCTAACTCATGAATCTCACAATTTTGTTATGCATGATTGAAGCGGCATTATCGTGTGCTCCCGGAGCAGAAGGCATGCGCGGATAGGACTTTGCTTGGGTCTTGTGTGAGGTTGACACCACAGCAGTTTTACAACCAAAAGCAAACGGCCACCAATAACTTCTTGGCTGAGAAGGGCAAGACCACCACGAAGGCGGAAAATGTCAAGAAGCGGCCAAATCTGACGAAGGAGGATTACATGTCGGTAAGTAACTGTCAATGTGATTCTATATTGCTCCTAAGTTGCCATTGCATTATCTGTTCTTGAAATTGAGTATTGTATTTTCAGGTTGCCCCTAAGTGGGCCGACAACAAAGAAGACGCATGGGAGGCGTTGGTTACGAGGTGGGTCGGGGGCGACCCCGAGTTTGACGCCCTGAGCAAGCGGAACAAGGCAAACCGAGGCAAGGAAGGAACACACAGTGCGGGAAACCGCAACATCGACCGCTTCAAGAAAAAGCTGGTATATATGGAACAATCTGCATTTATTTCCCGTCATGTTCCTACTTGTGTTTCTACTTGATACGCATAACATTTGTTTTCACGATGCAGGAGGCCGATACCGGGGAGCCGAAAACTGAGTTGGAAACGTGGCAGAAGATGAAGGAGAAGAAGCCCGATCTAAGTCAGCCTCAGCCCTCGTTTCCCAAGTACTACGGCACCGCCAAGGAGGACTTGGATGCCTACTGCAAGGTGGTCAAGCATTTTCACCCGGAGGTGGATGACCCCATTCGCGAGGAGACTGATGAGAATTCGGTGGTCCTGGCGGGGCACGGATTGCTGCATGGCCGTACGCGCGTTCTGCCTAAGAAGGTCAGGCCTGCCATGAGCTTCACGCGTATGAAAGCTACCCTCCTCCCTGCCGACACCTCCGTTATCCCGCCTCGTCGATCCACCGACACCTCCACCTCCATCGATGTAAGTTTTTATCATTTTTATCCTCTTTCTGACATTTGTTCCTGCATGGCTAAGTTGATGATATTCACTATTTTTGAAATTGTAGCCCGATTTCGAGGCGGCCTATATTGCCGCTCATGCCGAGTATGACCACGCCTATGAAGAGTGGGAGCGGCTTCGTGATGCCTACGACTCGTACAACGAGATGGTGTCAGCTGTAAGTTTCAACCTTTATTTTTGCAAAACATGACAAGTCCCACTTCCCCTAGTTTGAACCTCTATTTCTGCAACGTCTGACATCTAAACTATCTTGCAGTCGGTGGTGACGTTTATGAGCACTGGAGTGCGGGCAGCCGTGCCCGGAGAGCGGCCTCCTAGGCCGGGGCCTAGCCCACGGTTTCCAACGAGGGAAAAATTCGCTCTCACATACTACTCATCGACCCCGGTAAGTTCTTTGTCAAACCACCGGTTACCGCTTTCCTTTGCCTTGCAAGTTGCTAACTCTTGCTCAAACACTCAAACATGTAGGGAACGGGATGTTCGGAGAACGAGCACTCTGGTTCTGCTTCTCCTAGTGACACAGCGGGTTCGCATCAGATCATCCTGTTTGATCGCGATGGTGGTCGTTCGCCTGGTGCTTCGCCGGGTTCCCGTGAGATCACACGGTACATTCCGGTGGTCCTTCTCCTGGTGCTTCGCGTGGTCCTTCGGCTGCTGGTTCGCCTGGTGCTTCTTCTGGTGCTTCTACTGCTGCACCGAGCCGTCGGTCGCCTCTTCTCACGGGGGAGACATTGGGCTCACCCCGTCGCCGCCCTAGATGTAGGATGAACGCCTATGTGTGTATCTACACTTATTGCATTTTGCTTTGTGTAACATTTTGCTTCATGATATTGGTTGTGATCTTGTTTGTGATATTGTGTATGCTGCTGTGTGTGATATTATTGTGATATTGCTTGCTGTTAATTTTCTGTAATTATTGCTGAAAAACGAGCTTCCAGCAGCAATATTAAAAAAAATCTGGAACACATACGCCGACGGCACGTCGGCATAGGCTCCCCAGGTTGCGTTGGACGTCCCAGATCATGACACGTTGATCCTATACGCCGAGGGCGTTACCGTCGGCGTAGGCCGTCCGTCCGTCCGAGACCAGTAGCGGGCCCCACCGCTAAGCGCCGAGGGCTTCTGTACGCCGACGGCCATGTATTGCCCTCGGCGTATGTATACGCCGACGGCATCATATACGCCGACGGCCAAACTGGCTGAGCCGACGACCACAGACGCCGACGGCCAGACGCCGACGGCGGCCGTCGGCGTATACATACGCCGAAGGCAATGAGGCCTGTGCCGACGGCTTGCAGCCGTCGGCGTATCAACGCATTCCTGTAGTGAGGTACGCCCATCGGACGGTCAGCGTGCATAGTACTGAGTAGTAGCACATGCCGCTCCTCCTTTATAAGTACCAACATTTCGCCATTGGCTTCCTCACCCAAGAAAACCGCGCGCTCCGGCCAGTCCCCTCGTAAACTATCCCAACTAGTACCACTAGGCACTAGCCACCACTCTCACTCTCCGGGGCGCGTCCTAGCACACGTGTGTGCGTGCGCGACCACCATGGCGAACCAGGAAGTGGTGTTCCCGCCGGACATGGGCGGCATCGCGGCGGGCTCTTCCGGCCGTGCGCTGTTGGCTTGCCGCAGCGCCGCGTCAACGTTGCTGCGGAGCGCGTACCGCGCCATCCCCGCCATTGACAACGAGTACCGCTCCCGGCAGCCGCCTGCACCCTGCGCCACCAGCTGGATCGTCGACGCCATCCGGGCGTCCTCCCCGGCCCGTTCCCCCGCCGTCGACGAGTATGCCGCGTGGACGGTGAGTTGATCTCCTTGTTCCTCTGTGTCTGTGAATGCCCCGCGGCCGCGGCCCGGGCAACTGTTTCTGCTGTACGCACTTGGTGACACGCGCGTGTGCATGCAGAAGGGACACCCGTCGGCGCTGGGTAGCTTCGAGCAGATCGCAGCAGCGGCTGAGGGAAAGCAGGTGGTGGTGTTCATGGACTACGACGGCACACTCTCTCCCATCGTCGCTGACCCCGACATGGCCTTCATGACCGACGAGGTGAGTCATTGACCGCCTTTGTGCTAGCTAGGCTGCCGCTTGATGTTCTCTTGACGACTTAACGTTGGATCGATGCATGTTGTGGTTGATTACGTAGATGAGGGCGGCGGTGCGCGACGTCGCGAAGAACTTCCCGGCGGCGATCGTCACCGGCCGGTGCGTCGAGAAGGTGTACAGCTTCGTAGGCCTTACGGAGCTCCACTACGCGGGCAGCCACGGGATGGACATCAAGGGCCCGACCTCCGACGTACGCCACCATGTCCTTTGCATCTCTTCACCCAACAATCCAACTATAGCCACCCATTTTGGCTTGATTCCATTTGCTACTCCCGGTTTTCTAGGAGGACACTACGGCGGCGGTCCTGCTGCAGCCTGCTCGCGAGTTCCTACCGGTCATCGCCGAGGTAAAACTTCATGAGTTTTGTTAGTTGAACCATGAGGAACTTACCAGCGCGGCGCCTCTGCGCAACGCAAGGTTTAACCTTCCTGTTTTTTTTCTGGGATCAGGCTTACAAGGCTCTGGTGGAGACGACCAAGGGCACGCCGGGGGCAAGGGTGGAGAACAACAAGTTCTGCCTGTCCGTGCACTTCCGATGCGTAGATGAAAAGGTATAGTTAACCATCGTCATCCAATCAAATAAATCAGCAATAATCCAGGTCAAACGAGGAGATTTGAAGTTAATCAAATCCCTGGTGTGCATCGATCGTCGATCTCAACTGCTCCCTCTCTGCAGAGATGGAGTTCATTGGCCGAGCAAGTCAAGGCCGTGCTCCGGGACTACCCTGACCTGAAGCTCACCCAAGGCAGAAAGGTGACTGAGACTGACTGATAACTGATTGGTCATGACCACAGCTATAGCCTCGAGCCGTGGATCAATCACCGAGTTAATTAGTGCTAGTGGTGCTTGCTAAACCATGTGGTTAACTAGATAATCTGCATGCATGCGTGTGTTTAATGAATGTATTGTACTTACTGCAGGTTTTGGAGGTCCGCCGTCCATCATGTGGGACAAGGGCAAGGCCGTGGAGTTCTTGCTCCAATCGCTCGGTAAGTGCCACGCCACGTCATCGTCTTCGTCCTCGTAGATCATGGCTGTTTCACCGTGTCATTTTGAGCAAGAATCTTGTCGGATCAATATAATGAAGGGTTGTATTTTTGCTGTTCTCTCTCTCTAGGATTCAACGGAGGCAGCGACGTCCTGCCGGTGTTCCTCGGGGACGACCGGACAGACGAGGATGCTTTCAAGGTGCACACAAATGGAAAATTATACGATTTGTATCTAATTTGCATGTTACAGTTTGACAAGGTGACTAAAAATATTTTATTTGTGGTACCAATTTTGTTGTCAAATAGGTGCTGCGAAAGAGAGATCATGGTCTGGGCATTCTTGTCTCCAAGTGCCCCAGGGAAACCGACGCGTCGTACTCACTTCAGGACCCTACTGAGGTAGTTGATTGTTGCATACTTGTATATAGCTTGATTGACACAGCTCACCGCATAATATAGTCATACGTGAGATCGATATATAGACTAGTTAAGAAAGCTGCTGATTAAGACCTCCTTGATTGTTTTCCTCTCAGGTCATGGAGTTCCTTCGCCGGTTGGTGCAGTGGAAGTGCCGGCAACCGTCCGCGGCGAGGCGCGCAAGGGCGTGATCGACGACCTGACAGATCGTGCATATCTAGTTGCTGGTGGCTCTGGTTAATTTCTAAGAAATTTGAGCATGTTCAATTAGTTAGTGCTGGTTAGTCATGGAGTAATTTAACTGTGTACTGCCCTCCCTGTAATAACCTCCTGTATGTATGTACCATGTCAGCCCTACTAGATTTCTATTTTTCCTTTTGTTGCATGGGTTTGAAAGGATTTGCATCCGCAAATTAAGCTGCCTCTGGCACCCCTAGACGATCAACAAATTTTATCTATCCCCTATATGATATCAGATCAGACCGGCCATATGTTCCAGTCAAATTTATGTAAGAACCTTGATGGCGAATAGTTACTTTGTTAACTGAAGAACACATGCTACTTCTTTTCTTTATGTCTATATACATGATATACCCTCCCTGATTAAGCAACTAGCCGGGCAGGGCACCGGCAGGGCGCACAACTCCTCACGTGCGCGCAGGAGGCACCTGGTGGAGCTGCCACACTCAGTCCCAGCAAACATGGCACTTGTTTCACAAAAAGATCGAGATTGAATAATAAACTGATGGAGTTTAGGTAGTAAGCATCTGGATGTGACACCGTTTCAGGTTGTTTTGTACTTGGGGAACAGTTTATTAAGACGCCAAAGTAGTATCGGCCAGATCTGTGCATACGTATTCTAAGTTTCTAACGAACCCGCCCCCCATTGATTCCATTGGACGAGGTGCATGCTTCCAAAGCCTTCTCCTTGATCTACTCATCAACTATATTTTTCTTACAAGTTGCAGCTTTGTGTGGGTCACAGTTAACTGGATCGTAGTCCGTGTGCAGTGCAGTTAACATTTGCCTGCTCTATGTGTGCCTAAATCCTGTTGTTGGGGGGGGGGGGGGGGGGGGGGGGGGGGGGGAGGGGGGTGGAATTAGAGACAATTCTGCAAGAATTTGATCACAAGAAAGTACTTGATCAAAACCATGTGTTAAATCGGGTGAAACATGGTCCTAGGGGTCACACTTCTCGCAAAGCATGCATAGTGGGGAACTGGGGTTCAACCATATCTTCCAGCAATACGCTATCGGAATCCTAAATGATGGAGGAAACACAATTTTCAGGAAATATGCTGGGGTGAATGGTTCATCACTGGCAAGGAAATTTCCCAGGTTTATAATATTTCTTTCATTAGAGAGGTTATTGTGAAATATGTTAAAGAAAAAAGTTGGGTATGTACTAGATTCAGAATAACTCTTGAGGGAGAAACTGCAGAACAATTTTGGAACTGAACAGCAGGAGCTCTGCCTTTGCATTAAAGTAGGGGAGAGAAACAAAGTTACAACCTTTTAGGTCTCTAAACAACACACACAAGTAGGGGAGAGAAACTGCAGAACAATGAGAAAGACTCAAACCTATGGTTGATGTTGCATCACTTAATTGCCATGCATAACCAATAAGGGGGGGTGGGATTCGAGACAATTCTGCAAAAATTTGATCAGAAGAAAGTACTTGATCAAAAGCATGTGTTAAATCGGGTGAAACATGATCCTAGGGGTCATACTTCTCGCACAACATGCATACTGGGGAACCATATCTTCCAGCAATACGCTGTCGAAATCCTAAATGATGGAGGAAACACAATTCTCAGGAAATATGCTGGGGTGAATGGTTCATCACTGGCAAGGCAATTTCCTAGGTTTTATAACATTTCTTTCATTAGAGAGGTTATTGTGAAATATGATAAATAAAAAAGTTGGGTATGTACTAGATTCAGAATAACTCTTTTGGAAGAAACTGCAGAACAATTTTTGAATTGAACAGCAGGAGTTCTGCCTTTGCATTCAAGTAGGGGAGAGAAACAAAGTTACTCCGTACAACCTTTTAGAAGGTCTCTAAACAACACACAGCAAATAGGGGAGAGAAACTGCAGAACAATGAGAAAGACTCAAACCTATGGTTGATGTTGCGTCACAAAATGATGGTCCTGGCAGGGTTGGATGGAAAATTGGAAAGATAGACATATTGCCATGCATAACCAATAAGAGGCGTGATCTATGATTTTTCATATGCCCTGGGAAATGATTCCTCAGCTCAATCAGCCACCCTAGATATTATAGCGTACCGTGTTTGTCCCATACATCTCTGCATGTTTAGCTCCGAGAGACAGTGCTTAATAATGTTTGCACTTATTTGTATCACTGATCATGTGCCAACCGTTTGATTCATTGGGGACCATGTGTATTCTTGGAATAGTCGTGTTGTGTTCATATAATGTCAATTAAAAGATTCCTTCCGTTCCAGAAATAAGAGTGAACAAAAAGATTCCATTGCAAGAGTAAGGTACTTCCTCCGTCCACGAATAAGAATAAGTGTCAAACTTATTAATATTTACCCAATTTTATAGGAAAATGTATCAGCATTTATTACACTAAATTAGTATCATAAGATTTTTCTTGAAATGAAGTTTCAAAATAACCAATTTGATTTCATATATGTTATTACTCTTTTATCTAAAGTTGGTCAAATTTTAAAAGACTTAGATAAAAATTTAGATGTACACTTATTCCATAATGGAGAGAGTAGCTGACTATGAGAGAGGAATCAGTGCCAATCACACGACAAATATGAAACGTCTAGTGTCTTGTCCATTAGGATCATGGAGGTACTGATCAGGTGCTAAACTGTGCATGATGGAGGGGGAAGTGTACGAATTGTATGCATGCATGGCTCCAAACTGTACGAATTGGGCCCATCGTCGTTTGGATCTAAACACTCCAGCCACAGATTGCATGTGTTAAATCGGGTGAAACATGGTCCTAGGGGTCACACTTCTCGCAAAGCATGCATAGTGGGAAACTGGGGTTCAACCATATCTTCCAGCAATACGCTGTCGGAATCCTAAATGATGGAGGAAACACAATTTTCAGGAAATATGCTGGGGTGAATGGTTCATCACTGGCAAGGCAATTTCCCAGGTTTATAATATTTCTTTCTTTAGAGAGGTTATTGTGAAATATGTTAAAGAAAAAAGTTGGGTATGTACTTGATTCAGAATAACTCTTGAGGGAGAAACTGCAGAACAATTTTGGAACTGAACAACAGGAGCTCTGCCTTTGCATTAAAGTAGGGGAGAGAAACAAAGTTACAACCTTTTAGAAGGTCTAAACAACACACAGCAAGTAGGGGAGAGAAACTGCAGAACAATGAGAAAGACTCAAACCTATGGTTGATGTTGCGTCACTTAATTGCCATGCATAACCAATAAGGGAGGGGGTGGGATTAGAGACAATTCTGCAAAAATTTGATAAGAAGAAAGTACTTGATCAAAAGCATGTGTTAAATCGGGTGAAACATGGTCCTAGGGGTCATACTTCTCGCACAACATGCATACTGGGGAACCATATCTTCCAGCAATACGCTGCCGAAATCCTAAATGATGGAGGAAACACAATTCTCAGGAAATATGCTGGGGTGAATGGTTCATCACTGGCAAGGCAATTTCCTAGGTTTTATAACATTTCTTTCATTAGAGAGGTTATTGTGAAATATGTTAAAGAAAAAAGTTGGGTATGTACTAGATTCAGAATAACTCTTTTGGGAGAAACTGCAGAACAATTTTTGAACTGAACAGCAGGAGCTCTGCCTTTGCATTCAAGTAGGGGAGAGGAACAAAGTTACTCCGTACAACATTTTAGAAGGTCTCTAAACAACACACAACAAATAGGGGAGATAAACTGCAGAACAATGAGAAAGACTCAAAACTATGGTTGATGTTGCGTCACAAAATGATGGTCCTGGCAGGGTTGGATGGAAAATTGGAAAGATAGACATATTGCCATGCATAACCAATAAGAGGCGTGATCTATGATTTTTCATATGCCCTGGGAAATGATTCCTCAGCTCAATCAGCCACCCTAGATATTATAGCGTACCGTGTTTGTCCCATACATCTCTGCATGTTTAGCTCCGAGAGACAGTGCTTAATAATGTTTGCACTTATTTGTATCACTGATCATGTGCCAACCGTTTGATTCATTGGGGACCATGTGTATTCTTGGAATAGTCGTGTTGTGTTCATATAATGTCAATTAAAAGATTCCTTCCGTTCCAGAAATAAGAGTGAACAAAAAGATTCCATTGCAAGAGTAAGGTACTTCCTCCGTCCACGAATAAGAATAAGTGTCAAACTTATTAATATTTACCCAATTTTATAGGAAAATGTATCAGCATTTATTACACTAAATTAGTATCATAAGATTTTTCTTGAAATGAAGTTTCAAAATAACCAATTTGATTTCATATATGTTATTACTCTTTTATCTAAAGTTGGTCAAATTTTAAAAGACTTAGATAAAAATTTAGATGTACACTTATTCCATAATGGAGAGAGTAGCTGACTATGAGAGAGGAATCAGTGCCAATCACACGACAAATATGAAACGTCTAGTGTCTTGTCCATTAGGATCATGGAGGTACTGATCAGGTGCTAAACTGTGCATGATGGAGGGGGAAGTGTACGAATTGTATGCATGCATGGCTCCAAACTGTACGAATTGGGCCCATCGTCGTTTGGATCTAAACACTCCAGCCACAGATTGCATGTGTTAAATCGGGTGAAACATGGTCCTAGGGGTCACACTTCTCGCAAAGCATGCATAGTGGGAAACTGGGGTTCAACCATATCTTCCAGCAATACGCTGTCGGAATCCTAAATGATGGAGGAAACACAATTTTCAGGAAATATGCTGGGGTGAATGGTTCATCACTGGCAAGGCAATTTCCCAGGTTTATAATATTTCTTTCTTTAGAGAGGTTATTGTGAAATATGTTAAAGAAAAAAGTTGGGTATGTACTTGATTCAGAATAACTCTTGAGGGAGAAACTGCAGAACAATTTTGGAACTGAACAACAGGAGCTCTGCCTTTGCATTAAAGTAGGGGAGAGAAACAAAGTTACAACCTTTTAGAAGGTCTAAACAACACACAGCAAGTAGGGGAGAGAAACTGCAGAACAATGAGAAAGACTCAAACCTATGGTTGATGTTGCGTCACTTAATTGCCATGCATAACCAATAAGGGAGGGGGTGGGATTAGAGACAATTCTGCAAAAATTTGATAAGAAGAAAGTACTTGATCAAAAGCATGTGTTAAATCGGGTGAAACATGGTCCTAGGGGTCATACTTCTCGCACAACATGCATACTGGGGAACCATATCTTCCAGCAATACGCTGCCGAAATCCTAAATGATGGAGGAAACACAATTCTCAGGAAATATGCTGGGGTGAATGGTTCATCACTGGCAAGGCAATTTCCTAGGTTTTATAACATTTCTTTCATTAGAGAGGTTATTGTGAAATATGTTAAAGAAAAAAGTTGGGTATGTACTAGATTCAGAATAACTCTTTTGGGAGAAACTGCAGAACAATTTTTGAACTGAACAGCAGGAGCTCTGCCTTTGCATTCAAGTACGGGAGAGGAACAAAGTTACTCCGTACAACATTTTAGAAGGTCTCTAAACAACACACAGCAAATAGGGGAGATAAACTGCAGAACAATGAGAAAGACTCAAAACTATGGTTGATGTTGCGTCACAAAATGATGGTCCTGGCAGGGTTGGATGGAAAATTGGAAAGATAGACATATTGCCATGCATAACCAATAAGAGGCGTGATCTATGATTTTTCATATGCCCTGGGAAATGATTCCTCAGCTCAATCAGCCACCCTAGATATTATAGCGTACCGTGTTTGTCCCATACATCTCTGCATGTTTAGCTCCGAGAGACAGTGCTTAATAATGTTTGCACTTATTTGTATCACTGATCATGTGCCAACCGTTTGATTCATTGGGGACCATGTGTATTCTTGGAATAGTCGTGTTGTGTTCATATAATGTCAATTAAAAGATTCCTTCCGTTCCAGAAATAAGAGTGAACAAAAAGATTCCATTGCAAGAGTAAGGTACTTCCTCCGTCCACGAATAAGAATAAGTGTCAAACTTATTAATATTTACCCAATTTTATAGGAAAATGTATCAGCATTTATTACACTAAATTAGTATCATAAGATTTTTCTTGAAATGAAGTTTCAAAATAACCAATTTGATTTCATATATGTTATTACTCTTTTATCTAAAGTTGGTCAAATTTTAAAAGACTTAGATAAAAATTTAGATGTACACTTATTCCATAATGGAGAGAGTAGCTGACTATGAGAGAGGAATCAGTGCCAATCACACGACAAATATGAAACGTCTAGTGTCTTGTCCATTAGGATCATGGAGGTACTGATCAGGTGCTAAACTGTGCATGATGGAGGGGGAAGTGTACGAATTGTATGCATGCATGGCTCCAAACTGTACGAATTGGGCCCATCGTCGTTTGGATCTAAACACTCCAGCCACAGATTGCATGTGTTAAATCGGGTGAAACATGGTCCTAGGGGTCACACTTCTCGCAAAGCATGCATAGTGGGAAACTGGGGTTCAACCATATCTTCCAGCAATACGCTGTCGGAATCCTAAATGATGGAGGAAACACAATTTTCAGGAAATATGCTGGGGTGAATGGTTCATCACTGGCAAGGCAATTTCCCAGGTTTATAATATTTCTTTCTTTAGAGAGGTTATTGTGAAATATGTTAAAGAAAAAAGTTGGGTATGTACTTGATTCAGAATAACTCTTGAGGGAGAAACTGCAGAACAATTTTGGAACTGAACAACAGGAGCTCTGCCTTTGCATTAAAGTAGGGGAGAGAAACAAAGTTACAACCTTTTAGAAGGTCTAAACAACACACAGCAAGTAGGGGAGAGAAACTGCAGAACAATGAGAAAGACTCAACCTATGGTTGATGTTGCGTCACTTAATTGCCATGCATAACCAATAAGGGAGGGGGTGGGATTAGAGACAATTCTGCAAAAATTTGATAAGAAGAAAGTACTTGATCAAAAGCATGTGTTAAATCGGGTGAAACATGGTCCTAGGGGTCATACTTCTCGCACAACATGCATACTGGGGAACCATATCTTCCAGCAATACGCTGCCGAAATCCTAAATGATGGAGGAAACACAATTCTCAGGAAATATGCTGGGGTGAATGGTTCATCACTGGCAAGGCAATTTCCTAGGTTTTATAACATTTCTTTCATTAGAGAGGTTATTGTGAAATATGTTAAAGAAAAAAGTTGGGTATGTACTAGATTCAGAATAACTCTTTTGGGAGAAACTGCAGAACAATTTTTGAACTGAACAGCAGGAGCTCTGCCTTTGCATTTAAGTAGGGGAGAGGAACAAAGTTACTCCGTACAACCTTTTAGAAGGTCTCTAAACAACACACAGCAAATAGGGGAGAAAACTGCAGAACAATGAGAAAGACTCAAAACTATGGTTGATGTTGCGTCACAAAATGATGGTCCTGGCAGGGTTGGATGGAAAATTGGAAAGATAGACATATTGCCATGCATAACCAATAAGAGGCGTGATCTATGATTTTTCATATGCCCTGGGAAATGATTCCTCAGCTCAATCAGCCACCCTAGATATTATAGCGTACCGTGTTTGTCCCATACATCTCTGCATGTTTAGCTCCGAGAGACAGTGCTTAATAATGTTTGCACTTATTTGTATCACTGATCATGTGCCAACCGTTTGATTCTTTGGGGACCATGTGTATTCTTGGAATAGTCGTGTTGTGTTCATATAATGTCAATTAAAAGATTCCTTCCGTTCCAGAAATAAGAGTGAACAAAAAGATTCCATTGCAAGAGTAAGGTACTTCCTCCGTCCACGAATAAGAATAAGTGTCAAACTTATTAATATTTACCCAATTTTATAGGAAAATGTATCAGCATTTATTACACTAAATTAGTATCATAAGATTTTTCTTGAAATGAAGTTTCAAAATAACCAATATTATTTCATGTATGTTATTACTCTTTTATCTAAAGTTGGTCAAATTTTAAAAGACTTAGATAAAAATTTAGATGTACACTTATTCCATAATGGAGAGAGTAGCTGACTATGAGAGAGGAATCAGTGCCAATCACACGACAAATATGAAACGTCTAGTGTCTTGTCCATTAGGATCATGGAGGTACTGATCAGGTGCTAAACTGTGCATGATGGAGGGGGAAGTGTACGAATTGTATGCATGCATGGCTCCAAACTGTACCAATTGGGCCCATCGTCGTTTGGATCTAAACACTCCAGCCACAGATTGCATGTGTAATCAATCTTTTTGTCTTCTTACCTAGATTGGAATATCGCCAGCAATCTCTTTGGCTCCTCCAACTCACATTACCAATGTTACTCCATAATACTCCATGCCGTCTTATCTAAACAATAAAAAGTGTAGTGCTTGGGAAAAAGCGAGATGTGAGATTTTTTTTCAGGTAATAATGCATGTCAGCACCACCGTAGCAGCCACCAAAAAGAAAGAGGACAGATCACCTCTTCACCCGGGATCAACGCGGCTTCATCGCTGATCTGCAACTTTACAGACCTCCAAAGAAGTTTGCCAGAGGCAAAATCATTATCGTTGAAAGAATCAGACAGGGGCCGCATGACCCCGGACTCGCCATCGAACTCCAGATCTATCACCCCCGCACGACGACGTCGGAGTAGGGAACAAGAACTGTTAGCCTCCAACCACGAACCCACCACAAGATGCACCATCTTCCAGCCGTCACTAGCGCAGACAACCGTGTGCGCGTACTCCTGGATGATCTCCCGAGCCCCGCTCCGAGCTAGAGAGAACGTTGTCGCAACGACGAAGCCCAAGAACACAAGTCCACCACAAGGATGCCACCTCCACGCCATCCCCGCTTGAACAAACTACCGTCCAGATCCCTCGCCGACCACAAAGTAGAACACCGCGTCAGAGGGGAATCTGGAACACTTTTATCCATCGCCGTTGTCGCCCTCGCCGGAGCCATGGCGCCGAGCGGCCAAAAAACTAAGCTACAAAGGACCTAACCGTAGAGCTACACATTCCGCACATGTGGGATCCGGCGACCGCCCTCACCACAGATGACCAGAAGGTTGTCAGCGGAGGGGAGCCACAGGAGACCAGCGTCGGAAGGCAGGAACCCTAGGGCAGCAAGATCGCTTTTATCTCCCTGCCGGCGCACGGAGGAGGAAAACGATATCGCCTCCCGAACCCTAATCGCCTCGTAGATGTGAGATATTTTGTTTACTCTAAAACTAATCTACACCCCAAGCTAACGACTTAGATCTCCCTTTTTAATTAGGAGAGATAGAAACTATAATTCATGACTCTGGTTCAAAAATATGTTTGTACTGGTTATCGAAATCCGTCTTTTTTTTACAATCAGTACCATGATATCATGGTGGAGATACAAGAGTGGTCTCCAACGATTACGAAACAAACTCTAAAAGAAACGAGCAAATCATCGAGTTCTTCAAACTCACTCAATCTTGTATTCTTCTAAATCAACTGCCGAAAAATGACACACAAACCAAATATTAGACGAGAATGAATACCAACGAGGGTTTTCCAATAATTTTGTTTTTGAGCCACAATGTAAAGTTTACACGCTCGATGCAGCCACTAAAATAATCAACCAACATCGGTAAGAGTACCAACACCTGTATTTCAGGGAACAACAACCAAACTGGCTTGTCAACGTCGCTCGGAAGACGAGGGTACAGACCACCATTGTCAAAGACATATCATCCAAAGAAAATATTACGAGGACCATCCTTCTCGTGAAAATAATGAGAGAAATTCCAAAATCGATCTGGCGAAGTAAGATTGAGAGACAATAACTATAGAAATGTACTCCTCCAACACCACCATTAATGTCCGAGAGGAGATCTCTTCGTCGAACAAATGTACGAATAGAAGATATTACAGATGGTGTCGTTTCCATCGACACGGAGGCCAAAAAGAGTACGCTACCAAACACTCTAACCTAATCTTTTGAAAATAACACTTTTATGAAAAACTCCACTCATAGATTCATATTCCCTACATTACCGATAGGATTCTGAGAAGAAAAATTAGAAATACATGCAAGTGCCCCAGCAAATCTTCTGCAACTTAATCCGCCAGTGCTCAGTAGGTTGATGTCACGTCATTGGAGAAGAGAAAGAAGGCATTTGGAACAGTAACTGAGTCTTACACACAAACCTGTACATATAGCGAAATTCCATGTAAATTTCACCACAATAGCTACCCGCCGCATACGACGTAATCCGTGAAAGAAGTTGAATCAATGGGGAATGTACTCCGCTTTGTGCAGACGGCCGGGAAACGTCGGTTTGGTGTCACGGGCTCAGCCCACGTATGCCCTTGGGTGGGAACAACACGCATATAAGGCAAAAACGTTGTCGAGTAGACTAAGAGGCTGGGAACCATACAAACACTACTCAAACCCAGAGCACAAGCCCGACGACGACACAACCACTGGCTCATCGACACTGTCAACCACGTCGCCGAGATGGAGTTGAAGCTAGGGAACCATTATTCGACGTAGTGCAGTCACCGCCATCTGAACGACGCCACGAAGACACCACAAAGTTCTAACAAATAGGGACCAATTTATAGTGCCGAGCGCAGGTCTAGGGTCTCGACCTCACTCCCCCCGCTGGAGTGGCAAGAAGAGGAGGCGATGACCCATCGATTGCCAGCCGGGAATAAAGATTTGCAGCGGCTGGGTTTAGGAGGATAGGCGGCGGCTTTGTGTTGGGGTTGATCGCATGTCATGTTGATTGATTGAACATCAAGTTGAACAAAACATGCCGAACCAAAACAACATATTTCTCCACGAGGCCACACAAATTTCCCCGACGCTAACGGGTTAGACCCAATTGAGTGTCGTTTTATTATTATTATTATTATTATTATTTTAGTTAGCTATTTTTTCACCATACAACAGCCCAGTTGGGTACTGGGCCGGGGTACTACTAAACGCTGTAGCTGTAGCTTTCGTACAAATCTAATTTTGGCCGGGCTGATGGACGGGCCTGTCAATCTGAATCCGATCTTGCAAGTCCAGAATTGGAGCCATCCCGAACCGTAATGGGCTTTTGGTGCGGTCGTGCGCGAACCTGACATCCAGCTGACCCGTCGTGCGCCACAGTCGCTACTGGGAGCGCCTATAGGACGCGGTACGCGGAGGGAGCGAAGCTCCGCATACTCGCCTTGTGCTTCCGCCCTCGACATGGGCCGCGGCCCACGCCGCCCACCGCATCTTCTTCTTCTTCTCCGGCCGTCGTCGACCCGCCCCCAACCGTCGGCCGAACCGCCTGCTGCCGCCACCCACGACCGGCGTCGCTACCGCGCCGCCTCGCCGCCCCGCCCTGCCCCAGCCGCCTCCTCCGCTGGTCCGCCGCCGCCCGGCCGGTCCTCCTCTAAGCCCCCCGCACCCCGAACCCTAACTCCGGTCATCCTCTCCAGTCTCCGGCGAGCTCCCCACCCGCACCACACCGCACCTACACCCCCCTGCGTTAAGTTCCTTTCCTCGCCTCCGCCGGCGACGCCGCGGCCAGCCGCGTCGTCCCCGTCTCCGGCGAGGTCCTGGCCTCACCTCCGCCGGGGCGACGCGGCCAGCCGCGTCGACCCCGACGTCGGTGAGTGGCGATGGCGCTGGCGAGCAGCCGCGGCGACCGCTTCTTCTTCTTCTTCCATGCTCGCGTCGTCTTCTTCTTCCCGTGCGCGCCGTGGGCTCGGCCCACTAGGGGTACGCGGAGGTTTGCAACCATCGCGTACGCGATGTATAGGTTTTGCCGTCGCTACTGCAAGCTGCAGCTGCGTGGAGGTGAGGCTCACAGCACACTCGAACTTCTAAAGGACAGCCAATTACAAAGGTATCACGATTCATCATAAATCACATCTCCATTTTATTATCACTGTTACGCAAGCTGCAGTACAGGAAAAAAATCTCGTAACTAGCGCGATCGACGACAACACTGCATCTGCATACCAAAGTTCATTCTCCGATCGAGATAAAGGAAGCTTAACACACGAGTGGGCACAGAGTATACAGAGCTAGGCAAGGGAAGGCTCACTCCTGTCCAAGAAGGGCGAGGAGCATGCCCTCATAGTCCCCAGTGGTGTCTCCGGCGATTGCCTTCTCCAGGGGAACACTGTTCCTCTTATGGTATGCCTCTTTTATCAGCTTCAGGTCCACCTCGGCCCGTGTAGTGACGACCCTGGTGAGGGCGCTCTCGTCGGTCCCGTTCCCCGCGATGGCCAACCTGGCAACCTTCTCGAAGTACCTGTCAGGGCAGGTGAAGCACCGGATCACCACACGCAGGGTTTTCATGAACTCGTCCTTGGGGTCAGCCTTGAGATCCTGTAAAAGAGAGCAGAGATTGTTAGAAAGGAGGCCTAGATCACGCGGAAACATGTACTAGGATTTTTCTGAATATCATCAACTACAAGAACAGAATTGACGAAAGATTAGCAGAAACATGTAGAATTTGGCTATATCATCAACTATAGGAACAAAACTGAACATAGCAGAGCAGAAAGTTGCACGTGGAGAATTATCCAAACTTGGGCTGACTACTAATAGCAGAATAAGGTTGAGCCTGAATGCTCCTATCAGGCAGAAAATGTAGATTGTACCATATAAGATGACTGGAGTCATGACTCATGAGCATATGGTATATATATGTATAAGATGACTGAAAACTGTAGTAGAATGCAAGACAGAGCAACTCTTTTAACGGTAAAACAAAAGCAAAAAAAGAGCACAAGATCTGTATGCACCTTAGTGATCGGGTGACCAAATGCATCATTGTAGTTGTTGAATGTTGCAAGCAGCTGAGCTTTGCTCCTAGTGGTGAGGATTCTGATAATCTCATCATCACCATAAGCCTTATGCTCGATCTTCTCATGCAGAATTTTGGCTTCAGAGTGTGCCAACCTTGTGTTGACCTCTGGTCCTTCATAGCGGTATGCACTTACAAGTGGCACCAAAAGCTGAAACGAAGAAAGAAAGAAAGAAAGATCAGGTCTCTATAAGCTCATGTGTGCACTACTTGTCATAAGTCTTAAAATAGAGTTAAGAGTGAATGGAATGGAGGGCCAAAATGATTTGTAACGAAACAATTGTGACTTCTTGTAGAGTAGAATATCCTAACAATGTTTATGCCTATCGAGCTTGTCTTAAGACTAACAATACATCAAAATCAGACAATGACCCTGGACGGAGTAACCAAAGACAACATCGCAATCTTATCTGATTATAAATTAAGCCTACAGAAATTCGACAGTTCATTTTGATTATTTAAATTTCACAAGTCAACACCATGATACATCAAAGAAAACAATTACGTTTTTCTAAAAAAAGAACAGAGTAATTAACCAAGGCCCGCAATAACTTTTCCTACAATATTCACAGAAAAATAACAACTCTATAATGATAAGGTGAATATTTAGATCCATGAACGTTATCGTCATTTCTATCAGAATGCAGAGCAAAGACACAAATGGCAGCATAATTTGGAACATAATTGACAGAAACAGAGTACCGAAACAATATCGGTTAACAACCATGGATGCATTCATCAACTTCAAAGCAAAACGAACAAGACGCCCATGTTCACATGTGAAGGATTCTAGCTTGAGTTAACATTAAAAGTAGGGTGAGGCGGTGAGCATCCCACAGATCAACGGTCTAATTCACAGTCCATTTTTTACATTCACGAAATTAGCAAATGCCGAAACAACTGTGTAGGTGTATTGCAGACCAATGTGTTCGTGCAGAAGGGAGGATTGAGCTACCTTGCGGAAGTCGCCGGTGACGTGGGCGGCGACATCCTCCTCGAGGGAGCGCTTGAAGCGGTCATGGTAGGCCTGCCTGACGGCGAATAGCTGCGCGGAGCCTCGCGCGCAGGCGATCTCCACCAGCACGGGGCTCCCGGGCTGCCACTTCCTGGCCCCCTCGTTGGCCAGCACCGCGTCCCGCTCCGCCGGGTCCAGCGTCCACAGGATCACGGCCCTCTGGTCCCAAAACCGAAACGCACGATCAGAGATCTGGAAATGCTCGGGACGCTCGAGCCAAGGGAAAGCGCATGGCGGTTACCTCGAAGTCGCCGGAGATCTCGTCGGTGACGCTCCGGAGCAGCTCCTCGCCGTAGGTTTCGGCGTATGCCTTGCGGATGGCTTTGCGCTGCGCGGCGTCGCGGTGGCCGAGGATGGAGACGATCAGCGCCTCGTTCGTGCCCCAGCCTGCACGCACACGGATAAAACAGAGCAGATACACAGACAGACAGATCATCAGACGATCGCACGGAGAAATGGGTAGACGACTGACAAGGCGATGGAGAGTATGTCTGTCGGTGTACCTTCGAAGGCCTTGCGGAGCTGCTCGACGTCGTCGGCGACGGCGGGGACGGAGGAGGGGACGGTGAGAGTCGCCATGGGAATGGGTTGCGATGTGGGATCTCGTGTCGAGATGTGCTGCGGGGATTGCGCGTTTCTGTAGGGAATGAGGAGGGTATTAAAATGGAAGCGATCGGCCGGAGGAGGGGTTTAAGGAAGGAAAGAAATCGGTGGGGGTGGGTGCCACGATAATTAGTGGAGGAGCAGCGGTGATCCGATCTGGATCACCTGTATCACTGTGCTACTGTATGGGCGCGTGATACACGCTTGGCCGGCCTCCTGTGTGATCTGGAACGATCTCGAGTCTTAAGCGCTAAGTCTGCAGCGATCCGTGTAATAATAATCGAAATGTGTGTAATGCCTGCATGGGTCTTGTACAGCTGACATGTTTATGTTAATAAAAGGAGCTAACAGGTCGTAGTGAGTGAGAAACACATTATGGTTGTCAAGGTCTTCTCTTTTTGGAAAAGGCCTAAGACATATATCATCAGAAACAAGCCCTTCCAAGATAAGATGGTTAGGAGGGTGCCCCCAGCCCACCAGAGTTCAAATCATAGATTTGAAATTGGTGTTTCTCATTTAGACGGAATATTCTTCAGTGGGAGCCAACGTTCCCGACAGCGAGTCGCCTGTGGTGACTTCGTCAATCTCAAGACCCGATCGTCGGCTCAGTCTTTCGGAGGTACTCATAGGGGATAGGGTGTGCGCGTGTGCGTTCATAGGGGTGAGTGTGTGCACGTGTATGTGAGCGTCCGTGTTGTACTATGTTTCGCAAAAAAAAAAAACCCTTCCAAGTATACCACAGGAAGAAGAAATAATATGGAAGGTCCAACACAATTTTCCTTCTGCATGTCTCATCGGCGCGCCGTGAGCAAAACTCAATGCCGCCTCTGGACCTCCAACGTAGTAAAGCTCATGTCTGAAAAAGTTTGAAATAACCCAGACACGTGAAGAAGCGGTGGTCGTAAAGTCGTCGACGTAGATCAAAGATGTCGGCGACCACATCTCAAGAGATCGACGTCCCGGAGAATCTAGTATCGAGATGGGCGGGAAGATAATCTCAGCTGCGCCAGGCGAAGATGGGGGATACCAAATTCGCGAGTTTCCGACAAGGCCGTACCTGGCTGAGCCTCGTCAGGCTTAGGCGAACCTTCAGAACATCAATACGCTGCGACATCATCCCCTCCACAAAACGTTGCCGCCATAGACAAACGCTTATCACGTCAGATCCAATGCCCGAGGATCGATTCCAAACTACGGACCGTCGACTCTCCTCCAAGAAAGCACATCGATCACGAGCGGGCTAAAGAATCTTTATTCTTATCGTCACCAATGCCCCTTCACCGGAGATGAAGAACTCGAATGCCCCTACATGATCAAACACACTGATCCGAGGTTTTCCCCACCCCCAACCGCCTCGGCGGCCGGCGAAGGGCGAGGGAACCAGCGGTGACGGCGCTGGCGTCCGAGGGGTAGATGCAATCGCCTTGTGGACGCCTCTCTCCGCGGAAGTCCTGGAAAAGACGTTTCGTGGTTGTCAAGGTCTTGGTGAAGGCATATGTGTTTGTATGGATCTTCCTCTTTGGACTGTTATCATTTGGAGCTTTGACACATCAATATGATGGCTACAGCGTGCACGTAGTGGTCGCGGCCACTGTTTGTCACAAGTGGTAGCCATCGTACAATGGGCCAACGCTGCTCGGAGCGGCAAGTTTTTTTTTTTTTTTTTTAGATCAGCTCGGAGCGGCAAGTAGTAGCACAGCGACACGTTACATTGTGGGCTAGCCACCCTCTTCCCTGGGCCGTCGCCACGCGCGAGACCGACCGAGCCATTCCATTCCTTCCACTTGGGCACGCCGCACGCCGCGCAGCCCCTGCCCCACCAGTCAGTGACCGCCCTGCCGCGTGGCGGCGGCGAGGCAACCAGCCGGGGGCGCCTCACGTGTCCTCCTCGCCCCCAAATCCACACCGCCACGCTTGCACTCCGGCACGCACGCAGCTCGCTCCCGCCGCCTCGACGCCGACGGACCTCGGCACGAACAGCCGCTCTCGATCGATCCCAGCGACCAGCAGCCGGAAGAGGCTGCCGCCCATGGTGACAACCTCCTCGCCCGGCTCCTAGGCTCCGGGCGCGCGTGTCGCGGAGATGGGGTACCTGCCGTCGCTGGGCGGCAAGGCGGCGCACGTCGTCTCCGACCTCGCCACCGTCATCCTCAACCCCGTCTCCGGCCACGAGCGGAGCCCTCCTCCCGCCACCACCTCCCTGTGAGCAACGCCCTTCCCCCCTCTGTAGATAGGTTCCGCCCTGACGCGCACCCAAATGCTTGTTCATCTCCATTTCTGCGCCTGTCGTTCGTACTCCGCCCCATCGGACAATTCGTAGGTTTTAAGTGTCGCGAGCGGAGATGATATCTGCATGTTTGTGGACTAGGCGGTGCCCGATTCTCAGGGTTTAGGCCTTTAGGGGCCCATGTGCTGTGGTGCTGCTGTTAATTGACATGCCAGACTCAACACTGCTGATGTGGTTATTGATACCTGGATACTAATTGGATTAGAGCTATACAAGTATACTAGGGTAATATTGTTTGATTGGCCAGCCACGAGATTGTTTGGACTATTTAATTGCCGCCGATTCCAGTTCTCCTATACTACTATGTATTTGTACTTCGGAGTTTTAACTTTTCAGAACACTGAGAACTAAAGTTAGTAAGTTTAATATTCAATTTAAGGTGCTATCTATCTTGTAGGAGGCCATTGAACGGCAGGAAAATCTATATGATGACGATGAAGATGGTGGAATTCCTAATGGTCCCGACACATCTTCGTTCAGAGCATTTCTAATGTCATTCATGTCCGCGTCAACCTCCAGCGATGATTCAGTGGAGACCGTACCTGATCAGGACCTGGAAATGGAGTACCCAACTTTAACACCCATTGGGAGGGGGAACAAGGAAAGGAAGGGTTTACTTAGCAGAGGCAAGCACTCCATCGGAAAGATTATCAACAAGGCAGGCAGACTTGGTGGTTTCAGACAAAAGCCAAGCCACTTCGTTGATGGTGAAATGGCAAGTCAAACTGAGCCGGTTTCGTGCTGTTTGGATCTGAAGGGATCAATGGAGTGTGCTTCGAATCATAAGTTGCCAGCAATGTCTGAACCGTCGATGCTTTTGTCAGAAATGATGCGAAATGCTCTTTATCCGTCTCTTCCTGTTCTTGTTCGAGGAAAGAGCTGGATGCTGGTTTACAGGTCACTCTCGAATCTGACTATGTCCTGGTTATTATCTTCTTGGTAACGCTAGCGATTCCTTGATTATGCTTATAATTGTGCAGTACCTGGAGGCATGGGATTTCTCTGTCTACTCTGTACAGAAGGAGCATGCTTTGTGCTGGTGATTCACTTCTGGTATGTATACTGTCATTTTGTATGACTTCTACTTTTCACATCCTTATGTGCAATATAATGTCATCTGAATATGGTATCAAATGGCATATGGTTGTCAAGTAGCAGATGCCAACTTTACTGCATGTAAGAAGCAAGTATATATAGCCATCCCATTCACCCAATTAATTTCACATGCCTGAGCTATTCTATTAGACTATTTAGGATGTCATAACCACATAATTTTATTGGTGCATACAACAGTTTTCCCACAACATGTTTTTAGTCTGAGGTCCTGACCACCAAACTTCCTTCAGTTGCATCCAGCATATTCCGTCCGAACCTGACTTAAATTTAGCTGAATGTGGTGATATTACATTGCCGTATAGTACAAAATCCACTGGAGTAAAGGAGAAGGCTGTTTCGAAGCTTAGAACATGATAACATTATGTAGTCATGAACACAAGTTAGCCCTTCATGAGCAGCATGGAGGTCAATAAGTAAAGTTGCTGCATAGATTGCAGAGAGCTTTGCCTTCCACAATGCATTTCATTTGTTCGAACCAGAAAAAAAGATGATCTGATTAAATATGTTTTTGTAGCTTCCGATTCCTAACCAAACGATTATTTTATTATGTGCCATTTGATTTTGTCATTAGACACTGCAATTCTGGGGTTTTAGCTAGAAGTTACTGTAACTGTATACGTTGTATTGAAGGTACCGTTTATGTTTTGATTAGGAATAATGTTTCGCTTGGTTTTTGTAAAATTTGGTTTCTCACGTCCACTTCATCCTGATTTGTGCTGTGACAGATAATTGGGGATAAGAAGGGGGCAGTTTTTGGTGGTTTGGTAGATGCCCCTTTGCGGCCTATCATGCAAAGGAAATATCAGGTTTCACTTCCACGTATATTCTGATGGTGTTTCTTGGATGTGTATTTTACCTTACAGGATTACACTGATCGTTGTTTACGCTGCCTTTCAGGGGACCAACAACTGCTTCGTGTTCACCAATGTAGCTGGTCGTCCTGTTATATATCGTCCAACAGGTACTTTTGTATTACTTTGACAGGATTTCCATTGCATGACAAAATGGAAAAGTGGAAATACACATTTTTCTCTGTTTGTTTCCATCTTTGTAACAACAATATGTACTAGTAACACTAAGGTCACTCACTACAAACCATCATATTTTCCTTCACATAAGAATTGCCATATATCCTATTGTAATTGATGTTTCTATAGACTTTATTGCCTTATTGTTGGGACCACTCGTATTTGTTGAAGTGAATATCAGTTGTTCTGCTCCTAATTAGCTTGCTTCCTTAGGTTTATGCTCTTAAATTTCCAATTGCAGGTGCTAATAACTATTTCACGTTTTGCTCCCCCGAGTATTTGGCAATGGGTGGTGGTGGTCACTTTGCACTTTATCTCGACGAAGACCTGTAATCTACTGATCTCTGTCCTTCCCTCCCACCTTGTCACACATAATTTATGTTTCGTTCTCATGTCTATGTTAGTATGCCAACTTCAGCACAAGCTTTTGTCTTTTACTCCCTTCTTTGCAAGTGTTTACCAGCTCAACATTTATTTCTGATCATGTGCCTCACGTGTTCGCATTTGCTGTTGATCTTCCAGTCTGAATGGTTCGAGTTCCACCTCGGAAACGTTTAACAACCCATGCCTATCGCTTTCCCAGGAATTTGAAGTCAAACATGTAGAGGTACGTACATGATCAGTGATATGTGTATCTGTTAGTTCTTAGCATCTCTGTTTTTTCATGATGGAACCTGAGAGTGATCACGAGTTTCCGGTGCAGTTGTGGGGCTTTGTCAGTGCTTCTGAATATGATGAGATGCTTACGGTGTGCCGTACCGAGAAACCTGGGATTTGGAATCTGTGACCGTTCATGACTTTCTCAGCCGTCGACACATTACCCAGGCCTTGTTCTGATGGATTGTGCAGTTTTGTAAGTATAAATAGACTTGTTAGAGTTTGACTGGAGGTGGTAAAGTAAAATGTCTGTAGAAAACGGGTTCGCTTTGAAGGTGAAACAATAGCACAGCTCTGGGACTTGACTGGAGCAACCTCATGCCCATGTTTGTAAATATTGTTGAGTACCCGAATTCTAAGCACCTAGATATGTATCGGATAGATATCCATATTCCTCTTATGTTATACTCCTTTTGTTAGAAAAAGGTTTCTCTTATATACTATATATCCTAAAGTAAGAATTACTCGAGTGCTTATTAGCAGTTCCAAACTTTGCATTAGAATTCTTATGCCAATATATTATGAAATGTACTGTTGGTACAGTTACTTTCTAGAACAACAGCAAGGAATTAATATATTGTTGTGGAGTATGTTATGGACCTCGATCTGCATCGCTCTGTGTGCCTCCACATGAGCTCTAGGAAAGGAAAGAGGAAGATTAGTTTGAAGAAGACTGTCCCAGCTTCCGTTGGTCTCCACTTGCGCTTTCGCTCACCACACGGCCACCGGCCTCAGAGCCGGTCACCAACGCGAAGGTTGCTGAGTTGGCGGCAAACATGGTGTAAAGGAACACTATATGCTGAGGGAGGCTGAGTGCTGCGGACACTGGCTGAGCGCCTGGTGGAGGTCAAGCTCCTCCTCCCCGTGACTCCGGCTCAAGCAGGGCTCCGTCCGTGAGGATTAACTTCGGCGAGTCCCTCTGGATGCATCGAATGGTACGATACGAGGTATAATGTGTCCTTCTGTTCGACGCACAGGGATAATCTACGGAAAATCAGTAGGGCAGTGCACTGTAATTACTTCATCACTTCTGTAGGTCAGGTTCCGCTATTCCCCTTATTAAGCTTAAGAACTGGTATTAGTTTGAGGTAATTCACCCAGGAACACCTTCAGGTGTGTGTAGACCGGCGTCTCCTTGGATTGACTGGGTAGAGAGGAAATGCACTCTGTAATTTGTGTGCACTGGTCAGATGGATAGGGAGGAAATGTAATGTGATCTCCAGAGTTCCAGCATTGCTTATGTATTATCTAAACATCTCCATTTTATTATCACTGTTACGCAAGCTGCAGTACAGGAAAAAAATCTCTTAACTAGCGTGATCGACGACAACACTGCATCTGCATACCAAAGTTCATTCTCCGATCGAGATAAAGGAAGCTTAACACACGAGTGGGCACGGAGTATACAGAGCTAGGCAAGGGAAGGCTCACTCCTGTCCAAGAAGGGCGAGGAGCATGCCCTCATAGTCCCCAGAGGTGTCTCCGGCGATTGCCTTCTCCAGGGGAACACTGTTCCTCTTATGGTACGCCTCTTTTATCAGCTTCAGGTCCACCTCGGCCGTGTAGTGACGACCCTGGTGAGGGCGCTCTCGTCGGTCCCGTTCCCCGCGATGGCCAACCTGGCAACCTTCTCGAAGTACCTGTCCGGGCAGGTGAAGCACCGGATCACCACACGCAGGGTTTTCAGGAACTCGTCCTTGGGGTCAGCCTTGAGATCCTGTAAAAGAGAGCAGAGATTGTTAGAAAGCAGGCCTAGATCACGCGGAAACATGTACTAGGATTTTTCTGAATATCATCAACTACAAGAACAGAATTGACGAAAGATGAGCAGAAACATGTAGAATTTGGCTATATCATCAACTATAGGAACAAAACTGAACATAGCAGAGCAGAAAGTTGCACGTGGAGAATTATCCAAACTTGGGCTGACTACTAGTAGCAGAATAAGGTTGAGCCTGAATGCTCCTATCAGGCAGAAAATGTAGATTGTACCATATAAGATGACTGGAGTCATGACTCATGAGCATATGGTATATATATGTATAAGATGACTGACAACTGTAGTAGAATGCAAGGCAGAGCAACTCTTTTAACGGTAAAACAAAAGCAAAAAAAGAGCACAAGATCTGTATGCACCTTAGTGATCGGGTGACCAAATGCATCATTGTAGTTGTTGAATGTTGCAAGCAGCTGAGCTTTGCTCCTAGTGGTGAGGATTCTGATAATCTCATCATCACCATAAGCCTTATGCTCGATCTTCTCATGCAGAATTTTGGCTTCTGAGTGTGCCAACCTTGTGTTGACCTCTGGTCCTTCATAGCGGTATGCACTTACAAGTGGCACCAAAAGCTGAAACGAAGAAAGAAAGAAAGATCAGGTCTCAATAAGCTCATGTGTGCACTACTTGTCATAAGTCTTAAAATAGAGTTAAGAGTGAATGGAATGGAGGGCCAAAATGATTTGTAACGAAACAATTGTGACTTCTTGTAGAGTAGAATATCCTAACAATGTTTATGCCTATCGAGCTTGTCTTAAGACTAACAATACATCAAAATCAGACAATGACCCTGGACGGAGTAACCAAAGATAACATCGCAATCTTATCTGATTATAAATTAAGCCTACAGAAATTCGACAGTTCATTTTGATTATTTAAATTTCACAAGTCAACACCATGACACATCAAAGAAAACAATTACGTTTTTCTAAAAAAGAACAGAGTAATTAACCAAGGCCCGCAATAACTTTTCCTACAATATTCACAGAAAAATAACAACTCTATAATGATAAGGTGAATATTTAGATCCATGAACGCTATCGTCATTTCTATCAGAATGCAGAGCAAAGACACAAATGACAGCATAATTTGGAACATAATTGACAGAAACAGAGTACCGAAACAATATCGGTTAACAACCATGGATGCATTCGTCCATGTTCACATGTGAAGGATTCTAGCTTGAGTTAACATTAAAAGTAGGGTGAGGCTGAGCATCCCACAGATCAACGGTCTAATTCACAGTCCATTTTTTACATTCACGAAATTAGCAAATGCCGAAACAACTGTGTAGGTGTATTGCAGACCAATGTGTTCGTGCAGAAGGGAGGATTGAGCTACCTTGCGGAAGTCGCCGGTGACGTGGGCGGCGACATCCTCCTCGAGGGAGCGCTTGAAGCGGTCATGGTAGGCCTGCCTGACGGCGAAGAGCTGCACCGAGCCTCGCGCGCAGGCGATCTCCACCAGCACGGGGCTCCCGGGCCGCCACTTCCTGGCCCCCTCGTTGGCCAGCACCGCGTCCCGCTCCGCCGGGTCCAGCGTCCACAGGATCACGGCCCTCTGGTCCCAAAACCGAAACGCACGATCAGAGATCTGGAAATGCTCGGGACGCTCGAGCCAAGGGAAAGCGCATGGCGGTTACCTCGAAGTCGCCGGAGATCTCGTCGGTGACGCTCCGGAGCAGCTCCTCGCCGTAGGTGTCGGCGTACGCCTTGCGGATGGCTTTGCGCTGCGCGGCGTCGCGGTGGCCGAGGATGGAGACGATCAGCGCCTCGTTCGTGCCCCAGCCTGCACGCACACGGATAAAACAGAGCAGATACACAGACAGACAGATCATCAGACGATCGCACGGAGAAATGGGTAGACGACTGACAAGGCGATGGAGAGTATGTCTGTCGGTGTACCTTCGAAGGCCTTGCGGAGCTGCTCGACGTCGTCGGCGACGGCGGGGACGGAGGAGGGGACGGTGAGAGTCGCCATGGGAATGGGTTGCGATGCGGGATCTCGAGATGTACTGCGGGGATTGCGCGTTTCTGTAGGGAATGAGGAGTCGAGGGGGCTATTAAAACGGAAGCGATCGGCCGGAGGAGGGGTTTAAGGAAGGAAAGAAATCGGTGGGCGTGGGTGCCACGATAATTAGTGGAGGAGCAGCGGTGATCCGATCTGGATCACCTGTATCACTGTGCTACTGTATGGGCGCGTGATACACGCTTGGCCGGCCTCCTGTGTGATCTGGAAAGATCTCGAGTCTTAAGCGCTAAGTCTGCAACGATCGATGTAATAATAATGGAAATGTGTAATGCCTGCATTGGTCTTGTACAGCTGACATGTTTATAAAAGGAGCTAACAGGCAGTACTGAGAGTGAGAAACAGAGTGTGGTTGCTAATGTTTTTTCTTTTTCGGAAAAGCCCCAAGATACATCCACCTTTTGGAAAATTTCAGACAGTTATTTTGGGACGGAGGGAGTATAAACCAGCCCTTCCAAGAATAGCACAAGAAAAAGAAATAACATGAAAAGTACAGCAACAATTTTCCTTTTGCATGTCTCGTCGGCGCGGCATGAGCAAAACTCGATGCCGTCTCTACGCTTCCAACGTAGTAAAGTTCGTGTCAGTTTTTTTTTGAAAAAACACACACTTGAAGAAGAGGCATTTGTAAAGTCGTCGACGTAGATCAAAGATGTCGGCGACTGCGGTCTCAAGCAGTCCCGGAGAATCTAGTATCGAGACGGGCCGGAAGATAATCCCAGCTCCGCCAGGTGACGATGGGGGGACACCAAATTTGCGAGTTTCCGACAAGGCCGTACCTAGCTGAGTCTCGCCAGGTGGAGGCGAAACTTGAGAACATCAATACGATGCGCATCCGCTCCACAGAACGCCGCCGCTGTACATGACAACTTATCACGTCAGATCCAATTTCCGAGGTTTGACTATCAGACCGTCGACTCTCCGTAGGGGGAAACACATCCATCACGAGCGGTCTAAAGAATCTTTAATCTCATCGTTACCAATGCCCCTTCAGAGGAGATGAAAGACACATACAGGATCAGACACACCGATCCGAGGTTTTCCCCACCCCGCGGAGGAACCAGCGGCGACGGCGCTGGCGTCCGAGGGGTAGATGCAATCACGACGTTGCATATGTGTTTGTATGGATCTTCCTCTTTGGACCGTCATCATTTGGAGCTTTGACACATCAATATGATGGCTACAGCATCATTTGGAGCCTTGACACATCAATATGATGGCTACAGCGATTTTGTCAACAACAAAAAAATGACTACAGCGTGCACGAAGTGGTCGCGGCTCACACTCTGGAGTGGTCTCCACCGTAGGATGGGCCAACGCTCCTCGGAGTGGCAAATGGCAGCACAGCGACTCGTTACGTCGTGGGCTTAGCCCCTGGGCCGTCGCCACGCGCGAGACCGACCGAGCGAGCCATTCCTTCCACTTGCCGGCCTCACCCGGCCGCACGCCCCACCAGTCAGTGCCCGTCCCTGCCGCGAGCCAACCAGCCGGCGCGCCTCACGTGTCCAAATCCACGCCTCCGCTACAACTCCGGCACGCTCCCGCCGCCTCGACGGACCTCGGCACGAACCAGCCGCTCTCGATCGATCCCAGCGACCAGCAGCCGGAAGAGGCCGCCGCCCCATGGTGAAAACCTCCTCGCCTGTCCGATAGGCTCCGGGCGGGACAAGGGCGCGCGTGTCGCGGGGATGGGGTACCTGCCGTCCCTGGGCGGCAAGGCGGCGCACCTGGTCTCCGACCTCCTCAACCCCGTCTCCGGCCACGAGCGGGAGCCCTCCTCCCACCACCACCTCCCTGTGAGCAACTCGCCCCCTTCCGTCCTCCCTTCCCCCCTCCGTTGATAGGCTCCACCCTGACGCCATATATGCCTGTTCGTCTCCATTTTCTGTGCATCTCGTTCGTAATCCGTGCAACTGGCTAATCCTTAGGGTTTAAGGGTTGCGACTGGAGGTGATATCAGCATGATTCTGGACTAGGCGGTGCCCGGTTCTCAGGGTTTAGGGGGCCATGTCCCATGTGCTGTCATGCTGATGCTAACTGAAAACATGCACTACTGGTGTGATTATTGATATCTCGATGCTAATTGGAGTAGAGCTACACAGTAAGCTAGGGTAATATTGTGTGATTGGCCAGCCACGAGATAGTTTCGACCAATTGATTGCTGCATATTCCAGTTCTCCCTATGTATTTGGACTATGCAGTTTTGAGAACCCTGAGAACTGAAGTTAGTAAATTTTATATCCACTTTAAGGCCCTATCTATGTTGTAGGAGGCCATTGAAGGGCAGGAAAATCTGTATGATGACGATGAAGATGGTGGAATTCCTAATGGCCCCGACACATCTTCGTTCAGAGCGTTTCTAATGTCATTCATGTCTGCATCAACCTCCAGCGATGATTCAGTGGAGACCGTACCTGAGCAGGACCTGGAAATGGAGTACCCTACTTTAACACCCGTTGGGAAGGGAAACAAGGAAAGGAAGGGGTTCCTTAGCAGAGGCAAGCATTCCATCGGAAAGATTATCGGCAAGGCAGGTAGGCTTGGTGGTTTCAGACAAAAACCAGGCCACGTCGTTGATGGTGAAATGGCAAGTCAAACTGGGCCAATCTCGTCCTGTTTGGATCTGAAGGGGTCGATGGAGTGTGCTTCGAATCATAAGCTGCCAGCAATGTCTGAACCATCGATGCTTATGTCAGAAATGATGCGGAATGCTCTTTATCCATCTCTTCCTGTTCTTGTTCAAGGGAAGAGCTGGATGCTGGTTTACAGGTCACTCTCGAATCTGAATATGTCCTGGTTATTATCTTCTTGCTAATTCTAGCGATTCCTTGATTATGTTTATAACTGTGTAGTACCTGGAGGCATGGGATTTCTCTGTCTACTCTGTACAGAAGGAGCATGCTTTGTGCTGGTGCTTCACTTCTGGTATGTATACTGTCATTTTGTATGACTTCTACTTTTCACATCCTTATGTGCAATATAATGTCATCTGAATATGGTATCAAATGACATATGCTTGTCAAGTAGCAGTGCCAACTTTACTGCATGTAAGAATCAAGTATATATAACCATCCCATTCACCCAATTAATTTTACATGCCTGAGCTATTCTATTAGACTATTTAGGAAATCATAAACACTTAATTTTATTGGTGCATACAACAGTTTTCCCACAACATGTTTTTAGTCTGAGGTCCTGACCACCAAACTTGCTTCAGTTGCATCCAGCACCTTCCAGCATATTCCATCCGAACCTGACTTAAAATTTAGCTGAATGTGGTGATATTACATTGCCGTATAGTACAAAATCCACTGGAGTAAAGGAGCAGGCTGTTTCGAAGCTTAGAACATGATAACATTATGTAGTCATGAACACAAGTTAGCTCTTCGTAAGCAGCATGGAGTCAATAAGTAAAGTTGCTGCATAGATTGCAGAGAGCTTTGCCTTCCACAATGCATTTCATTTGTTCGAACCAGAAAAAAAGATGATCAGATTAAATATGTTTTGGTAGCTTCCGATTCCTAACCAAACGATTATTTTAATATGTGCCATTTGATTTTGTCATTAGACACTGCAATTCTGAGGTTTTAGCTAGAAGTAACTGTAACTGTATACGTTGTATTGAATGTACCGTTTATGTTTTGATTAGGAATAATGTTTCGCTTGGTTTTTGTACAATTTGATTTCTCACGTCCACTTCATCCTGATTTGTGCTGTGACAGATAATTGGGGATAAGAAGGGGGCAGTTTTTGGTGGTTTGGTAGAGGCCCCTTTGCGGCCTATCATGCAAAGGAAATATCAGGTTTCACTTCCACATATATTCTGATGGTGTTTCTTGGATGTGTATTTTACCTTACAGGATTACACTGATCGTTGTTTACGCTGCCTTTCAGGGGACCAACAACTGCTTCGTGTTCACCAATGTAGCTGGTCGTCCTGTTATATATCGTCCAACAGGTACTTTTTATTACTTTGACAGGATTTCCATTGCATGACAAAATGGAAAAGTGGAAATACACATTCTTCTCCGTTTGTTTCCATCTTTGTAAGAACAACATGTACTAGTAACACTAAGGTCACTCACTACAAACCATCATATTTTCCTTCACATAAAATTTCCATAGATCCTATTGTAATTGATGTTTCTATAGACTTTATTGCCTTATTGTTGGGACCTCTCGTATTTGTTGAAGTGAATATCAGTTGTTGTGATCCTAATTAGCTTGCTTCCTTAGGTTTATACTGTTAAATTTCCAATTGCAGGTGCTAATAACTATTTCACGTTTTGCTCCCCCGAGTATTTGGCAATGGGTGGTGGTGGTCACTTTGCACTTTATCTCGGCGAAGACCTGTAATCTACTGATCTCTGTCCTTCCCTCCCACCTTGTCACACATAATTTTTGTTTCGTTCTCATGTCTATGTTAGTATGCCAACTTCAGCACAAGCTTTTGTCTTTTACTCCCTTCTTTGCAAGTGTTTACCAGCTCAACATTTATTTCTGATCATGTGCCTCACGTGTTCGTTGATCTATCCAGTCTGAATGGTTCGAGTTCCACCTCGGAAACGTTTAACAACCCATGCCTATCGCTTTCAAATGAATTCGAAGTCAAACATGTAGAGGTATGTACATGATCAGTGATATGCATATCAGTTAGTTCTTAGCATCTCTGTTTTTTCATGATGGAACCTGAGAGTGATCACAAGTTTCCGGTGCAGTTGTGGGGCTTTGTCAGTGCTTCTGAATATGATGAGATGCTTACGGTGTGCCGTACCGAGAAACCTGGGATTTGGAATCTGTGACCGTTCATGACTTTCTCAGCCGTCGACACTTTGCCCAGGCCTTGTTCTGATGGCTTGTGCAGTTTTGTAAGTATAGATAGACTTGTTAGAGTTTGACTGGAGGTGGTAAAGTAAAATGTCTGTAGAAAACGGGTTCGCTTTGAAGGTGAAACAATAGCACAGTTCTGGGACTTGACTGGAGCAACCTCATGCTCATGTTTGTAAATATTGTTGAGTACCCGAATTCTAAGCACCTAGATATGTATCGGATAGATATCCATATTCCTCTTATGTTATACTCCTTTTGTTAGAAAAAGGTTTCTCTTATATACTGTACTCCTAAAGTAAGAATTACTCGAGTGCATATTAGCAGTTCTGAACTTTGCATTAGAATTCTTGTGCCTATATATTATGAAATGTACTGTTGGTACAGTTACTTTCTAGAACAACAGTAAGGAATTAATATATTGTTGTGGAGTATGTTATGGACCTCGAACTGCGTCGCTCTGTGTGCCTCCACTTGAGCTCTAGGAAAGGAAAGAGGAAGATTAGTTTGAAGAAGACTGTCCCAGCTTCCGTCGGTCTCCACTTGCGCTTCCGCTCACCACACGGCCACTGGCCTCAGAGCCGGTCACCAACTCGAAGGTTGCTGAGTTGGCGACAAACATGGTGAAGAGGAACACTATATGCTGAGGAAAGCTGAGTGCTGCGGACACTGGCTGAGCGGCTGGTGGAGGTCAAGCTCCTCCCCTCCGTGACTCCGGCTCAAGCAGGGCTCCTTCTGCGAGGATTAACTTCGGCGAGTCCCTCCGGGATGCATCGAATGGTACGATACGAGGTATAACGTGTCCTTCTGTTCGACGCACGGAAAACCAGTAGGGCAGTGCACTGTAATTACTTCATCACTTCTGTAGGTCAGGTTCCGCTATTCCCCTTATTAAGCTTAAGAACTGGTATTAGTTTGAGGTAATTCACCCAGCAACACCTTCAGGTGTGTGTAGAGCGGCGTCTCCTTGGATTGACTGGGTAGAGAGGAAATGCACTCCGTAATTTGTGTGCACTGGTCAGATGGATAGGGAGGAAATGTAATGTGATCTCCAGACTTCCAGCATTGCTTATGTATTATCTAAACATCATAGATCCTTCGTAGGCTGTTTAAATCAGCATTGCTTATGTATTATCTAAACATCATAGATCCTTCGTAGGCTGTTTAAATCAGGGAGAAGATTGTAGCGGTGTCTTCGTGTCTCCGCCAATTTCCTGTTCCAGATAGATAGGTTTACCTTTTCCATCCTGAAAAAACTTAAGATATACCTAACTTTACATTTCATATGACTTAATTCTTAGGCTCGGACTGTAGCGAGCGTTCAATCAAATGGAACATGACATGCATGTCTATTATGTGCTTTGACAGTTGAAGATGCTTTTGTTATTTGTATGACGTCCAAACTTCAAACCTGGAAACAGCAGTAAGAACAAAAAATATTTAATCCAACATAAATAGTGTAGTTGCAACTTCAAAGTGTAATGCAGTTGCCAAGTGCTAGGGCAACAGCAGCAAAAACTTTTCTGATTATTTAAAGTTTTGAATTTTTTTCATCAGCAAGGAGTTACTGTATTATTATTATATGTGTCGTATGGACTGATTTAGTGCCTTGTTACCGCTTACCAGTGAAAGCTATTTATCTCAAAGGATTGGTCATGACCTGTCTATTTTTTCTTTGCCAGTTGTACCAAACACGCAAGTTTAGTTGTGGTGTAGTAGTTGATACCTATGATTAGACCTATCCATTTTTATCAGTGGCATAGG
Organism: Poa pratensis; assembly: GCA_947311845.1. NCBI lineage: Eukaryota > Viridiplantae > Streptophyta > Magnoliopsida > Poales > Poaceae > Poa > Poa pratensis. Next base: position 38,811,834 of record CAMZMU010000044.1, on the reverse strand, counting down.
AAACGTATTGCTCTGTCCAATATCTAGTGATGTAAATGAAAATGAACATTTTCTCTTGTAAGCATATATGCTCTCTCCTGTTTTTATTTTGTTACTTGGCCTTTGCTATTAAATAAAATCTTGAAAAATCTGCTACAATAGTACAAATACTGCACGGAGCTTAAAGCCGTATTTTGCTAGTGGTGTAATTGATGGTTGCACATTGACACGCAACATTCTTTAAAATTTGTGATTTTCACATTTTGGGAATGAAAGCATATATGAACACATGTTAGTGTTGATGTTAGATGTTTTGGCAGTCGATGTCTTCAAGGAAAAGGGGACAAACTTTTACCTACTCAAGGCAAGGACATGCTCATCCTGATGGAAAGAAAAATACTCTATAATGCTTCAGGAAGCTGATGATTATGACAATTACATATTACTAGTGGCAACAGCATGTTTTTCAGCTAGCCGTTTGGGTTCTTTCTGTAATTCTTACCTGTTCTCAGTACTTCTTTTTTTTGTGAATGACCTGTTCTCAGTACTGTGGTTGACATGACAGGATTTAGTCAATCCGCTTACTACCTGACACATGAAAATTCTTCTACATGCTAGTATTTTCAGTTTTATTTATTGCCTATCTATAAAAGCATCTATAGGTGGCTTCTACCATTCTAGGTCACCAAACTATAACTATACTTCAGGAAAAGCATTTAGAACTTGCATAAATTGCAACTAGGCAAGCTTTTCGATAGATGGCCTCTGGCGTGGTAGCAGTGCGCAGTATTTTTTTAACGTGCGTTGTCCCTCAAGCTATATCGTTACACCATTGTATCAATATTCAAAAGGGTTTATTTTTTAGCAGCTAGAACAAAGCAGTATTGCAGGAACTAAGGTGAAGTGGCGGAGAGGAAAAAAAAAGCGAAACAACCCACATACACATTGTCACATATATATTCCATTCTTGTAGATTTATCTGCCGATTCTTTCTGGGTCTACAAGTTCATGCAAAAATCTGCAGAAACTAATATGTACACATATACATTCCATACTTGTAGGTTTATCTGATTCTTTCTGAGTCTACAAGTCCATGCAAAAAATCTGCAGAAACTATGTAAAAATGTGGCAAAATGATAAGCATAAATTCAACAACAACAAAAAACGCAAGCCATAGGCTAGCATACAATTCAAGCTAGGGGAATGAAGGTTACATCATGCAAAGTCGCTCAGGAGCTCTTCATCCAGGAGGAATTCTGACCAGCTGAGCAACTGACTACTGACACTGCTGCAGTTTGAGGTGCTGATGGTATTACACATGCTTGAAACTGACATGCCGTCAGTGAGTGGTGGAAGGAAGGGAGTTTTCAGAGATAAACAGCCTATGGGTACCGTCGATCTCACCGTCACTGCGGTGCTGCTCACTGCTTTCAACGTTGTTAATTGAACTCGGGCCGATGTTGCCAATTGTGTGATCAAAGGGCATTTGATTCTGAGGCACCTGCCCTGCTAAGTCTATGACACCAATACCCTCAAGTACACCTGGGGAAAGCATCAGTGGAGGGCTCAGGAAGCTGATCTGCTCCAGGTTTATGGTGAGAGTGTCGAGGCTGCTGCTTGTACTGGGGCTTGCGGCAGTGGACGCTGCAGAGTGAAGAAGTGAATGCATGTACTGGAGGGTGGCTGCAGCCTGGACTGCCTCGGTCTGCAGCCTGGCAGTGTGGTCATCCCATGGCCGCTGCTCGACGAAGGGGCGAAGGTTGGCAAACGCGATGAGCTGCGGGAGGGCAGCAAAGAAGTCTGTCCTCGGCCGGTGGGTCATCGGATCAATACCCATCTTGATAAGCTTCTTCCTAATGTGAGTGTTCCAGAAGTTCTTGATCTCGTTGTCTGTCCGTCCAGGCAGGTGCTTCGCGATAGCCGACCACCTGGTTTGGTTACATGTTAGGCAAAACTTTTTATTTGAGACTAATGCAATGGAACTAAGTAGGTGCGGTTGGTACTTGTTGCCGAGGATGGTATGTAGCTGGAGGATGGTTTGCTCTTCCTCCTGGGAGAACTCCCCTCTCTTGATGTCTGGCTTCAGGTAGTTGGTCCATCTTAGCCTGCAGCTCTTGCCACACCTGTTCAGGCCTGCAAGAACAATATAAAAGATAGCATGCTTAGTGAAAGAAATGTGCATGAGGCAGAGAAACGGAGAGTTGTATGATGTATGAGTACCAGCAAGTGGAGGCAGGGCCCTCCAGCTTCCATGGCCATGCTTCTGGATGTAGCTCATGAGCTTCTCGTCTTCTTCAGTGGTCCAGGGGCCCTTCTTGAGACCATTCTCATTACTAGAAGGTGGCCTCCCCATTGATGGATAAGGATAGCTAGGTCAGTGCCGGCAGGATGGGAGAGACTATCTGCCTGACTGCCTCTCCCTCACACCCTAGGGTTCTTGTCTTCCTGGATTGCTGGTCACCTGAACATACCTTCCTATATATAATGGCTTGCTGATCCCTGTTTCCTAGAGGAGCAGCACCATGCTAGACATGAATATTTGAAATGGAGAAGACTGATATGCCCTTAGCGTTTGAGTTCACTTTCTGATCTGGTATGCCCTTAGCGTTTGAGTTCACTTTCTGATCTGGTCCTTGCAATTGCATGTGCATGGTCTTGTGCCAGGGTCTTGTATGTGTCCATACAAAAAAAAATGTGGCACTTGGTTCTGTTGACTTGAGAATGCTGGCCATTTGGGCAATCACCATGACCAGTGTGATGGCGACAGAAATCTTACCTGCTTCTCTTTTCCTACCTTTGTCCTGTGTTCCTAGTTGTTTTGTGTGTGTAATTTTGTGCTTCGTCCTGTTATCCCTTATATATAGATGTTTGACAAGAGTTTCATGAAATAGTTCGCTTTTGAACTGTCATCAAATTAAATAATTGATGGTCCAGTTTTTTTTTCCTTTTCGTCTGAGGCTGTATGGTTTTATGGACTGGTGATGGTATCGGATGATAGGGCTTCAACTCAGACTTGAAATTTTTGCATTTGTTGTGCTTACTCTGCGTTTCCTTGCTGAAATTGCAGAGGATAGGGAACATAGAGGTGTATGAACGAACCAAGAAACTTTGTGGCTGAAGCAAGTGAAGCAAATGAAGCGTAGTGGCGTATAATGCAATCACATTACTCTGTGAATCTATATCATATTATCCCTGGGACATAGAATTGGACAAACAAGGCTGCTGGACAACGCCAAGTTCTGAGAAATGGTGAAACTCAGATCATGTCACACGTTCCCTCTGAATCCCAGCAAATGCAGGGAGATAAAAATCACATCACTCTTCAACTTGAGTTTTTAAACAGATGGGGGCCTAAATCTCAGGTCCATGGGCTCCACGAGACAAAATGAGGGCAGTGGAGAAACGCGTAATATAAGAATTCACTCTCTTGTCTCTTACCGTAATTACCAACTCCAGGTATTGTTTTTGTCGGGTTTAACGTGGCATGCGGTGCCCATCATTCCACGTGCTTTGCAAGGTAGGTGTGGGTTCAGATTTTACATTGGCGAAATCCATCCATGCACGCAACGTGAGAAGAAAGCAGCCAAGACGCTCTTGCCACCTTGTCTGTCTTTCTCATGTCCGGTTCTTTTGATCCATAAACAAATGTATCGTGTGTTCATTGCTCAAATGCTTTATGTTCATAAGCTCATGTGTATTTTTTTATGATCCTTAACTCCTGGACTTATATTAGATTTGAATATCTTAGTCTAGAGTATTCTAGTCCTTTCTAAAAAATACAGATTGCTATGAAGCTTAAAGAGAAACTGTGCTTGGTCACTAACTGTATACTTTGAAGGCTTCAGTCAAATTAGTCTGGGTTGCTGAGTCCAATTTCTTCTCTGTGTGTGCTTGCAGAGTTAGATCATATTATATTCTCTGTTTAGGTTTGATGTTCTTCAATAGTGAATCCCTCTGTCCTAGTCAAAGTTTGTTGCTTCTATCGTCCTGGATGATCTCACTAGTCATTATATCAAACAATCATATGTCATTAAGTCCTTTAATTAAGACACTCCTTGGTTAGTATCTTCATGCAAAAGCAAAATATTTCTATTCATCACGTAGAGGACATCAGCAAAGATCTTGCAAATGGAAACCAATACTACATATTCTAATTTGTAAGGTATCGTTGTCTAGCTTCAGGGACCTTCCATCCACGAAGAACAGGTGACCTACTGACGAGCTTATGTACCAATGCTAGGATCTTATCGATTTCTCATTTACCCATGCATGGCTGCAAATGATGGTACGCGATCAGATAATTGTATTAGATGATTGAACACAGGAATATATTGACACTTTTTATGTTACCAGATGTGTGTCGCGTGATTTAGCTTTATCCTGCGGTCAAGGCATATGAATTGCAGGTTTATGTTATGGAAGAGAAGACCTGTGCCTGAGTATTCAAGGTCAACACAAGGTGATGGCATCAATGACACCAGCCTTTGACATGTGTGCAGGAAAGCAAAAGTGGGTGCGGGCAAGTGGGCAGCAGTAGCACCTGGAAGCTGGAGCAGTCCAATTAGTTTAGGTGTGCTTCCAGTGGGAAACATCATCGATCCTGGCTGCATGGATGACGAATTTTGCATCTCTTGGTACTCCAGAAGCTGCAAGCGATCTCAATAGTTAAATCTTGCAGTGTTTGGCAACTGTTGTAGTTTTGCGCTTCTGTATATTCGGCCAATGATATGTGATGGCCTATGGGTCGATGGCCTATGATAGACAGAGGATTGGAAATCAACTTTTTAAATACTCGATTCAAATATTCAAACTGCAATGCAGGAAACACAGCGTACCTGCTTTAACTGTCTATCAGAATCTCACGCCCTCATCACTTGCTCTTTTTATTGTAGGAACTCTGCCTAATGATGTGCACCTGCATCATTTACATCACAGAGAATGCATTGTTAGCTCTTAAATGGAATTCCTTCCTACTCATGGACAATCCAAGACAGGCTGCAGGGAAACGGGTATTTATAAGCATGGTTCAATCTCCTTAGAATGAATATTCCATTGGGATGTCGAATACTAAAATGTTTACAGCAACAAACATGTCAAAATTGTCAATCGGTTTAATTAGTTAGACAGTGTTTGTAAATTATTATCTGCAAATGGATCTTGCAGCTTAAGTCAATGATTCAATTCTACAGCATACGGAGCCATTTAATTTTTATGCACAAGGACTAGTAGAGTTATAAACGACCATATGGAGCATGTTAAGATACTTCTAGAATCACGCATATGGAGCATCATAATGCAGAACAAATTTGAATCTCACCTTGAATGTGGTGGGTTTGATGAGCTGGAACACTAGGCAATCCCCATCGACAAGGCTGTGCTCCAGGGAGAAGCCTCTCCAGCCAGCGCTGAGACCAGGCTTAAGGTGAAGGTAGTTGGTTTGGAACTCATCACCTGCCTCATCCACCAGAGTGATCCACTCGTCACGCTTCGTTGGCAGATACTTCTTGCAGAACCGCAATGGGAGCCCCTGCGAGTAATCGACAACAAATACCCCCACAATCGTCAGCACATTCCGTCAAGGAGTGAACTGAATGCAAGAGTGGAAGTTTTTTGCTCACCAGCCAGAACCCTCCGGTGACATGGGACTGCGTCATGGGCTTGACGAAGGAGGGGTAGTCGGAGCCGAGCTTCTCCTGCAGCGCATCGGCCTTGTTGGTGGCGTACTCCCTGGCCTGGTCGGACGCGTACACCCGATTGATCAGGTCCTTCCGTGTGCTGGAAGTCCTGCTCCCCCTGCTCGAGAAGAACCGAGTGAGCATCGGTGGAGAGGAGAAAGAATGTCAACGATCCGAGGCTGTAACATAGTCGAGGTTAAATCTAAAGGATGGCGATGGATTACCTCCTGGCCCTCTTCTTCTCAAAGACCGCGAAGGTGTTCTACACACAAGATCCACCCTTGGGTTAGTACTACTAATCAATTGAATGAAGGGACAGAGATGAACCGAGACCATCAGCAGCAGTACAACAGATCAGCACGGACGGACGGAGGTACCTCGTAGAGGTACTTGGGCTTCTCCGGGAGGCTGGCGACGCGGCCGGACCGGCGGACCGGCTCGTCCTCGCCGGCCTCACGCGGCGCCCGCTTCCGCTTCACGGGCTTGGCCTGCGCCACACCGAGAACCACGCCAGTCAGACAAAGCAAAACAAGCCAGGCGAAACCGAAGCGCGAGGGAGGGGATCTGATCTTACCGGCGAGGGCTTGGGGGCGAGGTCGGCGGAGAGGTGGTGCAGGTTGAGCTCGTCCATCTTGCGCCTGTTGACCTCCACGGTCCTCCGGCGCTGCTCCTCGTACGAGACCGCCGCTCCTCCGGCCATCTCCGCCCACTCAGATTAGTTCCTCTGCTCGCAGGATTCGTCGGAGGAGATGTGGAGGCGGCGGAAGGGGATGGACGAGTGGGGAAATCTGCGGTGCGGCGGCCTATAAATCGGGGTGGTGGTGATGGTGGGATGGGGAGGACGTGGTGCATGGACCGTCAGAGCGCGTGGACCGTTGGGGTAAGGGGCGTGGGTGCATGGGCTGGGTCTAGCTTTGGTGGAGGGTGCGAGGCGAAGAGCCGCGAGATGATTCAAACGTTCGAAAATTGGATGGGTTGCCTCTTTTTCTGGGAAGGGTGGTGGAGTGATCGTAGGTAGGTAGGGGCTAGCAGCCATAATCCCAACACCCAACGTTCGAGATTGCGACGACTCCAACTCCCAACACCAAATTACATGAGAATCAATAAACAAAAGGTCAAAAGCAGCCATAATCAAACATTGCATGCTCATATGGTTATAAAGACGAAATAAACTCAAAGTAGTCGATTAAATTGGACATCACATGAAGTTGGATGGATATAAATATGGGGATCAGACGCAAAATTTGCAAGTGTTGACAGGTCCCATAGATACGTCCAAACATAACTATTAGGAGAATCCACGAAGTTCATATTTTGAACATTGTCTTGTCACCCGAAAGGCTGAAGACAGTTCACGGTCTCCATTTGCTATCTCGTGTGTCCAATTCCTTTAGGTAGATCTAATTCACCAAAACTCCTCTCACCCACGCTCCCCTCGCGTCGCCCCCCCAGGCGCCGCCAGGGGCTAAAATCCGGCGCCGCCAACTCTTCTCCGACGGAGCCACCCTCCGCTGCCGTCGGCGGCCTCGTCCGCGGCGGTGGCGGCACCCCTCCGCTGCCAAAAACGGTGGTCGGAGGGGCGGTCCTTGCTCTAGGCTGGAGGTTGGCCCGTGAGGGCGGCGGCGGTCGGGGCGGAGGACGGCGAGCCAGTGGGCTCGCGCGGAGGTGGAGGCCTGTGGGGCGGGGCAGAGAAGCTCCTAGGCGTAGCGGAGAAGGCCCGGAGCGAGGCGGCTGGCGGCAGCCGGGCGGGCTTGATCTGGGCCCGGCTTGGGCCACGCGGGCCACGGCCGATGCGGGTGGTTGGCGGCGTCCTCGGCAGCGTGGCGCCGGATCCAGGGAGGCGCGGTGCTGGCCGCGACCTGGAGGTGCGAGGGCGCGTGAGGACCGGCGGCTGTTGCTGCTGGAGGTCATGAGGGGTGAAGATCAGAGGTTGGGTCAGTGCCTGCTGGGTGTTGAAGGGCGGCAAGGTGGCAGCGAGAGTGGCCTTCTCCATGCTGGTGAGGAGGTCGGTAGTGTTCGTCCTGTTCGTGGACGCGGTGGTGCAGGTGCACGTCGGCTTGGGTGGCTCGCTGCTGGGTACATCTTCGGTGTGTGATAGATGGAAGCGTTGGTGGCAGTGCTGTTGGGTTTGCTCCGGGTGAAAGCCCAACATTGATCTCGGTCAGTGCCGGCGACGCCGGCGTCTTTGGACGTTGTTCCCCTCCTTGGAGGCATCGTCGTGGAGTACCAACCGTCGCTCTGTCCCAACAATTCCTCGAGTATATCCGGGTGAAAACCTTGCATTGTCTTCGACAATGCGGGCGACGACGACGTTCTCGTCGTTTTCCTCCTTGGGAGCGTTGACGTGGGCCTACTGATACGTCTCCAACGTATCCATAATTTCTGATGATCCATGCTTATATTATACCAATTGCTACATGTTTTATTTACACTTTATAGCATTTTTATGCATTTTCTGGGACTAACCTATTAACAAGATGCCACAGTGTCAGTTCCTGTTTTCTGATGTTTTTGTATTCCAGAAAAGCTGTTCTGGAAATATTCTCGGAATTGAACGAAACAAAATCCCAGGGTCCTATTTTTCTGTCACGTACACGGAGTCCGAAGGAGACACGAAGGGGACCCAGGGGGCAGCCTCACCCTATGGCGGCGCGGCCCTACCCCCTGGCGCGCCGCCACGTGGTGAGGGCACCTTGGGTGCCCACCGACGTTGCCCCTTCGCCTATAAATTCATATTTTCGGGAAAAACCCTAGACACCCGAGTCATATTCCATGAAAAGTTCCAGAGCCGCCGCCGCCGTCAACCCTAACTCGGAAGGGTTCTGAAGCTCTTCCCGGCACCCTGCCGGAGAGGGGAATCATCACCGGAGGGCTCTACATCGCCATGCCTGCCTCCGGAGTGATGCATGAGTGGTTCATCCTTGGACTATGGGTCCATAGCAATAGCTAGATGGTTGTCTTCTCCTCGTGTGCCATCATGTTTAGATCTTGTGAGCTGCCTATCATGATCAAGATCATTTTACTGTAATGCTACATGTTGTGTTTGCTGGGATCCGATAAATATTGAGTACTATGTCAAAGTGATTATTGAATTATCATATATGTTATTTATGATCTTGCATGCTCTCCGTTACTAGTAGATGCTTTGGCCAAGTTGATGCTTGTAACTCCAAGAGGGAGTATTTATGCTAGATAGTGTGTCGGAGTATCGGCATTGTTGATAGGAGACGGGGGTCCTCTAGCCGAGGGTGAGCCGAGGGGAAGAAGGGGTAGCGTCGTCTAGGTCAGGATTGAACACGAGGTTTACCCAGCTTCAGGCTCCACGTCGGTTGCGAAGCCCTACGTGCTGCTATAAATCACTATGAGGCAAATCGCCGTGTTACATGTTACAATGAGGTATTCGATGATGCCTTAGAGGCGTCCCTGGTCCGGCTTATATAGGCGGCCAGACCTAGGGTTACAGGAATATTGCGTATCCGGCAAGTATACATAGTCCTAAACCTAACCGTCAAGTCTACCGCCTTCCGCCTTGGGCCTGGTGGCGTCGTGGGCTTCGGCCTTGGGCTTCTCCTTGCCGGCATCTGGGCCGCCCGGCAGGCAAAGGCCTTGCCACCACTGTGGGCCACCTGGGACTAGCCGGATTATACCATGCTGGTTGTACCCCCATGTGGTACGACCCCAACATTAGCCCCCAGAAGGGTCCGACTTCTCCAGTTGCCGGCTGCTTCCTTTTGATCTTCCGCCTTGAAGTTGTAGTCGGGGACTGAAGAGCTTGGATCCTTCTGAAGTTGAAGTAAGCAACGATCTGCCTTAAGTTGTCGGATCATTGCTGCCAACATGGGAAAGACGGCTGACGTTCTGTCAGGAATCTCCCCGTGTGGTCTTGTCAATTGGACTGGTCAGGTCAATGATGACGTCAGTGGGTCCACGACAGTCTGAACGCCAGGGCGTGCATCATGATGACCTGCCCACGTCGCGCGAGAACCGAGGCCACCCCACTACTCGCATAAATCTCGGAGCGCGGGGAGGTTAAGTGCCTCGTTTTCTTCAAACGAGAGCACCGATCCGTTCACTCTGAAATTTCCCCGCACTTTGCCTCCCGCGCGCTAACCTCCGCTCCTCCGGCGAACCGAGCTTCAAGCTCCTCCACCCTGATGGCCTCCTCCGGTGAGGAGAACGCAGTGGCGGCGGCCGCTGGACCATTTCCCGCGGCTGCCGGATCTGATTCTGCGGCGACGGCGGCCATCGAGGCCGTCCCTTTAGCTTCTCTGCCACCCGTCACGGGGACGGGCGCCGCTCCTTCTTCCTCGACTCCGGCGACATCCACCGCGGCTCCCTCCTCCTATCCCCTTCCATCCATGAGGGCGGAGAGGATCGAAACCACGACGGAGGTTGAGGACGACGGCGACGAGCCCCTCGTGGAAGAAGAGGTGGCGGATCTGGGATCCTGCTACTAGCTTTCGTCAACCATGACGGAAGAATTTCTGGAGGAGTTGACGGATGGCGGCTTCGTGCCCGCCATGGAGAGTTGCACCTGGCGAGTCCTTGGCGACGAGGTCGTCCCTGACCCACAAGACGGGGAAAGGGTCGTCATGGCGTCGCATCTGCTGCGCGGTATGGGTATGCCGCCTTCCGCCTTCTTCTCCGCTGTTCTTTCTTACTACGGGCTGCAACCACACAATATTGCGCCCAATAGTATATTAGTTTTAGCTGGCTTCCAGGCCATGTGTGAGGGGTACCTAGGTATCGCTCCCACTATAGAGTTATTTAGGTACTGCTTTATCTGCCGCCGGCAAACTATAGCCGACGGCTCGCTGGCAACTTGTGGCAGCGTTACTTTTAACTGCTACCAACCTGGCTGGTACCCAAAGATTCCCTACATCAAGTAAGTGAAAAACTGGACCAGCACATTCTTTTACGTTAAGGACATCCCGGCACCCGGTTTGACGGTGGGGATTCCTCCTTTCGTGAACGGTCGACCAACACACCGGACCTGTTGGACGGAGAAGCCGGCGACACCTTTGCCGGAGGAACAACGACGCGTTTTTAGGCGGATCGAGTTCCTTACCCGGACAATGAAGGCTCCCTGTCTTGACAGCGTCGACAGTCTTTTGTTGGCTGTCGCGCAAGATCATGCTGCTCCGCCATCACCCGCTGAAGATGTGCGAGTTTCAGGCGGACGCGTCCGGCAGCGGCCTCCTCGACCAAGCGACGCTGCTTTACCGGTTGCGGGCACTCATCCTGCCCGCCAAAATTAAAACGACCGAGGGCGTCGCCATGTTTACGCACGACAATCCCGTCCCGGTGGTAAGCCTATACTTTTAACAATGTATTACTTACTTATTAACCAAACTGACAGATTGGCGTCGGATCAGCTGATGGACTTGAAGGATGACGAGCTGGCGCCAGACTGGTACGAATCAGGCACCAGCCGTCCCTACAAGCGCAAAGTTGGCGCCACTGCTAGCGCTAAGTTGACGAGGGAATATCTCCCCGGCAACGGCGCCAGAAAACGTGTTGCTAGCGCTAAGTTGACGAGGGAATATCTCCCCGGCAACAGCACCAGAAACTGCTTGTACGTCACACGTCAGTTGGGAACCCCAAGAGGAAGGTATGATGAGTGCAGCAGCAAGTTTTCCCTCAGTATGAAACCAAGGTTTAATCGAACCAGTAGGAAAACGAGGTTTGCTTCGAAGGTGTTGGTGAAGGAGTGTAGTGCGGCGCAACACCAGGGATTCCGGTGCCAACGTGGAACCTGCACAACACAATCAAATTACTTTGCCCCAACTTAACAGTGAGGTTGTCAATCTCACCGGCTTGCTGAAAACAAAGGGTTAAACGTATCGAATGGAAGATGATGTTTGTTTGCATAAAACAGTAGAGAACAATGATTGCAGTAGATTGTATTTCAGATGTAAAAGAATGGACCGGGGTCCACAGTTCACTAGTGGTGTCTCTCCAATAAGATAACTAACATGCTGGGTAAACAAATTACAGCTGGGCAATTGACAATTGATAAGTGCATATAACATGCATGTGTGAGCTGTGGTGTCTACTATGAGATTCATTTGGGCATTACGACAAAGTACATAGACCGCTATCCAGCATGCATCTATGCCTAAATAGTCCACTTTCCGGTTAACATCCGTACCCCTTCCAGTATTAAGTTGCAAGCAACAGACAATTGCATTAAGTAATGTGCGTAATGTAAACAATACATTCATCCTTGAATAAAGCATTGCTGTTTTACCCCTAGTGGCAACAACACATCTACAACCTTAGAACTTGCTGTCACTATCCCAGGTTAAATAGAGGTTGAACCCAACTATCATGCATAAATACCCCCTCTTGGAGTACAAGTATTCACTTGGCCAAGGCTTCAACAAGTAACGGAGAGCATGCAAGATCACAAATGACATAGACATGATAATATAATATTCAGCTCCACATAGGTATCAATATAAGTCAGATCCCAGCAAACACAACATGTAGCATTACAATAAGATGATCTTGATCATGATAGGCAGCTCACAAGATCTAAACATGATGGCACAAGTGGAGAAGACAACCATCTAGCTACTGCTATGGACCCATAGTCCAAGGATGAACTACTCACGCATCACTCCGGAGGCGGGCATGGCGATGTAGAGCCCTCCGGTGATGATTCCCCTCTCCGGCAGGGTGCCGGGAAGAGCTTCAGAACCCCCCGAGTTAGGGTTGACGACGGCGGCGGCAGCGAATATGTTCTGGATGAAAGGCTCGGTGTTTTAGGGTTTTCACGTCTCGGGGAATAAATAGGCGAAGGGGCGATGTCGGCGGACCCCCGAGGGGCCCAAACCACAGGCGGCGCGGCTGGGCCCACTGCCGCGCGCCTGTGGTTTGGCCACCTCGTGGCTCTCTTCGTCTCTCCTTCGGACTCCGTGTACGTGCTGGAAAAATAGGGACTTGGCCTTTTGTTTCGTGCAATTCCGAGAATATTTCCAGAAGTAACTTTCTGAAACCAAAAACAGCAGAAAACAGGGAACTGGCACTGTGGCATCTTGTTAATAGGTTAGTCCCAGAAAATGCATAAAAGTGATATGAAGTGTATATAAAACATGTAGCAAATGGTATAATATAAGCATGGAACAGCAGAAATTATGGATACGTTGGAGACGTATCAAGCATCCCCAAGCTTAGTTCTACTCGTCCTCGAGTAGGTAAAACGATAACAACAAATAATTTCTGAGGAGACATGCTTTCACACAATCTTGATCAATATATTGCAAGGCTCATGTCATGAATGAAGTGACTCAAAGCAATGATCTATAGTTTGCTAACAAATAGATAAAGAGTAAACAATGAATCATATAAGCAAAAACTTTTCATGAATAGTACTTTCAAGACAAGCATCAAAAAGTTTTGCATAAGAGGTAACTCATAAAGCAATAGATTCAAAGTAAAAGGCATTGAAGCAACACAAAGGATGATTAAGTTTCAGCATTTGCTTTCAACTTGTAACATGTATATCTCATGGATAGTTGTCAACATAAAGCAATATAACAAGTGCAATAAGTAAACATGTAAGAATCAATGCACACAAAGTTGACACAAGTGTTTGCTTCTAAGATAGAAAGGAGTAGGTAAACTGACTCAACATAAAGTAAAAGATAGGCCCTTCGCAGAGGGAAGCAGGGATTAAATCATGTGCTAGAGCTTTTTAAGTTTTCGAAAGCATATAGAGAGCACAAAATAAGTATTTGAGAGGTGTTTGTTGTTGTCAACGAATGGTAGTGGGCACTCTAACCCCCTTGTCAACCAGACTTTCAAGAGCGGCTCCCATGAAGGACGTTATCTCTACCAGCAAGGTAGATCATCCCTCTTCTCTTTTGTTTACACATGTATTTTAGTTTCTTTATAGATGACACTCCTCCCAACCTTTTGCTTACACAAGCCATGGCTAACCGAATCCTCGGGTGCCTTCCAACATTCACATACCATGGAGGAGTGTCTATTTGCAAATTAAGTTGCTTACTGATAAATCAGGGCAAAACATGTGAAGAGAATTATTAATGAAAGTTGTAATTAATTGGGGCTGGGCACCCCGTTGCCAGCTCTTTTTGCAAATTATTGGATAAGCGGATGTATATGCCACTAGTCCATTGGTGAAAGTCTGTCAGAAGTAAATGACAAGATTGAAAGATAAAACACCACATACTTCCTCATGAGCTATAAAACATTGACACAAATAAGGAGTAATAAAGTTTTGAATAGTTTAAAGGTAGCACATGAAATATTTACTTGGAATGGCAGGAAATACCACATAGTAGGTAGGTATGGTGGACACAAATGGCATGGGTTTTGGCTCAAGTTTTGGATGCACGAGAAGCATTCCCTCTCAGTACAGAGTTTAGGCTAGCAAGGTTGTTTGAAGCAAACACAAGTATAAACCGGTACAGCAAGAATCACATAAAAACATATTGCAAGTATTATAAGACTCTACACTGTCTTCCTTGTTGCTCAAACATTTTACCAGAAAATATCTAGACCTTAGAGAGAACAAATATGCATCCCAAGTCTCAACAAGCTCTACGGTAGTTCTCCACTACTAGGCTTTAACTACATGATGCAAGAGCTTAAACATGATCTACTTGAGAGCTCAAAACAATTGCAAAGCATCAAATCGAAACAAGACAATGATCTACAAGAATGCATATGTCTTTTCCAATACCAACTACTACATGTAGCATTTTCTTTCTTCCAAACAAACACCAATCAATTTATTTAAACATAAACTCTCCAAATGATAATATAATGCAGCAAGAGAGTATTTATAAACAAGTGCTAACAGCTCGAAGAGATGCATGAAAAACAGGAGCTAAAAGCACTGCAGTAGCTAGTTAAGAATACTCAACAAATATAAGTGAAGAACATGAGTATTCACATGAAAAAGCGGAGCGTGTCTCTCTCCCACACAAGGATTGCTAGGATCCGAATTTATTCAAACAAAAACAAAAATAAAAACACACAGACGCTCCAAGTAAAGCGCATAAGATGTGAAAGAATTAAAATATAGTTTCACTAGAGATGACCTGATAAGTTTGTTGATGAAGAAAGGGCATCCCCAAGCTTAGACGCTTGAGTCTCTCTGAATATGGTTGGGATGAACCACGGGGGCATCCCCAAGCTTAGGCTTTTCACTCTTCTTGATCACATAATATCACCCTTCTCGCTTGATCCTTGAAAACTTCCTTCACACCAAACTCAAGACAGTTCTCATTAGAGGGTTAGTGCATAATCAAAAATTCTCATATTCTAAAACAAAAAGCAGAATCTATCAAAAACAGAACAGTCTGGAATGACGAATTTTTTCGAGGCACTTAAGTTGCTCAGATGGATCTGGCCTAAAATAATGAACGTTGCGTACATATCTCAGGAATATGCGTGATTTTTCCAGAATTTCTTGAATTTTCTACAGGGAGATAAGCTCAAATCCGTGACAGCTAAAAATCTGTCACTACGCAGAAATCCAAATCTTGCATCAACTTTCAATATAGAACTTTACTTGGCACAACATTGCGATAAAATAAAGATACAAAGGAGTTGCTAAAGAAGTAACAAAACTCCTTGACTCAAAGAAAACAAAAATAACAGCAAATAAAAACGATGGGTTGTCTCCCATAAGCGCTTTTCTTTAACGCCTTTCAGCTAGGCGCAGAAAGTGAAAATCAAGTGTTATCAAGAGAAGAAACATCAACGGAGAGTTTAGAAGTTTTCTCAACGATGCATTGCACTTTATCTATGTAAGTTTCAGAAACTCCCCTTTCATTACTTTTAGGTAAACTATCCTCATCAAATAAATTTTCAGGCACAATCCAATTAAAGTTCTTTTCTAGTGCCTCATGCATTCCTGCAATCTTAAAAGGATTTGGTATTTTATTCTCTCCATCATAACTAGTTTCTTTAGTGTACTTGGATCTTTCCTTCTCTAATTTTTCAAGTATATTGACGATATCAATGTAATAACCAAGCATCCTATATCGCATAAAAACTTTTCTAGCTTCACTAGCTACATCTCCAAATTCTTTGAGAAGGGTTTCTAAAACAAAATCCTTCTTTTCCCCCTCTTCCATATCATGAAGTCTAAGAAACATATGCTGCATTATAGGGTTAAGGTTAACAAACCTAGCTTCAAGCATGTGGACTAAGGAGGCAGCAGCAATTTCATAATTAGGGCAAGTTCTACCAAGGATCTATCTTCAAAATCTTTCAGCTTGCTAACATGACTAAAAATTCTTCAATGTTGTCTCTTCCAATGATAGACCCACTTCCTACCAGTACATCTTTTAAATCAAACTTGGGGAGCAGCATGATAAGAATCAAAACAGGTGGCCGAAAAATAAAAATGAGTAACTATTTTTTTTTGTATTTTTGATAAAGAGAGCAAACAAGACTAAATAAAAATAAACTAAGCAAGACAAATAACAAAGTAAAGAGATTGGGTGTGAGAGACTCCCCTTGCAGAAGCAATTCGGTTTTCCCCGGCAACGGCGCCAGAAAACGTGTTGCTAGCGCTAAGTTGACGAGGGAATATCTCCCCGGCAACGGCGCCAGAAAACGTGTTGCTAGCGCTAAGTTGACGAGGGAATATCTCCCCGGCAACAGCACCAGAAACTCTGCTTGTATGTCACACGTCAGTTGGGAACCCCAAGAGGAAGGTATGATGAGTGCAGCGGCAAGTTTTCCCTCAGTATAAAACCAAGGTTCAATCGAACCAGTAGGAAAACGAGGTTTGCTTCGAAGGTGTTGGTGAAGGAGTGTAGTGCGGCGCAACACCAGGGATTCCGGTGCCAACGTGGAACCTGCACAACACAATCAAATTACTTTGCCCCAACTTAACAGTGAGGTTGTCAATCTCACCGGCTTGCTGAAAACAAAGGGTTAAACGTATCGAATGGAAGATGATGTTTGTTTGCATAAAACAGTAGAGAACAATGATTGCAGTAGATTGTATTTCAGATGTAAAAGAATGGACCGGGGTCCACAGTTCACTAGGGTGTCTCTCCAATAAGATAACTAACATGCTGGGTAAACAAATTACAGCTGGACAATTGACAATTGATAAGTGCATATAACATGCATGTGTGAGCTGTGGTATCTACTATGAGATTCATTTGGGCATTACGACAAAGTACATAGACCGCTATCCAGCATGCATCTATGCCTAAATAGTCCACTTTCCGGTTAACATCCGTACCCCTTCCAGTATTAAGTTGCAAGCAACAGACAATTGCATTAAGTAATGTGCGTAATGTAAACAATACATTCATCCTTGAATAAAGCATTGCTGTTTTACCCCTAGTGGCAACAACACATCTACAACCTTAGAACTTGCTGTCACTATCCCAGGTTAAATAGAGGTTGAACCCAACTATCATGCATAAATACCCCTCTTGGAGTCACAAGTATTCACTTGGCCAAGGCTTCAACAAGTAACGGAGAGCATGCAAGATCACAAATGACATAGACATGATAATATAATATTCAGCTCCACATAGGTATCAATATAAGTCAGATCCCAGCAAACACAACATGTAGCATTATAATAAGATGATCTTGATCATGATAGGCAGCTCACAAGATCTAAACATGATGGCACAAGTGGAGAAGACAACCATCTAGCTACTGCTATGGACCCATAGTCCAAGGATGAACTACTCACGCATCACTCCGGAGGCGGGCATGGCGATGTAGAGCCCTCCGGTGATGATTCCCCTCTCCGACAGGGTGCCGGGAAGAGCTTCAGAAACTCCCCGAGTTAGGGTTGACGACGTCGGCGGCAGCGAATATGTTCTGGATGAAAGGCTCGGTGTTTTAGGGTTTTCACGCCTCGGGGAATAAATAGGCGAAGGGGCGATGTCGGCGGACCCCCGAGGGGCCCAAACCATATGGCGGCGCGGCAGGGCCCACTGCCGCGCGAGCCTGTGGTTTGGCCACCTCGTGGCTCTCCTTCGTCTCTCCTTCGGACTCCGTGTACGTGTTGGAAAATTAGGGACTTGGCCTTTTGTTTCGTGCAATTCCGAGAATATTTCCAGAAGTAACTTTCTGTAACCAAAAACAGCAGAAAACTGGGAACTGGCACTGTGGCATCTTGTTAATAGGTTAGTCCCAGAAAATGCATAAAAGTGATATGAAGTGTATATAAAACATGTAGCAAATGGTATAATATAAGCATGGAACAGCAGAAATTATGGATACGTTGGAGACGTATCAGCCACCCCCACCACCAAAGACCTCGAGAAGAAGAAGAAGGCGGCTCTAGCCGTCGAGGCGGACGACAGCGTCTCTGGGGACAGAGTTCCCCCCAAGCGGTAAGTCAGTGTGTTTTTAACAAATTCTTTGCATACTTAGGGTTCTGCCTAACCCATTTTCTGTCTTCCCTGCAGAGTGAAACCTAACATGCCCAAACTGTGCAATGCCCTTAAACCGGGTGCCGGCAGGGGCAAGCCGCCTCGCGCGTCTCCAGCCCTAGCCCCACGAACTCCGTGATACTTATGTCGGGAACTTGCGTGGAGAAAGAGACCGTGGGGCTGGCGGCGGGCAAGCAGGTTGCCGACACCTCCTACGCCCTCACACCTATGGCTGAAGCTCCGGCTAATGATGCCGCCCGGTTTATTGCCATGAAGGTGGAGTCTTCGAAGGCTCCCACGACTGCGGGCTCGTCGGCTCAGCTCCTCGCGCAGAGGTGGCGACAGAGCTATGCCAAACTTTGCAAGACGCACGCCGAGGCTGCCGTGGTTGGTTTGACCAACTCCAAGATCAGACCGAGGTAAGCCAGCCCATAGTCCCAGCCCCTGATCGCTTTGGCGGCTAAAAGATTCTTTTAGCCAGCCTGGTGATTACTTAACTATGTTGGCCTGACCCATAGAATGCTTCCCCCTACTTGTGGTTGGCAGACTGTTCTTGCCGCCTACAAGGAGCTATTTCAAGCGCAAGAGGCCAAGGTCAAAGAATGCCGCCAACTAAAGCAGAACCTGGAGCTGAAAGATGGCCAGATTGCGAGTTTGGAAGAAGTGCGCAAAAAGGATGAAGGTGACAAATTGCTTTTGCCTTCTATTACCACCTTTCTTTGTGCTCTTTTGCCGACAGATTGTTTTAGTCGGACGTTTTCTTTTGCGTATTTTTTTGTAGAACTGTTAAGCACTGCTCAAGATGTTCTTCAGAACTCATCTGACATGCAAGCACTAATGAACGAAGCTGCATATCTTGCTGAGACGATACTGAAGCTTAAGGCGGACCATGCCAAAGAGCTGGAAATGCGCGACTTGGCACATGCCACCGCAGTCAGCCAGTTGTCGGAACAGCTGGAGAACTTGGGCAAGAATTTGGCTGAAGTCACCAAAAACTCCAAGGAGCAGCAAGATCTTCATGCCAAGGTCGTCCGACAAGCAGAGGAGAAACTTGCCGAGCATGAGGAAGAAGTTGCCGCCCTTCAGGAGCATGTCCTTGGTAAGGCGTCCGCTTTCACTGCTTTGTCAATCCAGCCCCAGGCTTGTGCTAACAGATTTCCACAATCTTCAGTGCCGGCAGGATTTGATGATCAATCTGACGCCTCGCCATGTCATTCCCGCCTTCGCCAAGTTGGAGCCCTGATCCATCGCGCCGTCAACGCTGCACAAGCCCTGGCCTCCAAGTTGTAACCGAGCCAGGAGAGCGACCCCATTGACTTCGAGTTCTTGCCGGAGCTCCTCGAGAAGTTGAGCCAGGAGTATGAGTGCAATCTGCGGTCCCCTGCTCGAGGCGGCGCCAAGAAGGCCCTCGTGCTGACGAAGGTTTGGTATCCTGATGCTGACATCCATCATCTGACGGAATTCATGCCAACTGAAGACGAGGATGGCAACATCATTGATGTCGGCCTGGTCCAAGCCTCCGTGCAAGGATACGCCACGCGCGTCGCCAACATGGTTGACCTGGGCAAATTCTACAAGGAGCACGCGGATCCTCATCTTCAGGCGGAGGCAAGCACTTCGGCAGCCCCAGCCCCAGGCATGGCGGACGAGGAGTTGGCGGAGAAGATGGAAACTCAGGAAGGCGGCGTCAGCCCCAAGAATGTTCCGGCATTATCTGCTTAGCCTGCAAGAACAGTTTTACATGCCTGTGTTAATCTGTAATGCAGAAAAAACTTGTCCTATGTGTTTGTAATCTTATGTTTGTTTTATGTTGGACCAACTTTTTATGCTACACTTGATGGTAGGCTTACTTTAAGTGGCCCGCCTTAATATGTGTTTTGTGCATACGTATTTGACTTTTCATATGTTGGCGGTACCTCATCACAGATAATCTAGCTGTGCCAACTAGGTGTGGCACCAATTAGTTTAGACACAGAGACCAAAGCCGGTATTTTGGTGCCAACTACATACTACTAGGCGACCCATACATATACAAACAAAACAGGCGTATTAGGCGGTGCAAAAATTTGTTTTTGCTAAGGTTTTGTTGCCGAAAGGCGGCAAATGTCAAAAGTTGTTGGAACCACTAGCACGGAGCAGAGAGAAATTTTGGTAACTTTTTTTGACATGGTATGAAAAGAGATGATAACAAGAAAAGGCAAAAGATGGCATGATCTCAAAACGAAATGAGCAAACCACAAACTTTTATTTCATGATCAAAATGTACTTATTACAATGTGAGAACTGCTAAGTGTAAAAAGGACGTAGCTGCTCAATGTGAAAAGAATCAAATCGAAGATGAATATTGTATCCATCATAGGAATGAAAAAACTAGAACGTGGTACAAGGCTCTAAGTGATCTTGCTGAAAAGGTTGTGCCCTCTATCCTTTTATGTGTGAACTTTGCCATGAAGTGGGTCATTTCAATTTCAATGCTTAGGTCATAATAATAGTATTTTGAATTAATGAGTACTGCAAGTTTGTATTGTGATAACATGATCACTCCTAATCAGCATGATGAACTTACATTATTTTGGGGGTGTGAAGAGTTATCAAGAAAAACTTCTTTGTTAGATATGTGCGCTTTTGATATGAATAGCGTGTTGCATGGATGTCATCTCTATTGTGTTAATAATTGCCATGCCAACACCTACATACAAAATATTATAAAGGATGGGACCTTACCAAAATATGACAGGACTAATATGTGTTTTGTTCTTATTAATGAAAGAGAGGAATCCTCCCAAGTTTCTTCTATTGTTTCTAATAATAAACCAGGTTATGTGGAGAAGCTTCCTTTCAAGTCTCTAAAGAGGGAAAGAAGAAGAAGAGCAGTAAAAAGAGAGAGGAAACGGTATATTCCCCTAAACATGTTGCTCCTATTATAGTTGTTGCTGATGAGCCTGAACTCGATGATGAACCTATGCCTGTTACTTATATTAGTGATCTTGATTGGGAAAAGCACACTACTTTTGATATTGCAAATCTCTTGGGTACTAATTCTGAAATGATGATGTTAATAATTGTACACTATTAGTACTATCCATGTTTCTTCCAATGATGATATGGAAAGCTCTAAGCTTGGGGATGAGGTGTTTGAAAATCCTTTTGCTAGCATTAATTATATATTTGAAACCTCTCCTCCTAGTGATGTTTTTGAAAATCATTTTGCTACTGATGATTGTATATTTGAGACCTCTCCTTATAGTAAAAATGATGATGATATGTTTATAAATGAACACACTTTGGAAGATAACTATTATGTTGTTTATGATGATACTATGCCTCTAGTATTTGATAATTATCATAAGGATAAGTATGACATAGGTTATAATTACAATCATCCTCATGAAACATGTCATAGTTATGGAGGTATTACCCAAAACCATCCCTTTAATATACAACTTGTCTATCATGTTCGAGTTCTTTATGACGATCCTACTCCCATTGTTATTAATGAGAAGAACTTTGCTTATGTGGAAAATATTGATACATTTATGCATATGGATCATGGTAAGAATGTTTCATATGATGGTTATATTGTGGATTTTATCAATGATGCTACTGAAAGTTTTTATGAGAGAGGGAGACGTGACTTCATATACCACAATAATATTAAGTCTCCCCTCTTTTTGTTGAAATTTGAAGTTGCACTTGCTTTGCCTTCCAATGCTAGTCACTTTGTGCTTTATTGGTTTATTCTCTTACAAGATTCCTTTGCATAGGAAGTGGGTTAGACTTAAATGTTTCGGATATTTGCTTCTTGATGCTCTTTTATATTCAACTCTTATACATATGAGAGCATCATCAAAAATTTCGTGCCTAGCTAAAAGGCTTTAAAGAAAAGCGCTCTTGGGAGACAACCCATTGTTTTATCTCTGAAATTTTTCTTTGCTTTTTGAGTCAAGGTGTTGATTACTTCTGTAATAACTCCTTTGTATCTTTACTTTTCGAATTGTTGTGCCAAGTAAAGTCTCTAGTAGAAAATTGATGCTAGATTTGGATTTCTGCACAGGGACAGATTTCTGCTGTCCACCGTTTTGAGCCTTAAAAATTCCAAAAAATTGAAAAATTCTGACAACATTCGTGTGTGTTCCTCAGATATGTACGCAACTTTCATTAGTTTTGAGTTTTCTGATCTGAGCAACTTAAGTGCCTCGAAAAAATTCGTCTTTACGGGTTGTTCTGTTTTGACAGATTCTGCCTTTTATTATGCATTCTCTCTTTTACTGCGTTTGAGTGGATTTCTTTGCTCCACAAAACCTCAGTGGCTGTAGCTAATGTACAGAAGTATTGGTGATGATTGTATCCTTACAGAACATGTGAATTTTTGATTATGCACTAACCCTCTAATGAGAATTACTCTGAGTTTGGTGTGAAGGAAGTTTTCAAGGATCAAGAGAGGAGAATGATATAATGTGATCAAGAAGAGTGAAGAGCCTAAGCTTGGGGATGCCCCCGTGGGTCACCCAAGCATATTTCAAGAAGACTCAAGCGTCTAAGCTTGGGGATGCCCAAGGCATCCCCATCAACAACTTATCAGGTCATCTCTAGTGAAACTATATTTTAATTCTTTCACATCTTATGTGCTTTACCGTGAGCGTCTGTGTGCTTTTATTTTTGCTTTGTTATTTTCATTTTCTGAATAAATTGGATCCTAGCATTCTTGTGTGGGAGAGAGACACGCTTCGCTTTTTCATATGAATACTCGTATTCTTCATTTATATTTGTTGAGTATTCTTGTCTACCTACTACAATGCTTTTAGCTCTTGTTTTTCATGCATCTCTTGTTTAGAGATATTAGTTCTTGTAGAGAAGTACTCTCTTGTTTCATTGTTAAATTATTTGGAGAGTTTGTGTTGAAATAAATTGATTGGTGTTTGGTTGGAAACAGAAAATGCTACATGTGATAGATGGTATATTGAAAAAGACATACTTATTATTGTAGATCATTGTCTTGGATAATTTGATACTTGGCAATTATTTTGAGCTCTCAAGTAGATCATGTTTAAGCTCTTGCATCATGTAGTTAAAAACCTGTTAGTGAAGAACTATCGTAGAGCTTGTTGAAATTTGGTTTGCATGTTTGGTATCTCTAAGGTCTAGATATTTTCTAGTAAAAGTGTTTGAGTAACAAGGAAGACAGTGTAGAGTCTTATAATGCTTGCAATATGTTTTCATGTAAGTCTTGCTGTACCAGTTGATATCTTGTGTTTGCTTCAAACAACCTTGCTAGCCTAAACTCTGTACTGAGAGGGAATGCTTCTCGTGCATCCAAACCTTGAGCCAAAAGCCATGCCATTTGTGTCCACCATAACTACCTAATATATATGTGGTATTTCCTGCCATTCCAAGCAAATACTTCATGTGTTACCTTTAAACTACTCAAAAGCTATTATCTCTTATTTGTGTCAATTTTTATAGCTCACGAGGAAGTTATGTGGAGTTTTCTATATTAATCTTGTCAGACAGACTTTCACCAATGGACTAGTGGCATATACATCCGCTTATCCAATAATTTTGCAAAAAGAGCTGGCAAATGGGGTGTCCAGTCCCAATTAATTGCAACTATAACTGCTTAATTCTCTTCACATGATTTGCCATGATTTATCAGAAGCAATTTCAAAGTTTTAAACAATTTAAATAGGCACTCCTCCATGGTATGTGATTGTTGGAAGGCACCCGAGGATTCGGTTAGCCATGGCTTGTGTAAGCAAAGGTTGGGAGGAGTGTCATACCAATTTATAAATGTGCATGTGTAAACAAAAGAGAAGAGGGATGATCTACCCTTGGGTAGAAATAACGTCCTTCATGGGAGCCGCTCTTGAAAGTCTGGTTGACAAGGGGGTAGAGTGCCCACTGCCATTCTTTGACGACAACAAACACCTCTGAAAAACTTATTTTATACTCTCTATATGATTTCAAAAAGTTAAAAAGCTCTATCACATGATTTAATCCCTGCTTCCCTCTGCGAAGGGGCTTTCTTTTACTTTTATGTTGAGTCAGTTTTCCTACTTCTTTCTATCTCAGAAGCAAACACTTGTGTCAACTTTGTGTGCAACAATTTTTACATGCTAGTTTATTGCACTTATTATATTTCTTTGTGTTGACAAATATCCATGAGATATGCATGTTGAAAGTTGAAAGCAATGTTGAAACTAAAATCTTCCTATGTGTTGGTTCATTGCCTTTTACCTAGAATCTATTGCTTTATGAGTTAACTCTTATGCAAAAAAAATTTATGCTTGTCTTGTAAGTACTATTCACGAAAAGTTTTTGCTTATATGATCCAGTTGTTTACTCTTTATCTATCTGTTAGCAAACTATAGACCATTGCCTTGAGTCACTTCATTCATATCACGAGCCTTGCAATATTATTTGATCAAGATTGTGTGGTAGCATGTCACCTCAGAAATTATTTTGTTGTTATCGTTTTACCTACTCGAGGACGAGTAGAACTAAGCTTGGGGATGCTTGATACGTATCCAACGTATCCATAATTTCTGATGATCCATGCTTATATTATACCAATTGCTACATGTTTTATTTACACTTTATAGCATTTTTATGCATTTTCTGGGACTAACCTATTAACAAGATGCCACAGTGCCAGTTCCTGTTTTCTGTTGTTTTTGTATTCCAGAAAAGCTGTTCTGGAAATATTCTCGGAATTGGACAAAACAAAATCCCGGGGTCCTATTTTTCTGTCACGTACACGGAGTCCGAAGGAGACACGAAGGGGACCCAGGGGCAGCCTCACCATATGGCGGCGCGGCCCCACCCCTGGCGCGCCGCCACATGGTGAGGGCACCTCGGGTGCCCACCCACGTTGCCCCTTCGCCTATAAATTCATATTTTCGGGAAAACCCTAGACACCTGAGTCATATTCCACGAAAAGTTCCAGATCCACCGCCGCCATCAACCCTAACTCAGGAGGGTTCTGAAGCTCTTCCCGACACCCTGTCGGAGAGGGGAATCATCACCGGAGGGCTCTACATCACCATGCCTGCCTCCGGAGTGATGCGTGAGTAGTTCATCCTTGGACTATGGGTCCATAGCAGTAGCTAGATGGTTGTCTTCTCCTCTTGTGCCATCATGTTTAGATCTTATGAGCTGCCTATCATGATCAAGATCATATTATTGTAATGCTACATGTTGTGTTTGCTGGGATCCGATGAATATTGAGTACTATGTCAAAGTGATTATTGAATTATCATATATGTTATTTATGATCTTGCATGCTCTCCGTTAATAGTAGATGCTTTGGCCAAGTTGATGCTTGTAACTCCAAGAGGGAGTATTTATGCTAGATAGTGGGTTCAGTCTCCATTTAATCTGGGGGAGTGACAACAACCTCTAAGGTTGTGGATGTGTTGTTGCCACTAGGGGTAAAACAGCGATGCTTTGTCTAAGGATAATTGTGTTGCCTACATTATGCACTTTACTTGATGCAATAATCGGTTGCTTGCAACTTAATACTGAAAGGGTGCGGATGCTAACCTGAAGGTGGATTATTTAGGCACAGATGCATGCTGGATAGCGGTCTGGGTACCATGTTGTAATGCCCAAATAAATTTCATACTAGCCATCATGACTTGTACATCCATTGTTATGCACTTCTCTATTTTGTCAATTGCCCAGCTGTAATTTGTTTACCCAACATGTTAGTTATTTATTATGGAGAGACACCACTAGTGAACTGTGGACCCGGTCCATTCTTTTACATTGATAATACAACCTACTGCAAACACTGTTTCCTTTCATTCTCTGCAAACAAACATCATTTTCCACACTATACGTCTAATCCTTTGTTTTCAGCAAGCCGGTGAGATTGACAACCTCACTGTTAAGTTGGGGCAAAGTAGTTTGATTGTGTTGTGCAGGTTCCACGTTGGCACCAGAATCCCTAGTGTTGCACCGCACTACACTACTTCACCAACAACCTTCAGAGGTTACTTGATCTCCTACTGGTTCGATTAAACCTTGGTTTCATACTATGGGAAAACTTGATGCTACACTCATCATACCTTCCTCTTGGGGTCTCCCAACGAACATGTGTCTTGCACGTAACAAGCACCTACCCTTCGGGTGCCCCACGACGAAGATACCTGGTGTACGCCAGGGCCAAGGATCAACCATTGCAGGCCCATAAAGGGCCCAAGAAGGACAACGTACGTCCCAAGACAGTCGAAGATTAGGTCAGTAGGAACTTGCCAAACTTGTAAACCTAGTCGGTGTCAATCTCCCGAGGCCTAGCCTCCCATATAAAGGCTAAGAGGGTCCTCTGTCGAGGGGTATGCTCATACTAGTCCACCGAAACCCTAGCGAGATTGTCATCTCGCCGGGATCGCCATTGTAATCTCTCGACAACATCAATACCAGACAAGCAGGAAGTAGGGTGTTATCCTCCAGGAGCCTGAACCTGGGTAAATTGTCTTGCTTGTCAGCCGTGGTGATTACCAGCTCTCCCTCTTTCTCCCCTCAATCAACCTGGGGTACTCAACCCTGGGACTTGCCGAGGGTAACCCTCGTCAATTGGCGCCGTCTGTGGGAAAGAAGAGCACTGGAATCATGGTCGCACCGGCTCCATCAGCGATGGCGGTCGACGCACCGTCCGTCGAGAGATTGATCTGATTCGGCTCCTTCACTACGATCCGCACCCGCCGGCCCACCGATCGGTGTACGCGATCTCTATGGAGGTATGTGCTTGTCCTTCGGTAACATGCAACTCCACGTGAACAAGTGGGGAGTACAAGATCAAGCTCAACCCATCGAAGTGTGCCTTCGGCGTACCCGCCGTACAGCTGCTCGGGTACCTTGTGTCAGCACGGGGAATCGAAGTAGATCCAGAGAAGATCCAAACAATCCTGACGATGCCAGCTCCGACCAAGCTTAGAGAAGTCCAGCGCCTATCGGGTCGAGTTGCAGCGCTCAGTCGTTTCATTAGTAAGTTGGGTGAAAAGGCACTCCCTTTCTACCAACTGAAGAAGAAGACAGACAAGTTCGAGTGGACAGAAGAGGCACAAGTTGCGTTCGTCCACCTGAAGCAAGTTCTTTCGACTCCACCAATCCTCGTGGCACCCAACGAGAAGGAGCCTCTCTTCCTTTACGTATTTGCAACCAACCGGGTGGTCAACACCGTCCTCGTAGTCGAGCGCAAAGAAGAAGGCAAAGACCAACCGGTGCAGCGACCTCTATACTACCTTAGCGAAGTTCTGTCCGTGTCCAAGCAACGGTACCCGCACTACCAGAAGCTCGCGTATGTCGTCTTCATGAGCTCACGGAAGGTGGTCCACTACTTCTCTGGCCACCCAATAACAGTAGTGAGTAAATCTGCAATCTCAGACATCCTCACCAACCCGGACGCAACAGGAAGAGTCGCCAAGTGGGTCATCGAGTTAGGTCCCTGGGACCTGAAGTATGCGCATCCCAAAGGTATCAAGGCACAAGTGCTCCCTGACTTCACAACCGAGTGGATAGAAGCCCAGCTGCCAGCCATCCCAGACCTCTCCAACGCCTAGACCGTGTACTTCGATGGCTCCAAAAAGTTCGACGGAGAGGGTGCGGGCGTCATCCTGACGTCGCCAAAAGGAGACAAGCTGCGCTACGTACTACAAATGGGCTTCAAGAGGCCTTCGAACAACTAGGCCGAGTACGAGGCCTCATCCACGGCATGCGGATTGCCAAGAACTGCGGCGCGACTCACGTCATGATCTACGGGGACTCGAACCTCGTCGTGCAGCAAACTATGAAGGACTGCGACGCCATCGTAGAAACATTATCGCATACCGAGACCTCTACAATGTCCTGGAGGGCAGCTTCGACGGCTGCGAGCTACGACACGTGGGACGCGAGAGCAACGAGGAGGCTGACATGCTCGCCAACATCGGCTCACGAAAAGCGCCGGTACCAGAAGGAGTCTTCCTCGAGTGCATCAAGCAGCGCTCCGTCAAGCTGCGGCCGACGCCGGGTTCCTCTGCACCAACATCGGACGCCCCAGACCCACCTGCTACAGACCAGGAGGCACTCTGCAGGAACCACGTCGAGGTATTCCTAATCAAGTCTACATGGACCAATCCTTTCCTAGCATACATGCTACGACAGGAGCTGCCAGCTGACACGACAGAAGCAAAGCGCATCACTCGCAGCTCCAAGGCCTTCACGATTGATACGTCTCCAACGTATCCATAATTTCTGCTGTTACATGCTTATATTATACCATTTGCTACATGTTTTATATACACTTCATATCACTTTTATGCATTTTCTGGGACTAACCTATTAACAAGATGCCTCAGTGCCAGTTCCCTGTTTTCTGCTGTTTTTGGTTTCAGAAAGTTACTTCTGGAAATATTCTCGGAATTGCACGAAACAAAAGGCCAAGTCCCTATTTTTCCAACACGTACACGGAGTCCGAAGGAGAGACGAAGGAGAGCCACGAGGTGGCCAAACCACAGGCTCGCGCGGCAGTGGGCCCTGCCGCGCCGCCATATGGTTTGGGCCCCTCGGGGGTCCGCCGACATCGCCCCTTCGCCTATTTATTCCCCGAGATGTGAAAACCCTAAAACACCGAGCCTTTCATCCAGAACATATTCGCTGCCGCCGCCGTCGTCAACCCTAACTCGAGGGGTTTCTGAAGCTCTTCCCGGCACCCTGCCAGAGAGGGAATCATCACCGGAGGGCTCTACATCGCCATGCCCGCCTCCGGAGTGATGCGTGAGTAGTTCATCCTTGGACTATGGGTCCATAGCAGTAGCTAGATGGTTGTCTTCTCCACTTGTGCCATCATGTTTAGATCTTGTGAGCTGCCTATCATGATCAAGATCATCTTATTGTAATGCTACATGTTGTGTTTGCTGGGATCTGACTTATATTGATACCTATGTGGAGCTGAATATTATATTATCATGTCTATGTCATTTGTGATCTTGCATGCTCTCCGTTACTTGTTGAAGCCTTGGCCAAGTGAATACTTGTGACTCCAAGAGGGGGTATTTATGCATGATAGTTAGGTTCAACCTCTATTTAACCTGGGATAGTGACAGCAAGTTCTAAGGTTGTAGATGTGTTGTTGCCACTAGGGGTAAAACAGCAATGCTTTATTCAAGGATGAATGTATTGTTTACATTACGCACATTACTTAATGCAATTGTCTGTTGCTTGCAACTTAATACTGGAAGGGGTACGGATGTTAACCGGAAAGTGGACTATTTAGGCATAGATGCATGC
Organism: Poa pratensis; assembly: GCA_947311845.1. Classification (NCBI taxonomy): domain Eukaryota; kingdom Viridiplantae; phylum Streptophyta; class Magnoliopsida; order Poales; family Poaceae; genus Poa; species Poa pratensis. Next base: position 38,782,523 of record CAMZMU010000044.1, on the reverse strand, counting down.
TGGATAGCGGTCTATGTACTTTGTCGTAATGCCCAAATGAATCTCATAGTAGACACCACAGCTCACACATGCATGTTATATGCACTTATCAATTGTCAATTGCCCAGCTGTAATTTGTTTACCCAGCATGTTAGTTATCTTATTGGAGAGACACCACTAGTGAACTGTGGACCCCGGTCCATTCTTTTACATCTGAAATACAATCTACTGCAATCATTGTTCTCTACTGTTTTATGCAAACAAACATCATCTTCCATTCGATACGTTTAACCCTTTATTTTCAGCAAGCCGGTGAGATTGACAACCTCACTGTTAAGTTGGGGCAAAGTAATTTGATTGTGTTGTGCAGGTTCCACGTTGGCACCGGAATCCCTGGTGTTGCGCCGCACTACACTCCTTCACCAACACCTTCGAAGCAACCTCGTTTTCCTACTGGTTCGATTAAACCTTGGTTTCATACTGAGGGAAAACTTGCTGCTGCACTCATCATACCTTCCTCTTGGGTTCCCAACTGACGTGTGACGTACAAGCAGAGTTTCTGGTGCTGTTGCCGGGGAGATATTCCCTCGTCAACTTAGCGCTAGCAACGATCATCAATGGAGAGTTGTACAAGCGCAGCATATCAGGGATGTTGCAACGATGCATCGACCCAGAGGACGGCAGAGCCATACTGCTCGACATCCATGCGGGTACCTGCGGACACCATGCGAGCAGTTGAGCCTTGGTCGCCAAAGCTTTTCGAGCAGGGTTCTATTGGCCCACGGCGATGCAGGAAGCCGAAGACATGGTCAAAAGGTGCCTTGGATGCCAAAAGTTTGCCACCAAGCCCCACGCACCTGCATCAGAGTTGAAGACGATACCACTCGCCTGGCCCTTTGCCCAGTGGGGGCTTGACTTGGTGGGTCCTTTGAAGAAATCATCCCTGGTGGACACACACACCTTTTGGTGGCAGTCGACAAGTTCACCAAGTGGATCGAAGCTGTTCCGATCACAAGTTCGACTGCCTCCTCTGTGGTCAACTTCATCAGAGACATCATCTTCAGGTTTGGAGTACCCAACAGCATCATCACCAACAATGGCACAAACTTCACAGCTGAAGAGTTTCGGGACTTCTGCGCTGACCAAGGCATCAAACTCAAATACACCTTTGTCACACATCCCCATACCAATGGGCAAGTCGATAAAGCAAATGATCTTGTCTGTCGAGGCCTCAAGAAGCATCTGTCCGTGCCACTCTAGCGGGCCGCAGGAGCCTAGATAGAAGAATTGCCATCTGTGCTATGGAGTCTGCGCACCACACCAAACAGGTCCACGCAGTACACTCCGTTATTCATGGTCCACGGCGCATAGGCAGTCATGCCACACGACATACGTTTCAACGCACCCCATGTGTTGCTCTACGACGAGTCTGACGCAGACGAAGCAATGGAGGACGACAAGGATACGCTGGACGAGGCGCGAGACATCGCACTCTCCCGCACGCAGTATACCAGCAAAGCCTTCGCAACTACCACGGTCGTCGACTGCGAGCCAGATCCTATGTCTCTGGTGACCTGGTGTTGTGGCTCAAACAGAAGAAGGCGCACAAGCTCGCCTCCCATGGGAGGGACCCTACATCATCTCGGAGGTCATTGGCAATGGTGCCTACCGCCTAAAGAACTCGGAGACGGGGTAACTCTCCAAGAACCCGTGGAACGCTGCGCAGCTGCACCACTTCTACGCTTAGCAAGACACCCCAATGTAATCGTGCTTTCATGCCAACAAGCAGCTGGTTTCAGACGCGCTCTTTTCCTTTTAGGGTACCTAAGGGGACTCGAAGGTTTTTAATGAGGCGGCCTGCTGACTTAATATATAAAGAGATTTGATAAAGAGATTTGAGAAACAGACTCTCCTTTACATTTTGCGAGTCCAAAACAAAAAACCTAGGCCGCACCCGAACGCTCGAGGGCTGCGCCATACAAGTTACAACTCCAAAATTGAAAACCTAGGCCGCCCTCGAACACTCGGGGGCTGCGCTATACAGGTCCTTAGCGAAAACCTAGGCCTCCCTCGAACACTCGGGGGCTGCGCCAGACATGTCATTAACAAAAAACCTAAGGCCACCCTCGAACACTCGGGGGCTGCGCCATACAGGTCCTTAACAAAAAACCTAGGCCGCCCTCGAACACTCGGGGGCTGCGCCATACAGGTCCTTAGCGAAAACCTAGGCCGCCCTCGAACACTCGGGGGCTGCGTGATACGTCTCAAACGTATCTATAATTTCTGATGTTCCATGTTGATATTATGCCAATTGCTACATGTTTTATATACACTTCATATCATTTTTATGCATTTTCTGGGACTAACCTATTAACAAGATGCCACAGTGTCAGTTCCCTTTTTCTGTTGTTTTTGTATTTCAGAAAAGTTGTTATGGAAATATTCTTGGAATTGGACGAAACAAAGGCAGAAGTCCCTATTTTTCCACCACGTACACGGAGTCCAGAGGGGAGAAGCAGGAGGGTCGTGGGCCGGCCACGCCAGGGCACGGCGCGGCCCCCCTATCTGCCGTGTCGTGGGGTGTCGTGGGGCCCACGAGCCTCTCCAGCCGCCGCCCTTTCGCCTATATATTCATCTATTTGGGAAAACCCTAGACACCCGAGCAATTATCCACGAAAAGTTCCACAGATGCCGCCGTCGTCAACCATAGCTCGGGGGGTTCAGAAGCTCTTCCCGGCACCCTGCCGGAGAGGGGAATCATCACCGGACGGCTCTGCATCATCATGCCTGCCTCCGGAGTGATGCGTGAGTAGTTCATCCTTGGACTACGGGTCCATGGCAGTAGCTAGTTGGTAGTCTCTCCACTTTGTGCTATCATGTTTAGATCTTGTGAGCTGCATATCATGATCAAGATCATATTATTGTAATGCTACATGTTGTGTTTGCTGGGATCCGATGAATATTGAATACTATGTCAAGTTGATTATCCATCTATGTTATATGTTATTTATGTTCTTGCATGCTCTCCGTTGCTAGTAGATGTTTTGGTCAAGTAGATGCTTGTGACTCCAAGAGGGAGTATTTATGCTAGATAGTGGGTTCAGTCTCCATTTAATCTGGGGGAGTGACAGCAACCTCTAAGGTTGTGGATGTGCTGTTGACACTAGGGGTAACCTAATGATGCTTTGTCTAATGATAAATGTGTTGTTTATATTATGCACTTTGCTTATTGCAATAATCTGTTGCTTGCAACTTAATACCAACGGGGAACTCGGATGACTACCTGGAGGTGGACTATTAGTCATAGATGTTGTTGAATAACGGTCAATTTATCTTGTTGTAATGCCCGCATGAATATCATAGTAATCATCATGACATATTACTGCATTGTTTGCACTCATTATTTTGTCAATTGCCCAGCTGTAATTTGTTTACCCAACATGTTAGTTATCTTTTATGGAGAGACACCACTAGTGAACTGTGGACCCGGGTCCATTCTTTTACATCTGATAAACACAACCTACTGCAATCATTGTTCCTTTACATTCTCTCCAATCATTCATCATCATTTTCCACACTATACGGTTAACCCTTTATTTTCAGCAAGACCGGTGAGATTGACAACCTCACTGTATCGTTGGGGCAAAGTATTTTGATTGTGTTGTGTGCAGGTTTCAAGTCAACAGTCAGACCTCCCTACAACAGCTTGTTGTCTGGCGCGTTGACAACTCCTACTGGTTCGATAACCTCGGTTTCATACTGAGGGAAGACTTGTCGCTACATCACATCATACCTTCCTCATGGGGTCTCCCAACGAACATGTGCTTTACGCGTATCAAGCCTGTTTTCTAGCGCCGTTACCGGGGAGATAGAAGATTTCTGCAAGGGGAGTCTGTCGCTTCCAATCTCTTTATTTTGTTATTGTCTTGTTTAGTTTATTTTTATCTTGCTTTGTTTGCTCTCTTTATCAAAAACACTAAAAAATTAGTTCCTTATTTCGAGTTGTTATTTTATTGTTTTGTTTTAATCTTGCTAAAATGAATACTCCTGAGAACACTAAGTTGTGTGACTTTTCTATCACCAACAATAATGATTTTATCTGTACACCTATTTCTCCACATGTTTCTAATGCAGACTTTTATGAAGTTAAGCCTGCACTTTTAAATCTTTTCATGAAAGAGCAATTCTCTGGTGTTAGTACTGATAATGCTGCTCACCTTAATAATTTTGTTGAACTTTGTGAGATGCAAAAGTATAAGGAGGTAGATGGTGATATAATTAAGTTGAAACTTTTTCCTTTCTCTTTGAGAGGAAGAGCTAAATATTGGTTGCTATCTTTGCCTAGAAATAGTATTGATTCATGGACTAAATGCAAATATGCTTTCATTAGTAAATACTATCCTCCTGCTAAGATTATATCTTTGAGAACTAGCATTATGAATTTCAAGCAATATGATAATGAGCATGTTGCTCAAGCATGGGAAAGAATGAAAACGATGGTTAAGAATTGTCCCACCCATGGACAGACTACTTGGATGATCATCCAAACCTTTTATGCAGGACTGAAATTTTCTTCAAGAAACCTTCTGGATTCGGCCTCAGGAGGTACCTTCATGTCCATCACTTTGGGTGTTGCAACAAAGCTTCTTGATGATATGATGATAAATTATTCTGAGTGGCACACTGAGAGGACTCCACAAGGTAAGAAGGTAAATTTTGTTGAAGAAACCTCTTCATTGAGTGATAAGATTGATACTATTATGTCTATGCTTGCAAATGGGCAATCTCATGTTGATCCAAATAATTTTCCTATAACTTCTTTGGTTGCTCAAGAAGAGCGCGTTGATGTGAACTTCATTAAAAATAATAACTTCAACAACAATGCTTATAGGAATAATTTTGGTAATAACAAGTATAAGCCCTATCCTTTCAAAACTGGCAATGGTTATGTTAATTCTTATGGTAGATCTGGATTGCCTAGTGAGGAAAGGATGTTAGAAACTGAGAAAGCTACCAAAAAACTTTATGCAATCACAGTATGAGCAAATCCAATTGTTCACTAAAACTATGAATGAACAATCTGCTATGTTAAAGAATATAGGATATCAACTTGAGAATTTGAATGGGGAAATTTCTGGTTTGCAATTAAGATCTCTAATGCTAAAACTTGTATTTCATCCATGTCTGAAGCTCAAGCTTCCTTAATCAATAAAATGGCAGCCAAACCTGAAACTATTGATAACAATACTTTTGCTACTGCACATGCTATTCAAGTTAAAATTGATCATAATGTGAGGATGTTAGCTGAGTTGCGTGCTAGGTGGGAAAAAGAGGATGAAATTGCTGAAACGAGTACTATTGCTAAAGTTTACACTGTTTCTACCATTGAAAATGCCTCAACTTCACATGTTAACAAACCTCCTACCATCAATGGTAAACTAGTTGGTGTTAGCAATGTCTCTAGAGCCTGACCAGAGGGTCAGATGGTTAGCTGAGCGTGGAGTGCGCTCGGTAGCCTAACGACCCGGGTTCGAGTCTCGAACACCGCAAGTTGTTGCTCATAGCTCCCCTAGCTCCCCTTCTATAAAAATATGCCTGGGTGCTTACCCATGGATAGCATTTTTAGCAATGTCTCTACCTCTGTTGAAAAATGTTTTAAATTTCCTGGTAACACTGAAACTGATCTTGATAAAAGTGCTGAAATTTTTCGCCATATGGGAGACAATGGTCCCATTATCTTTGATGCTAATGATTTTGATTCTGATAAATGCAGTATTTCTGAAGTAATTATGTTCTTGCAAAAGCTAGCTAGAAGTCCTAATGCTAGTGCTATAAACATTGCTTTTACTTAACATATTACTAATGCTCTCATGAAAGCTAGGGAAGAGAAATTAAAACTTGAAGCTTCTATCCCTGATAAGTTAGAAGATGGTTGGGAGCCCATCATTAAAATGAAAGTGAATGATTTTGATTGCAATGCTTTATGTGATCAAAATCATTATGAAAGGGAGGGCCTGCATTCCAGGAATCCAAATGAACACTCACAAAATCGTCAGTATATTCCATCAAGGAGTGAACCAATGGAAGCTTTTGCTCACCAGCCAGAACCCTTGAGTGACATGGGAGTGCGTCATGGGCTTGACGAAGCTAGGGTAGTGGGAGCCCAGCTTCTCCTGCAGCTCCTCGGCCTTGCTGATGGCGTACTCCCTGGCTTTGGGGGGGCGCGTACACCCGGTTGGTCGAGCCATTCCTTGTGCCGTAGGACCTTCTTCCCCTGCACGAAAAAAGAAACGGGAGTTCTAAGTAGGCACCAGATGTAACGTGCCATTGGAGAGGAAGAATCGGGCGAGGGTTCACCTCATGATCTTCTTCTGAGAGTCGTCCAAAGTGTCCTGCACACGCAAGATGCAACCTTGGGTCAGTGATCGAATGAAAAAGATCTGAAAACCTTACTAGTAGGCGGTTTCACTATCACCACCAAGTAGTAGTAGTACCTCGTAGTTGTACTTTGGCTTCTCGGGGAGGCTGGCGACGCGGCCTGACCGTCGAAGCGGCGCGTCCTTGCCGGCCTCGCGCCGCTTCCGCTTCACGGACTTGGCCTGCAGACAACGACCGAGAGAAACAAGGTGAGTCAAACAAAAGTAACAGACAAATAGAGGAAAAATCGGAGGAAGCGAGGGGAAACCGATCAGACCGGCGAGGGCTTGGGGGCGGCGACTTCCATGACGGCGGCGGAGAGCTGGTGCAGGCGCAGCTCGTCGAACTTGCGCTTGTTCGCCTCGACGATCCTCCGGCGCTGCTCCTCGTACGCGACCGCTCTGGCCATCTCCTCCTCGATTCTTTCTCTTCGTGTTCGACGTGTTGAGGGAAGTGGCCGAGATGAACACGGAATGGAATGGGGAGTGGGGAAGGCTGCGACGGCCTATAAATCGGAGTTGTGGGGTGGAAGGGGGACGTGCTTATAAAGACCTGGTCTATGGACCGTCAGCCTTTGGACCATTGGCGCAACCGCTGCGGGTGCATGGGCCGGGTCCTGCTTCGGTGGAGGGTGCTCAGCGAAGGGCCGGGAGATTCAAACGTTCGAAAATCGCCTACCTCTTTTTTTCCTTGACTCCTGGCTTGCACACAATGCAGTGATTGCATACGAGATGGAAATATCCTCGAAAATCAGGTCCGATGATTTGATATATGATTTGATATAACCAATCAAAGGTACTATTCTTATTACGCTTTCATGTGATGCAAAAGGCAGGTAAATTATGGCGGCATTCATACTAGGGTGAAGAAAGGAAAGTAAATTATGGTGATTAAATAATACTCCAAACTGAATCCTTATTTGCCTTTTTCTGAATTTTGCCATATATATTAAACCAACAAAGAGTACACGATTACGGGCCACTTCTTTTGGACTTCTGCTTATGCAGAAGCCTGCTTATGGATATTGGTGATGAGAAACTATTGTGGGTAGAAGCTACAAAAAACTGTCTGGAGACTTGTTTTGAGCTTATGAAGATTTCGCTTATTTGCTATGTTTAGTTGTGACTTGTGAGATATCTAAAATGCCCCTAGATTTGATATGTGTACTTAATAAAGTGATATTTCAGCTTCTTTGTTTTGTTGAGTTCGAAAATGAGCAAATAATATAATCAAAATATTATGAAATAAAAAACATTGTGTTTTAAAGGTAAACATGAATAAAAGCCACAATCAGAAAGCAAGTAACATGGGTTCATGACAAATACAATATGAAGTTTGCTACACATCCAGCACTACTAGCATCATCAAGTAACATAACTGGAATTTACTTGTATTATCAGCATCATCTATTAACAAAATCCAGCACTACTAGTTCGGGAAACTGTCCAGAAACGAGTCGAGGCCAGCTTCTCAGTTCCTTCACATTTCCAGCTAAGCGACGGAGAATCTGGACCCTTCTTTTGGGCTTCTGCTGTCTGGGACCTAGAAGCAGCCCCAGAAGCTCAAAAGAAGTGGCCCTACATCGATTACAAAAACAATACTACTAAAAAAGGGACGAGCAAGTCTATGAGATCTTCAAGCCCTTTGTTTCTTCATGACACAATCTTGTACTTTTCTGAAGGCAACCGTAGAACAACGCCGAAAACACCAAATCATAGACCTGTGAATACCAACAAAGGTTCTCTCCTTTTAATTTTGAGCTGCAATGGCAAGGCTTTGTGCACGCAATTGAATCCTTATTTGCTTTATTTTCCTTATTGATTGAACAAAAATCAAGATGAACGATTGAATCAGTAAAGTGTAGGTCTAGAGAGAAAAAATCGGTGACTAGATTTTTAACATTGCCTTATTGATTTGATAGCATTTTTGCATGCGCCTATACTTTCAGTGCCAGTATCAATCTGTGGATGCTTAAATGATTTTAATAAAACATAATCCTCGTCCTCTCATTTGTAGTTTCCGCAACAGTAATAACGCCCGCTTCTGATGCTGCAATTTCGGCTGCAAATCAATAGCAAGACGTTCAAACGGGGCAGAGATTAGAGATTGCAGTGTTATTTTTTAAAATTAGACAAAAGTATGACACAGCATGAGAAAACATATCATTGTTAGACAAAAGTATGGCTCAGATTAGAGATTGCAGTGTTATATCTCCGTTGTTGTTGCGGATCAGGATTTTTTTCATGCGTCCAACATAGTTAGATTTCGACTTCAATCGAGAAGTTTACATAAAACATAGTAACATCTTTGCTTCTAACCACATAAAACATAGTAACATCTTTGCTTCTAACCACTTCACTAAAAACATTGGTTTATAGCCGCATCAGTATTTGGCAAGCATGAATGTGTCAAAAAGAAACACCACTTATCAGTTACTTGTAAAACCAGCGATGCCTATCCCAACCGTCGTATCAAGGTTGAAGCATTCTCATCTTACTCTCGCCTTTATATAAACCATAATATCATAGCTTAGATCTTTTAGTGCTATGTGCACATATCAGAACCTAAGGTGCAAGCTGTGGCAGCCAAAGTGAGATTGCACCCACTCCAACTCATAACACCCCATTACATGAGAATCATAAAGCTTAAGTCAAAAGCGGTAGATTATAGAGACGAAAGAAATTTCCCAAGTACTAGATTAAATTGGACATCACAAGAAGTTGGACGGACACCAGGATGGGCATCACAGGCAAAATTTACAAGTGCCGGCAGTTCCCATAGATAAGTCCAAACATAACTGCTAGGAGAATCAATGAAGTTCATATTTTGAACATTGTCTTATCACCCAAAAGGCTGAAGACATATATCACGATCTCCATTTGCGAACTTGTGTGTCCAATTCCTTTAGGCCGATCTAATTCACTAAAACACCTGAAAAATAATAAATAGGGAAGATAGGCTGAAGAGTTGAAAATTACGCATGTTGAGAGGTAGAAGAAATAGGCGTACTGTTGGTAATTGACAGGCAAGCACACTGAATGTGTATATCAAGTGACACACTAGTAAAAATAGAATGCGGAAATGATTTATTTCACCAGATGTGTTTTACCATAATTTTACACTGCCAACGAGGTGTGTACTAGACTAGGTCTGCCTTTGTTAAGAATTCTTTAAGAACTTCAAGAACATATTTGCCCAGAACTACAGATTTACATGCAACCATGGAGCACAAAATTGACAATTTGAATACTATATCAAGCAGGGCATCGAATACTATATCAGGCAGGGCAGGGCAGGGCAAGATAAGCAGAATTGCACAGAGCATCCAAGACATGCTGGTTATACCAAAAAAAGTGTAGTCAATAACAATTCCATAACGTCTAAGATGTATATATTAACTAGTTTGGCAGTAACGGAAAGAATGTCCAGCTGATTTTTTTTCATGTTCACAACTAACTGCAATGCTGGGCAGAATAAATTAACTCTTATCAAAACATAAGTTCCACAATTATTTCAGCTACACGGCAAATAGACGCTTGGAAACAAACTTTTTAAATACTCAATTCAGATATTCTATAATTCTGACAACAATGCGGACAGTTCACCTGCTTTAACTGCAAATCTGAATCTCATTCCTTCATCAGTTTTCAGAGTAGGAACTCTGTCTGATGATGTAAACCTGCATCATTTACATCACAGAGACTGCATTATTAGCAGCAACACACAAGATTTATCCAGTTGTTAGTCTGTTACTTCTTAATCATGAACAACTAAAGGCAGGCTACTAGGAAACAGGTCCAATATGTCAACATGTTTAAACAATTAGACACATTTTTCAAGTTATCATCTTTAATTCTACAACAGAAGTCTGCATAAGTACAGTTACAGTATGACCATAACCTCATTCTTTCATGTATTAACACTATGAACTTCGCATGATAAAGTTTTTTTAAGAATGGTATATGATGAAGTTTTTAAAGAATGGTAAGATGCATATGTATGGAATATAATTGAGAACAAATTGGAATCTCACCCTGAACTTGGTGCGCTCAATCAGCTCGAACACAAGGCAATCGCCATCAACCAGGCCGTGGTCCACGGCGAATTTCTTCCACTGGGCGCTGAGACCTGTCTTAAGGGGAAGGTAGTAAGAACTGGACTCGACACCTTGCTCATCCACCAAAGTCATCCACTCGTCATGCTTCTTGGGGAGATACTTGCGGCAGAACGGCACCGGGAGGCCCTGCAAGGAATCCAAACAACCATCAGCAGATTCCATCACAGAGTGATCTGAATGCAAGAATGGACGTATTTCGCTCACCAGCCAGAACCCTCCGGTGACATGGGACTGCGTCATGGGCTTGACGAAGCTGGGGAAGTGGGAGCCCAGCTTCCCCTGCAGCTCCTCGGCTTTGTTGATGGCGTACTCCCTGGCCTCGTCGGACGCGTACACCCGGTTCATCAGGTCCTTCCTCGTGCTGTTAGACCTCCTCCCCCTGCCCTTCTTCTCCAAGTCGGCGTAGGTGTCCTGCGCACGGTTCCACGCAAGATGCAACATTTCGGGTCAGCAATCAAAAATCACGAAAAAAAAAGAAAAGATCTGAAAATGTTATTATCAGCACGAAGTATCACCACCTCGTAGTGGTACTTTGGCTTGTCGGGGAGGCTGGCGACGCGGCCGGACCGGCGGAGCGGCGCGTCCTCGCCGGCGGCGGCCTCGCGCGGCGCCCTCTTCCGCTTCACGGACTTGACCTGCGGGCACACCGAACGATGTAAGCAAACGCGTGTCAGGATAGAAACAGCCGGACGGAATCAATCAAACCCGCCGAAATCGAAAGCAGGGGGATCTGACTCTGACCGGCGAGGGCTTGGGGGCGAGGTCGGCGGAGAGGAGGTGCAGCTTGAGCTCGTCCATCTTGCGCCTGTTCTCCGCCACCGTCCTCCGGCGCTCCTCCTCATAGTCGTTCGCTCCGGCCATCTCCTCCTCCCCGATTCTTGCTCTCTCTCTCTCTTTCTCTGTTCGTGGCGTTGAGGGGAGTGGGGAAAGCTGCGGCGGCCAGTAAATCGGGATGGTGGGAGGTCCTTGTATAGGCCTGGTCCATGGACCGTCAGCGTCCGGTCCGTCTGCGCGAGGGGCGTGGGCGCATGGGCCGGGTCCTGGGTCGGTGGAGGGTGCCGTGCGGAAGAGCCGCGAGGTTCAAACGATCGAAAATCTCCTGCCTATTTTTTTGGGGACAACGAGTATGATATCTTGAGTTGGGGACCCACATGGCAGTGAAGCGTAAAGTGGAGATAATGACAAGGAACCACCACATTTGGGGACGAGTCCTCTATAAGGTAATCTCTAAAATGATTGCATTGAGACTGAAATCTGTTTTAGATGAGGTTATTTCTCCTGTTCAAAGTGCTTTTGTGCCTGGGAGATTAATTACTGATAACATCTTGCTGGCTTACGAGAGTATACATACGATTAAGAATAAGAAACAAGGAAAATGGGGCTACTGTGCTGTTAAACTGGATATGCATAAGGCTTACGATCATGTAGAATGGGATTTTCTGGAGAAGATGATGGTTCAGCTTGGGTTTGATCAGAACTTTGTGGAGCTGATTATGATTTGTGTTCGGTCTGTTAATTACAAAGTCAGATTTAATAACCAGGAAACGGATTCTTTTACCCCTACTAGGGGAATTCGACAAGGGGACCCCCTTTCCCCTTATTTGTTTTTGCTTTGTGCAGAAGGTTTATCAAGTGTTCTTGCTCATAGAGAGGAGGTTCTAGGCATTGAAGGAATTAGGGTTTGCAGAAATGCGCCATCAGTTTCTCACTTACTTTTTGCTGATGATTCCCTGATCCTTATGAAGGCGGATATGGATATGAATAATGCAACCTTGTTGAGACAGGCTCTTGATCAATACTGTGCAAGCTCTGGTCAATTGGTAAGTGAAGCAAAATGCAGCATTTTCTTTAGTCCAAATGTGAATGTGGAGATGAAAGCTGAAATCTGCACCGAGTTAAATATTATGACAGAAGCTCTTTCTGATAAGTACCTCGGGCTCCCTGCTATGGTAGGGGTAGACCGAAGTGATAGCTTCCTTTATTTGCTTGAAAGGATTATAAAACGCCTAGAAGGGTGGAAGGAGAAATTCTTGTCCATGGGCGGCAAGGAAATATTATTAAAAGCCATTATTCAGGCCATCCCGGTTTTTGCTATGTTTGTTTTTAAACTACCAAAGAAACTTTGTAAAGATATGACATATGCTTTGGCTGGTTTCTGGTGGGGAGATTCGGAAGTTCAGAAAAGGATGCATTGGATGGCTTGGTGGAAAATGTGCATTCCTAAGAAAAATGGCGGCATGGGTTTTAGAGACTTACACTCTTTTAATTTGGCAATGTTAGCAAAACAGGCCTGGAGATTGATTACTAATCCAGACTCGCTCTGTGCGCGAGTACTACGGGCTAAATATTATCCTGATGGTAATCTTATAAAGGCAGGACCGAAGAAGGGTTCTTCTTTTACTTGGCAAAGCATTATCCCGGGCCTCTCTACTCTGAAAAGAGGACACATATGGAGGGTAGGCTCGGGTACGAAGATAAACATCTGGGAGGACCATTGGGTGCCGGGTAGTTCAACACGCCAAGTAGTTACACCACGTGGAAGAATACTGTTAAAGACTGTGAATGAACTGATTAAACCGGAAACATGACAGTGGGATATCACGCTGTTGAAGGACATTTTCAACCCCCTCGATGTTGACAGAATTTTAAAAATTCCTCTGAGTGATAATTTGGATGAAGATTTCGTTGCTTGGCACATTACCAGTTCTTATAGATTTACTGTGAGGTCGGCGTACTATGCTGAATGGGACCATCAGAATGGAAACAGGCTTACTCGGGTTGATGGGCAGGGCATGTCGGTGAATAATCCGGTCTGGGAAATTCTCTGGAAACTACAAGTACCCAGCAAAGTTAAAATCTTCCTTTGGAAGGCATTACACGGCGTGGTGCCAGGGATGTGCATCCTTGCAAACCGTCATATCCCTGTTTCGGCTCAATGTCCAATTTGTAAAATAGATGCGGAAGACATTGCTCACTTGATGTTTAAATGCAGCAGGGCAAAGGAAGTGTGGAAAGCTCTTGGTGTCTCACATATCATTGAAAGCTTTATAACCGTTGACAGATCGGGGTCAGTGGTCTTAGAAGAAATTTTGAGGTCACAAGTAGCAACACCACCAACTCTACAGAATATTGGTATAAAGGAATTAATAGCAGTTGGTTCCTGGTATATTTGGTGGCAGAGGAGAGAAGCTGTTAAAGGAGAATCGATGGCTCCAGTAGACCGAACAAGCTTTGCAATCCATGCACTGACTCTGAATTTCAGAGGGGCAGCAAAGGGGGCGAGGCCACATGAAATAGCGTGGTCGAAACCAACTCCTGGTACGTATAAACTGAATGTTGATGCTTGCTACTTTCCAAATGATACAGGTGCCTCGGGAGCGGTTCTTAGAAACGAGAAGGGTGAAGCACTAGCTGGGATGGGAAACCTTTTTCATAATTTACTAGATGCGGCTACGGCTGAAGCACGAGCTCTACAAGAAGGACTAGATTTTATTGAGAGCTTGGGGTGCCGACCTGTGATTGTGGAATCGGATTCCTCCCAGCTGGTTGAAGCTTTTAATGGCAAAATTGAAATCTGGAGCCCATATACAGCAGTCTTGATGGATTGTTTCCAAACAGCAAGAAGAATTGGTCAACTAAAAGTCCAGCATTGTCCAAGGGAGGCAAATGAGGTGGCTCATAAGATAGCTAGACATGTTTATGATTCAAACTCTAGTTTATTTTGGGATAGAGATCCCCTAGCTTTATTATGCCTGATGTAATGAATGATGTATCTTTGTTTGGTTGAGGCGGCGAGTTTCAGACGCACTCTTTCCCTAACCAGGGTACCGAAAGGGACTGGCAGGGTTTTAATGAGGCGGCTCGCTGACCTAATATATGGCGGTTAAAAATTCAAAAAGAAAAGATTTTGGACACATAACTACCACTTTTGGGTCTAGTGTGTGACGCTGAGCACTGATTTGTCTGATTAAATCAGTTAACATGTTTTATGACAGATTGGACCCACCCGTCAGGTCTACGTGGCAAAAACAAAAAGGTCAACTCTGCCTTTTTCTTTTTTCCTTTTCTTTCATTTTTGCATCCCCAATCCCGCACATGCCGCCGCCGCTTCCTGGCCGCCGCCGGCCGCCCCGACCTTACTCCGCCGCCGGCCACCCGCCGCCCCGACCGCCTGCTGGTTCAGGTACTGTGTTGAAGGGTTGTCCCGATCTTCACGGATTTGGGCGGATCTCACGAAGAACACGAGGAACAAAGGAAGAACTTGAAGAACACCAAACACAAAAGGGGCAAAGGAGGGTAAATAGCAAGACACAAGCAACCAATTGACCGGTAACACGCCCCAAGGGTAGCCCCCGATCCTCAAGAGATGCAAGCACACTTACTCTTAGATTCGTTTATCTCACCGGTCGAATCTACCGGTTCAACCACCGAGATGGATGACGAGTAATCGCAACTACAAGGAGGAATTCATCTCCATGCAAGGAGGCCTTGGTTCATCTCACTAAGAGGCATCTCATAAGAGGCAACATCCAAAGGATGGAAAGGAGCTAAGCTCAGCTCAATCTCAACATAGTCTAACCCTAGATCTGAGCCAAAGGGGTCCTATAAGTAGTGTTGACCAAAAGGGGGTAGGTGGGAGAGGTTACACTGGTCCTCCACCCAATCGGATACCGCACTGGCGGTAGTACCGCTGGCTTAGCCGGTAGCACCGTTGGTACGGGCAGGGGCGATTCTTCCCACGTCGGCGGTACCTCCGGCGGTACCGGCGGCGGTACCGCTCGGTACCGGAACGCGAAGCAGATCCGGGTTTTCGGCGGCACCAGCGACGGTAGCGACGGCGGTAGCGCCCTGGCGGTAGTACCGCTTATCCCGGCGGTAGTACCGCTGCAGCTGGTTCACTTCTTCTTTCTTCTCTTCTTCTTCTTGATCCGAATCTTGTCCAACTTCTATATCTTCGTTCATCGACTCATGGGGCTTCTTGTAGGCTTCATTCCTGAGTATGCAAAGGACGCTAGCTTGAGGTAGCAAACCATTCATGGAATCATCAAGATCACTCAAGGATAGGAGCGAGTTCACCTTTTCATGTAGGGCTTTGACTCGTGCTCTTGTCATCGGTCCACTTGGCATGTCTTGTGTAGGGCGCACTACATCATCTCCACCCCCTTGGGAAAGAGTCGTCCTCGACTCTTGGTCTTCCTCATCGCTTGAAGTCCCATGGTATGGGGATAAGTCGGCGACATTGAAGGTGTCATGCACCAAGTACTTGGAGTTGGCGATGTCGATCTTGTATGCGTTGTCGTTGATGCGCTTGATGACCTTGAAGGGTCCATCTCCACGAGGGTGAAGCTTGGACTTCCTCGCATCCGGGAAGCGATCCTTGCGAAGGTGTAGCCACACTAGGTCTCCTTCTTCAAATATCATGGCGCGCTTGTTCTTGTTCATCTTCTTAGAAAGGTCTTCATTGTGCTTCTCAAGTGTGATTCTTGTATCCTCATGTAGCTTCTTCATGAAGGCGGCGTGCTTGTCGAAGTCCATGCTTGATTGTTCACGTAGTGGTAGTGGTAGCATGTCCAAAGCGGTGTATGGGTTGAAACCATATACGATCTCGAAGGGGCTTCTCTTTGTTGCTCGGTGTAGTGCTCGATTGTAGTCGAACTCGGCATGTGGGATGCACTCCTCCCAATTCTTCAAGTTTGGCTTGATCAACACACGAAGAAGCGTGGAGAGACTTCGATTCACCACTTCGGTTTGACAATCCGTTTGAGGGTGATAGGCGGTGGAAAAGAGTTGCTTGATTCCCATCTTGGCCATTAATGTCTTCCAAAAGTAACTCACGAACTTGACGTCACGATCCGACACAATTGTCCTTGGCACTCCATGAAGACGAACGATCTCCCTAAAAAACAAAGTTGCAATGTATGAAGCATCGTCGGTCTTATTGCATGGTATGAAGTGTGCCATCTTAGAGAATCGATCAATGACAACAAATATGGAATCCTTGTTTGTTTTAGTGCGTGGGAGTCCCAACACAAAATCCATGGCAATATCGAACCAAGGTCCATGTGGAATTGGCAAAGGAGTATACAAGCCATGAGAGTTTAGTGTGGACTTAGCTTTGAGACATGTAGAACATCGGCGCACAAGACGGTTTACGTCGCGGTACATGCGAGACCAAAAGTAGTTAGTGGCACTAGTACAGAACGACACATCGGAAACGGACCAAAAAGCCCATCGGAAACGGAGAAACGGTCCGTTTCCCCGCTTCCGATACTGATGTGAACGAGCTCATCGGAAACGGACGTAAAAAATCATTTCTGATGAGGCTCCCAAATGCATACGGACATTTATGGATGTCCGTTTCCAATAAGAACAAGCAATGGAAACGGAGAAAACAAGACAACCGTTTCTGATGTGAAAAAATCATATAAAAAAAAACAGCTTCTTGCTGGCTTCTGCCAGCAATATTATTTCTTTATTTCCAAAATTACAACCGTACATGATATAACTTTACATATTTTCTCTCCACAAAGCTGTGTACAAACATTTACACAGCTAAAAAATGCTACGTATACAAGTGTGTTTTACCGTCTGCTCCAACGAACTACAAAGAATGCACCTGGGGCTTTCCATGACTTCACGATACCCATTTTTTGTTGGAACAAGCACCAAGCTTCTTCATAAGACCGGTATTGAGGAACTGATATCTACAACAAAAAATGGACAAAATTAAAAATACAGCAGATATTTACATTTCAGGAGAAGATTATTTGAACATTAGCAATGTTGTAAAGTTAAATGATTCCATCTAATTCAAAACATTTGGATTGATACATGTTTCTATTGTTTTAGAATTATCAAAAAAGTGGTGTCCCATATGATTCAAATGATTTACATGCCATGTCAGAGGATTATGTGTGTATAAGACATTACAACTATACTTGTACGTCATCCCAAGGCCAAGTCCCAAGCAAGAAAATAAGATGCTGGTCGATGAACGTATTTTTCAACTATGATTGCACATGCTAGTACCAGCGACTAGAAAATAAAACTGCAAGCTACACCAAGCACCAAACAGGCTTAATAGCATGATCAACTAGCAAAGCTAATAACTGGGTGATCAAGGTGCAGCCACAATAAAACTGCAAGCTACACCAAGCACCAAAGACAGTGCAAAGAGATTACTAACCTCCTTATATGTTGTTCTCTCTTTACTTCTGAATTTCTCTCGGACTGCAAAAACAACAAAGAGAACACATTATGATACCATTGATGTTGGCAGTAGTGTACCTCTACTTGTAGTAATACCAACTTGTCGTAAGTGAGAAAAATACATGTGAATGCATCGGTGGCCCAATCTACAGCAAGCACCAAACAGGCTAAGCTTAATAGCATGATCAACTAGCAGAGCTAGTAACTGGATGATGCACACACGGTTAGCAATGTTGTAAAGTTAAATGATCCCAGCTAATTCAAAATATTTGGACTGATACATGTTTGTATTGTTTTAGAATTATCAAAAAAGAGTTGTGTCCCATGTGATTCAAATGATTTACATGTCATGTCAGAAGATTCAGCTAAGCAATAGTTAGAAAAGGTTTCTTTCTAATACTATGTTGTAGCAAAAAACAACATTAAAACTAGTACTATTGGAGTTTTCTCCTTGACATACAAAAAATCTACACAAGTTAAACTTGACCACGTCATAATAACCAGCTAGCATAAGAGGGTATAGATTGAAGGAACATTATTGTCAGCTCTACATCTCTACTCACTCCATTAATTATTATTTATCTACTGATTTCATACAATCAACAACTACGATTGCAAATTCAAGACAAAATAATCCCACAACAACTATGATTGCACCTGCCATCATGGAACAGACAACCGGATAAGATTGAACTGTACAAGCTGAGTTACTAGTACATGGGAACCATGGACGTATTTTCGCTATGATTATACATGCTAGTACCAACGACTAGAAAATAAAACTGCAACCACATAAAGAGAACCGGATATCCAGTACCAGCTATGATTCCATCGGTGAACGCTAGCAAGGGAACAGCCGCAGTCCAAGAACCAGATCTAACTCAAGGCATTAATATAACTTACAAGAGAGCAGTACAACTCCCTGGACTTGAAAATTACACTTGGAAATCCCTAAAATTAGCTGTAGATAAATGTTTTGCTGAACCAAGGTTCAGCTGGACCAAATATCTCACCGTACAAACGTCTTTGAGAATCACATATGCGAGTGATTGGCACTCAGAGTAGGATTCGGTAGCAATAAACAGCATAGACGACGTAAGTGCCATCCCATCCCTTTGATTAAAAGGCTGGCTCGGCAAGTAGCATCATGCAACAGCTTGGTTACCTGCATAAGGTAAATTCAGGCAAGATTAGCATCAGTCAAATCTAATATTGTATTGGAAATATGAAAGGAAACTAACTTACATCCGTTCCGAGCTCTCGTCCCAGGATTTGAGCTCACGAATGTGTCCTTGGCTTTCCATCTCCTGGACTTAGGAGTCAGCTCAACTTTTCCACAGAATGCAAGGAAATAAATCTGAACAAGGATGCTTTTCAAGAGAGGATCGATGTAAATGAGCTCAAGCTTTAGCCAGCATACAAAGAGCGACCAAGTCTTTAATTAGATCAAGAGAGGATCGATGCAAATACCACATAGATCTAGATAGAATAGAGTACAAAATATTGTTCGTTCAGGCAAAGATCTGGGAGCCAGATGCGGGAAAGAGATGAAGGATCAGCTGGTGCGTACCAGATGCAGGAGCCTGCTGCGCGAACGGCGACGGAGGCCTGCTCGTGATGGGCGGCGCCAGCGTAGAACCGACCGCTCTCCTCGAGTAGCGTGTTTAGGCCGCGCAGATCTGGCCGTCACCATTGTCCTACTCGCCGGAGACACCACCTCGTCCTGGTCCGTGCCGTCGCAGTACATCTTTGACTGTTGTGCGCTGGTGCGGCCGCCGGCCGGGAGGAGCAGGTCTCGGGAGAGGATTGAGAAAGGGGACGGGAATGAGGTGGATTGGGCTAGGGTTGCTTTTATATGACCGCCTTTTCGGCCCACTTAATTTGCACACGGAGCTACAAATTTCACCGTTACTCATATAACGCATACAGTTAAATTTATTTCTCCGTTTCCGATGTGTCGCGGATTTCGCGAGGATAGGCCTCGCGGGCGACTTTTTTCGTACGGATTGCTCGATTCTCCGTCGCCTAACTCCTGCCGTTTCCATAGAGGGGTATCTGATGTGTCGTTCTGTACTAGTGTGGAGAGCATGGCGAAGATCTTGTCGCGTCCAAAGTGTCCCATGAGCGATCCTCCATGTGATTCCTTCAAAAGGAGCAAACGAAGCGAAGATTCGGGAATACAAAATTTGTTAGCTTTAAACAAGAAACCTTTGTGCACGTGGTAATCCTCAATCCCTTTGCTCTCCAAGCATTTAGCAAAAATGTCTCCAAAGTAAGTATCGGTAGCATACAAATCCTTTATCTCATCCAAACCCAAGACGTTAACTTCAAGACGTGTAAGTAGGTTGGTCTTGCGGGATAATGCATCCGCCACCACATTGTCTTTACCTTTCTTGTATTTGATTACAAAGGTGAAAGACTCAATGAACTCAACCCACTTAACATGTCTTTTGTTCAAATTCGTTTGGCTTTTCAAATATTTCAAGGATTCATGGTCGGAATGGATGACAAACTCCTTAGGACGAAGATAGTGTTGCCAAACATCCAAAACACGAACCAAAGCATATAACTCATTGTCATAAATTGGATAATTCAAGCGAGCTCCATCTAGTTTCTCACTATGTTATGCGATGGGTCTACCATTTTGCATGAGAACTCCTCCAATACCCAAACCACTTGCATCGCATTCAATTTAAAAAGTTTTGGAAAAATCCGGAAGTGCAAGTAGTGCGGCTTGGGTTAACAACCTCTTGAGCTCATTGAAAGCAAAACCATGTGCATGGCCCCAAATAAAAGACACATTCTTCTTTGTAAGATCATGAAGAGGGCATGCAATTATTGAAAAATCTTTGATAAATCGGCGATAAAAACCGGCGAAACCCATAAAACGTCTCAACTCCTCAAGTGACATAGGAAAAGGCCAAGAGAAAATAGCTTCTATCTTTGCTTCATCAACTTCAACACCATTCGAAGAAACAACAAAACCCAAGAAAATGAGCTTATCGGTGGCAAATGTGCACCTAGAAATATTAGCATAAAGCTTTCATTGCGAAGGGCCAAAAAAATTTGAGCAACATGAGAAGTATGCTCTTCCACCGACTTGCTATAGATGAGGATATCATCAAAATAGACAACCACAAATTTTCCAATGAAAGGACGAAGGACATGATTCATAAGACGCATAAAAGTTGAAGGTGCATTGGAAAGACCAAATGGCATGACAAGCCATTCATAAAGACCAAGCTTTGTTTTGAAGGCGGTCTTCCATTCATCACCCTCAGTCATCCTTATTTGATGATAGCCACTCTTAAGATCAATTTTAGAAAAGATAGCGGAACCACAAAGTTCATCAAGCATGTCATCAAGTCTAGGGATAGGATGGCGATACCTTACGGTTATGGCGTTGATGGGCGACAATCCATGCAAAGGCGTAGAGTGTTGTCGTGCTTGGGCACCAAGATGACGGGCACGGCGCACGGACTCAAGCTTTCACGGATGTGGCCCTTGTCAAGTAGCTCTTGTATTTGCCGCTCAATTTCCTTCGTTTCTTTGGGGTTGGTGCGGTAAGGTGCGCGGTTAGGTAGCGGTGCGCCGGGAACAAGGTCGATGCGATGCTCGATGCTGCGTAGAGGAGGTAGTCCCGGTGGCACTTTTTGGTGGATCACTCTCTCACCACTCATCTCACTTGAAGCACGTTTTTGTTGTGCCCTTGCAATAGTCTTGGCATTGTCGGCAATTACTTGACATGGTGTCATTGGACGGAGGACGAAGGTTTTGTCATTGCTCTTGAAACTATAGTAGTTTGTCCTTCCGTCATGTGAAACACTTTTATCATATTGCCAAGGTCGTCCAAGGAGTAAGTGACAAACGGTCATAGGCACAACATCGCAATCGATGGTATCTTCATAAGCTCCAATCTTGAAAGACACTTGCACCATATGTTGAATCTTGACGGTTCCGCAATCACTCAACCATTGCACATGGTATGGGTTGGGGTGCTTCTTGATCTTCAAGTTGAGCTTGTCACATAGTTCCTTACTTGCTAAGTTGTGGCAACTTCCACCATCTATGATGACCTTGATGGATTTTCCATTAACAACCGCTCTTGTTTGAAATAAGTTGCATCGTTGATCTTCTTCTACTTGGACATTGGTGGTCAAAGTTCTTGTCACGACCAAGGTTGGTTCATTGAGGTCACCATCACAAAATATCTCCGTGGAGTCATCTTGAGCACTTTGTGTGGTGGTGACTTGGTTGGCGGCTAGGTACTCCTCTTCACTCATCGACTCATATTCTCCCAAGTCATTGACGATCATGACTTTCTTATTAGTGCACTCAAAGGATGTATGACCTTGTCCGCCACACTTGAAGCATTTCAAGAGTCGTGTGCCGGAGGTTGAACCTTGCGGTGCATTTGTTGAAGTAGGCACCTTTTTGAAAAGTTGGGGAGCTTGTGGTGTTGATGATGAGACTTTTGGATGACCTCTCATGCTTGCTTGAGGTGAAGCTTGTGTCGTTGTAGGTGTTGAGGATGAAGGCTTGTTTGCATAGAAAGATTTTGTCTTGAGATACTTGAGCTCTTCAAGCACGTGACGCTCGGCCTTTGTTGCTTGATGGACTAGCTCAACCAAATTGGTATAAGGTTGGAACTCGACAATCTTCTTGATAGGATAGTTGAGGCCAGTCATGAAACGATCCATGGATTGCTCTTGTGACTCCTCAACATGGGCTCTTATCCTTGAGATTTCCATTTCCTTATAGTACTCATCCACGGACCTCACACCTTGCTTCAACTCTTGCAACTTCTTGTATAAGTTTCGAGTGTAGTGAGTAGGAACAAAGCGCTTATACATCTCTTCTTTCATTTCAACCCAAGTGGTGATAGGTTGTTGGTGGTTTTGCACATGCGCATCTTGGAGTTGTTCCCACCATAAGAGAGCATATTCCTCGAACTCCAAGGATGCTAGAGTCACCATCTTGTTGTTGGAGTAGTTGCGAACTCGAAAGATCTTGTCAACCTTGAGTGCCCATGAAAGATAGGCTTCCAGATCACTTGTTCCAAAGAACTTGGGTATGTCAAGCCTATGATTGCTCAAGTTGTCATATTCATCCTGATGGTTTGGAGGTGGGAATGCACGTCCACGTCTCCGTTGATTTAGTCCATCACCATGGTGGTGGCTTGACTCAGTATCACTTGACTCGACTCGGTGATGGTGATGACGATCTTGTTGAGGACGTGGCTCATGATGCGGCATTGGGTTCTCGTCATGGTTGACATGTTCACGATGGCGATGTCTTGGCCTTGGAGGATCGCGATGTGGACGTCCTTGATCACCATAGTCGTTGCCACCCGGCACACCATTGCCATTGACCCAAGGGTCTCGACATTCTTGATGTTGTGGTGGTGGTGATGGTGTTCTTTCATGCCTTGCATCATGATGACGATGATGCTCTTGATGACCATTGGCATGGTGTACTCGAGGCGATGGTTGATGTTTCGCATCATGGTGCCGTCGATCATGGTCGTCGCGCCTTGGTATTTCTTGGCATCCGTGATGATCACCTTGTCCATCTTGGCACCGGCGCGATGATCTTGATGACTCCCTTGAGTGACGAGATGATGAAGAAGATCCACGACGTGCAAGGTTCGCCATGTGCTCATTCATTTGCGACATTTGCTCGTTGATGTTGGCTTGCATGGTTTGCAAGTCTTGTCGCATGTTGGTGAAGTTGCCTTCTTGAGCTTGGAGACGGCGTTCATAGCGTCCTAGGCTATCACACACAAGGTGTCGAAGACCCACAAACTCGCCATTCGTGACGTAGCCATGATCGCCTTGATGACCTCCATTGATATCACCGTCCGAGCTTGAGCTCCCATTTGTACTTCCCCTAAACATGATTCTCAATGAACAAGTGAGATGTATTGAAATAGACAAGCAAGATAAACTAAACCGAAGGATAAATGTGCTTGCTCAATGAAAATCTGGTTCTCACACCCACGCACACACTTATGTGGATAGGTAGGTATGGTGGTTGGAAAGACAAATGAAATCAACCCGAAATCAAGATATTGTCTAAGCAAGTAGAAAACCAAAATGATCAACGAGCCAAACAAGTCGATCTCAAAAGAAAAGAAGAAAGAAACACACACGTGGCGATGGAAGTGACTTGTGCAACTATCAAAATGAGCAAGATAACCTAGCGCAGACTACGCTCGGTGTTGCACAAGTGCTCGATGAGCCACTAGCTCGATTGCAAAGTATGAGTGGACTCCAAGATTTGCACTAAGGACACCACCTATAAGATGTTCATCGAGCGTTGGCGCAACCTACAAAGTGGCGAGTGGTGTTTTCTTTTCTCTCTCTTTTTGGTGGCTCTTTTTGCTTCTTGACTTTTTCTCTTGTCAAATTGGGTGGCTCTTTTGCTTCTTGAGCTCTCTTCACACTCACTTCCTTGAAGCCAACACGATATATGATATGATAACTAGCGCACAACTTTTGCTCGAAAACTACACGGTGTATGTGCAAAGTCCACGCAATCGTTAAGAGCTAGCCTCAATAGGATATGGTAAACACAAGGATGTAATGTGGCTTGCAAGGAAAAGGAACAAAAGTAAGGATTGGAGAGGTTATACCTTCTTCGACAACCTTACCTGTTTGTTGTCATAGTCTCGTGCTTGCCCACAAGTTTAGGGATGATGGATCAACCGCAATGGTGTCGTAGAGCGCGTTGATAGCTTCGCAATGAGCCAAGAATCACTCAAAACGGAGTCCGGAATCAAAAGATATGACGAAAGCAATTTTCAGAAATTTGTTGTTTTCGGCCCTGGCGGTAGTACCGCTGGTATAGGCGGTAGTACCGCTGCGGTCGCTGGACCGTGCCCGAGACGCGAAGAACACGCGATTTGGGCGGAAAAACCGGCCGAAAATCGTCAAATCGAAGGGGCAAAAGATGAAATTGGGCTATGGAAACGCATAGGAAGCAAGATCAACAAGTATAGCACGAGATCCATGGATCAAAACTTGCAAAAACGCACTCAAATCGCAGATCGATCCAAAAACAATTTGGGGATTTTTTTTCTGAAATTTTCGAATTTCTCAAAATCAAAGAAAAATTTGGGGGAAAAGTGGGGGAAACACAAATCAAATCCGTGGCAACCGTTGCTCTGATACCATATGTTGAAGGGTTGTCCCGATCTTCACGGATTTGGGCGGATCTCACGAAGAACACGAAGAACAAAGGAAGAACTTGATGAGCATCAAACACAAAAGGGGAAAAGGAGGGTAAATAGCAAGACACAAGCAACCAATTGACCGGTAACATGCCCCAAGGGTAGCCCCCGATCCTCAAGAGATGCAAGCACACTTACTCTTAGATTCGTTTATCTCACCGGTCGAATCTACCGGTCCAACCACCGGGATGGATGACGAGTAATCGCAACTACAAGGAGGAATTCATCTCCATGCAAGGAGGCCTTGGTTCATCTCACTAAGAGGCATCTCATAAGAGGCAACATCCAAAGGATGGAAAGGAGCTAAGCTCAACTCAATCTCAACATAGTCTAACCCTAGATCTGAGCCAAAGGGGTCCTATAAGTAGTGTTGACCAAAAGGGGGTAGGTGGGAGAGGTTACACGGGTCCTCCACCCGATCGGATCCCGCACGGGCGGTAGTACCGTTGGCTTAGCCGGTAGTACCGTTGGTGCGGGCAGGGGGCGATTCTTCCCACGTCGGCGGTACCTCCGGCAGTACCGGTGGCGGTACCGCTCGGTACTGGAACGTGAAGCAGATCCGGGTTTTCGGCGGCACCAGCGACGGTAGCGACGGCGATAGCGCCCTGGCGGTAGTACCGCTTATCCCGGCGGTAGTACCGCTGCAGCTTCCTTCTTCTCTTCTTCTTCTTGATCCGAATCTTGTCCAACTTCTATAGCTTTGTTCATCGACTCATGGGGCTCCTTGTAGGCTTCATTCCTGAGTATGCAAAGGACGCTAGCTTGAGGTAGCAAACCATTCATTAAATCATCAAGATCACACAAGGATAGGAGCGAGTTCACCTTTTCATGTAGGGCTTTGACTCGTGCTCTTGTCATTGGTCCACTTGGCATGTCTTGTGTAGGGCGCACTACATCATGCTGGCCGACCTCGATTTGTCCGGTAAGAAGGCCTACATCTCCTCCGACGGCCGGTGGCTCATGGACGTCTTCCGAGGTCTTCGCCGTGCTCACAGACATGGACTGCAGTGTCGTGGACGCCGCGGGCGAGCGCAGCCAGGCGGCGCGCGGCCATGGGCGAGTGCGCCTGGGCGGGGCCATGGGCGAGTCAGCCAGGCGCGGCGCACGGCCATGAGCTAGTGCGGTCGGGGAGTGCGGCCACGGGCAAGTGCGGCCAGGGCGCGGCCGCGGCCGCAGGGGACCACGGTCAGAAACGGGCGCGGCGCTCGGCGGGCTGAGGGACAGGCGCGGCCGCGCGGGTGCAGGCAAGCGCGGCCAGGAGCGGCGGGCACACACATCGACGGCCAGGCGGCGGCGCGGTGCATCGGGCCTGGCAGGAGCAAGGAGCTCCTTTGACTTTTTTTATATATTTAGTTTTTTATTGGTCAGGCAGGTGGGTCCATGTGTGTTGTTCCGTCAAATTTGTCACGTAGACCTGACAGGTGGGTCTGATCCGTCAGAAAACGTTTTAGTGTTACTAAACAGAAAAATCAGTGCTCGGCGTCACACACTAGCCTCAAA
Source organism: Poa pratensis (assembly GCA_947311845.1). NCBI lineage: Eukaryota > Viridiplantae > Streptophyta > Magnoliopsida > Poales > Poaceae > Poa > Poa pratensis. The sequence continues at coordinate 38,756,070 of CAMZMU010000044.1, read as the reverse complement.
AGTGATAGTTATGTGTCCAAAATCTGAAATGTGGTGGTTATGTGACAACTCGTCCCCAAATGTGGTGGTTCCTTGTGATTATCTCCGTAAAGTGGGATGATTTGTTGGTGTGATCGTGAACGCTTTGTTTACGGCGAACGAGTTTGGCAGGAGCATGCGTGGTGTTTGGAGTTTAATTCGAGCAAGAGATCGAGAAATTGATTAATACGATTAAGAAAATGGGAAGATTTTTGTGCTGATGAGATTTTGTTGGGTGATCACAACGCTCGCCAGGGGCGTGATATTTCTTTGCAAATGCGAGAAGGATGTATCGGAGGAAATCAGGTGGGATGATTTTTTTTATTGAACAATCTAATCTATTCTACTGTTCTTATTGCGCTTTTATATTACTATAAAAAATGCCGTGTTGTGAAAGTCCATCTTTCGTCCTTTAATTAATCTGAAAGTTCACCTTTCGCCTGAATGTATTTTTATGTACTCCCTTCCGGCAAAAAATAAGTGTCTTAAATTTGTTAAAAAGTGGATGTATCTAGACTTAAAACATGTCTAGACACATTCATTTTTGTGCAAATCTAAGACACTTATTTTTGAATTGAGGGAGTACAAAACAAACCTTGAACTTTGCTTATCGTCCAAACATTATGGTTTTCCTGATTTCCCGGCTTACTGGAAACACCACGGCGCAAGGGAAAAACCAGAACCGTTCCAGCCGAGACCGAACGGAAAGAAAAAAGGAAGACCCAATTAAACGGAAAAGATCGTGGGCGCGCTATCTTTTTTTTAATAAAGAGTGTATATTAATATCGCGGAGATACAAATTACATCCAGCCTCGGCAACAACGCAATAACCAGAGCCATTACGGATGCACACAGCCGAAAGACAATAAGAAGAAGAAATAAAAAGAAAAGTCCAGCTACAGAGTTACAGTCCCTGCCGCAGCCGCACAACCACCACCAAAACAACACCTGATGTCCTTTTTTTCAAAAGCAACGTCTTCAAGAAGAACAGTGCCAGACACAACCAATTAAGGCCAGATCTTGGGTTTTCACCCTGAAGATAGTCCTCGCTCTCAAAACAATGTTTTCAACAAGACCACTGTCAAGCACAACCAATTAATGTCAGACCTTGGATTTTCACCCTAAAAAGTAGGACTTTAGACTTCACGTATGTTGTCGCCCCCACTTACATGTCGCTGCTCCAAGTCATGAAACACCAAGCCAATTCCTCATCGCCAGAAAGATTCGAACCACCATTGTCAGTCCTCAGATCTCGCCTTCCATGTCATTCTCCGCCAGCACCATGGAACGAGAAAGCGTGCTCCATGATATTAACAGCCAGCAGAGGTTCGAAGCGCTCCATCTAAAACCAAACGGTCAGAGAAAAAACACAGGTGCACACGATCGAATACCATCCGATCCAGCAATCTCCAGGCATGAATCGCCCAGTGGAGTTCGCCGGCGGAGCCTTTCGAAACACGACCGTCCAGCAAGTTCGATGGTGACCAACATCCGGTAGATCTTTATCTTGGCGCGAATAAGAATCAAGGACCACCGCCATTATTCGCGAGACCGACAGGCCCCCACACCGCCGGTCGCCTCCATGACGGATTGGCTGGAGAAGAAGGAAGTCCAAGCACAGGGCAGCAAGTACCGGTATTCCAAAGAACCACCAAACCCGCCGCCCCGGCCGTGGCCGAATCTTCTGGCCCGATTGGATCTAGCCCAGATCTTGCCCGATTCAGCTCGCTGCCATGCGCCTAGACGCGATGAGGGCACCCGCCATCTCCTTCCCGCCGCACCGCCGGAGGGCCTCAGCCCCGGCCAGAACAGCCGCGCTGCCCCTGCGCTTCCACCGGCGTTCCCCCACTCCCAAGGACCACCAGCATCCGCACCTCGCCATCCCAGCCGCCGTCGTCGACGCGGAGGGAGCCGCTACCACCGCCGGGGGAGGGCAGCGGCAGCGGCCAGGCGGCGGAAGATGGGATCGGCCACGCTGGTTTTGGAGAGGGGTGCCGCCAAAGTCGCCCGGGAGGGAGCGACCCGAGCGGTTCTGCTACCTTCCGACAATACACACATAGAAGAGTAAACTAATAGTTCATGTATGTGCTCTGGTTCCAAGGGCGCGCTATCTTCTCTCTTTCTTTCCCTTCCACGCTTGTAGCGATTTGCACGTAATACAACAGAAGCCAGCGGCGCGAGGTGCCGCCGACGAGCACAGCGACCGCGGCGCCGGCAGATTGAATTACGACGACCAGACGATGGGGAATCGAACGAGAGGATTTGCTGATTTTTATTTTGGTGTGGGCTCGCCGGCTCGGTCAGGTTGGGTAAGATTAAGTGCCGGTCTGGTTCTTTTTCTCCGTGTTTTTTCTACTAAGCGATAAAAACAGCAAAACCATCTGTTCGGACTATAAGCATAGTTTAAGGTTTGTTTTGTACCCAAAAAAACATTCAGGATGAAAAGTGAACTTTCAGATTTATTCAAGGACGAAAAATGGGCTTCTTTCTTATTTTTAATATAGAGCCTGCTACTTTTATGCTGATCTTTGATGCACAAAATTTTGACCACCAATATACACTATTCTTTATTGCAAATGCAATATACACTAAATTATACTGTAGTAAGAACATATAAATCGTATTGTTAGATTTTATCTTGGAAAAAATCATTTCAGAAATTTTTATTCTAATTTTCAAAACGTATTGTGAGTACAAATCATAGTCAAAACTGTAAGTCGAAAGAAAGACCTAATCTATGTGTGTAAGCAAGAGTACATATTCCCTCCCAGAGGCCTCTCTTCAAACTCATCAATCGTCATGGTCTTTCCGCTTTCGTAGGCAATGGAAATTTTTTTCTGTGGGGCAGGGTGGGGATTTCCCCACATGTAAGTGACCCAAAGTCAGGGTACTTAAAGTCAGAGGATCCGCGTCCGGGATTTTTATGAGGTGGACGACAAGGTAGATGCTTTGAGATATGTGAACGATCGACGTGTATAAATCTGGAGAGGGGCCTCACACTGGAGGAGATGAGGCCCTGCCCCCATAGAATTTTTTTCCAGAGGCAATTGATCATTAGCACACACCATGACTCCAACTTTACAATTATAGTACAGTACTACAAGACCAAGTTCTAGACCTAGATCATCGCCACCACCCCAGGATCCATCCTGGGCAGCGTGGCAGCAAGCCAACTCCTAGAGTTAAATGTCTGATCAAATTCTATAAAATCTTGTTTCTTATCTGGTCCACCACGCACATGCAAATCTGGCCGGATCTAGTTTGGAGTTTAATCATTACGAGATGGTACATTGTCTCAGAAAGCCACAGGAGCCATTTTCTTTACAATCAATAAAAAGGTGAAGCAGATACATACGAATGTTCTGGACATTTACCATTCTCTCCCAAGGAGATAGTACAAGCATCCATTCGAAGACTAAATAAAGCTGTACATACGCAGAAAGTACTAAATTATGAAGTTCAGGAATTACTCCTTTCAACGAATCTTACCACTTTCAGATTATTAGGATACACTCTAGATCTAGTGATGACCTTGGTCTTGGGATCCAGGTCATCACACGCCTTCCTGTCGTACAGCCATATCTTCTTCATGTTCACCGCAACTTCCCTGATGAGCCTAACATATCGCACCATGTTCTCATCGGGTTGGAAGCCATAGATGGTAAGCTTGACCAGATTCTTGTGCTTGAAACCAGATGCAGATGGTTGCCACTCCACGTGTGCTGCTTTCGCAGGGCATCCACGATTCCTTGGATCGTCCTGTTGTGTCACCATCTTGCACCAATAATGATCCCACACCGTGATACATAGCTCCCTTAGGGAGGGTGCAGCCTCAAGAATGAACATGGTCCAGAGGATATCACATCCTTCAGGGAGATTGTCCAGATTCACAATCTCTAGTTTGCCAAGAACAGGCGTAAGCAGTTTAGGGCATTCCGGTACAACCCAAATCTGTCACACAAGAAGAAAGCTAATAAATAATCAAGTGCAATTATGCTGCAAATAAATCATTCTCAAGAAAGAGAAAACACTCTCATTACCATTATAAGCATCATAGAGTAGTAGGAATGAGTGAGTACCTTTTCACTTACAAAATCCAGCTGCAGGTCACGTATCGAGGGGACATTAGCAATGAGCCGACTTAACTGGATATTCTTAGTCAAAGTACGACCCCTTCTTCCAAGACTTAGCTTTGAAAGCTGCGGAACATGACCAAAAGTCAGGGGGGGGGGGGGGTTGGTACCACCAACCAGCAAAAGTCAGATGTTGGAGTTTCGGTACACCGTAGAGATGGACTGCAGCGAATACCCCATGCTCGACGATGAGCTCAACAAGTCGATCATGTTCAACCATTAGCACAGAACCAATTCCAGTGTCACAGTGTGAAAGGCGCAGATGTTCCAACATCTTGCAGGTGCTAAGGATGTTGGGCATGTCCAGTTGGTCAGCAAACCTCATGTTGCTCAGCCACAGGCACGTGAGGCCAGCAAATGCAGCTGGACAATCACCAAGACAGATATTGAACCTCTTGGCATAGCATAAAAGATCGCCATTAGTGCATTCTGAAAAGGGCTTCTCTACGAGGGGCACAAACTCAGCTTTGTCGACCTTGTAGGTTGCCATGGTACTGGCAAAAGCTCTAGTGATGGGGAGACACTCATCAGGCCTCAGATAGCATGTGACCCTCAGCTTGTGGATGGTGTGGATTTCTGGACTCCTAGCAGGTAGGATCTTCTCTGTGACACAAGCCAGAGTATTGTTGTACCGAACAACGTCAGCAGTGTTAAAGCCATGAGACGACGTGTCATGGTGCTGCGTGAGAGAGCCAATGTCTATGTCAAACCGCGAGAGCATGGCCGGTAGCCGCAGAAATCGCTTCGAGAGGGTGCAGGTTCTCAAGGCATCCAGTGTGCCCATCCGCTCCAGGATGTGGAGTAGGATGTTATCGGGCAGCTCGCTAAGCCTATCACAGCGACCTGCGGCATTCTGCATTGCATTTATCTAAAAAAAGAGAGGTATCATGGATACACATGACAAGGGCATGTTCAAAAGAGTAGTAGTAGTAGTAGTAGTAGTAGTAGTAGTAGAGTAAGCATAGGAAAACAAAAAAAAACTTACATTGTAGCTCCTCCTTGTCCGGAGATATATCCCGCTCAGTGCTCGTCGTGAGATGTTAAGTAGGATGCCATCAGGCAGGTCGCTAAGCCTAGCAACTGTTGGAGTAATCCTGTGCTGTCACCTTGACCTCACCCTCTACACAGCACTAGAAACTTCTACCATAGTCAGTATTACTGCTGTAGCTTAGTAGCTAGTAGTAGTCTCTAGAATACACAAGTACTGTTGTAGCTTAGTAGCTAGTAGCTTAGTAGCTAGTAGTAGTCTCTAGAATACACAAGAGCTGTAACCTGATAGAAGTAACCTGGTAGAAGACACTAGAAGCTTGTAGTAGATATTTCCTAGATAGGTCGGTTGTGAAGTCCTATAAATAGGACATGTACCCCATGGTTGTAAAGCAAGCAGAACACAAGCAATAAAGCTTCAGGTTGTGTACGTGACCAGTCTCCACTACTAGATCCACTTCAGTGAGTGTTCGTGTGAGCCAAACCAACTAGCTGAGAGAGCGTCAGCTGTCAACAAGTGGTATCAGAGCCATGTCCAAGGCTGCAACGGAGGTCGGCGAGAAGGGTGAACGCAGCGGGTACAAGACGCCGCTGCCGGTCGCAAGGCGACGCCATTCCACATCTCCAATGGCTCGACGGGGCAGCAGCCCGACACGCCGCGGTGGCGGCGAGCTGGTAGTGCGCGAGCGTGTCGTGAGGGAGAGCACCAGCTCTGCCCAATATCCGATGCTAACCCGCTCAAACTATGCTGAGTGGGCGATGGTGATGCGCGTCCAGCTCCAGGCTCAGCACTTGTGGGATGTCATCGAGTTTGGCGCCGATGACGAGCACGACGATCGAGCAGCGCTGGCAGCATTGCTCCGTGCCGTCCGCCGGAGCTGGTGCGTACGCTGGCGGCAAAGGACAACGCAAAGGCAGCGTGGGAGACGCTCAAGACGATGCGCCTCGGCTCTGAGCGCATACGGGAGGCAAAGGCGCAGACCAGACGTCGCGAGTTCGAAGAACTTCGTTTCCGCCCAGGTGAGTCGATCGAAGATTTCTCGATCCGACTAACAAACATCGTCAGTGATCTCGAGCTCCTCGGCGACCCCATAAGCGAGTACAAGGCAGTGCTCAAGTTCCTGCGCGTGGTGCCGCGCAAGTACCGACCGGTGGTGATGGCCATCGAGCAAGTTGTCAACCTCCAGGAGTTGACAATCGAGGAGTTGTGTGGTCGCCTTATCACGGCAGAGGAGGCGTACGACCTAGACGATGCCACCAACGGCGTCAACAAGCTTCTCCTCACAGAGGAGGAATGGGCGAGCCGTCAACGACAACGTGGAAAGGGCGTATCTGGCGGCAGCGACGTCAACAAGCTCCTCCTCACTGAGGAGGAATGGGCAAGCCGTCAACGACAACATGGAAAGGGCGACGGCGACAGTAGCGGCAAGCCGGCTCCCAGGCGGAAGCAGCAAGGTGCGCAAGGAGGCAGTGGCTCAGGTGAGCGCCGTAGAGGGAGTTGTCGGTACTGCGGTAAGCCTGGACACTGGGCAAAGGAGTGCCGAAAAGCCAAGCGCGACCGTGAGCAGCGCGGCGAGGCGGCTAACCTTGTGCAGGCTGAAGACGAGGACAACACGCTGCTGATGGCAACCCATACCGAGGTGGCAGTGGCTATGCCCGCTGAGGATACGACGAACCCCTCTACACCAACAACGGGGGAGCAAGTCTTCCTCAACGAGGAACGTGCACACGTCGAGCTGCGCAAGTCCGAGAGTGACACCGACGCGGCATGGTACCTGGACACAGGCGCCTCAAACCACATGACCGGAGATGCATCCGTTTGCTGAGCTCAACAAGAGGTCTCCGGCACGGTACGTTTCGGTGACGGCTCCCTTGTCGACATCTGCGGGCGTGGCACGGTGATGTTCGCCATGGATGGCGGGCGACACAGGGCATTGTCGAACGTCTACTGGATCCCGCGGATCAAGACAAACATCATCAGCATTGGGCAGCTCGACGAGATCGGGTGCCCGACGCACGTCGAGAATGGAATGATGATCATCCGCGACCGGCAGAAGAAGCTCATCGCCAAGGCTCCTCGCATGCGGAATCGGCTGTACATGGTGCATCTCCAGATCGAGAAGCCGGTATGCCTGCTGCTCACATGGGCGAGGACGCGTGGATATGGCACGCGCGCTTCGGCCACCAGAGTTTTGAAAGTCTCGAGAAGCTTGCTCGGAAGGACATGGTGCGCGGACTTCCAATGATCAACCACGTGGAGCAGCTCTGCGAGGCGTGCCTCGCCGGCAAGCACCGCCGCGCCCCGTTTCCTCAGGTGGCAAGTACCGCGCTACCAAACCGTTGGAGCTCGTGCATGGTGACTTGTGCGGCCCTATCTCGCCGCACGCCAGGAGGTAAGCGTTACTTCCTTCTCCTCGTCGACGACTACAGCCGGTACATGTGGATCGTCCTCCTGCGTACGAAGGACGAGGCACCGGAGGCCATCCGTCGCTTCCAAGCTGGCGCAGAGGTGGAGTCACGACACACTCTGCGCGTCTTCCGCACCGACAGAGGAGGGGAGTTCACCGCAAGAGTTCGCGGACTGGTGCGCTGATCAAGGCATCAAGCGGCACCTCACTGCTCCGTACTCACCCAACAGAACGGGGTGGTGGAACGGCGCAACCAGACAGTCGTCGGCACCGCACGTTGCATGTTGAAAGGCCGGCATGCCAGCACAGTTTTGGGGGGAGGCGGTCACCACGGCCGTTTTCGTCCTCAATCGTTCATTCACAAGGAGCGTGGACGGGCGTACTCCGTACGAGGCGTGGCACGGTAAGAAGCCAAATGTACACTTCCTTCGTGTCTTTGGTTGCAGGGCCACGCCAAGATCACCACGCCAAACCTGAAGAAGTTGGATGACCGAAGCAAGCCCATGGTGATGCTCGGGTACGAACCCGGCGGTAAGGCGTACCGCCTCTACGACCCGGCGACAAAGCGCGTCCACGTCTCCCGCGACGTCATCTTCGACGAGAGTGCTGGTTGGGACTGGAGCAACGACAACATGGCGGAAGATTATGGCGGAGGAGAGTTCACCATCGAGTACTCCTACGCGCCTGCACCGGCGACATTGCCCGCTTCGCCAAACCAGTCCACCACAGTCACTCCTGCCCCGATGGAGATTCAGCCCGAAAACAATTCGAAGTAAAGTCTGTAGACACGGCGGCCACAGAACAAACCCCCAGGCACTACAGAACAAGTGAGGTTTGCCACACCTCCGTCTGCACCAGACCCGGAGCTCTTCGACGACAGCAACGATCCGGATCATCCACACCGCTACCGCCGCGTCCTCGACATGGTGGAGCCTGACGCACCGGTGCCAGGCCAGGCTGAGCGCCTGCTACTCACCCCCTCCGGTGAGCCATCCACATATGCTGAGGCGGAGCACGACGAGCACTGGCGCGCCGCGATGCTTGAGGAGCTGAGGTCCATTGAGGAGAACAAAACATGGACCCTCACTGACTTGCCTCCAGGTCACAAGCCAATCGGTCTCAAATGGGTCTTCAAGCTCAAGCGAGACGCCAACGGCAACGTGCTGAAGCACAAGGCGCGCCTCGTGGCAAAGGGGTATGTGCAGCGACCAGGGATCGACTTCGACGAGGTTTTTGCCCCGGTGGCGCGTCTGGACTCTGTTCGTCTACTTCTCGCCATCGCCGCGCAGAAAAGGTGGGAGGTGCATCACATGGACGTGAAGACTGCGTTCTTGAATGGGGAACTCGGCGAGGAAGTATATGTGACGCAACCGCCGGGCTTCACGACCTCCACCACATCAAGCAAAGTACTACGTCTCCACAAGGCGTTGTATGGTCTTCGTCAAGCTCCCAGAGCATGGAACACCAAGCTGGACAGCGTGCTGGTGTCGCTCGGGTTCACTCGCAGCCCATCTGAGCATGCTGTGTACACCCGCGGCAAGGATAGCGAGCGGCTTCTCCTTGGCGTCTACGTCGACGACTTGATCCTGACAGGCGCAAGCACCAAGACTATCTCCAAGTTCAAAGAGGAGATGAGCAGAAATTCTGCATGAGCGACCTGGGATTGTTGACGCTCTATCTTGGCATAGAGGTCAAGCAGTCACCCGGGAAATCACCCTCAAGCAGGCTGCATTCGCCAGCAAGCTTTTGGAGAAGGCGGGCATGGCAGATTGCAACGCCGTGCATTCCCATGGAGCCGCGTCTGAAGCTATCCAAGGTGAGCACTAATCCACCTGTGGACGTCACTTTGTACAGGAGCATCGTCGGCAGCCTTCGCTACCTCGTGCACACACGACCAGACATCTCCTTCGCCGTCGGTTTCGTCAGCCGCTTCATGGAAAAGCCAACAACGGAGCACATGAGCGCCGTGAAGCATATTCTCAGGTACGTTGCAGGGACACTCCACTATGGCTGCATCTACCGTTCCAGCGGCAACAACAACGCACGCCTAGTCGGCTACAGTGACGCCGACCATGCCGGTGACGTTGACGATAGGAAGAGCACGACGGGGACTCTCTTTTTCCTCGGTCAGTGCCCGATCACTTGGCAGTCTCAGAAGCAAAAGGTGGTCTCCTTATCATCCTGCCAAGCGGAATACATTGCCGCCACTACCGCGGCATGCCAGGCCGTCTGGCTCGGACGGCTCATTGGCGATCTCTTCGCCACAGACCCCATGGCCCTACAGTGCTCGTGGATAACAAGTCAGCGATCCAACTGTGCAAAAATCCGGTTTTTCACGACCGAAGCAAGCACATTGAGACACGCTATCACTTCATACGGGAGAACGTCGAGAGCGGCAAGATTGTCGTCGACTACATCAACACCGACGATCAGCTGGCGGACATTCTGACCAAACCACTTGGTCGGATCAAGTTTCAGACTCTACGCGAGAAGATCGGCATCGTGGAGATCAAGTAAATGCATCAGGATTAGGGGGGAGATTGTTGGAGTAATCCTGTGCTGTCACCTTGACCTCACCCTCTACACACACTAGAAACTTCTACCATAGTCAGTATTACTGCTGTAGCTTAGTAGCTAGTAGTAGTCTCTAGAATACACAAGTACTGTTGTAGCTTAGTAGCTAGTAGCTTAGTAGCTAGTAGTAGTCTCTAGAATACACAAGAGCTGTAACCTGATAGAAGTAACCTGGTAGAAGACACTAGAAGCTTGTAGTAGATATTTCCTAGATAGGTCGGTTGTGAAGTCCTATAAATAGGACATGTACCCCATGGTTGTAAAGCAAGCAGAACACAAGCAATAAAGCTTCAGGTTGTGTACGTGACCGGTCTCCACTACTAGATCCACTTCAGTGAGTGTTCGTGTGAGCCAAACCAACTAGCTGAGAGAGCGTCAGCTGTCAACAGCAACTTCTTCACGACGAGCCGTGGCTTCCTGCATGGCATACATTTAAAGAAAGAAAATAAGGGCTCTGTACCATGGACATGTTCAAAAGGGTCGTAGAGTAAGCATGAAAAAACACCTACATTGTGGCTGTGCTTGTTATTCATCTCCAGTTAACCGGAGCAGCAAGAGATGACCGTATTCAATGAACTCAACCGTACTCCTTGGTCTATATCCTGATTGCTACAACGGAGTACTTGTCAACATACAAACTTTTCAAATAAAAACCCGTCCTTCGGCTAGTTCTTCACCTAATAAGAAGAGGAATGAACTAATTAAGCAGAGAACTCGCCGGACCTGCCATTGCGATCTGATTAACAACTGAGATGCAACGTACAGACCGAAACCTCGATCGACCACACAAAGGAAGCAGATGGAGTAACAAGCAGACAAGTCTTTAATACTCAATCTATCAATCTGTTTACGGAGGGGATGAATGAACTAACTAAGCAGAGAAGTCGCCCGCTCGATCTCAGGGATGGATAAAAAGAGGAGCTCCTTTGGTTTGCTAGCTTGGGAACTCATCTGATTCAAAACCGGAATCAATCTCCTTTTCTTTCTTTCTTTCTTTCTACACAAGGAAGGTCACCCGCACTCCCGCGAGCAAAAAGACATACCTCTGGAGGGACGACGGCGTGGCTGAGGACCTGCGGTTGTCGCTGTCGGCCTGCCGCAACGGCGCGGAGGGAGGCGGCGGAAGCGCTTGCCAGCCGCAAGGGCCACCGGCGGCGGGGGTGCGGAGATCCCTAAACATGGACGGACCCCTTCCTCTTGGTCCGAAGTCCGAACGAACAAGCCCGGCCCAGCACAACACGCAATTATCTTTGTGCAATTTTTTCCATAAACTTTTATCAAGAATTAATTGCGGGCATCCAATTTATTTGTCTGGGGAAGAATACTTTTTGCATTTCACATTTCACTTGAATCTGATTTCTAAGAGTTAATTTTTTTATAGGGTTTTCTCAAAAGCACAGCCACAATGTAAGTAGTTTTCCTGATTTTCTCTTAGCAGAACTTTATTACTACTTGGATTGGCCGTGTATAAAATTCTGGATTGCACGGTCGTTCCATTAATGAATTTCTCAAAAGGAGTATATATTTGAATTAATATGATGTAAGGTAGTAACATCCCAGTCTAATTATAGGGTTTGATCGTTAAAGTGCGGTGATATGGCTCTCGGGTACTAGGTAGCCATTTATTTTGAACCATTAAAAAAGACATATAAAATCTAAAAACAAATATATGAATACGTATATGTGTACTCTACCTATCTATAAAGTTTTGTTGAACAATATATAACATTTCACAAAAAGACAAAATCATGGCTATAAAAAGAAATAAAATACTCATTTCTCCTCACATTTGGCTTTTATTTGTCAAGATCACTTCTAAAAACATATGTTCGACAAGACATAGTGCGAATATACGAGCAACTGCGTACTCATATATATTTTGTTCTGAATTTTTTGAGTTTTAAAATTTTCAAATAAAGGGCTACCTGGCACCCAGGTTTGGAAGATTATGTCGAGTTTTTAGCTTTTAAAAAATACACAATTTATTTATTTAAACTTTAAAAATTCCAAATTGAAGTACTAGGGTTATTTAAGACATTTTAAAAAAACGTGTAGATGTCATATGATATTTTATTATTCTTTTATTTCAATTTATAAGTTTTCTTGTAACAAAACTTCAAAAGTTCCAAAATCTAGTGAAAATTTTGATTTAATTTTTTAATTCCAGATTTTGGATTGTTACAGAAAAATCCCGCATAGTACTGATGATGGTGTTGCCGTTCCTAATAGTACTCCTACAAGAGCCACTCCTGCTGCTCCCATATCATGGTATGATTGTTGAAAAAAATAAAAGTATCTTGTTCTCCCTGTTGCATCTATATTTTTGGTCAAGTGTAATTTACTGTTGCGTGCTCTGAAAAACAAAAGCTCTGCTAGGGTTGCAATTGTTGACGAGTCTGATCAGGAGAACACGAATAACAAAAGTAAAAGCATGGGAGAAGCCCAAGGTAGAAACTTGAAAGAAAATGCACCGGCTCGTACATGAGTTAATTACTTATCTTATGTTTCTTGTCTGGAAGTCCTTACTAAGAAGAATTGTTTGTTGGTTCAGGCAGTGAAGTGCCTAGTTCGCAGACATCTGACCCAGATAGTAGTGGAAATGCAGATGAGAAGGTTTGTAAAATTACCAATGCCTTAATCTTTAGAAGACTTATCATTAACAGTTATTTACTCATGTCCTTTTATTTTCTAACACGATTGGTATGTTGCAAAAAAAAAGTTGAATATAGCTGGATGGTGAACATGTGGTGGAAACTACAGATTGGCGACAATAAAAATCCACCTGAAGAAAATAGTGGCTAAAGGGTGGAAATTGGAGAAGTATATACGCTGCATGTGTTTTGGAATGGATGTAGTAATAGTTAGTTCGAAAACTACTTGAAGAAAAAACTTAACTGTAGGGACTGCGTGAACCAAAATGGTTTTGATTTAGTTTCTTTGCATGTGTTTTAGCGAGGTGGTTGCCAATCTGCGAAATGGGATAAGGATCCTGTCGTGTGCCCGCTGCCCCCTCCAGATGAACAGGCAGAGGCAATCAGGCTTGATAGGCCGAATGCAGGTGGAGAAGGAAAGCACATGCTGGAAGAGGCTAGATCGAAAGGCATTGGTAGGACTAGGCCAGGAATTTGTAGAACTGTTGAGGAATGCGAATATTTCGCAACTAGTTGCAACTAGGCCAGGAAATTGTAGCACTGTTGAGGAAAGTTTTGCTGGTGGTTATTGTGGCTGTTCTTTGTGCCCTTTGTATCGATGTGTATGTGCACTGCAGCAGACGAGAGATTGACGCGTGATCTGACATTAAGACATCAATGAGAAGGTCACAATTACGAAATTTTGGTTTGCTTGTGTATCTACGGTGTCTTTCGTGCCAACCTGAAATGTCCGAAGATTGTCAGCAAGGCCCAGAGAGAGATAAACTGAAATTATACATGCTAATGTTTTTAAGAAATGTCAATGAAATGTAAAATAGAAAAAATAACTGACACCATGAATCCATGATATTGACCTGACATTTCCTCTGTTATTAACCTGACATGGATTCTGAACATAAAGACTTAAAGCTGCATACATTTGACCCTGGAGAAGAATATCGGAGGAAGGACTAAATTGCAATCTAGAATTATTAGTTGTAGTCCTTCTTGCATATTTTCTGGGACAAATTGTAATTATCTCTGTGTGGATCCATTTGCTTGTTGTACGGTGTTTCCTGACCCTGCCTTGTTAATTCGTTTTTGAAATATTGCAGGAGCACTGCCATTCTATTAGAAGGAAGTAGCAAAGTTTCAGTATGTACAGCCAGGCATTTTGGATAAAAAACAACCACCACCATCATCATTTATCACTCTAGCAAAGGCTAGTTTCCTAGCACTAACAGCCTCCCTGATGAGAAAATAAGTCGCCTTCATATCCCTGTAAATGGTGTTGAAGCGTTTAGCTCACTCCAAATATATACCAGCAGTGAACACGATGAGGCTGTCGAACTCCCTTTGGGTTGTTTGGTCACCTTGTTTCTTTTTATTACGCACAAAATTTTCTTCTCTGCATAACAAATTAAGATGCAGTCAAATTGGTGTGACCGGCAACGCAGTTATAAGCCAATCCTAGTAGAAGGAAACAGAGGCATTTGATCTTACGTGCAGCTTTGATAAGATAACTTCGTCTATTGACTCTGTAATTTCAAGTTGCTTCATAACGGTAGCCTGCAATACCTGATCAAGAAAAGAGGAAAAATATTCATATTTCACTTGACATTTGTTTGATGATTTCCCTACTACATGTCAATAAACACAATTTCACAAGGATGATTGTCCCATTCCTTGGTGCTAAGGTCTCCTCTGATTAGAAGGATTACAAGACCACATGTATTGAAAATACGCGGGCTTGAGATTTGTTAAAGCACTTTGTTTGCACCAATATGTGTCTGATTGCACCACAGGAAAAAAATGAATCATAGAAAGAAGTTTGAGTGCATGGAATGTTTCCTATGAAACATTATAGTTCAAAGGAGTCCTTCGGATAAATTCATATAGGACAATCCTACAAATCAGACAATCCACATAGAAAAAAATCCTTAATCAAAGAATCCATGTGAAAGAATGAGCCTCTTAGCAAAAAGTGTTCTACAAAGAAGACTTTTAACTACACTATCTTTTGTTAAAATATGTTCTAGTTGCCTTTCAAGTACTTGATTTTACCATTCTTGTTACTTTCCTATTCCCAACATTTTGACTCCAGTGTATTTTCTTAATAAAAAAATATTTACTGGCCTTCAAAACAGAGATTTTTAAGTAGGCAAAAAAACAATAATAATGTTAACAAATTCTTACCTTCTTTGTCCTTTCGAGATCAGATTCAATATATTTGATCCTATCCCATAATTCGAGGAGGGAGCGTTGTTTCTCCTCGGGGATCTCTGGCGGTTTGCTGCTGAGCTCATCGACCCTGTTCTCTAGCCTTTCAAGGCGCCCAATGACAGGACTGATATGGTCCACCCTGATTGCTTCCACTGCTGGATGATCGCCGGAGATCGGTTCAAGCACAGCTGGAGGCAGTGGGTTATCGACCGCCATCGTCTCTGGCTGACCACGTACTGTGTGAAAGAAGGCAAAAACTCTAACAACCAGAGCCAGTAGTAATCTGAGAAAACGATAGAATTTTCCTTCCTCCGGATCTCTATGGGTACTACCGTACCACGTATGTTTCTTGAAGAACCTAAAGAGAGAAAATTAATATGTGAACATACTACTCAATGCAAACAAGAGTTCTCCAGAGGAAAACTTGACTAGTTACTTCAAATGAACTCCTACTTCAAAACAAGGAAACGTAAGTTATTTAGTAAGACTCAACAAAGTTAACAAATTGTAAGGGGAAAGAACAAAAAGATAAGATTACTTTATATTTGCACAAAGTGATCTCGGAAAACTACAAGGCAAAATACCTGTAATATTTTGTGATGTGCCAGTGCCGAAGGCTTGATTTCTTATTTCTGAGGCACTGGTATCCGGCATTGATCCTCCTCTACCATAATCGACAGTTTTGTCCACCACGACAAAGTGATCATCGCAACTATAATAAGCTGCAGATTCTCGCGCTCTCATCTGCATCTGTGTAAAACGTAGGATATTCACTTTACACACATCAAGCATATGCATGAGATAAAAGGCTACGATTGAGGAAGAAAGGTCACTTCTTCACGAACTGGAGCTAATCGACTAAGCTCCAGTGTCCTTCTCATCATAGGAGAACCCAGATCATCAACATCTGATCCCGACTCAGCTGTTGACGTGTCACTGTTTCTACCCTGTTGTTCATAAGGAGAGGAAAAAAAAAGCAAAATTGTTATTAGTGCTAAGATGAACACTGATTAAACAAACAAAGTGCTGCAAGCCTCCAATCATAAGCTTCCAAATATAAATTAAAAATAGTGCTTGGAATTGTTGACTTGCCTTCAAAATATGTAGCCGATCAAATGAACCCCTTCGTTGATCGATCTCAGATAAACGTCTTGTATGCCTTATAAATTTTGCTTCCCTGTTACGTGCTACTACAAGCAAACACCAGGTACAGCAGTTGAGAATGTTGTTGTGTACTTTTTGTTAGCATGTATGAACTTTAACTAAAGTTTATGTGGAGTCTCAAATTTAATGTTATGCCCAACTAGGCATGATACTGCGAATTGCACACCGTAATATCCATTTAAAAGAGAAAACATAATTCATAAACTTGTGCAGAAGTACATCAAATTGCAAAGATATTTGTGGAATTTTATTTATTGTAGTAATTCATTTCTGTGTGGCATTGTATATTCTCAATATTCAAAGGCTCAACTGAAAATCTAAGGTTGTTTTTAGAAAACTATAGAGCAACATCCCAAAGAACAAAGCACATTTATCGCTAGCTAGCAAGCCAAATTTACCTTCATAATGTTAAGATCATTCCATGGACCTTTGTTGGACTTGAGACATCCTCCCTCACTAGCACAAGTACATGTTCCACCCAAAAATTCAGGAAGTTGGCTGGGAAAGAAAAATGAAGCGTTCAATCAAAGGTACTGGAGAAAAGCTTTGTGATCAATGAATTCTAGTAAATAGTTGTAAATGGTAAGTGCACCTTTCATCTATTACTTCAAGAAGTTTGCTTTGGAATTTTGTTCCCAAGACCTACAATTGAGGTTCCATTAAAAATATTTATTTGAAAAGGAAAGGAAAATAACTGCGGATACTCATGCTAACATGTATCTTTGAGGCGGTTTTTGGGTCAAGAAAGCCTTTCACTGAATTCCATAGTAGCTTGAAACCAGTCCCGGCGTTTACAACAAACATCTGATGCAGCGTCTGAGTATGCAAGTAAAGTGTTAAGCACAGTGGACAAGTATTAAACGAGATAAGTACATAAAGCATATGCATATATACCTCAGGATAATAGTCACTATCTATCTTTTGCATTCTAGTTAACATTTCCCTTGCTGTTTTGCTGAAGTTTTTGAAACCCTGGAGCAAAGTAGAACGGGAAATGTGAGCATGCAATCTTTATCCGAACTATTTTCGATTACAAACTAAAAATTAACAAAGTCAGTCTTCTAGTAAGGTCATACGAAAACTGATTACCACGCCTTCAACATCCAGTATAGTTGTTGTAGAATCAATATGTCTTTTTGCAGCGATAGAGCATGCTGGAAACTTGTCCCGGAAGGCTCTCTCAAATTCTTGCACGTGATACTTGATGTAGCGGTCAACAGTAGTAATATCCATCAGCTTATTTGGTTCAACTTTCCCTAATCTCTCGATGTATACTGGTCTTCCTTGCCTGTCAACTCCATGGTAACCCTGAGGATAATAGCAAAGCACCTCGTCTAGCTCTTCAAAATTGAAATCCTGACAGATTCAGTTCACAATGGCAGGTATCAGTAATATTTTATATATAAAAAAAATTGGGCGTGAGTGGCGGAGGCGATGTGGTCTTTATGGACCATCCGCAATAAGGTGATTTTTTAGAAGAAGACTCGTGAGACAACTGACTGATGATATTCATGGAATGGTGTTTTTCCTACGGTCCTGGAGACCATTGTGGGAGTCGAAGATGAAGGTGGCCTTGGACTGGGCCATGTTGGAAGCTAAGCATCACGTGATCAAGATCAAGAAAACTGGAGGTCCACAGTAGTTATGTAATACCTATGGGCTATGGGGAATGCCTTTATAATTAAAAGCAAGGGCTTGTTGGCCTGTTTGTCTATAAAAAAATGTTTTCAAATTAAAGATAGTTTCTTTATTAGAACTAAAATTGCTACAGTAAAACCAAAACATACTAGGATTTTTCTGTGGAAAATGGTAAGAGACTAAGATTTATCCTTCTAACCTTAAGAACATCTAGTGCCTGGTTGGTTGCTACCCTAGAATTGCCAATAGTTGCAACACATTTTTGCTACTCATGCTTAAGGTTCCGTGATCAAAATAAGAGCCACGCATGAGGGAAGCTTGACAAACATACCGTGTTTTCACAAAGCCACAAACAACTCTAGCATTCCTAAACTACGGTATTCAGTGCACACGGCAACAAAAACTGTGGTACTGCAATACTGATGTTTTCAAAAAACTTTGCATCAGAACAGAGCCTTAAGTCTCACCTCTAATATTGTATCCACTCCGAATTCTTTTCTCCATTGGAGCATCTCAGCCCACATATGAATGGCTTTCTCAGTGTCAAACTTCCTCGCCTTCAAAAACCTATAGTTGAAAGACGGGAAACTTTTAGACCTGCAGTGTATATAAAAGAAGAAATAGCTATTGTTTTTCTATTTAGTTCTGTTCCAGCATCGACCTCAAAAACATGTGATAATCATTGAGTTTGTCAGATAGCAAGTTCCTGCTCAAAAGCTCTTGCTGAAATGTGAAGACAGCGCGTTCCTCTTCCTCATCTCTGACATCTTCAATTGTGAAGGATGAAGCCCGATGCCCAACCTTTTTCTTCCCACGCTTCTTGAGTGAATGTGTGAGCTTGCTCGATGCATTTAGCGCTTTCTTCTTGAGTGAACCGCCAATGGACAACCTCCTCCTTTCATCCTCTGAATTCTCTACGGCTGACTTTCGATCTTTCCACTCCTCCAATGAGAACAGCCCCTCCATGCTATCTGACCGTCGCCGCACTTCATGCGAAACAACGGCATTAGAAATTAGCAAGCATATCACTAATATAAGACAAGATGTATACTTTCTTAAGGAAACAATTTATTGATCTATTGCAGCATGTACATCAAGAGGAAAGCAAATACGCAATGGTAAGTTTCGAAACCGGATCATACCCGACATTTTTCTTGAAGCAGAAGAGACTGAATGTGTTATGCGGTTATATGCTCGTCTTCAGATGCACCTGGATTGGTGTAGAGATCGAGCAAAGTATATGAGAATATGCCTGTACGATTTCAGATGCAAGAAGAACTCTTTATCATGAAATGTTCTTTGTCTATTCAGTACAACAGGACTGGGAGGGACAATCTCCAATTTAATAGGTTAAAGAAACGTCTGAATTAAAGCGAAGAGTCAAAGAGATCATCCTATAAAGAAGCTGTTTTTGTTTTCTAAACTAACCAAAATCAATTTAATAGAGTTAAAGACACGTCTGAATTACAGCGAAGAGTCAAAGAGATTATGACGATGCGTTGATAGCTTGTAGTAACTATAGATTAAGGAAACAGAAAAGCGCCTGACAAAGAAGAGAAAGAATTATGTGCTCCACTAAAGCCTCCCCTTTACTGGGTTTGTGTCAAAAACTGATAATTCAGAGAATAAATTAGTAGGCTATCATGACAAGAATCAGACGAGAGTGCAGAATGGCAGAGTATTCAAGATGATCTTTACTACAGTATTTTTTAGTGGAGCCCTAATGCCGATGAAAGAAGAAGAAGCAGACAGTAAGCTTAAAACAAGTACTTGAACTGTGTACAGTGTCGTGCCTGTCATTGTCGGGGTTACAGGAAAAGGGCTGTGGTCAAAAAGCAACTTTTGACCAACCAAAATGGCCCAGCTCAAATTAGGTCGTTCGACGATTTTATTAGTACTTATGAGTGACAGTTTAACAACCAGTTTTAAAAACTAAGAAAGGCATCTCTGAACAACAACTATTTTTTCCCGCAGGGAGCTGAGCAGGAAGTTTAAAACACAGACGAATCCTACTGATCTTCTCCGACAAAAAAGACCATAACCGAAATGATGTAAATGCAGTGGAACACATTTAGCTGTAGCATACAAATTCTATTTGGGAGGACGCTAGCCTTGAGCCAAACTGAAGAAGCAAAGCTGCAGCAGAAATTTCAGGAAAGGTCAAACTAGGAACCGTTGCTCTGAAGCAGACATGAGGTTCAGTAATCAACAGCAGCATGTTTCCTTAATCGACCACTCAATTCACCAGCTGACGACGTCCAAAGGCAACACATATAGATGATTTCACCTCCGGCAAGACTCACAGGAAAACTACCGAGAGTGCCGCTGAATCAAAACTACACCCATCAACAACCCCTGTAGCCGGGAATTTTGTGGGAGACGAACAGAGACTAGATTCTGACGCCGTTGGAGAAGAAGAGGAAGAAATAAGGTTATAGGAAACAGAGCATTGATGCTGGGTTGCTCTGTCACGCTTTGGACCGTAATTTCCGCCCGCATACCAGGAAAATCCACGCAAAAATCGGGATTCGACTCCCCAACCGAAGGAAACTGGGAACATCGCAAGGGCGGAGGATACAATTCCGATTACGTTCTAGTGAAAGAGAGAAAAGAGAGTGGAGAAAGAAACCATGGCGCCAAAGAACAGAACAGGACGAAAGATGAGCTCACCTTCGGGTCCGTCGAATCAAACGGACAGCAATTCCGTTCCTCCGGCGATACGCCTCCGCTCGGATCCTTCCGCGGAGGAGTTTTAGGAGCTGGACAGGGGTTGGTTGGGCTGGGGGAATGAAAGGACAGCCTGTCCTGTCTTGTGCTACCAAATGCAGGCGTAATATAAGTACTAGCGGGATGATTAGTACTGTAGCTTCTGCTCATTGTTCCCTTGTTGCTCGCTTGCTTTTGCCGGTAATCTCGCCTACCATATGTAGTGCTCCACTAATCATTCCGTTCCTGGTTTCGCGTGGTGACCTGCTGCTTTGCTTTAGCTGAGCAGCTTACAGCGTGGGCCCAGGTATAAAGTCCATGCAGGTGGTCCACCACCGAGTGATTTGCTTTGCTTTGCTTTTGCTTTTGGCAGATTTATTTATCCCTCAATATGGTAAATCTTATAGGTTTTTTTTTCTACGAATCCGATCCTATAGGAAATATTCCCATAAATTTTTTGTAATACAAACCTTATAGGAAAATAACATGAGTTCCAAACTAATGAAAATAGTTCTGCAGCACCACAATCAAAGGAAGTTGATATATTCCCATAGGATCCAACAAAACATGTCATCCCAATCCTATAAGTTTTCAGTTTTCTATTGATATACGTTTCCTATCCAAGGGAGCCCTTAGAGTGGGAGAAATCCTTGGCCGGCCATGTCGGCTTCGATGATCTTCTCCCTCACCCTTTTCAATATATATCTCTCAAGAGGAAATCTCAACTTTTTAGGATGTTGGGACGACGCGAATGTTGATACCGTTCTTGAAGGCACCGTCTTGTAAACGATGAGTTTGTGGATGTAGTGCCTTCTTTCAGAAAGTGTCCTCGCTGGACTTGGCTTCAGCGACTTCATAGTTTTAACTCCACGATGACTTAGCCCATTATCTGCCATCCATTTGAGATCTGACGCGTCTATCCATTTTTTGCTCCAGCGAGACACAACTCAACTACTTGTTACAATTGAAAGGGTAGCTAGGAGGTCAGATGAAGGGTCCTCCCCTTCCCCTATTTTTGCATTTCATTCTCTATTTGGCCTGCCTCAAATGATAGACTATTGATTCAAAGTAAGTACGAAAGGGTCGGTAAATACCATAGCTCTTTTTTCTTTTGAAAGGAAATGCCACCTGACTCCAGGAATGGTCGAAGCTATACCCAATTGAAAGTGGATGTTATTGATGACGTGAAAGACACACGTTCGTTGGAAACCCCAAGAGGAAGGTATGATGAGTGCAGCAGCAAGTTTTTCCTCAGTATGAAACCAAGGTTATCGAACCAGTAGGAAGTCGGCGATGTTCTGAAGGTTGTTGGTGAAGGAGTGTAGTGCGGCGCAACACCAGGGATTCCGGTGCCAACGTGGAACCTGCATAACACAATCAAACTACTTTGCCCCAACTTAACAGTGAGGTTGTCAATCTCACCGACTTGCTGAAAATAAAGGATTAGGCGTATAGTGTGGAAAATGATGTTTGCCTGCAGAGAATGAAAAAGAACAATGATTGCAGTAGGTTGTATTTCAGATGTAAAAGAATGAATCAGGGTCCACAGTTCACTAGTGGTGTCTCTCCATAATAAAATACTAACATGCTGGGTAAACGAATTACAGCTGGGCAATTGACAAAATAGAGAGGTGCATAACAATGCATATACAAGTCATGATGATCACTATGAGATTTACTTGGGCATTACGACAAAATACACAGACCGCTATCCAGCATGCATCTGTGCCTAAATAGTCCACCTTCAGGTTAGCATCCGCACCCCTTCCAGTATTAAGTTGCAAGCAACAGACAATTGCATTAAGTATGGTGCATAATGTAAACAACACTAATATCCTTACACAAAGCATTGCTGTTTTACCCCTGGTAGCAATAGCACATCCACAACCTTAGAACTTTCTGTCACTGTCCCAGATTAAATGGAGGCATGAACCTACTATCTAGCATAAATACTCTCTCTTGGAGTTACAAGCATAAACTTGGCCAGAGCCTACACTAATAACGGAGAGCATGCAAGATCATAAACAACATATATAAGATAGATCAATAATCAACTTGACATAGTATTCAATATTCATCGGATCCCAGCAAACACAACATGTAGCATTATAATAAGATGATCTTGATCATGATAGGCAGCTCACAAGATCTAAACATGATGGCACAAAAGGAGAAGACAACCATCTAGCTATTCATATCTTTAAATCTAGAAATTGAAATTTGACAAATAAAATGTCTAAGTTGATTATAAAAATGAGAGGAATTCAAATATGCTATACATATCATCTTTTGCATCACAGAAATATCGATAGTTAGAAAATTTGACCTCTTTCGTTGAATAGTCATGGCGGCCATTTTGACCGCTTTTTGAACAAAAATCAATTAAAGTGAAACCCCCCTAAAAACAAGGTATCCTTTAGCATGGTTGTATTAGGTTAGGAAATATGAACATCCAAAATCAAGATCCACCCACTCTTGCAAAGATTCCCTCTGTTTCGCCCGAAGTGGGAATTTTCAGCTATAAGTCCACCAACTTACTAGAGAGAAAGTGAAGCCGGCCACACACCGGAGTAGGATATTGGACATTTACAACACCCCAAAATAATTATATACATATAGTATGGAACCAGCTAGGTTTTGGTGGGGTTTACAACGCTCCGGAGCCCCGCTTCGGTGAAACCCTGGACCTCTTCGATAAGAGTCATGGTGGCCATTTTGACCGCCTTCTGAAAACAAGCAAATAAATTAAAAAAACCTCTAAAAAAGATATGGTGCAAAATGGAAACCATATAATTTCACAAACAGTAATCCACATTTTATGAATAATCCTCAATTATTAGGAATTTTCTTGATTTCTACCTAATTTCTTCTAGTTAAATGAGTTTGTGCTGATTTTTCGAAAGTAATTTATACTATTTAAATGAGTTCTTGTGATGCAAACGATGATATAATTGTTAAATTTGGATTCCTCTCATTTTTCTAATCGATTTAGACATTTTATTTGTTCAATTTCGATTTACAAATTTAAGATATGAATTATTTCATGCTAAACTAGCAGGGGCAATGCAAGGCAGATGACATCTAGTCCCGGTTCGTAATACGGACCGGGACTAGAGGGGTCTCGCACACGACCCTGCCATGCGAGAACCCTTTAGTTCCGGTCCGTATTACGAAACGGGACTAGAGGTCCCGTAAGAACCGGGACTAGTCCTGCGCGGCCTCGTGGTTGTCGAACCGGGACTAGTCCCACCCTCTAGTCCCGGTTCAAAAGCCATCCGGGACTAGAGCCAAAATCGACTCTGGACCAAAGGTCCTGTTTCTACTAGTATTAACCTATCTGTTTCACCAAATGTGAAATATGGACAGTCCTTAACTTCTTATGTGCATGACAGTAAGATAGTAGATGAGCATTTAACAAATAAGAATTTGACCCGACTGTTAGAATATGAGTCAATTTCTTGCCTTTTGTTCTGAGAGAACGAATAATTTTTACTAGGGCTGTAGTTTGTGGATTTCATTTTCGCTGGTGCTGAGCATTCTCTGAAGCACTTTAAGTTTTAGCACAGAATTATCAGGGAGTATTGTGTTTTGTTTTATCTCTTTTGAAAATCTAAATTCCCAGATATATCCCCAGTATTCACACATGGATACATGATATAGCTTTTGGTCGTTAAGTGTTCTCTTGGCTGGACAAAGCCTGTACTTATTTAGACTAACCCTCTTTAATACTTACACAGGGATGGCTTTCTTTCTTGTATTAGTTGTTTGGTGCATTAGAATATTTTAAATACGATAGTTTATGTGTTTATCTCTTTTGTAGAGAGGTGCATGTTTGGTATCTATGTCCTGAGGAGCTGAATGATCACTCACAACTAAGGATGTATAAAGAACTGCTTGGTCCTGCTGAAAAAAAGTATGCCAACTCTATTAGTGAAGCAACGATACAAAAACATGCTATCTTGTCCCGTGCATTGTTGCGCACCACCCTCTCAAGATGTATGTAACAACAACTGCCTATTGCCTTGTCGATCACATTAGCTGAATATCCATGCCTGTTGCTATATTTGTGTTATCTGTATTCTTGTTAATAGGAGTTATTCAATCGGGTAATTGGCTACAGATGTTATATTCACTATTGTACATTGGTTAGGACTGAAAACACATAGAATCCTTTCCATGGATTGTGGTAACTCTATAAACAACTTTTATTAGTCTATAAACTTTGTGATTTTTGTAATTACGGGTAAAACTTGGTATCTTTGTAACATTATTTTTTTAGAGAGATTCAGCTTCTGTATGCAATGTATGGCTTTAGATGCAATGAGTTGATAAGCCATTCCTTTAAACTTTGCCTGTACATAGGTGCATGGCTTCCATTCGTACATTCACCTGTCTAAAATATATGGAAAACATGCGATTGAGGATCGACGATGTAACTTTAACCTCCTGCATCCCCAGATGCATTTTCTTCAGAAGTACTCCCTCCGCTTCACAATATAAGATGATGTTACATATGTTGTCTAGATTCGTGCCAAAAAGTATGGACATGTACACGAAGACCTGTCTAGATGCATATATATACATGTGAATGTGGCAAAGGGCTAAAACATCTGGAACGGAGGGAGTAACACATTAGGATCTGTTAGGTCTACAATCACTTTACGATGCATATGCATTTTATGTAAGCAGTCATAAAAATGGAGAATGAAACTATCGGCCATTTACCTCTAACATGGAAGTTTGACATGTTAGAATACATATGCGTATTAGTCTAGGGATTAGGATTAGAGATATCTTGTACTCCAAGTTATAGGCATCTTGCCTTCCAAGTCTTGTACTCCTTATATACCCCCACGAGGGTCACATCAATACAACAACAAATTATTAGGGTTCCACAACTTTCCACATGGTATCAGAGCGGTTAGTCTCACGACGCCGATCTTAGGACTTCCAGCACTTCCGCATCACGCGCCGCCCCCGGGGAGATCAATCTCCTCGGGGGCGCGGCATCCGATCTAGATCAAAAATCTGACCGGTTTCTTTAGATTAGATTTTAGATTCGAAGTTTCAAATTCTATAGATTAGATCTAGCTAGCCAAATAAATTCCTAAATCTCACGATCCTCCGGTGAAAATCAGTGAAGCAAATCCCTACGTGCAGATCTCATCGGCTCCTGGAGGAAACCCGATCTCGCCGGTCTTGATCGGCCACCCAGCATGGAGGGGACGGGTCACATGGCGCTACGCGACCTACCCATGTCTCCATGCAGCCATGCGCTCTTCCATGCATCCACAAGGTACTTCATGCATCCAGCCATGCACTTCGTGATGAGATAATAGCTACGTGCACCACAGGACTCCAACCAACGTATACATGCATCTACAAGCGCGCCGGACTTCATCGACATGGTTCAAGACAGCGGACACAAAAAACCATTTCCACGCAGAAACCCTACCCCCGTGTGTCGCGCCCAGGCGACACTGGGGGCGACCCACGTGCCGCCGCCAGCCCCCGCATCCTGCGCCTCCTTGCCGCTGCTGTCACCGGCCGGCGTGCTGCGGCAGTGGCGGCCTCCCCGCCGCCACACAACTGGTGGGCGGGGGTGAGTTATCTCCTCGTGCAGCGCTCATCCGGACTGGCTGGGACGGAAACGGCAACCCGCCGGCGCGGGTAAGCCGGAGCGGCGGCTCCGGGGACGCCGGGCTTCGGCGTGGTGGCGGATCCGGGGCTCTCGTGCCTGGATCTGGTGGGGACGGGCCCTGCCTGGTCGTGAGGGCGGCAGGCTGGGGTCGTCGACGGCGCGGCGGCGCGGGCATCGGTGCCCGGTCGGACGCGGCGCTGGCTGCAGCGGCGAGGTGGTTCCCGGGTGCGGCGGCGCGGAAGCTGGGGCGGCGGCCCCAGATCGTGAGTCCGGCATGGTTGGCGCGGCCAGGGGCGCCGTGGCCGCCATGGCTGGTGCGGAGTGAAGGCTGCAGCGGCGGTGACAGTGCGTCTGGGCGAGGTCGGGGGAGGTTGGAAGGCCGTGTGTGATGGTTGCGCCACCATCGCGCACGATGTGTTTGGATCAGTGGGTGTGCAGGTCGGCGGTGATGCGGGTCTCCCCGCCTTGTTCCGGCTGCGCGAGGTTGGAGAGTCTCGAGTGCTCCGGGTGAAAGCCTGACGACGCGACGTCCGTGGACGCCGTGCTCCCTCTTGAGGGGTCGTCTTGGAGCCCCTCGATTCTCCTCAACTTTGGACCTCCTCTTCGGGTGAAGACCTGACCCTGTTTGTGCAGGGTCGGACGACGACGGCGTCGATCTTCGTCGCCTCCCCTCTTGAGGGCGTCGTCTTGAAGTGGTGGTTCTTGTGTGCTCGCCCGTGGGCTGGACTCACACAACATCGTGGTTGGCAGCGGCTGACGATGTCTTGGGTGCTATGGTGGCGTTGCGAGCTGTGTGGCAACGATGCCGGTGGTGAGCGGAGCCGAGTCGCGGCATGTCCTTCGTCATCGACAGTCCGTGCTGCGTCCCGCTGTGAAGTTGTGAAGTCGGAGCTGCGTGTCTCGGGGCGGGCAGGCCGGCAACGATGCCACTTTTTCTACAGTGGCCTCCGGATTCCGTGGGTGCAAGGTGTGCAACTTTCTCCATTGAAGCTCTTCGTCGAAGTCGGAGCTGCCTCCTCCTCGACGCCTTGGGTCGACTGTTTGGCATATGCCGACATGGCTTTCTGCGTTGGCTGCGGCGAGGGCTTCGTCGGTGGTCGTCGAAGGTGAAGTCGGAATCGCTTGCTCGGGGAGGAGTGACGACGATGACGCTCGGTGATGACTTTGATGTTGTTTCTCTCCTAGGCAGCGTGTGTGTTTCTTGTGGGTAGCCAGGTCGGCCGGGTTTGCCCAATGTGGTGTTCCATAACTACATTGGTGCACTTGTAACGGTTTTTGGCCGGTTCCCCGCTAATGAACCGGTCAATTCCCTCCTACTTTTTTAATAAAATGAGGCAATGTTGCCCGTGTTGTTCAAAAAAGACAGCGGACACAGATGCGATCCACTCCGATACGACTACATCGACCTCCCACACCAGCACGCCGTCTACACCGACATCGTCGAGCGACGTCTACGACTACACTGAGCATCGTCTACGTCACGCCATATGACTCTGCACTTCATTGAGCCGGAAACTACACCAAGCCGAACATCTACATCAAGTTGTACGACTACATCAAGATCTTCGTCGAGCTCTACGTCGCCAACAAAATCATTGCCATGGTCTACATCCACGTGGTCTTTTGCCGTTGCCGCCGCCCAAAAACCCGCCGCCGCAGATACCTGCCGCCGCCGCAATGACACAAAAACCCGCCGCCGCCGCACAATGACACAAAAACCGCCGCCGCCGCAGATCCCTGCCGCCGTCGCCGCCAATGACACAATTACCCGCCACCGCCGCAGATCCCTGCCGCCGCCGCATAAAACCTAAGACATTAGGACCAAAACCGCACAATTTTTTGCGCCTCCGGCGCTGACGGCTACAGCAACCACGACTACGACAACATCAACCGTGGCTACATCACGACCGGCTACCTCGACATCGACATCCATGGCATCGTCTACAGCAACACATCGGCAACAACTTCAGCCAACAGCGTCCGCATCGTCACTTGCGTTCACGCCACTCCCGCTGTGACTGCGGGAGGGAAGAGAGGAGGAAGAGATGAAGACCATCAGAGACATAGTTGATGATGACGGAGAGGAGGAACGACGGATGCGTAAGCCTCAAAGCCAGTCGCAATCGTCCGCTTCACTCCCACTACGACTGAGGGGGAATATTAGAATACATATGCGTATTAGACTAGGGATTAGGATTAGAGATATCTTGTACTCCAAGTTATAGGCATCTTGCCTTCCAAGTCTTGTACTCCTTATATACCCCCACGAGGGTCACATCAATACAACAACAAATTATTAGGGTTCCACAACTTTCCACGTGACATGCTGCTCCATGTTTGAGTTTGTCAGGATTTTATATCGTCAGTAGTTATAATATATTCCTTTTTGTTACCGTTTATATTTTGTACTGCATGAAACATGTCACGGGATTGTATAAAATGAATTCTGATATGCTTATTGCTAATTTGCTTGAACTAGACTTGATACAGATTGTAAAATTGATGCGAGGTCGTTTGAGTTTGACTACAATAAATTTGGCAAACCTGAGGTAAGAGGTTAGGGCTTCAGTGGTTTTTTTTTACATGTAAAGCATTGTGACTAACTCGCATTTGGTTCCTTTCCATGTTTGGTCAGATACTGTGGCCACCTGACGATATCATTGTCGAGCGGCCTTTGCATTTCAACATTTCACACACTACTTTCTTTGATTGCCTGTGGCGTTGCCATGCATGCTCATGTATGTTCCTAGTCCCTGTGAGGCCGTGACTGCCAAAACTGAGAAAGAAATGACCAAGCTTTTGTTGTGGTGGAAGTTATTCAGTTAAAATTTCTGTTTTATGTACTGTCTCAGATTGGCATTGATATTGAGGACACAAAGCGGAAAACAACAAAGAGTATTTTATGTCTTGCTCGCCGGTTTTTCACCCCTTCTGATGCTAATTATCTTGCTGGTATTTCTGATTTGGATGCTCAGCAGAAGGAATTCTTCAAATTATGGACTCTTAAAGTTATTGAGGCTCTCTTTGACCCTGTACTTTATAGCCCTTTCCTATGTACCATTACATTTTGCTCTATATTGTTTAGAACATTCAGCAGTTATTGTATGTCCCCCAGTACTATGCTAGAATTTATCAACTGAGCCATCCCAGTCTAATATGACCACCTAAAGCACACACTGTCGTTACAACCTAAAGAGCAAAGGCTTTCGAGTATAAGACCGGGTTCTTAAGACATGACTGGACATCGGGTTTTCTGAATCTTCCGGCAAAACTTTGTTTCTTTGCTATAGAAATGCAGGTTTGGACTACATATCTTGTGCAAACGCTTATTTTAGATGCTAACTTGCTAACTCCTTACATAACGTATGATTATATTTCCCTCAAAAGAGAAGTATGATTATACTAAATAATCAAAATGAAATACACATCGACGAGCATCTTATGAATAGACTCTTTGCAGAAAAAGGAATCATTGTGAGAAGAGTTTGTAGCAAAGTTGGATTTACACCAAATAGTGCCCTATTTAATTAAATATTCATAATTCTTACTGATATGTTGCTCACATGGAACTATTCAGGAAGCATATGTAAAGGTCTCTTGGATTGGGTATCTCAGGTGCTCCTTTCAATGGGTTTTCAATCATGCTGGAAACAAGTAAGGGAATTCGGATTTCTAGGGTACAAAGCTTCGACCTTTCGCCTTTATTGGTTTCTTTAACAAACAATGCCTCTGTGAGGCATCTCTAGAACTATGTGTCTGAACAAAATTCTTCATGATATTTTGTGACACCTTCTGACCCATGGGTCTCCTCGACACCTAACATTTATTTTGTCTCAATTGTCGGATGTTATATTAAGCAAATGTCATAAGGAAAATTATCGTCTGTTATGCATCATAGTACACTACAGAAGTCGCAACTTAATAATAAATCATTTTGTTGATTTGCATTGACAGTTGTTGGATCTCCAGGCATCAAAAGTGTGCAACGATTCCAAATTTGATTATGATCATCTGTCTGAGAACCGGCAATTTGCACTCGCCGAGCTAAATAATTCTCATTATATGGCAGTTTGTATAGAGGATCTCTACAGAAGTCAAGGTATGTATTGCAAGCTTGTGGACAAATAGTTTGGTTATCTTGTTCTTTCCAACGCTTCATTGTTATTGGTGTATATGTTTCAGGTCCTGAAAATATTGCGGTGCCATTAGGATTAAAAGTATGGAAGACCATACTATTTTTAGAAGATACACTTGTCTCTGGATCAGAAGCTGTAAAACTTATTTCTTGACTATGTCAGAACACGTGCTATTGGTAATATGATTTCACGAAATGGCAGTATGATCGTAAGTTCTCGGTTCGCACCAAGTAGAGACCAAACTCTGAGAATTCTTGAAGCATGGATAATTGATGCTTGACATTGTGAATGAGCAAGAGCCGACGAAATGCAACAACATATACTTCAGATATTCTTGTTTCAGTTGCTGCCAGCTTACAAAACAACCTGTTTCCGAAGGGATGGACCACCCACAGTTCTGTCTTGAACTTTGTTGTTACAAAAGTGGAGTACTAGTAACCAGTATGATACAGAGGCGGAACACTCAGAAACAAATCAACATTGGAAAAATTATAAATTCAACCATGAGAACAATAATTACATCAAGTATGATACAGATCTTGAAGAAGTCCTTACAAAGAAGGCAGCGAGTAAGAAATAGGATCACGCGACTGTTGTACATCCATCTGCCAGCTGCTCAGCGTTTTCACTGCTACTCTGATCGAGCATCGGGGTTTGAGTATCATTCTGGTGCCGTCTCAAGTCGATGAGCAGCGACACCATTACATGGACTGCAATGTAGCCAAGCACGGCAAAGACCAGCGCGACGACATATAGAGATGTCTCCAGTCCCCTGCTGGTTCCAGCAGCATAGGCCCCCAATAGGCCGAGCAAATCCAGCACGATCATCGTGCTCATTGCCCGGAGCCACAGCTTCTCACTGTATTGTTGTATCGACTTGGGAAGCAAGAGGACGATGACGACGACGGAGGCGGCAAAGGAAGCAGAGTTGCTGTAGAAAAAGGCGAGGTACCTGGCTCTCCTGTTGTCGTGCATCACTGGTCGCCTGCCTCGTGCCCGCTGCCGTCGTTGCTCTGCCAAGTTCCACCGGGCGGAGTCAAGCCGGCCTGGTATGTCACACTGGCAACCAGGATGCCTAGCAGCATCAGGTACTTGCGCTTGGCATGCCTTGCTCTCTTATCATCCGTCTTCTTCTTTTTCATCGCCTTGTTTATTGGTCCTGTACTACTGCCACCATCCTTTGTCACCAGAAATCCTGTGAGCAGTGCCACTACGACGCAGAGAACCACAGCCACCAACACAAAGATGTGGATGGATGTCTTGAGATGCTGCGTGCTCCCGGCGGCGAAGGCACCCATCACGGTAAATAAGCCCACCACCGTGCAAAAGGACAGTGCGTGGGTTCGTATGGCTGGCCTGTACACGTGAGGGTTGACGAGGAGGATGATAAGCGCGATGGACAGCATGAAGCTCACCGAGTTGCAGTAGAAGAAGGCGTTGTAGCGGCGTGGGTAGTTGTACAGCAGAACCGGGTCGCCGGCGTGGTGGCCGGACTCGTCGTCCTCGAGGCGAAAGCCACCCGGAGGAGTCAACCCAGCTTGGTAGGTGATGGTTGCGGCCAAGATAGCGAAGAGGAGTAACCGATTGCGCGTCTTCTCCACCAGCTCATCCTCCTCTTTCGTGCTGGTGTCTTTCTCTCCCAGGGTGAGCAAGACAACATGTATGACGACATAGACCAGGACGGCACCCGCCAGGCCCAAGACATAGATGGAGGCGCTGGTCTCCCGGCAGCTTCCAGCGGCGTACGCACCGATCAGGCCAAACAAGTCGAGCACCATGGCCACCTCCAGCACGTGGTACGCGAGCAGAAGCTTATTCTGGACCACGACGACGGCGACCAAAGAGGTCGCGAAAGCAATCGAGTTGCAGTAGAAGAAGGTCTTGTAACGCCTAGCGTTCGTCGTGAGGAGGATGGGGTCACCGGCCATGTGCCCATCGCCGTTGTCTTGCCAAAGGCCACCCGGCGGGTTCAGCCCTGCTTGGTAGGTGATGGTTGCTGCAAGAGTGGCGAGCAGTAGAACAAGCGAGCGAGCCTTGTCCACCGCATCCCGGACAGTCCTGATTCCATCCAGAGAAACAAAGAGCACAATTCCGTCACAAGCTAGAATTTTGTGCGTGCCAAATTGATTTGCAGAGGAGGAAGTCTGTATGTACCTGTCAGCAGAATTCTTTTCGGTTCTTCTGTCAACGACAGCGCGAAGACGTTGCAACCTTCCTGCAGGTACATCTGATTGTATTGTGCCTGTGAGCGTTGGCTTCTTCCCCTCCTCTGAAGCTGTCTTGTCCACCGCATCCCGGACAGTGCTAATTTCAGAAAAAAGAAATCACAGTTCAGCTACAAACTGGAATTTGTGCGTGCCAATGATTTGCAGAGGAGGAATTGATCTGTATGTACCTGTCATCAGTGCCATTGTATGTTCTTCTGTCAACGACACCACGAAGACGTTGCACAAAGACAACTGCTAGTATGGCGACTCTAAATGTCACTTTCTTCCGAAAGCAAAAGTGAAGAATGAAAAGAGCAATTTGGAAAATCGTGCAAGCGGCAACCAGGATGGCCAGATACACGGTAGTGTCGATCTCCCTGCAGCTGCCGGCGACGTAAGCGACGACGAGGCCAAGCAGCGCGATGGCGATGAACCCGTACGCCCTTCTGAGCTTGAAGACAAGCTTCCTGTCCAGAAGCACAACGATTATCTGCAGTGATGCGGCAAAGGCCGTGGTGTTGCCTACGAAGAACGCGTTGAGGCGTTTGTTGTGGCGGTCCTTGAGGATAGAGTCTCCTGGGCGGTGGTGACCGGCATCGGTGCTGTCCCAGAAACCACCCGGTGTGCTCAGGCCAGCGACGTAGGTGACGCTCACCGCGAACGTCGCCAGCACCATCAAGACCTTGTGCTTGCGGAGCCGTCTCTCTTTCTCTTCCTCGTCCTGCGTTTTGGCATTCTCCTCGTCCGATGGACTGTCGCTGGTCTTGTTGTTCCCAAACGAGGCCAGGAATATCTGAATCAAGAGCAAGACGAGCAAGACGGCCAGCAGCAATGTGGAGTAGAGGACCGTGAACAAGTCCCTGCAGGTCCCGGCAGCGTATGCCACCATGAGGCTGAGCAGGTCCAGCAGCAGGACCAGGCGCAGCGGCTTGTAGACCAGCCTGGTGTGGTCGCTCTTGTGCAGGAAGTCGAGGATGAGCATGAGGACGATGACGACAAGCGAGGAAGCGAATGCCGCGGCGTTGGAGTAGAAGAAAATCAGGTACCGGCGGTAGTGGGTATCCCGGATGATGGGCTCGCCGGCGATGTGGCCGTCGGCAGTATCCTGCCAGACGCCCCCTGGCGGGCTGAGACCCACGGCGTACGTCACCGAGGCCACTAGCGAAGCCAGCAGCAGAAGGTACTTGCACAGCTTCAACACGAGCTCGTCGCTGGTAATCTCTTTTGGTTTTGGTTTTGGGGACGTAGGCTCTCCTTGAGGCTGTTGAACCTCCTGCATTGGGACGATGGCCATAGCTCAGAGAAACTCCAACAGGTTCTTGGCCGGAGGACATGGCCCGGAGCTTGAGATATATGCATACGCGACCGCCCTGGATCGATCAGCTCTACACGACGACCTTGGAGAAGAGAGTCAGTCGTCGTCTTTAAAATTCGCGTGACGTCACGATGATATAACATTGCTGGCGTGGTGGTGCATGGAGCAGTCAATCGTGGGGCTGTATTGCATTTCAGTGACTTAAAAAATGACGAAAGTTCAGTTGCAACATGCTGTATTATTGCACAGCAAAACCTGGCCAACTGAAGTCTTTGAAATGCCAACAAGAACCAGTACTGTAAGATAACGCCTCCTTAGAGCATCTCCACTGGGCCTCTAAATCGGTGTCCGGCACCCCCAATTGGGCCTCCTTTAGGGGGTGCCGGACATGTGTCCGGCCAACATTTGGAGGCCGCCCACAGCGATACTCCCCAAAGGCCGACCCCCAAACGCGCTCAACATTTGAGCGAACTGCCGAACACCTTGCGGGCATGCCGTGGTCGCCGCCGATGAACAACACGAAGAGTACGGGCGGAACAGGACGGCGATGCATGCATTAATAAAAATGTCTCAAATGATGCCGGCAATCAAATAGTTTTGCCGCGCCGGAGAACAAGTCAGACTAGGCATTGTTTCGACCGCGCCGGAGAACAATCTCCAACGCCGGCCATCAAAAAAGGATCGACCGTGCCGGAGAACAAGTCTCCAAGCCGGCCATCAAAAGGGCGC
Source organism: Poa pratensis (assembly GCA_947311845.1). Taxonomy (NCBI): domain Eukaryota; kingdom Viridiplantae; phylum Streptophyta; class Magnoliopsida; order Poales; family Poaceae; genus Poa; species Poa pratensis. Next base: position 38,721,561 of record CAMZMU010000044.1, on the reverse strand, counting down.
CTCCCTGGCGCAATGGTTCATGCCGATCACGCGGCGGCCTCCTCGTCGACTTCTTCGTCGTCGTCGCCGTCCTCGCCTTCCTCTCCGGATTCCGCGAGCCCCGCCGCTTCGGCCTCCTTCTCAGCCTGAATGTGCCTCCGTTCGGCCACGAAGTAGGCCTTCTGGTTGGGGCTCATGCCGGTCGTGTTCGTGGCCATGAACATACGCTCCTCCTTCTTCTCTTGGTTCTTGAGCTTGGTCCGCTGCATCTTGAAGTAGAGCTTCCACTTCTCGTCGGACTTGGCTTGTAGCTTCTTCTTCTCGACAGTCGCCGCGGCCACCTCGGCAACGTATAGCTTCACCGACTCTTGGATGCTGCCTGCGGTGCCCGAGCCCCTTGGCTTCTTGCCAGCCCTGGCGGCCGCCTTGCACGCCTTCACTCCCATCTTGGGACGCTCGGCGCTAGCAGCCGGCAGCCTTCTTTCATCTCCCTCGGCAGTGCCTTGGTCTTTTATATGGCTCTTCCACTTCTGGCAACCTTTAACCACCTCCCAAACATGCATGAACTTGTATGGCTTCTTGCCATCCATCTCCAAGTCAAGGTACATGTACTTGCTGTCTTTCAGTTACACAAACAAAGGCCAAGTCAAGTATGCATGTAAATATGATGGGTTACAAGTTAAGATGATCGGCTAATCTTGTCGGCATCGTTCTTGCCACTCTCGTCTCTAAGCAAGATTTGCTCATTGCAAACGTGAAACTTGGTAGTGAGATTTGAGATGACGCCCCAACGACTCTCAACCGATTTGGCATTGCGGTTAGGCAAATCTTCATGAGGAGGATACGACCTTCTTCGGTGTAGTCCTTGTGCACGCGTAACCAATAGGCCTTCTTCCTTTGATTGGCGCCCTTCAAGCCGCACATGTTCACGTTCATCCACGACTCGGCCAACAAGACGTCCTCGTCCTCGGACCAAGTCGGGCCTCTGTTTCCCGGCCTCCGGACGCCATCCTCTTCATCGCCATCCTCTTCTTCGACCTCCCCTTCTAGGCCCTGGCCGGCATCCCCTTCGTCGCCCTGGGCGAACTGATCTGTCTCGGCGTAGGCACTAGCGGCGAAGGCACTACCGTCGTCAATGATTGCAGTCATGAACGAGGCACCAGCGTCCTACCCAGCAAAAACCACAATTTGCATCCTCGACAATTAATGCACAATACAACAATTTGCATCCGGCCGTTCGCAATAACTGCGCCCAACAAACAATCGGCCAGGGAACACAATAAATGAGAGGAGATCAATGTTATAAATAGCACTCACATGTCCGAGTTGGTCGCCGAAGAGAAGGCCGCGGGAAGCAGTCGCGTCTTGGCTCGTGGCAGGTGTCCGCCGCAACGCTGGCGGTTCGCTGAACAGCGGCGCGGCGTTCAGATCGAGGGTCGGGTCTTCGGGGAAAAGCCGCGACACCTGGGACGGGTAGCCGGAGGTGCCGACGAAGAAGGCCGGGACAGACAACAACCCGACAAACCCGCCGACGGATGCTAGGCTAGAGCTGCTTTGGCTCATGGTGATCAACATCTCGGCGGCGTTGTCGTTCGGCGACGACAGATCAGCCACCGACTTGTCCTTCGCCTTGACTCGTCGTTGTTGGCGAAGGTGGGAAGCGGCGGCGCGGAGCTGGGCCTGGCTCAGCGTAGGACTGGCCGCCGACAACGAAAGATCCTGCGGCTCCCGCTTCATCTGCTTCTTCTTCGGCTGCGCCGATGACGGTGGCTTGCGTCCCTTGGGTTTCGAGAGGCCGACGACCTTGGGCGGCATGGTGGCGGAAGGCGAGGAGGTCGCGGCGGCGGCGCGAGGGTTTGGGAAATGGAGGGAAGATTGCGAATTTTGGCGCCGGGGGCGACAATGTAGAGGAAGGGGAATTGGGCGCGGCGCGTTGTGTGTATGACGGGCGGGCCATTGCTGTTAGGGCCATGGCCGCGGCAATGTCCGGCACGCCCAATAGGGCCTCCAAACTCGCTCGGGGCGAGGCTTTAGGGGGTGCCGCTGGTTGCGGTTTTTGGTGTCCGGGCCCCAAAGGGCCTTTGGTGGTCGTTTGGAGGCCCCCCGGTGGAGATGATCTTACAAGTGGATCCCGTAAGATAATGCAACTGAAGTCGTTGAAATGCCAAGGTGTGTGAATCCACGACACGAAAGTCAAACATTTCCCTTACTCCAACTTAGGTACCTGGGTAGTTGCTATTTAGAGGAGGCCGTCACTAAACCATCTTGTCAAGTATGTTTTATAAACTTGTGAGCCAAATAATCCTGCTATTGTTTTGCTTAGAGTAAAGGATAATAATAGAGCCACACAGGTGCTGGCTAATAAGTACTATATACAAAGGCTGGAAAGAAACACCCCAGATCCCGCGCGCCACGTCACCTTCAATTGTCGTCCGTTCGATCCGGCGATCCGACGTTCAGGAAACGTCCACATAGGCTCCCACCGCGATTTACTGTTCACCTCTGAATTTTAGCCAATCCGGAGGCGCCACGTCGCCCGGTGGCCAACCGGTCGGCTCCCGGTCACCCGGTAACCCACCTCCGCGCCGTTCGATTCAGATCCGACGGTTCGCGCGGCCGTTTTGCACAAAAAACCTCGCGTTTATCCAAAATTACGTATCAGTCCATCCACATAAAAACCTCAGCCGTAACCCTAGATCATTTTCCCCCATCTCAGCCGTGCCAGAGCATGAGCGGCGACGGGAACCACTCTTCCCCACGGCGGCCGTACTCGAGCTGCAGGTACCGCGAGCAGCAGCCACACCACAGCGCGCGGCGCGGCGTCGTCGTGGCCCGCCAGAGCGTCGACGTCGGCTGCTCGAGGAGGCCAGGCCACGGCGCGGGCGAGATCGAGCCCCGACACGCGGTTCGAGAGCTCCTTCTCCCCGACGACTCCTCCGCCGCCACCACCGCCTCCTCCGGGTTCGAGAGCTCCGACTCCTTCACGGCCGTGCCGCTGCAGCTGGTTCCCAGGTTCCCGTCGGGGCCTATCTCCGTGCCCTTCTCCTCCGGCGGCGGATTCCTCTCCGGGCTCATCGAGCGCGGCTTCCTCTCGAGGCCACTCGACGCCGTGCTCCTCTCCGGCCCCCTCCCCGGCCCGGCCGCCTCGCCGCGCATGGGATTCGGAAGCGGCAGCGGTGCTGTCCCCGCCCTCCGCCGCAGCCTCTCCCACGGCGGCCGCCGCATCCACGACTTCACGCGCGCGCTGCTCTCGCGCGCCGACGCCTACGGCCTGCAGTGGGCGCAGGGGAAGGCCGGCGAGGACCGCGTCCACGTCGTCGTCTCCGAGGAGCGGGGCTGGGTCTTCGTCGGCATCTACGACCCCCATAGACATGGCGGCAAGCAGCAGCGCGCGTGCCTCGGCGCGTTTGTACGCCTGCAGCGCCGGCACGAGGAGCTCCACGAGTGTGAGCTGGGGTCGAACAGGGCGAGAACCACCCGACAGTCCACGTCCACTGAAGGCTGCCCTGCGTTCTTCGGCGCCGCCGACTCCATCTTCCGCGCGGCTGTAGGTACAGAGGACCTTAGTCAGTTCTCATTCGAGTTCTGGTCATCGTTAGCTGGTGATGCTTGCGGCTACTGCTAGGTCTGGTTGCTCTCGCATAGTTCGTGTTAGATGTGTGTGAATATTTCTTAAGGCATGATGAGTCATCTCCGTGAGATATGTCTCCTTTTTTGTGATGGTACATGTTCTGTTCGATCCAAGTGAAGATTCCTTAATTTTCTATGATCCCTATTTGTGCTAACGATTTGATTTTTATTTTGTTTTGTTTATGAATTGGTTGATGTTTGTAAGGTTCAGCAGGCATTTCTGCAGTTGATATCAGAAGCAAAACATTGGCCTGATTAAGAAGGATTTGAGATATTTTTTAATCATAGTGGCTTACCTTTGGTGAAACGAATCTGTCAATGCAGAATATTTCCTTAAAATCAGGACATTGGTTTGATTATAAAGAACTTGCATAAATTGTTTTCATCATCATGGTTTACCTTGGGTGAATGTAATTTGGATTCCATTACGGGAGGTATTCCATTAAGTATCTTCGAAGCTCTGCCTGCACTGTGGGAAATGGGCATTTACATTTTTTTCAGTATATTTGGGATGGGCAGATTTTCAGCAAGCAACAGTGCCACCATATCCTTTGCATTAGTGCAAGATCAATGTTTTCCTATCCTACACGTCTTCAGCTGAAACCAGGTTATATCTTTCAACTTCCCCGCTGAAACGTCGCATGCAATGACAATATTTATTATCTCCAAAAAAACCTAACTCTCCGTATGAGATAATGAGAATATGCTCGGTCTTGGAAAACTACAGGTATTAGCACCTCCAAGATATATACAAAGTTCATAATCGACTATCATCCGCATGAATTTTTCGTTTCTTATGGAAATCATGAAGTCAACTCGGACACAATATTTTCCTACATTTTACACATGGGTAGGCTTAATACAAGGGACCCCTGTTGCAGAGTAGGATTTTCCATGGAAGATTATAGATGTGTATAACGAACTGAAGATCCAGACAGAGGATCATTTATGAAATGTTGGAAATATCTTTGTTCAAAAAAGTCAGTTTATAATAACATTCAAACTAAGTTGGCTGCCACTTTTCATATGGAAAATATTACATCGATGTCCTGGAGCATTGAATGCTACATTAGGCTATTCTTCTACTGTTTATCTTCAAAAATAATTGTAGCTCATATGGACGCACAGAGATGAGGGGAGTTCATGTTTCTAAAAACATTCTGTTGGAAGCCAAAATTTATATCACCGTTGTATTTTCTTAAAAGCTTTGTATGTACCAAGAAACTGTAAACCTAATCTGACAAAGGTATGCATCTACAGAGTTGAAGTAACGTTTGCTTCCCTACTTATTCCTGAATGGACAACAGGTACATCGTAAAACAAGGTTAATCTAATATGGGCTGGCAAATTAGTACTCAATTTAAAGACCTTTTTATTTCTTTAGATATGGTGTGATCTGAAACAGTTTTTGGTTCGGCTAAAGTAATTGATTTTCCATAATTCTACAAATTGGATTCCTATTGGCATTGAAAAATAACCGAGATTTGTGTTATCTGACAGTACATGACTTTTTTGTGTTATTGTACAGTAGATGTAAATAGCTATAATCTATTACAAATTTCCGATTGATTCTTTAAATGCAGTTGTTTGTATGGTGAAGAGTTGGCCTGCTCCAATAGCCACCGACCCTCTCCTATGTCGACAGTAACTAGGGCAGCGCCGGGAGCCGCGCGGCCGGGACATGCGTTGATGCTGTTTATTTTTCTTGCCCACCCACCCACTGCAGTGCATGTTTATTTTGTGGATTTCCCTTTGTTTACTTCTTCTATTTGCTAAATTGGGTGAGCTCATTTAGGGCTTCTCTTTGTTTGTGCAGCGGAAGATTTGAATTGAGCATAGGTAGGCTCATGTCGCTCATCTTAGGTCAGTGTTGTTTATCCGAGTCTATGGCCTGCAGTGGGCGCAGGGGAAGGCCGGCAGGACCGCGTCCACGTCATCGTCTCCGAGGAGCGGGGCTGGGTCTTCGTCAGCATCTACGACGGATTCAACGGCCCTGACGTGTTTCTCTGTAACTGCTAACCATTGTGATTGAAAATGTGGGGGAATCATTATATGTTTATTTTAAAATAAGCTTGAGAAATAAACCTTATAATGAACCTTGAAAGGTCATTTGTTTTTACAGATTTTGTAGCATTGCAGAGCAAAGAAACAGTGGATCGAATGTACCCTACTCAGAATTAATTTTCCTATATGTGCTCGCATTGCAGTAAATATTATCCCAACTGATCAAATTCAGTTCCAATAATAAATACATGTTAATGATCATTGCCTCTGTGTTGTGCAGCTGGTGTGGGCTTCTCGCAGAGCTATACATCCTTCTCCTGACCTCCTTTCATGATGTCATTATAAGAGATGTCACACGTCCTGCTCTATCATGTTCTTTAGTTCAAATGTTATTCAAATGCTTGGAGGGTGAGGTAATTTCAATGCTACCTCATTTATTATTTGCTGCCATGAGTTCGGTAAGAGTTTATATGTTAAATATGGTGCTTTTTATTGTAACTGGGAGTGAAGACTTCACTTCGTTTACTTCAGGATAAAGAGAAGAATCTCACATATGTTTACAATTTCATATCTATTATGGTTTAGTTGAGGTAGTTGTTCAATTCTTGCACGAGAAGCATCAAATCAGAAACAAATATCTGTGACAAAAATATAATAAATATACTACAAAATTAGAAGGACTTTTTGTGTTTTAAACTATCATCGAAATCATTGTTCCATTGTACGGTTGTCACTAAGAACTCCAGGATCATTGCCCCGATATATTTGTAGTCAACAGGAAGGTGACTCCAGTTTGTTTCCCTTATATTGCTCCAGTTGGCCAGTTCAACCTAACGTTTGAATAGATGATATTGTCACATCCCTACGACCATGTTGATTATCCCTTCTATGTTGCAGTTGCAGGACAAATCTTTCTGTGCATCCCTTAAAAATGTTTGTTCTTCTGTATGGAGTGATTATCTGTCAGTTTGACTTGAAAATTGTTGTTTCTCGGTCAACAGTTATAGCCATCCAGTTAAGTTCTTCACACACTTTATACTTGCATGAATCTTTATGGTCGAATGGATGGTTCTTATCGTTGACATAGAAATGTTCGCGATAGCAAAACAGTTTTTTAAGTATATATGCTACCTTAATTGTTCAGAATCTGTTACATATGTGCATGTTTGCTTTTGCATACATAGTATTCTATCATTTCGGGTGGTTATTTAATATATTCCAGAAATAAATTATTTGTAGGGTCTATTTTTCTGAATACAACAGTAAAGTTGTTAAGTACATGATCAAGAGCTTAACAGGCTGGAGCTTATGCGTTAATTCCTGCTATACCAGGACATGTGTTTTAAACAACGCAACTGCGGTTCCCAGATTGGATTATATAATGTCAACATATTCAGGTATGACCTTCTGTTCTGAATGAAATTATGATATATGGAAGTCAGTTTAGGTGCACACATTTTAATTGTCGGGTATTCATGATTGTTACTTTCTTTTGTATGCTCCAGTTTATGGAGGTCCCTAAATGTCTCGATGTTCTACCTTTTCAAGGGTATAGCAAGACAGGAATGGTTACATATATAGGATAGCGCCCTTCACGGTTATGGATATTCCTGCATGTATATACCCGAAATAATTATCTATTAGCCAGTCAGTTGGCTAGGTAAACCTCTAAATCCCTAACATTAAGTTCTCGGTGAATATTAATATATTTTTGGTTCACGCTTGATGCATTCTACCAATATATATTACCTTGGTTTCAGTTTTTTTGCCATAACCATTCCTACTGGGAGGTTGCTCCTGCCGTAATAAAATGAACCGAAATAATTCAGATATACTTGTCAAAGCTTGCTTTGTCCGTAATTATCTATATCCACATGCGGTACTTTACATCCAGTAGATGTATTTTCATTTCCCTCTCTTGGCAGTGCCATGACACATTGTTTGTCGGAAGTTGTTCCCTGCTGGTTTAAGAAAGTACCATTCACATGTACTGTCTTGGTGCTTTGTAATATAATTAGTTAAATGCACCCTTTCGATCTCTCCTACTTTCTGTAGCATGCTTCTCCTTATTATTTGAGTTGGCTTTTTAAAAAGATGGTTAGTATTATTGACGGCTTTTAGTTTTGTTTGGTACTTTGGAACTCTATAAACCAAGCTTGCTAGAACTATGAAGCAGGAATGGCTATTTGGAATCTCCTCTTTGAGTTTTCTTCTTATGTGTAATTTAGGCTGCTTCAATAGTGTCACACACACATATGCATATGAAAGCACTTTTGTAGAATCCAGTGCCATAATAATCAATTCTATATTTAGTCAATACACGCATGTGCTGCAGCGACTTTACAATTTATATGTCATTTTTTGTGATCTTAATAGAGTATATAGAAGGTCATTGTATCCAGGTTGATACCAAAGGATATTCTACAAAGAATCAAAAACAACTCGCTCATATGAGGCTTATATGTTAGGGATAGTCTTATATAATTACACTGAAGCCTTTACTGCCTGCTTCTGCTCTAGGGTTTTTGAAACATTGGCAATACTATTTGCTTGCCCTTTTATTTTCTACAGGCAGAAAACACATACTAATTTCTGGACCATCTTCAGTTGTTTCAGATCTGGAATGTTTTTCTACACATTTTGCTCCTAAGTTCGTAGGTCTTACCGTTCCATACCTTTTATTTTGTATGCTCACCGTTTTTTTAAACAAAGTATGCTCACCATTTTGTTTCACACATTTTAGATATTGAATTTATGCATATATTACAACCTGGTGTCCGTTGAAATATATCATGATCTTAGTGACAGTGTAGCTATGTGGTTATACATCGGTTATTTATTCCTCTTTGGAAATGATGATATATGTCCTTGCTTTAAAAAGGAGCGGTTCCATCTTCTTTTTATTGGTTGGTGCCCATTTGTTCACAATCTACCACTTTAAATTAACCATATTACCTATAGGTAATTGTTCTTTGATGTATCCAATGTTTACAGCTCATGGCAAGCTTCTAGAATTAGGGAAATGCTTACCGCTTTAGCATGAGAAGTAGCTAAATTGGTGCAGCACACATTCTGGTTTGGCATGTGCATTAGGGAGATCTCCAGCTCTATTGTATGGGTCTTGGATGCAATAGGATATAGCCTTGCTGAAAAATGGGTGTATCTAAATTTCGTAGTTCATGAGAGGTCGTATTTGTTGCAGCAAGACTTCATGTTCTCCTTGTGTTTATTCTATTAGTTAGTGCATGCTGCTACAATTTCAGTTTCGATGTGGTTTCAACTCTCAAGACATCAACAAGAAATTGTGACCATATAGTCCTCTGCAAGCTGCTGCTCCACCACTCTCACTGGGCACTTTTATTTGCAATGGTGGTAAATAAGGTACTCAGGCCATCTATTACCGAAAAAGTATGATATGATTCCAAGTAAATTCACACATTTACCTGTTCCGATGAATGGTGAGGTCGTTGCACTGCTGGACATAGCCAAGGCCCTGTATGATGCTATTGCGCGAATGGAAAGGGCAGCTGAGAAAGGAAAAGCAATCGCTGCTGCTCTTGAGGGTGTGAGAAGCATTGCGGAACATCTGTATCTGGTTTGTAGTCTTCTATCAGTAGCTTGTGGTGTAACGCGTGTTTGTGTGAGGATTTGTCTATCTAATTTGCCTTCTTAATACCGTTTTCCATTTTGTTAGCAGGCCCCAACACTTTTGTTGAAACTCTTCAAGAGCAGATGTTTAGGCCAGCACTATCAACCATTATAACTGAGAATTCAAAGTAGGTAATATCCTATCATTTTTAAATGAGTACCTTCTTCAGTTCTTCAAGAATTTAATTGCTGTCAGAGAAAACCTTATTAGCCGACTTTCAATTTCTTAGAGTGGCCACTGTTGCACCAATTGACACTGTCTTTACATCATCAAAAAAGATGCTCGAATTAGAAGTAGGTTCAGCAGTTGTCGCAATTCAAAACAAGCCTGAGGGGATTCTAACGTGAGTGTCTTTACTCAATATTACATCACTACTACGTTTTATAACAGCACCAGACTCAAAGTTAATTCGATTCTTTTATTCAATCAACTCTAGAGATATATTGATGCGTGTTATAGCCCAAAATCTCCCCCTGAGTCTACTACAGTCGAGAAGGTAAGTAAAGCCAAATGGATATTTTAACATCCTTGACTATTCATCTGTGTTCTGGAGTGTGTTCTCTTAAACTGTCGTGAGATCATGTCTGAAACTCCTTTCGACATGTCATGACTCAGAGTCTAGAATATGCCACGTTCGACACTCCAATCCTTGAAGCCTTACATACAATGCATAATGGAAAATTTCTACATCTGCCTATTCTAGACAAGTGTTCATGGACAAAAGAGCAATGTAGTCTGATTTAATTCAACTTTTTATGAAGACCATTAAATGAAAATAATGTATGATGTTATCCAGATGGAAGTGTTGTAACTGTTATTGATGTCCTTCACACAACTCATGCTGCAATCACAACAGTGAGTAATAATTACTCTCTGCTTTAGTTTGTGTTTGTGTATACACAATACTGGCTTGATCCTCTATGTGTATTTCGGGCTTTAAGCTAGAAAATGTTTATCGGCAATATGTTAGAGACCAAATTAGGTGTTTTAGCATGAGTGTTATCATGTTTTAAAGTTGCATGATGGAAAATACTAAAGTGACTTTTTATCAAAGTGTATGATATGTAAATAATATGGACTGTTAGATAATTTAGTGTATCTTCTACACAGTCTGCTAACAATTGCTGCAGCTGAACTACTGTCATTCACGTGTCTTCTTAGTACCTGTATATCAATATGTAATTGTTTCACCCATTCTCTTTGTCGATGACCAGCATTGTAATATCTCTGCATAATCACAACTATTACCTTCCGGTTACTTTCCATATGTGACACATAAGGTTGATGATGAATCGATATTATTTACAAGCATGAACACAATATGCCCTCCCAGTAACATATCTGTAAAACGGATGTTCTATCCAAGCGAACAACTTATCACGTTAGACAGTAAAGAAGGCTCCGACGTTCAATATCACCTCACGGGCGCGGCGTGTCGCCGCGCCAAAGTTCCCTAGTTTTACTAATACTGGACACACATCCTCTTCACAAAGTTTTTAACTGAAGCTCATGCCGGAACTTAGCTCGTAATTAATGTACAACTCACATCTCTTCTAATTAACTTCTTTTCCCTATCATTCAACTCAGCAAAAATATGACATTTAAATTCTTATTGCCTTCTTACATCTCATTGTTGTGCTTGCTCTTATAGTCACACACCGTATTAGACTAGTCACAATGGGGAGTATCATGCTAATGAGGATGATAAGCTTGTTTCTGCCATGGATGCTAGCATCAAGAGAGTGGCTCAATGTGTACAAGCTAGATTATTGGGCGCATGCGGGAGTCATAATTATGATACATTGTACCTATATATTACAGTGCTCTGTGGCAGTTTTGCAAAAATCGCCTCCCCAATTCGCCCCCGGTGAACACTTATGAACAGTGCTCTGTGGCAGTTTTGCAAAAATCTCCTCCCCAATTCTAGAAATAGTTCCGCAGCCCAGATATTACGAGGGGAAGGACCTGCTTGCAATTACGGGAAACTCCACATACTTTTCTGCAAAAGCGTCCTCACACCTCCCTCGCCTCTCTCACTCACGCGCGGCGCCGGAAATCGCCGCCGGCGCCGCCCCGCTGCTCCGATCCTCCCCGCACACATCAGACGCCACCGGAAGCTCCGCCGTCGCCGCGTCCACCTCCTCGCGAAGCACCGCGTCCTGGGGCGCCGTGGCCACGTCGGATTCGCCGCCTCCGTGCCCGCCGTCCTCCGCTGCTTCTGTCGTCGCCGCCGGCTTCTCCGACGACCATATGGTCTAGGGCGCCGCCGCCCGGCCTCCCCGCGACGCCCCCTCGCCGGAACGCGCTGCCCCGGCGCCGCGCGCACGCTGCTCGCTCGACCGCGAGCTCTGCCCAGCCCGCCATGGCCGCCGCCGGGTGACGTCATCCGTGACGTCATCGCGGGCCCCGGTAGTCAGTCTTCTAACAATTTCGCAAATAATAAAATGTTGACGTGTGGGTCCCACTTGCCAGAGTTTTATTAATTGCAGAAAAGGAAGAAATTTGTTTAATCCGTATCTTTTGATCTGAAATTCAGAAAAATGCAAATAATATATACAAATTTGTAGAAAAATGAAACCTACACAACTATTGCATACCCAATTTACATGGATTTGAATTTACAAAAAAATCTTTGGCTATAGAATTCAAATGCATAAGTATGCATTTCCACTCATTACGAGATTTGGAAAAATGTTAATGGAACATATAGACATGTTCGAACGTTACAATTTGCTAGAAAAATATGTCATACTCTAAAACATATCAACATGCCCGCAAAAAAAAAGGCCAACTATTTACAGCATAAAACGCTTAACAAAAATGTTAATGAAAATATAAACATGTTCGAACATGACAATTTAAATTTCAACAACAAAAGAATTTGCAAAACCAACAACTTAAAATCTACCCACCGAAAAAATATATCAAAATAACCACACAAACAAATGCAAACTGTCCATGTCATGTGGTTGAATTTCAAATTTGAATTCTTCCGAATTTGAAACGACTTCCAAATCTGGCAATTCGTAAAGCGAAAACAATTCAAGCCTGACTAACTTCCCAATATGAACAATTTTTAAACTGAACCCTCTTCCAACAATTTGGACCCAAAAAATATTTTTGAACACGCCCGTTTTCAAATTTAAATTAATTCTCAACTTGGTTAATGTTTGTACGTAAGCATAATATAATTCATCTGAATATGGTGGGAAATAAGAAAAAATTTGCAAAATTAAACCATATTTGATCATTACAATTTAACAAACATATTTCAAAACTATATATAACTTAAAACTCTCTAATTACGTAGTTCTATTTAAAAAATGCTTGATTAGATACATATTTCAAGATAATGCAAATACATTTCCTCTAAATACAAATCGCTTTCAAATTGAATTTCAACGAAGCAAATTAGAACTACCGCTTTTGCTTTACAATATATATACACATCTAAACCAACAAACAAATTAGTACAAATATTCTCATCGAGGGCGCGGCGTGTCGCCGCGTCAATTCAACTAGTAAAGGTTAGTGGCCGAGCTGTTGCAGCATCTAATGGCATTATGGGCTTATGGCATACATGTTCCTGGCTATTGGCTGTCTGAACACGCAGTTTATACAACCGGTTCCATACTGTCTACAAAAATCTGTCAAGACTTGACCTCCAGATGTCCAGAAGACAAGTGGATTAGTTTATTAGACTTCGACTCCCAAGTCATCCAAAAATGCTCGTGTTCGCACTGCAACTTTGCGACATTCACTGCAAGCTGCTGCAGGTACATGCTTTCAAATCATCTGTTGTCGTAGCTGTAAGTGCAGACGCGTGCATTTATCATATGTTAATGCTGGTCGTTGGTTAGTCCTACATGGCCACATTAGCTCAAAGGTTTATTAAAAAATGGGTCCATGATTAGCTTACCCAGCAAACGAAACATCGATACTCCCTCGGTTTTAAATCAAGTATAAAGTTCTATCCTTTTCTAACTCAAACTTCTTTAATTTGAAAAAGTCATCAATATCAACCTTCAAAACACCAATTTAATTTCAATAGAGTTATAATCAAATGCATTTTCTACGATGAAGTACATACTTGATGTATTGTTGTTTTTGTGGGGAAGTACATACTTAACGTTGTAGATGTTGAAATTTGTTTTTGTAGACTTGGTCAAATACAGAGAAATATGTCTTAATTATAACAAAGCTAGAACTTTAATTTGGAATCGAGAAAGAGTTCGTTCGATTTTACTCAGCCTCCGCCGTGACGAGAAAGCTGGCATCGACAAAAAAGAGCGCCTCCATCTCTAACATATCTAAGCTCCCTGGGATCCCTGGCCTGTGGTTCATCCTCGGATTGGGCTCGCACGTCAGTGGCACAGGGGGCCCGACTGTCAGGGTAAGCGTTTTGGTGGGCTTGCTGCGACCTCGCCGACCCGGGATTCGTTGCTCGCTTCCCAATCGACGAAGCGCTAGGGTTAGGTCTCTCCGTCTCCTTCCCGACGGCGGCGCCTCGCACGACGAACGCGACCTTCTCTAACAGGCTGATGCCGAGCGCGGCGGCGATGGCCTCCTCCTCTGCCGCGACCTCGAGCGCCAGCAGCCGCGACCTCCTCTGCCGCGCCTTCTCCCCCGTCTGCCCGGCGGCGCCTCCTCCTCCCTCACACATAACCAAGCGGTGTCAAACTCCTCCTCCCTCCTCTCACGTCATCGGCTCCCGCTCCGGCTCCTCTGCCTTCTCCTCTACGTGGCGCCGTGAGGAGCGTCCAGGAGGGTCTCACGGCAACCGGGCGCGTGTGCATCGTGAGCGGCGGTGTCAGACCATGGCAGCCCGTGGTGAGCGGCCAGGAGGGTCTCGCCAGCGTCGACCAGGGAAGGGCCACCTAGGGAGGTGCCGGAGCGGCAGCAGCTTGCAACCTAGCGGGGGTCGATCTTGGCGTGCTGGGTGAAACGGGGCCGGGGGCATCACCGGCATGAGCGGATGGGGCCGCTTCCTGGACCTCCGCATCAGGTTCGTGGTGGAGATGCCTCATCGCTGCACTAGTGCTAGGTTCCTGCATCCTCACGCAGCTCATGCTTCCCAGATTCGTCATCATCTTCTCTCTCTCTTCCTATGTCTGTTTCTAAAATCCTACTAATTGTGTATCTGATTTGGTTGCAGGAATGGTGTTGCCTTCGTTTTTTGTCCTGTAGATGCTGGCCGATCTGTGTTCGTCCTAATTTGCTTGCTCTTGCAATGTCCCTGGATCTGCAGGTTATACTCTAACTTAACTTGTTTATGCAGCCCATGTCTTAATTTTGAGTGCCATAGTTGTTGTGTGTCATCCAACAGTAGATTCAACTTGGTTTCCAACATATTTGTGTGTGAGAGAGATGTTTCAAGTTCATATAGTCCCTCACGCATTAAGGAAGAGTGGTATGAAGATGAAATAGGATCACAGGTCTGGTTCTATATATTCCATTCTCTAGCGTCAACTAGCAAAATAAAACTTGTTTTAGAGCTTGCAAGTTGAAGCTTGATAGGTTTCACCCATTCCATTCTAAATGTAGGGCACCACATTTTATGCTCTTTTCCACGATTTATAACTTTATTAGAATGCTTCTTTAGGCAAGTATTAGGGAGAACAACCGACATCTGACATATCTTGTACCAAACATCTGACACGATTTATACATTGATTATGGCTAGGCTTCTGTCTTAATTTGACCTCGTGTCATAGTGTTATTTTCAGTTATGTAATAGGTGACAGTCTTAACTGGGAAAGAAGAAGGAACATAGCTATTTGCTTTGTTGGTTGTTATTTTCAAGGAATCAGGGTTATCTTCAAAGAAGAAAGGAACATAGCTATATAATAGCTTACAATATTAACTTTCATAATGTTATCTTCAGGGAATCAAAGTCATGCAGTAAAATATATTTGCCGTATTTGATAGTGTGCAGGCTGCGGGTCCGAAGATAGTGGCAAGCGGGGTTACTTTTGGGACATTTCATGCCATTTGCGCCGCTGGAGGAGGAGACACCAGATTTAATTTTACTGAGTGGATTTCCTGCCCCTTTTTAATGTTTTGCTTCCAAATATCAGTAGGGGAGATGGAGGTTTGGGGATTCTGAGAGCAGATATTGTATTATTTTACCGGCATGTGTATAAGTCCGTAATGCATAGCTAATTTTTGCGTGTTCTTCTCTCCTGGGGTTTATGGGGATGCTCCAGTAGCTGCTTCGATTACCATCAAATCTTGGTGCAAATTGTCCATGAAAGGTTATCTTCAGGACATAAAAAAATTATCCAGCTCCTCTTCTTTTAGCTTTTTTTAAATAGAAAATGTGTTTGCTCGTTGGGTGTAACCTATATTATTTTAGTTGTTTCAGTGCTAATGCCACAAACTTTGATTTCAGGGTTAAGGAATACCTGATCATGAGAGGACGATATCCCTATGTTGCTAAGAAACGTCAAGCTACCAAGATCTCTTAGAAGTACATCCATGTGTATGCAGGTCAGGGATGATAAATATGAATAAGACACATATGTACCCCACACAGGTCACATATCCAGTCAGCCACTAACTCAGGCTGCAGCAGTTGGTAATCCTTTTAGCAGCAGACACATTGGATAGACTGCCACGGCATCCATGGGTAAAACAAGTCAGCAAGCCACAAGCCGTCATGCCGGAAGAAGCTGGAGGAAACATGTGGTCTCATAGTGGAGATATTTCAAAGAATAAACATTTGATGATGTCTGGACCTTTGAGACTGTGATAATCCTGACTGTGTCAGCTGCCCTCCTGCATGCAAAGAACAAGAGAACGTTCCAAGGAGCTTCACATAAATTTGACAATAAGGTGGCTTGTTTCCTCTGCTTTTAAGGGTCTCCTAAAATACATGACTCACTTGATAGCTGATACTTGATAAGTATGCGATCAATCTATTATCTGTACCTAAATCTCTTTTCTTATAGGTAATCTAGATTCTAGAAATTTAATATACCTGTAGAGTATTTCTAATTGAGACCTTCACAGCTGTTGGACTGTCATATTGATGTGTTTCTTTTTGCTCCGCTGAATCTCCATAATATTCTCTATTGTCACCATCATGGTTGGAAGAAGTTCATCGATCGTTTCTTCCATACATACCGATATGAATTGTTCAACAGCGGAATCGATTCTTTATGATATCTTGCCTGATGCCATTTTCATCGACCCTCTGTCTTCAGAAGCTAATATTGCATGAGTTTGAAATCGAACAACTCCATTCTTTTGTACATGCTGTCATGGACAGTGACATAATCTTAGAGTGTACACCTTTTTTTCTCAGGAAATGGCAGGTGCACTGCCTCTGAGGTATAAGTAGATTTTGAAGCATCGAATGCCTGTAATATTCCGGCTTGCCAATGCATACATTTGAGCATTAGTTTTCTACTTGCCTACTCATTGAAAGATTAGATTTAGTACAGCTAATGCATCAGGTATGTTTGTTTGGATGCTTACTTCTGTCCGTTGATCCTTTATTTTAAAGCTCAGTTGTTGTGCTTGTTACTGATCTTGGGAGAGCTTGTCACATATATAGAGTACATATCCTGTTACCATGGTATTGCTTCATACTTTCACCTCCAAAAGTTGATATCTATTGTGGGGATACAGGTAGGAGCAATAAGGTTTATGACAACTTTTGGGACACACTTACCCTGAAAGGTCATATTATATAAACATTAAATTCAGTAGTTTTAGGAATTTGTAATATGCGGATTTATTAGTATCAGTTAATTTTAGATGATTTTGCAGTAACTTTGTCAGGATAAGAAATACAGTGTCAAACTGGAAGTTTGATATAGGGCTTGCCGTTGTAAGGCGTATTTCTGATGCTATTTATTTTCTGCACATGCTTCTTCAGGTAAGTGACTAATCAATTATGATATTTTATAATCTAGACAATACTTTCACATTTTATGATCCATGAGTCAAACAAGTACAAGATGAAACGTTGTGAATGACATCTTATATTTACTAATTGGAGGCACCGTAGGAGGTTCCACGTTAATCCTAGAGATTAAGAAGTTTTGTCCGTACGATCCAAAGTAAAATTGTCTAAAAGCCGTCGGATTTAAGATGTAGCCCAACGCGTCACGCGTGACCATGCAGCACGATGCGGTGAGTTCGAATCATGTATCCTCCATATTAATTAGCCCCTGATTAATTCGTGCGTTCTGGACGCAAGGATTGCAGGCCTCTCTGTCCCCAAAGCCCACGTGAATCCTAGAGAGAAACAATGTAACCATCCGATCAACTTTTTTTTTTTTTTTTAGAAATCCAGACTTTATTGCCCTGCTTTAAGAAAGCATAGTTCTTACAACGCATCCCTGCTGGGGATCACCAGCTTACAAGAAAGACCAAGTTCACTTTGAAACAACCCTCTCTCTAACAACCAAACACAGACCCCAGCAACACCTCCAGAAGTGGTACTAACAGATCAGAACCAAACAACAAAAAACAAGACTCCTACTCAACTCCCAGTTCTTCTCCTGGCACGCCTCTTGACAATCTTGAGCCTTCTTTTTGCGTCTTCAATCGCCCAATCAGCAACCTCCTGGAATCTTGCGTCCCAAAGCGGTTTCCAAAGATGAAGATAGGAGATCATACGAAACACAATATCATCAGCACTCCTCATCAGTTTGCCTTCAAAAATAAGACGGTTCCGAATGGTCCAGATAGACCACATGGCCGCCGCAGCAGTAATCCAGATTTTCTCAAAAAACCTCCCTTTTTCAATTTTCGAAAACAACATAATATCAAGAACCGAGCGTGGGGCTGATTGCCATCCCACCACTCGCCTGAAAAGCTCCCAGAGGAAACGAGCTGGAGCACATATAAACATAAGATGGTTAATAGACTCCAGTTCACCGCACACAGGGCACTGTCCCCTCGTGTTCCCTTTCCTGATCAGAATCTGTTCCCTGGTTGGCAGCCTGTCATGTATGATTTGCCAAACAAAAATCCTAATTTTCATAGGAATTTTCAGTTTCCACACTCTTGCTAAATCTGGGTCAGACACTCCCTCAAACGTCAACCATCTGTACATTGATTTTGTCGTATATTCACCTTTCTTTTCCAAAGCCCACTTTATTCTGTCTTTTTCATCAGATAAAAACACTCCCTGAATTTTCTGTAACAGAGCCTCCCATTCCTCCATTTCCTCAGCCCCAAACGATCTCTTAAATCTGATATCCCATTCATGAGAGGTCACATCGTAGTTGTCTGCTACTGAAGCACTCTGTGATTCAGTCGCCCAAAACAATCTCGGAAACACTAAATATAAAGGTACCTCCCCTACCCATATATCAATCCAGAAACGTGTCCTCTTACCATTCCCCACAAGGTGAATAGCTCCTTTCATAAACCATTTCTTCACCGACTGCAGCCCATTCCAAAACTGCGAACCCCTTGTTTCATTCATCAAGATGGACTCCCCCTGTTTCAAGTACTTCTTATTAATTATCTGTAGCCAAGGTGAACTGTCATCTCCATTAAAAATCTTCCAAATCCATTTCCCCAGCAGTGCAACGTTCATATGCCTGGAATTTATAATCCCTAGACCACCAAAGTCTTTTGGCCTGCAGACTCCCTCCCATTTCATCATATGGTATTTAAAATTCTGTGCGGCACCTTCCCAGTAAAATCTCCCCCTAACTCTGTCCATTTCTCCATGTAATCCTTCACCCAGCAGATAAAATCCCATGAGAAACATTGGTATGTTAGCCAGACAAGCATTTGACAAAGCTAAACGAGCCGCAGAGGACATGTGTTTGCCTTGCCAGGGGTCCACTCTTTTTGATAACTTTTCTACCACAAAAAGAAGTTGTTCAGCAGTGAGTCTTCGATTGCTAATCGGAACTCCCAGGTATTGCATAGGTAAATCTCCCAGCTTACAATTAAACAAGTTCGCCACTCTATGTTGTTCTTCCATATCCACTCCCAAAATAGCTACCTCGCTTTTATGATAATTTATTTTCATCCCTGACATGTTCTCAAAGCAGTACAGAATGAACTTCATGTGTAGTATATTCAGGTCAGTGTTTTCCATCATAATCACTGTATCGTCTGCGTACTGAAGTAGGCAGACACCTCCATCAACCAAGTCACTCGCCACTCCCGTAATGTGTCCCGCACGTTTCGCTGCATCAATCATTGCTGCTAGAGAATCAACTACAAAATCAAACAGCAACGGGGACAGAGGATCTCCCTGTCTGACTCCTCTAGAGGTTCCAAAATAAGGTCCTTGCTCCCCATTAATGTTAATCGCGAGATGTCCTCCTCTGACTGTCTGCATCACCAGATTAATCCACTCCCTTGAGAAACCTTTCCTCTCTAGAACCTGTTGTAAAAATCTCCAATCCACCCTGTCGTACGCCTTCTCAAAGTCGAGTTTCAGAATAATAGCAGACTCTTTGTTCACTTTTATATCATGCAGAACTTCATGTACCACTAGAACTCCTTCAAAAATATTTCTTCCTTTTATAAAGCCAGTTTGACAGGGATGTATCACACTGTGAGCAACTGGAGCTAGCCTAGTCGCCAAGATTTTTGTTAGAATTCTGAAGATCACATTTAGGACAGCAATCGGGCGATATTGTTTTATACTTGTCGCACCTTGCACTTTAGGAACAAGAGTGAGAACCCCATAGTTTATCCTGCTAATATTACCTCTTCCATTACTGAAATCTTCCAAAATGGCATGCAGTTGCCCTTTGATCAGACCCCAGCATTTCTTGAAAAAGAGCACCGGGAAGCCATCAGGCCCTGGAGCAGTGTTTACTCTCATATCTTTTATGACTTCTTCAATCTCCTCCAAAGTAAAGCCTCTGATCAGTAACAAGTTGTCTACATCACTGACCTTCTGATCTCTCCTCCAAGTATCCACAGCCAATTCAAGACCACCCTTGTCTTCTTGTCGGAAGAGTTTTTTATAGAACTCATAAATATGCTCCCGAATCTCAGCCTCCTCCTGAATTCTTCCCTGATCCCCCTCAAGTGCTACAATTTGACATTTCCTTTTCCTACCATTAGCGACAGCATGAAAGTAAGAGGTGTTTGAGTCACCTTCTAGTAACCATTGAACATGTCCTCTCTGTTTCCAGTACATCTCCTCCCAATTGTATATAAAAACCAGCTGTTGCTCCACATAATATCTCCGAGTCCATTTCTCCGCGTCAATCCCCCGAGTATCAGCTTCTTCATCAATCATCTTCAATTCTGATAGCAGTTTCTCCTTATCTTTCTTCAGCTGTTTCGTCCAGTTAGCTGCCCAACCTTTCAGAGATTTCCTCAGACCTCTCACACAGAAATTCCAGAAGTCTATCGCAGATCCATCACCCACATATTCCTCAATCATCCGCAACCATCTTTTTTTAACAAACTGTTTAAATTCTGTTAACGAAAACCACTGTTTTTCCATATAGAACCTTCTGCTTTTTTTCACTCCCCCCGCATCTGTCGTCAGAATCAATGGTGAGTGATCAGAACCCACTCTCGTATCCACTTTCAAGGAGGCCAGTGGAAACAAAGACTCCCATTCAGTGGAAACCAACACCCTGTCCAGAACCGACATAGTTGGATTTGTTTGTTTGTTTGTCCATGTATACCTGCCACCAGCTCTGAACAGATCCAATAACTGATGATGTGCAATAAAATCATTGAACATTGTCATAAGAGGAATATCAAGTCTGTCATTGTTTTTGTCCGCCGCCACTCTAATAAGGTTGAAATCTCCCGCAATCATAATGGGAATCCTTGTTCTGCAGATTTTGAAATCCAGATCCCGGAGAAAATCCTCAGACTTTGTATGATCCGCTGGTCCATACACTATAACACACTCCCAATTTATATCATCATTCAACTGTCGCAAGGTCATGCTCACAAAGAAAGTACCCGCTTCTTTAGATAGGACTTCATATTTTTCCTCATCAACTCCCAATATAATACCACCCGAATGACCCCGTGCCGCCAGCCAAGTCCACGAAAACTTCCTGTTCCCAGATAATTTGGCCAATTCAGCTTCAGAAAACTCCTGTCTAATAGTCTCTTGGAACCCCACAATATCAATCTGCTCCCTGCGAATACCATCCTTCACCTGTTGAATTCTGCCCTCAGCCCCAAACCCCCTCAGATTCCAAATATAAGCTCTCATCTTGGCTTAATATTATTTTTGCCTCTACCCTTTCCCGTCTTCACTGGTGAACTCCCTTGTTGTACCTCACTCCCTTGTTCCAGAAAGCATTTCACTCTGCTTCTTGTTAGTCGAACTCCCACCTCCTGTACCTGCTTCACCGCTACCTGAACAGCCCCTTTCTCAGCTTTTTCTTTTTCTGCTTGCTCCCTTTTTTTCTCTTCTTCTTTCTCAATTTGTAATTTATAAGCAACTTCCGCAAGCTGCGCTTGCACAAGTTCATGAGCTTGAATTAAAGAAATTTGTTCTAAACTAGAACCTTCCTCCGGGTTAAAAGCAATACTACTGTCTATAGCTATTTTCTCAAGATATTCAGGTGAAACTGAGTTTAAGATAGCAAAATTAAAGTTTACTTTTGACGTACCTGGTCTCTCCAGGTTCCTGATTGCCACCAGCTTCATAGCCTTTTCCTTCATAGATGTTTCTCCACGATCCACTCGGACGCTTTTCCTAGCCGCTCGCACTGGCTCCGTCTTGCACCTTCTCTTGTTCATAACTCCCTTGTCATCCATGCTTTCCAACTCCCCTTTGTCACTGTCGGACAGGTCAGTTTCTATTCCATCTTCCGCCTCTCTGTCAAACACTGCATCTTCTGGAGTACATTTTGTTACTTCTGAATCCATCATCTCCTCATCTAGGTCGCCCTGTAAAGCTTTTTCTTTTAGTTCAGATACCCCCTCATAGGTTTCTCGTACAACTGTATTCTCCGCAGAGACCCCCTGTCCAGTGTTTCGTTCAGTCGCCATAGCAGTTTTCAGAGGAGACATTCCACTATCATCAGTGCTGTCAGTTTTATTCTCGGTCTCGGCGTTGGACTCCTCAATTGAAACCGTGCCCCCCTCCTGTGCATCTTTTTTATAGTCATGATCGACCATTTTCTCCACCTGAACAATAGGATCCTTTTTCTGTTTCTCAAAGGGTGAAAAACATGAGACTGTGTACATCTCCACTGAATGTTGCTTGCTACTCCCCCCCTCCTGATATGTCCTCGAGACTCTCTTCCCTTTATCATTATTCTGTAATGTGCGGTCATTCCATTCTTCACCCAAACTCTCATCTGACATGTCCTCGTCTCTAGCATCATCATCCGGGTCAGAATCCTCCGGCTTGTGTTTGTTCTGTCTATCCCAAACTATCCCTTCAGCCTCAATGCGAAATTTATACCCTGTAGTATTGAGAAAAATTTCAATCCTTCCCCTGAGCTTCTTTGGGTCTCTGCAGTCTACTTTCACCCTTATTGGACCTTTGCCTGCTAAAGAAGACATGTCAATCAGTCTAGGCCTCCCAAAAGTTTTTGCAATTTCCTTCATGTCTACATCGTTCCTAGCTCCCTCCGGTATGTCAAAAACTTTCACCCACACCGTTGATAGGAAAGAGTTTGCTCTCGAATCCAGCACAGAATCCTTAAGTGACACCATCATCTTGGACAGGTACAATTCGATAGTTTCCCCACTCCTCATACAGATCCGCAACACAGACTTTGAAGGGAAAATGACAAAGTATTCATTTTCCGAGATTGGTTTAATATCCCACTTCCACTTCTCATCCACCCAGTACTTGAGTTCATCCTCTAGCAGTTTGGCTGAGTGACTTCCCTGCACCACTTTAATCACTGCCCCAGCACCTTGTAATTCCTTACTAGTTGCCGGTTCATCAATGTCTAAAGCATAAAAGCCCTGCCCAGGAATCCCATATCCAAATATCTGTAATTCCTTTTTCTTCACAATTTCCGGACACGCCACAGTGACATGCCCAGGTTTCTTGCATTGGTAACATATAATGTCATTTGTGCAAGAGGCCTGATAATGACCCTCCTGCCCACACTTGAAGCACTTCACTCCTCTCGGTGGAGCTTCTTGAACTGGGTTCTTTCTTGGTGGGATAGGATCCTCCCGCCTCTTGAGAGGAGAGCGCTCACGCACACGCGGATCCTCCCTTCCACGCCCGTATGCTGTGTCCCTGCGCCGATCAAAATTGTACTCCCCCCTCTTGATTCCAACTGCTGTTTGCGCTCGTACTCCCTTCGCAGCTTTTCCCTCAAATCTTCCTCAATTCTTGTATCCTCCCTTCTCCTAGAATCATACTCTCTGCGATCCAGGTCGTCCCCTCTGAATCTATCTGGAGACCTTTTCCTTGATCTGTCTCTGGAATCATCCCGGCCTCTAGGGTACTCTCTCCCACCTCTGTCCATCTTCTCTACCGCAACTACCTCAGCAAACGATCGCTCGAGCTGCGGCGGCGACGGCGTGGGACACAGTGTTCTCGCTCGCGAACCAAATCTCTGAATGTCTTCCTTATTAGCCGGAAACCCTAAGGCTGGGTTCATGCTCCCTTTCGGAATCCACATCCAGCCCGTATGCATAGCAGGCCGCTCCCAGGCCCGGCCCAACTCCCACGGACCTACCAACGATACCTGTGTTCGTTTTTTCCCAGATTTTCTGTTTATTTCTTTCTCCTTCAGACATTTTCTCTGTTGAATTTCTGTCTCCACCACCCCTTTCTGGTTCCGAAGAGCATCATCTCCCGTTGCTGCTGTGTTAGTATTTGTTTGTTCTATTGCATTGCTCTTATTCTTCTCTGTGCCACATACTGACGGGAAGAGCTCCTCAGACCGGATTTCAGGCAATGGTGAAATTGGTTTGATAGGACCAAACGAGGGTCGCACCAGAACCATCGGTGTCTGCGTATGTTCCATTTCACCATTCCCCACACTCCTCTTCTCTGGTAATTGTGGAAAATCCGCCTCCCTAATCACAAAATCATTAGACTCCCTGTTTGTCATCACCGAAGCTACTGAATCAGTTGCAGTATCCAATCCAATTACCAAGAACATCTTATTCGAACGAGCAATTAATTCTCTCTTCACACCGATGCTCATCGGTGTATCATCATCTCTCCCACACTGCTTAACCATCTCCCCCGCCTCTACTCGAATGACCGATAGCGCCTTCGGTCTCCCCGGCGGCGCTGACGAGGATAGAATCGAGAAACCTGAACTGAACTTCGACTCCCTCCCGCCTGGAGCAAACGATCTGCTGTTGGATGATTTCACCGCTAACTCCACCAAATCACTCAGATTAGTTCCAACCGAAGGGGATTGACGCTCTTCGGATTCCTCCTCAGTATCCGAAGCCGCCCAAAACCTACCCTGAAACGGTGGGAAATCCGAGCCGGAGCCCTCTCGCCTATTCGGATGGGGATCATGGTGAGGCGGCGCACCAGAGGTACCCTGACCGCCTTGGTTCCCCGCCCCCACGCCCACATCAGACGGGGCCCGTCCCCCGCGATCAGACATCGGTCGCGCAGCGTGCTCCGGCCGAGCAGCATGAGGAAACACCGCCTGTGTAGTCTCCCCTAGAAGGACCGGGGGAGCGCTAGGCCTCGGCGAGCCCTGCGCCGCCTCCCCGCTCGCCGGCGCCGGTCCCCGCGCCGCCTCCCCGCTCGCCGGCGCCGGTCCCCGCGCCGCCCCCCGGTTCGCCTCCGGGATCGCCTTTTCGCCCGCCATCACGTTTTCCTCGGCCGAGGCTTGTTTTCCGTCCTGTGGAGCCATCCGATCAACTTTATAACACAATTATGACCCTTAGATGCATGGTTGTCTTCCGATCCGATCGGAATCAATCTGCGAGTTTCCGCGTGGTCGTGCCAGCATGGGTCTCTGCCCATTGTTATCGTCTATGTAGTATCAGAACGTCGGACATAGACCTATGGATGACACCTTGAGCTGAAATTAACAGTCCGGTTCCATAGTTGGAAGTTGGAACCATATGGAGAAGCTGCTGGGTGCTCATGTCGCCCGTGCCGCAGGTCTCCACTCGATCCCTTGCTCTGTGTTGTGCCGCCACATTACTAGATTAATTATGTTTCCTGCAAGATTTGTCGCTTCTTGGCAGGGCTATGCACTGATCAGTCATGCAGGCGAAAAAGGAAACAGAGTCATACGTGTGTACTTCAAGTTCAGGTGCTATGGCATGTAGATCTGAATTAGTTTAGTTTTCTGGTACTCTTAATATTTCCAATATTTGATTATTGCCACACGTCGGATCTAAATTCATTTCTGGTCATGCCTATAGTGTGTTTTACATAATTACGAACCAGCTTCTATCAATGCATAAATCCTAGATGCATTAATTCATTAGTACTTAGTTCAAGCAATGGTTTCTTATAGTAGATCTATTTTAGTACCAAGTTGTTCCGTGTAAGTCCTTTTTTTTTTTTTTTGAATTTCCGTGTAAGTCCTTTTATGCATCGGTACTTTGCTGGAAAAAACTGATTTCAGTTTTAACCATGTGCAGACAAACCAACTTAGTACTGCAAAATGTCTGTAGCACACCTACGGACGGAAGCCATATACTGTATACAAGTACACAACGCACGGCTTGGACTAACATGCATGGACGAGGTAAAATACATGAAACCTCAAAAATGTACTCTCTCCGTTACACAAATAAGATGTTTTAGCTATTTTAAATGTTGTCTAGATTCACACTAAAATGAATGAACATGTATAATAAAACATGTCTAGATACATGTATACACATGTGAATAAGGAAATTTACTAAAACGTCTTATATTATGAAACAGAGAGAGTATGTACCAAAACACAGTTGCGTCTATATACCGCCATTTAAATCCTAATGAATATAGTCGTGAATTGGTGACAACAAGAACTAATTTTTAGATTTCATTATTCCTAATGGCGTTTGAGTATTTCACAGATAAATAGACAAACATAGTAACTCGATCCATGCTATGTACAAAAGTTAGATAGACATGGAAATATCTGAAACACAATTTGTCATGATTGCTAATTATTTTCATACGATTTATGAATTAAGAAGATAGACTATTCCTAGCTTTTCAGATAGGTCGTGAAAAAGTTTTGTTAACAGTAGAGTAGATCCTAGAAAAGCTATACATTATAATGAAAGATGCTTATTTACTTGGAAAATTTGTGTTTTCACAAGTACAAACTCAAGCATATTGTTTTCTTTTCTGGTCATAATTTAAATTGATATAGAAATATACAAAACATAATTTCTCATTACCAGTAATTTGTTACTTTTAACGATTTATAAATTAACAAGATAAACTATTCCCAGCTCGCGAGCCTTCCAAATTGGTCGTTTAAAAGTAGTAAACCCCATAAAAGCTATACATGTAGAACAAATGATTCTTATTAGGAATATTACTATTTTTTTACACTTACATACTCCAGCCCATTCAAAATGGTCGTGAAAAAGTTGTAGACCAGACCCCATTAAAATATACATGTGGCATTAAAGATCCTTATTGACTATTTCTGTTTTTTTGGCAATTACTTACTCAAACACATTTGTTATTTTCTCGCCATATCGGAAATTATAATTAATTGGTTAATATATTATTCACTTCAAAATGTTTCAACCAAGTCCAAAGATGGCAATTAGCATATTTGCAAAGTAACTACATGTGGGACATAAAGACAAGCCCGTGCGAATGCACGGTTAACGACTAGTATTGCTAACGTGGTATCAACCTACCTGGTAACTATCTCCACACATTGTCTCCTTTCTTCCTATAACTTCTATTTCAAAAATTATGAAACCTGCTATGCTTTTAATTACTACGAACACAACGATAAGTAGTGGATCCTGAAGAATTGTAGTTCCTGGCTACCAATCAGGTTTCCTTCATTTCATTTAGTATTATTACTTATAACAGCAATCCCCACATGCCTCATTGTCAAACATTTTCAATTTTATGTGGTGCACCTGGAAATCAAGAAATGATATCCTTTTTTTACAGGAAAAAGGGGAGCCGTACCAAATAAGCATACAATCTAAAGCTCTTACTAACATATGCTTCTTGGAAATGCAACAAAATCCCACGTACAGCAGGTATTCCAGCGACGGGCAGCGTAGTCTTTATCAAGAATGAAGCTGTACGGAATCAGTGCTCAATCATGATCCAAGCAGCTACTTCACTCTCATCTTCAGTTTTCCAGGCAGAGGCAAAGGCGTTGTCGCTTGCAGCTGAGATCGCTCGCCTCCTGAACATTGACAGTCCAACACTTCTGACGGACAATCTTACGCTGGTAAAACTTACAGCAAGCAGCAACTTGTTCATCCTCTGGTGCACTGGAATACTAGAGATTCTTTGGCGAATTTATTTCTGCTCAATTCCAGGTCCTCAGCTCAGGTGTTTCGTATCAGGAGGGACCTAAACGCGTAGCGCACAACTGTGCACATCAGGCCCTTAGGCGTTGCCTACATCAGCCTATCTTTTCTTGTTTTAATTCAGCTCATCAAACAGATCACTGCCCAGTACTTTCTGTTTTGAATTCAGCACTACTGCAGGGCTATGTAATCAATGATGTACTTTCCACATGAGCTGAATAAAATTTGGCGTTTTCAACGCCTTCGCTTGTTCAAAAAAAGTAACAGCAATCAATGTGCAAATTGATACGTGTTATTATTACTGTAGCTAGCCATGTAGATTTCTGATATCAGTGGCTCTATGAAAGTTCTTGTTGCTACTTATTAACCTGTACGCTGTAGGTTCTCTTGCTTTTCACCTACAAATGTATGTGTGACCTCATGGCCATTTTTGAATTGTCCTTTTTAGGCATTTTCTTCTGAGGTGTGTAATAATATTATATACGGATGATGTCATTTTGATTCATCCATGCTATTTAATATTTTAGCTTGGTTCTATTTTTGCCCCGTTTCCTTTCCTTTCCAAGCATGTCAGCACCCATTCTGCGCTCACAATTATAGTTGATGGGGTTTTTTCTACAGCAAACCAATGACTTAATTTGCATAATCAGCAGCCATGTACAGTTTGATATGTTCCAGTTGTGGATTATATTTTCGAACTATTATTAATTGATATTGGTTTCTCAAAGCAATATACTAGAATAGAAGAGACATAATGTGGAAAAAAGCTTCATGGATACAGAACGACAAGAACAAAACGGGCGCAGCAACGCGCGCCTCTCCCTTCTAGTAGTGAACTACATATCGATGCTTTCCCACATTCAAAGATGTATGACCATACCGAATGCTTAATCACATACAGTTCTAGATAAACAAGGCCTCTACAAAGTTAATTCTAAGGCCACTCTAATTTGTTTTATCCACCATTCTCATTTGTACCTCGTCTTTCTCTCTCCTTTCACTTATAGTTGGCCAGATGAGGGGGCCAACGGGCCGGCACGAAGCACGACTTTCTTGGCACGGCACGGGACACGACACGACACGATTTAAATGGGCCGCGGCATGGCACGCGCCCGTTAGTGCCTGAGCCGCTCCTCGACTTGAAGCACGCGGGCCGGCAAAGCACGACACGATTAACTATTTTATTTATATATTTTCGATTTTATAGGTATTTTTACTTATTTTGTTGAATTTTATAGCTTTT
This sequence comes from Poa pratensis, assembly GCA_947311845.1. Taxonomy (NCBI): domain Eukaryota; kingdom Viridiplantae; phylum Streptophyta; class Magnoliopsida; order Poales; family Poaceae; genus Poa; species Poa pratensis. The sequence goes on along the minus strand of CAMZMU010000044.1, from coordinate 38,692,690 downwards.
TTAAGTATTTTTTAAATTTCATAGCTATTTTATCGTGTCGTGTCGCGCCTGACGTGCCACATTCGTGCCGTTTCGTGCCTCCTCCAAAATTCAAGCCCGCGTGTCGGCACGACACGACACGATTAGTAGCGTGGCTTAAGCGTGCCATGCCGCATTCGTGCCGTGCCGCCCGTTTGGTCAGCTATACTTTCACTCATTCGAGAGTTTGCTTCTCCACTCGACTTCTCTCTCCTCTCTTTCCTGGCATCCTCGCCGTATGGAAATGAGACATGCCTCTTCAGGACAAGCCCCCCGTTTAGAAAACGAAATTATTGACAAATAAGAGGACAACTTACTGTAGTGGCCGTATTGCAAACAGTGTTGGAATTTTGACTAGCTTTGCTAGTGGGCCTTTGGTCCAAAGCCCAACTAAAATTCTGAAATTCTCATTTGGCCCATGTGCATGTGGCTGTGTGTACGTGACTAAACTTAACTCCCATACTGCTAGTTGGGAGTGAGCTGCACCACTTTATATAGTGAGCTGTTTCACTACTAGCATGAGGTGTTAATTGTGAGGAGAAAGGAGGCAGTCCACACGCGCGCTCCTCCTCGCTCGCCTCGCCACGCCACGCCACGTCCCGCCTCGCCTCGTCATGACGCGCCGCGGGTTGCGGGAATCTCGCCGAGCCGAGTTATATTTTTGCTGTTCGGGAAAATCTAATGAGTCATTAATTAATAATTAACGGACGCGTTAATTACTCAGCCGTTTCCGATTCCTTTGGATCGTGGGGCTGTTACTGACTCGATCGTGCGGCTGCGCCCACGTCCTACCCGAGCTATGCTATATATACTGGCTGTGCGAACCCTAGCCGCCACTACGTGCAATACATGGTAGCTCGCCGCCCTAGTTCTAGAACCTTGCGCCGCCGTCTTCCAAGTCTTCTCCATCCCGTCTTCCGGCGTGCACCGGTTGAAGGGACAGTAGGCCTACGAAACCCCGCCTCTTGTGATCCTGTACGGGAGAGGGGTGATCAGGTTTTTGGGGAGCGCACTCGCGCGACTACTGGCTTCGAGTTCTTCCCCAACGACGACTTCTTCCCCGACATCGGCAGCCTCTTCATCGACGACATGGACGACAACGCCAACGCTTCCGCTGCCGCTGCAACGTATGATCTCTTAATCTTCATGTTTAAGATATTGTTAGAGTTCCTGCTTGTAGTAGTTGCTCTAGATTTGATCTGTTTGTCTACTGTTTTAGTAAATCGCATGATTAGTTTAATTCCTATTATTCTAGTCATGATTTATTTACTGTTTTCGTGGATTAAATCATATGCTAAATTGCTTATATATTCAACAATCCAAAAACCTGATATAGGCAATTTCATCGCCTGGCTTTCTCGCGTCAACGAAGCCGTTTCCCTTTAAAGGGTGCTTTACAAACGGTGGCGCATGAGAGCGGTTTACTGGTTCCAAAATAGTAACTGCTATGCTGCCACCAAAGGCAAGCCTGAGGGCGAGCTTAATCCTGCTGAACAGGAAGCTTTTGAGAGGCTCGATACTCTTTTCAAGAGTGCCCTCCTCAGTATTCTTGACGATTCCATTGTGGATTCGTATATGTCGTTTAATACCGGCAAGGACATGTGGGATGCGCTCGAGGCCAAATTTGGGGCCTCGGACGCTGGCAGCGAGTTGTACGTCATGGAGCAATTCTATGACTACAAGATGACTGATGAGCGTTCTGTTGTACAACAGGCTCATGAGATACAGTCGCTCGCTAAGAACTTGAGCACTTCAAGTGTAACTTACCGGACAAGTTTGTCGCCGGTGGCATTATCGCCAAGCTTCCATCTTCATGGAGCAACTTTGCTACTTCTCTGAAACACAAGAGACAAGAGTTTTCCGTTTCGGATCTCATTGGGTCGCTTGATGTGGAAGAGAAGGCGAGAGCGAAGGATACACGTGCTCGAGTTGCTGAGGCTGGTTCTAGTGCCCATGTGGTACAGAAGAAGAATTACCAGCCGCCCCACAAGTCCAAATTTAACAAGGGTAAATCTGGGGTAAAGGCAAGTCTGATGATAGGCACAAGCCGTCACAGTCTACCAACTTCAAGAAGAACAACAATAAACCGAGGAAGGATCATGCCATGTTTGCGGTGATCCAATCACTGGGCACCTCGTTGTCCCAACCGCCATGAGCTGCGCACATCTGAGAACAGCGGCAAGACTGCCAATGTTGTCATTGGCGACACTGAGATGAAGGATCTGGGTACGGTATATTTCCTACCATCCTTTCAGTTTGTCATTCTCCTGAATGGTTGATTGACACTGGTGCCAATGTACATGTTTGTGCTGATGCCTCCATGTTTTCTTCTTACCAGGTCACAGGGACTTCTCCCGTGCTGATGGGAACAACTCACATGCTTCTGTTCGTGGTGTTGGTACGGTCGATCTGAAGTTTACTTCGGGGAAGACCGTGCGCCTGAAGAACGTTCATCATGTGCCCTCCATCAATAAAAATCTCGTTAGCGGATCTCTTCTGTGTCGAGATGGTTATAAGTTGGTTTTCGAGTCCAATAAAGTTGTAATATCCAAGTATGGACAATTTGTTGGTAAAGGCTATGAGTGCGGAGGCTTGTTCCGCCTATCTTTGTCAGATATTTGCACTAAAGTTATTAATCATATTTGCCATGAAATTGAGTCTAATATTTGGCATTCACGACTTTGTCATATTAACTTTGGTAGCATGACGCGGCTAGCTAGTTTGGATTTAATTCCGAAATTCACTACTGTCAAAGGTTCCAAGTGTCAAGTATGTGTGCAAGCTAAGCAACCTCGCAAGTCCCATAGACTGCGGAGGCAAGAGACTTGGCACCACTGGAACTTATACATTCAGATATTTGTGAGATGAATGGCGTGTTGACAAAAGGCGGAAAGAAATATTTCATGACGCTTATTGATGACTCCACTAGATATTGTTATGTGTATCTTCTGAAACAAAAGATGAGGCTTTAAACTATTTCAAAATCTATAAAGCTGAAGCAGAGAACCAACTTGATCGAAAATTAAAATTAAGGTCTGATCGTGGTGGAGAGTATTTTTCCAATGAGTTTGATTTGTTTTGTGCGGAACATGGTATAATCCATGAGAGGACGCCTCCCTACTCGCCTCAGTCAAATGGAGTGGCTGAAAGAAAGAACCGAACTCTAACTGATTTGGTTAACGCCATGTTAGACACTTCGGGTCTCTCCAAGGCATGGTGGGGGGAGGCTTATTGACAGCTTGTCATGTCCTAAACCGAGTTCCCACAAAGAAGAAAACTTTCTCCATTTGAGGAATGGGAAAGGAAAAATACGAGACTCTCTTACTTTCGTACTTGGGGTTGTTTGGCGAAAGTCAATATACCAATTCCCAAGAAGCGCAAGCTTGGACCAAAAACCGTGGATTGTGTTCTTCTGGGCTACGCTTTTCATAGCGTTGGTTATAGATTTTTGGTAGTAAAATCTGAGGTATCCGACGTTAAGTTGGTACGATTATGGAGTCGAAGGATGCGACTTTCTTTGAGGATATCTTTCCATGAAGGATATGCCTAGCTCATCAAATCAGGAGATACCTAATACATCTAGTCAGGAATTGGTTGATATTCCTGATCCTACCATTTCGATAGAACACACTGATAATCCTGTGGAGGATGACAATGAAGTTCCTGTTAGGAGCAAGAGACAGAGGACTGCAAAGTCCTTTGGTGATGATTTCATTGTGTACCTTGTGGATGACACACCCAGTACCATTTCAGAAGCTATGCATCTCTTGATGCTGACTACTGGAAGGAAGCTGTCCGTAGCGAGATGGATTCCATCTTGGCTAACGGAACCTGGGAAGTCACTGATCGTCCTTATGGGTGTAAACCTGTAGGATGTAAGTGGGTGTTCAAGAAAAAGCTTAGGCCTGATGGTACTATTGAGAAGTACAAGGCGCGCTTGTGGCCAAGGGTTATACCCAGAAAGAAGGTGAAGACTTCTTTGATACTTACTCACCTGTGGCTAGACTGACCACGATTCGAGTGCTACTTTCATTGGCTGCCTCGCATGGGCTTCTCGTTCATCAAATGGACGTGAAACAGCTTTCCTAAATGGAGAGTTAGACGAGGAAATTTACATGGATCAGCCTGATGGTTTTGTAGTACCTGGTCAGGAAGAAAGGTGTGCAAGTTGTTGAAGTCTTTATATGGCCTAAAGCAAGCTCCTAAGCAATGGCATGAAAAGTTTGAGAGAACTTTGACTGCTGCAGGTTTCATTGTAAACGAATCTGACAAGTGTGTGTACTATCGCTATGGTGGGGGCGAGGGAGTTATTCTCTGTCTGTATGTCGATGACATACTGATCTTTGGAACCAATCTTGATTTAATCAAGGAGGTTAAGGATTTCTTATCTCGTTGTTTTGAGATGAAGGATCTAGGAGTAGCTGATGTTATCTTGAACATCAAGCTGCTGCGAGATGGTGATGGTGGGATTACACTGCTTCAGTCTCACTATGTGGAAAAGGTATTAAGTCGTTTCGGGTATGACGACTGTAAAGCCTCTCCGACACCATATGATCCTAGTGTGTTGCTTCGAAAGAACCAACAGACTGCTAGAGATCAACTGAGATATTCTCAGATTATTGGCTCGCTTATGTATTTGGCTTGTGCCACGAGGCCTGACATCTCTTTTGCTGTAAGCAAGTTGAGCCGGTTTGTTTCTAATCCGGGAGATGATCATTGGCATGCGCTCGAGAGAGTTATGCGTTATTTAAAAGGCACTGCGAGCTATGGAATTCACTACTCCGGGTATCCAAGGGTACTGGAGGGTTATAGTGATTCCAATTGGATATCTGATGCTGATGAGATTAAGGCCACGAGTGGTTATGTGTTTACACTCGGTGGTGGAGCTGTTTCCTGGAAGTCTTGCAAGCAGACCATCTTAACGAGGTCAACTATGGAAGCAGAACTCACAGCATTAGACACAGCCACTGTTGAAGCAGAGTGGCTTCGAGAGCTTTTGATGGACTTACCTGTGGTTGAAAAACCAATACCCGCTATCCTTATGAACTGTGATAATCAAACTGTGATTCACAAGATTAAAAGTTCTAAGGATAATATGAAGTCATCAAGGCATGTGAAGAGGAGATTGAAATCTGTCCGAAAATTAAAGAACTCCGGAGTCATTGCGTTGGATTATATCCAAATCTAAGAATTTGGCAGATCCCTTCACAAAGGGTTTATCACGTAATGTGATAGATAGTGCATCGAGGGAGATGGGTTTGAGACCCACGGTATGAGTTGTCCACAGTGGTAAACCACTCTATGTGATCGGAGATCCCGTGAATTAGAAGTGGGTGACAAGCTGTTGGACAGCTGAGAGGAGAGTATCCTTATATTTTACCATCCCACTCTGTAAGATGCAATACTCTCCTATCTGCATGGCAGGTTGATATTTATCTTAATGTATTCCAAGTGGCTTACTTTTATAAGCGGAGATGTTGTCCTGCAGAGCATCTCTTGAGGAATACACCTATATGAGTCTGACTGTTAAACGTCACAGTCTATGAGAGTTGGGTGCTCTCTAGTAACTCATGAAAGTCTCGGAGTATGACGTATAAGCTCCAAACCGCGGGGAAGCCTTGCGGCAGCCCAGTATCGGTCAAGGATTTGTGTGAAACTAGATTCGCAGCAAACTTGTAGTTCAAGGCATAGTCCACTATCCAAATTGTGGTCTAGTCTTTACTATTAAATGGGAGTTCAACGTACGTTGGTAGTCCTCTCATTTTCCACCTCCGTTTTCCACAATCGTTAATCCCACGCGTGGGCCCGCCTAGGGCGTCGGTCCGCCCCGCCAGCTCCTGCCCTCGTTTCCTCCTCTCTTCCCAAATTCCCATCGACCGCCGCCGGGCCAGAAATTCGCTTCGCCGCCACAATCACCTACGACGCCCTCTTGCGGCTCCTCGTTGGCGCCGTCGCGGAAACGCTCCTCGCTGCGCTTTTCCTCGCCGTCTTCTTTGGGCCCCGGCGGCGGCGGCGCACGGCTCCGGTAGAAGGGCTCCCCATGCCGGAGGACGTCTGAGCGGTCCCACAAACGACCTCCACGGCGGAAGGCCCCTGCGTACGATCTACAAGCTTGCCTGGTACCAGATCGAGGGCAGGATGCAGTCGGCTGTCTTCGCCGGGATCTGCGACTTCGTCTTTGCCGGCGGCGGGAGGCAAGGATGGCGGGCTCCAGCGGAAGAGCCCGCGAGCAGCTGTTCCTCTCAAGTTCCTCTACGGCGGCGGCTCGAGGTGGCCGGAGCGGGAGAGGGCGGACGCGCCGAGGCGCTGCAGGACGGCCCAACGGTGACGCCTGGCCTCGGCTATCCCTCTCGGTGGCGGGCACGAAGAAGGGCGAGGGGATGGAGAAAGAGCGGCGCCGGCTGTTGTCTCGCTCTGTACAAAAGGTTACGAGCCCTCAAAGATATCGTTGCCGCTGCCGACGCTGCTGTCGGCGGTGGACACGCCACCGTCAAGTCCATATTTCTTCACCACCAGCCAGATCGGAGGCCGCGCGCTGGACGTCTTCTTCCTCCTTCGGTGTTGGAGCTCCTTCGGCCGCATCGTTGGAGCGTTAGTCTGCTCCACTGCTCGATACCTCCTCCGTGTCCATGCTGCCGCCCGCTTGCTCTGTGTGTTTGATTAATCAATCGATCTGTGTTTACATTAGAGTGTGCAGGTGAAGACGGTGGGTTCTGGAGGAGGGCAGCGTAGAGTCGTGCAGGAGCTGGAGCAAAACATCTCGTAAAAGATTTCTTTTCTTTGCAACTTCAACTAGACCTTCAACTAATTCTTAAAGGTAAACTACTAATGGCTCTTGTGCTGCTAATCCGTACCTTTTGCATAAGATAATTTGACATGCACCTTTTTTTGAAACCTCAAATATGGTGCATGGAAGCATTGTTTAATGAAGCGGGTCCTTAAAAAAATAGTTTAATGAAGCAGAGCAGTACGCTGTTTCCCTAATGAAGCCACTGTTTTTAGCACATGATGTGTGGGTGGGTGTCACCTAAATTATTTTGTCCTTTGTTGTCAATCATAAAATCTTCTTTTGGATAATTATATTGTCAGATGGATCAAGCATCCTATCGTTCCAAATATATCTAGGGCATGCTAATACTGATCATAGATATGGAAAGTTCTTCTCTATCGGCAAGGCACACTGCATTATAGACCAAGCTGAATTAAGGTCCCGGATAACAAGCAATCCTAACAAATATCACCTAAAATAGATTGCTGCTAATTGAATCTAAAATTGTAATGCAAACTGAGATATATGTCACTGTTTTCGTAAGGGGTAATTTGAACCATGCCCCGCAAAGGTGGAGCTGTGAAATGTTACATTCCCAACACCCTGTTTATGTTCAGTAAAATGAAGTGGTCTGTCTCCAATTTCTGTTACCAATTAATCATTTCCGGTGTTGCAAGGAATGGTACTGCTATGCCAGGAAGTTAACTTCAAATTGCGCAAAATGTCTGAGCAGTCGCAGTAGTGTTTTAGCCTTTCACCTAAGCTTTTTACATCCATTTTTTTACCTTCTAACTCAGGCGCATTGGCATGTTCTATTTCTTCAAATGCTACATATTTAATTCTGCTTCTAGGCATTTTGATTGCTGCATATTTTTACTGCCTCTCTTGGTGCAGCTGTAGAAGAAATAGATTATGTCTACTCATGTAGTACTTGTTGTATTTTTGTCAGATAGCTTCCAAGTTGGATTCCCTGTTCTTGAACAAAATCCAGTTAGGCATTGCAAACATATTTTTCTTGTTCTATTTCATACTAGGTACTACTGTTTTCTGTGCTTGTTATAATTAATTGGTTTTCTGCATAGTCCAGGCTCAAGTGAACTGGGAAGCACAATCGTCAAATATGTGAAGTCGACATAACAGTTCAAGAAACCCGCGATTCAAAGAAGTGTCTGTTATGTTGATCGGTTTGAGAGCATTCAGGTAAGAGAATTCTTACTACTTTGATGTAGATAATTTTATCCATTGGTGCTATAATTTTCTCTGGTTCTTTACTAACTCTTGCCTTGTTTGTGTGTTAATTTGAGTTAAGTTTATGGATTTCATGTGCTTCATGTTTTATCACTCTTGTCTTAGTGTGTCCTTGATGCTCCCTGGGAGTTGTCAGATTGATTTCCTACCTTGGATGACTTTGATCAACCTATTTTGTTAGATACCATAGCTTTTGTATCATGTTGTTCAAGTTTGAGTAACATAAGAAAGCTGCATGCTCACTAAAATTTTATCTTCTGTATAGTAAATTATGTGGTTGCTTAATAGTAAAATGATATGTGCTCTCTAAATTATGTGTGTGCTTAAATGTTGTTGCACTGTACCAAATCCTTCTCTGTTTAGATATTTGTCGACATTATCTGATATGATTTATTCTAGACCCCTGGCCCTTCAAATTCAAACTTTGACTTTTTGTACAAAGTTGGCGATAAACTGTGCAAAAAAATCTTGGAACTGAATATTCAGATGAACAGGTAAAAATTCTGTGATGATTGCAGGGAAGATGTGGAGGGGGCAACCTTGGCCAGATGAGCACTGGATTCATGTCTATTGCAATGGGGCCATCTACTATTTAAATAAGAGTAGTAGACACAACTTAGTTAAGGGTTTTGCTGTTTTGTTGGAGAAATGCTCAATTTGCATGGGTTACTTTGAGGGCTTAAATATTTGTTGGTTGTCATTCCACATCATAATTGTTCATTATATGCATGGTCATTCAAATGAAATGGTGGAGATCTGTGGTGAAAGTAATTTAACTTGATTGAGTCATGTAATGTCTATTTTGCTTAAGTTTGGTTTTGGTAACACAATTATTACCGTACAAGTTTATGACTCTGCATAAGAGAGAGAGAGAGAGAGAGAGTCTACAAAAATTATTGATATACTTGGGTAAGTACATACATGTATCCTTCCTTATCAACACACATGTGCACCTAATTATACGAGTTGAATTTTTAATGTTTCTGGATGTTGGGTGAGCATTTTTAACATATACAAGCAATGTATTTTAACAAGTACGACATGTGATGCGAGGGCAAAAAAATCCAGAACCCGTAGCAACGCACGGGCATTGACCTAGTGTAGCATAAGTTCTAAGTGGAAGTTCAACTTAACAGTCCTCCACTAAACACCGGTATATAAAACAATGTTTTGGAACAAATTGATGAGTTAAGCCAATGAGACTTTGTGGGGGATTGTTGGAATTTTGACTAGCTTTGCTAGTGGTCCTTTGGTCCAAAGCCCAACTAAAATTCTGAAATTCTCATTTGGCCCATGTGCATGTGGCTGTGTGTGTACGTGACTAAACTTAACTCCCATACTGCTAGTTGGGAGTGAGCTGCACCACTTTATATAGTGAGATGTTTCACTACTAGCATGAGGTGTTAATTGTGAGGAGAAAGGAGGCAGTCCACACGCGCGCTCCTCCTCCTCGCTCGCCTCGCCACGCCACGCCTCGCCTCGCCTCGTCACGACGCGCCGCGGGTTGCGGGAATCTCGCCGAGCCGAGTTATATTTTTGTTGTTCGGGAAAATCTAATGAGTCATTAATTAATAATTAACGGACACGTTAATTACTCAGCCGTTTCCGATTCCTTTTAATCGTGGGGCTGTTACTGACTCGATAGTGCGGCTGCGCCCACGTCCTACCCGAGCTGTGCTATATATTCAGGGAAATGGCCCAATGCAGTGGCGGGGCCATTGAATCCGTAGTACACCCACCAATCTCCAGTATCATTCTTCTGCCATGATCACATAATTTGATTCTATTATATATCGTTTACTTAATAGGTTTTTACTCTTGGAAAAATTGTTGACATGTATACCTTAGCAACTTTGATTGTGATGCTCTGCTTGGCTCCATTGATTTGGGAGACCGGAGTGATAACATCACCCGGAGAGATATGTGCATCTGCCTCCCGTTGGAAACCAGGACACTCCAAGTTGTAACAACCAGTCTCCTGGAATCCATCCCTCTATCTGCTCCATTTTAACAAGGAAAATAGTTTGATATAAATGCTATATTTTAGTTTGAATTTAGATCCAATGCGCCACGTCGTGCATCATGCATACCGTCCAATATACGAAGAAATGTGTGTTTGAATCGCCATATATTCTTGGTCCCACCTGTGTATTTGGGAATCCCGGACACAAAATAAGTCAACTATATATGAAATCAATACTACATACGGCACATACTCGTGATAAGGAACAAGATATGTTGCACTTACATGCCACCCTACAATAATGAAGTTATGCGTGCTTCGTGTACCATTGCCAGGATTACCGACCCAGATCGACGTGCCGCTCTCTTGATACGGGGTTAGAGCAAATCCGTAGACGTCCATTGTTGCAATCACCCCGTAGTGATTAGTATCATTGGGGTATGAATTATACGTCGCAAACTACATACATATAGACAACAAATACAAGACAATTAATAGGTATGACATCATATATATGTCTTTGCAACCGAGGCCTAACCCGGATGGCTACCAGGGTGATGATACCTGTGATGCCCCCCGCTCGAGTTCGAGTCCCGGTACTCACTCGCGGACGCGTATACACCGTTGCACTTCTGTGCGCTGAAAGCTTAATACAATACCGCCAAGGGCTAGTCCTGGCAGGTCTCTTTATATATATATATATATATATATATATATATATATATATATATATATATATATATCTTTCTCATTTGAGAGAGCATTACTATGGCTTTTAGTCTGTAACATGTGTAGTGCAAGTTTCGTTTGCACAAAAAACAGATGAATAAATAAACATAGTATTATTTCTTGTAGTAAATTAAAACATGAGAATTCTCCAGATTAGCATTTTGTATGCTCTACGGCCAGAATTATGTGCAAGCCCGCAAGGCAAAAGGGATTTTTTTGCCATAAGGAGGAAGGACATATATGTTGGAGTAAATACTCCAAAATTCTCCTAGATTTAGTCCTCCCGTACAAATTTCATAGGAATTCTGCGGCCAACACTGATGAGAACATTGACCATCTTTTGGCCAGCTGCCTGGTAGCCCCTAAGATCTGGGTAGATTATTTTAGCGGATAGCGTTTGTTGCACACTTGCACTGGATGCCCGCGCGTGACCAGTCTTTTAGAGGAGTGGATCACCTAGGACTATGAGGGACGAGAGGGACATGTGCACTGTGCACAGCTATCACACATGTATGTTGGACTCTGGAGCCACCGGAAAGACTCAAAGACATCGTCTCTAACGGGGCTACATTTTCTAAGGCGACTAAAGTCTCACGACTAGCAGGGCTTTGTCGTGGTTGTCTTCTTCAGACGGAGTAGTGAATGATACACACGAGTAGTCGGTATAGGCTATGTATGTAGCTGCCTTGAGCAGCGTGGGTTCTCGGTGTCTGTACCAGCGTGGGTTCTCTGGCCTCTTGGCCACTCTTTTATAAAAAATGATATACGGGCTTGAAAAAACTTGTATGGATAAAACAATATTAGCTGAAAGTCCTCCAACCCAAAAGGGACTTAGAAAGGTCAAAAAGTTGGCAAGTGAACTCACGTAGATGACATCCTCACTTTGATCGTCAGGTTTAGACGTGCGAACGGTTGTTGTTGACTGGCGTCCGTTTGCTCTGTGGATACAGAACAACACGAGAAGAAGAGTTAATGGCACCCGCGGTCACACAACTCGACGCCAATGTGCACTTAAATCACACTTCTCCAGAATGTGATTATTTGGTCACACAACTCGACAAGTGCGTGCACGCAGGTCACTGGCCTCACTTGTCAGCCCGTTTTGGACGGTAAATTTTCAGAAAACCCCCTGGAGTAATATTAATTTTACAAAATGGTCCCCCTGGAGGACCATTTTGTAAAATTAGAAGGACCATTTTGTAAAATTAGGAGGACCATTTTGTAAAATTAGAAGGACCATTTTGTAAAATTAATATTACTCCAGGGGGTTTTCTGAAAATTTACCGTCCAAAACGGACTGACAAGTGGGGCCAGTGACCTGCGTGCACGCACTTGTCGAGTTGTGTGACCAAATAATCACATTCTGGAGAAGTGTGACTTAAGTGGACATCGACGACGAGTTGTGTGACCGCTGGTGCTATTAACTCCGAGAAGAAGAAGAAAAAGCTTCATGGGAGCCATATTTGCACGCCCTCCCCCGTCTGATTACGCAGACGTTCAGCGCTTAGGCTTAAAATATGTTCGATTTAGAGGAACCAGAGAGGCAGGATTAATGACGGAAATGAATGATATCTCGAGAAATTTATGTCCAAATGTGAGTTTATTGTAAGCCGATTCTGCCTTTTAGTTCGCTTTGTTTCCGTGCCACCGTGAAAAATATATTTAGATTCTCTCATTAAGTCATCAACATTAAGCTTTAAATATGATTTATTTAGAGGCTCCACATAGGCAGGATTGATGACAGCAATGAATAATATCTCGAGAAATTTATTTCCTAAATCAGAGTTCATTGTAAGAAGATCCTGACTTTTAATTCGTTTGATTCCTGTGCCACCATAAGACTAGACATAGTGGGGAGTATCATATACTGATATCATGCATATGATACTAGTTTATGTTAATACCTCTATTGTGGATGGTAATACATTTGTGATATCATATAGTATAGCATTAATTAGCTTGTAGACTCATCATGTCTTGGAATGCGTTATGTTACGGTATCTACATATGATATCACCATCATCTCTTTCATCATTAATTGCAGTTCCACATCATCTTTTTGCCAACATGACATGCATGATACTAGCTATGATACCACCACTATGGCTAGTTTAAACAAAATTTTATTATCTCATTCAATGCTAACGAATTGAGTCAAGGTGACGATATGTCGATACTATGCCACTTTCTCAGAACAGTGAACCGTCAGAGTAAAAATGTGGAAGGTTATTCTAGCAGGAAGATAGTGAGAAAAATAAAAATCACGCCCTCACGATTCAGGTTTTAGAGGCTTAAACTATCGCCTCTTTAGTAGGCGATTTTTCTAGAGTACGCAATTGCGTACCGTAATTATATAGTAGAAGGCAGGGGTTTGAATATAAAAGATGGCATTCTGTTGCGCACAACACTGTCAAAACACCACTCCATACCGGCCGGCTAGTCCGACACACACCACGACCAACACAAGTAAAAGCCTATCCTAAGCGAAGAGCAAGACCGCGTCTCAACCGATACCGTCGTCTTCAACGAAGGAAGGTCTTCAAGGAAGGAAGGCACTCAATAAAGCGGATGAGAGCATTAGTCACGAACTCAAAAATGCAAACTATTGATCACATAGTTGTATGTTTGAGCCTGTTCGTCACTTCGTCACAGCGGGCGTTAAGTCGTTGACTGTTTTTTACATGTATACCCTTAAAATTTTATTTCTTTTAATTGGTAGGCCCTTATAATTTTTTTGGGGGGTTTGGTTATTTGTCCGTGATTATGTGACACACCCGACTCAAATCGATTCATTTTCTCGACTGATTTTACATCCCAAACTGAAGAACTCAGCACTCTGTCGCCGGCGCCGCCCGCTCACCGCTGCACCTTGGCGCCGGAACTGGCGGCTTGCCGTGAAGATCGGTAGCTGCTGCCCCCGCGCCAACCTCTGCATCTTGCCGCGCGGCGCCGCCCGCTCGCCGTGAAGAACCCCCGCGCCAACCCTGAGGCGTTGTACTTCCACACATGCTTACACGGCATTGTCGCACCTCCGAGCTCTTCCTCTGTGCTTCAGCGTCGCACGCAAGCCGTAAAACATGTTCGTATGACCTTGAAAGTGTACATGCGAGGACGAAGGCGACACGGTCGGGGACTTGAGGAGGAGCCGGAGCGGCTTCTGCGTGACGGTGGCGGAACGGGGTAGGAGGTCGCCCGCGCGTAGTCCGAACTACCAGAACGCGACGCGTCGGCGGGCGAGCAGCAGGTGTGTGGCCGCGCCATCCGTTCCCCACGCCCGGTTGGCCTCGCGATGCGCGGAGGAGAGCGCCTACGCCAGCATTGTCCTTGACCTGTAGAGCGTGGCGACCATGGACGTGCTCACTGGCCACGCGCCGCACTCACCGGCTGCGCCTGCTCTCCACGGCCCCATGATCGCCCCCCTGCTCCATCGTGCGTGCTTGCTAGCTGTGTGCGCGTGCGTGCGCTGGGACGGTGAGGACGCTCGGATGGCGTCGACAATCCAGGTGAACTCCCCGTGTGCGTCGGCCGTCGATACCAAACCACGCGCATGAACTGTTCGATAAAATGGTTGTTCATGATTTCTACTGTAGGGACGAATGGATCCAAAGAATCAAAAAAAAATAGGGTGCACTTCTTGTCAAACGAGTAAAAAATATAGGGTGCATTTTGTAAAAACCAGACTGCCAGGCCAGAGACTTACCGTCCGCTGTGACGGAGCGACGAACGGGGCTCTAACACACAACTATGTGACCAATAGTTTGCATTTTTTAAATTCGTGACTAATCGTTGCAACTTCGTGACTACTCATACGTTTAACAAACAAAAAATAAGTCAGCTCGAAGGTTGTCTCCCATCTTTATTAGGAACCGGTATTCGGGAGATTCACACGCGCGCTTGGCCGGTGCCTAAGAGAAAACATTTCTTCCCCTATGGATCTTCCATAATAAAGGATTGCTCATAAATTAATTTTTTGGGAGGAATATATTCACGTATAAATAGAACACATCCAATCGTTTACCCACGGAGATAGGGGTGGTGCACCGTATGTTTCCACAGGAGGCCGACTTGAAACACGATATACAAGACAATCAACCTGACGCTTTTCAACCAAACACCGTACTCGTTCGGGAGGGACTCCGTCAGGGATCGTGGTGATCGTTGGCTGAGTTAGGCAAACTATAAGCCCACTATTATACTTGCTCTAATGCACGAGTCAGCTCTAACATGTATTGTTTTCCTATTGTACATGTTGACTATAGAGATGGTTATAGATGATATGTCATTGTCTTATAGCCAACCCTTGACTATACTATTAAATGCTCTAACATCACACAACGCTTTCCAGGACAAGATGAGTCACAAAGTTAATAAATGAGATAAACATCACACAGCGCTTTCCAATACAAGATGAGTCAACATACAACAGTAACATATACATGTTACAAGTGTTAGTTACTTAATATTGGCCAGCCTAAGGTGCTCAAAGGAATTTGATGACGGCGCGGCTAATGCCAACGATTACGGCGAAGAGGTCATGCAATCCCATACTTAGTTGGTAAAACCAAGAATAAATGACGACTTGACAATTACATTAAAC
Source organism: Poa pratensis (assembly GCA_947311845.1). Taxonomy (NCBI): domain Eukaryota; kingdom Viridiplantae; phylum Streptophyta; class Magnoliopsida; order Poales; family Poaceae; genus Poa; species Poa pratensis. The sequence continues at coordinate 38,677,366 of CAMZMU010000044.1, read as the reverse complement.
TTACACAAAGATAAATCGGTGTTCATTTTAGCTCTCGGGCACATCTGATTCCGAAATCTGCACTGTCCACTCACGTTGAGATTCACAGCTACAAAGAGCAGAGTACATATCTGAAATTGCCTGATGCCTCCTCCATGGCAAGATGAGGGCAACGATTTTGTAGTTCGTCCTACACGATCAAACAAGATTATTCTTTAAGCTCACATCGATCAAACACGGCAGCCAGCGGGACCCCCATAGAAGAACATGCTGTCCACAATAGGCGTGACAGGATAGCAATCGCTCCTATCAGTATGACTGGTTAAATTTTCGGTGATCGGTGACATCGTCCCGTCCTGGAAGACATACTGAAGACCACTGAATGACGCGGCCTGTCCTTGCTGATTGCTGCCGCTGCCCATTGGAGGCACGGGTGCACTTCCTTCTTTGCTCGCGTAGCCACCAAAAGAAAAGTCCCAGGTAGAATTTGCCAGATCGGTGAATAAAGATTTGGGGAAATGGCCAACTGCAGTGGCGGGGCCATTGGATCCGTAGTACACCCACCAATCTCCAGTATCATTCTTCTGCCATGATCACGAAATTTGATTGTATTATATATCTAATAATTTTTTACTCCTGATACATAACAATCTAGTGGAAAATTTATTAATTGACGTATATACCTTAGCAACTTTGATTGTGATGTTCTGCTTGGCCCCATTGATTTGAGAGATTGGAGCAATAACATCACCCGGAGAGATATGTGCATCTGCCTCCCGTTGGAAACCAGGGCACACCAAGTTGATACAACCAGTCTTCTGGAATCCGTCATTCTGCTCCATTTTAAAAAGAAATATAGTTTGATATAAATGCTATAATTTAGTTTGAATTTAGATCCAATGTGCGGTCACACGTCGTGCATCATGCATACCGTCCAATATACGAAGAAATGTGTGTTTGAATCGCCGTAGATTCTTGGTCCCACCTGTGTATTTGGGAATTTTAGACACAAAATAAGGCAACTATGAAATTAATACTACATACGACACATACGCGTGATAAGGAACAAGATATGTTGGACTTACATGCCACCCTACAAGAATGAAGTTCTGCGTGCTTCGTGTAGTACTATTGCCAGGATTACCCACCCAGATCGCCGCGCCGCTCTCTTGATACGGGGTTAGAGCAAATCCGTAGACATCCATAGTTGCAACCACCCCGTAGTGATTAGTATCCTTGGGGTATGAATTATACGTCGCAAACTACGTATATAAAAAACAAATACAAGACAATTAATAGGTATGACACATATACATATGTATTTCTCAGTCGAGAGAGTATTACTACGACTATTTGTAATTTGTCTGTAGCATGTCTAGTGCAAGTTTCACTTTCACAATACAAAAACAGATGAATGAATAAACATATTATCTGCCTATAGTAAATCAAAACATGAGAATTCTCCAGAGTAGCATTTGGTATGCTCTACGGCCATACAGAGAATTGTGTGAAGCCTGCAAGGCAAAAGGAATTTTTCCATAAGGTGTTGGAGTAAATACTCCAAAGTTCTCCTAGATTTAGTCATCCCGTATGAATTTCGTAGGAATTCTGCGACCAACACGATGACAACATTAACCATCTTTTAGCCGTCTGCATGGTAGCCCCTGAGATCTGGGTAGACTGTTGTGGTATATGGCGTTTGTTGCACTGGATGCCCGCACATGACCAGTCTTTGAAGGAGTGGATCACCTCCAAGAGCGCTCCTAGGCGGGACGGAGGGACATGTGCACTGTGCACATCTATCAAACTTGGCTTTAACGGGGCTACACTTTGTGAGGCGACCGAAATCTGACGACTAACAGGGCTTTTTCGTGGTTGTCTTCTTCAGATGGAGTAGTGAATGATACACGAGTAGTCGGCATATAGGCTATGTGTGTGGCTGCCTTGAGCAGCCTCCGTGCGTTCTCGGTGTCTGTAACAGCCTGTTATAACTCCGGCCTCTTGGCCACTCTCATAAAAAATGATATACTACTATCTTGATGAAAACTTGTATGCAATAAAACAATATTAGTTGGAAGTCCTCCAACCCAAAAGGGACATAGAAAGGTAAAAAAGTTTGGCAAGTGAACTCACGTAGATGACATCCTCACTTTGATTGTCAGGTTTAGACGTGCGAACGGTTGTTGTTGACTGGCGTCCGTTTGCTGTGTGAATACAGAACAACACAAGAAGAAGAAGAAAAAGCTTCATTGGAACCATATTTCCACGCCCTCCCCCGTCTGACTACGCAGAGGTTCAAGCTTGGGCTTAAAATATGCTTGATTTAGAGGCGTCAGAGAGGCAGGATTCATGACGGAAATGAATGATATCTCGAGAAATTTATGTCCCAGATCAGAGTTTATTGTAAGACGATCATGCCTTTTAATTCGTTTTGTTCACATGCCACAGTAAACAAAATATTTAGATTCTCTCATTCAGTTGCTCAGTGCTTAGGCTTCAAATTGCTTGATTTAGAAGCACTAGAGAGGCAGGATTGACGACGGAAATAAATGCTATCTCAAGAAATTTATGACCAAATCGGAGTTTATTGTAAGACGATTCTGCCTTTTGAATTTAATTTATTCCCGTGCCATGATAAACAAAATAATAGATTCTCTCATTCAGTTGCTCAGTGCTTAGGATCCAAATCTTTTATTTCGTTTCATTCCCTTGTCACCATAAACAAAATATTTAGATTCTCTCATTAATTCATACATGAGTATATGCTTAAAGGCTCTAGAGAGGCAGGATTGATGACGGATATGATTGATATCTCGAGAAATTTATGTCCTAGATCGGAGTTTATTGTAAGAAGATCCCGCCTTTTAATTCGTTTTACTCCCTTGCCACCAAGGCATGTGCCAATGCAAGGTTCTTAGCACGGTTTCATATGTATTTTGCTTACGTGGCATGCTAATTAACGAGGAGAGAGTGTGAGGTTGTATCTTAGCTAAGATACAACTCTTGCACGTTGCCATAGGCTAAAAGTGGTGCTAGCCCAATCATATGCATGGATTAGCCCCAAAGCATTAAATTTAGATACAACTAGTAAGAAACAATGCATTCACATAGCTATCTCTTATATTTTTATTGCTCCTATGGCATCGTGCTAAGAGACAATGCATTGGCACAGGCCTAAAATGAATATTTATATTCTCTCATTAATTCATACATGATTAAGCTTCAAATATGCATGATTTAGAGGCTCGAGAGAGGCAGGATTGATGAGTAAATGAATGATAGTATCTCGAGAAATTTATATCCCAAATTAGAGTTTATTGTAAGAAGATCATGTCTTTTAATTCGTTTTGTTTCTGTGCCACCGTAAAAAAAATAGATTATCTCATTCAATGCTAACAAATTGAGTCAAGGTGACGATACATGCATATTTGAAGCTTAATAGGTGTGGGCTGTTGGAGATTCGTGCAGAAAAATTTGCAAATCACACCATCCACCGCCTTCTTTAAGTCCATTTCAGTTTTGCACAATCCCCCTTGTCTTCTTATCTTTTTCCAAGTTTGCAATTCCTTAACAGTAGAAGATTTCATTTATTTCCCATGTTTCTTTTTTCAACATTTTCTGTAACGAATTCAATGTATTCATAAAGATCTTCTCACATATATTTCAGTTCACAGAATATTAAACATTTGTTTGTATAAATTTTCCTTTTTACATGTCGATATTTTCATACTTATTTTTTCTGTGACAACATTTTATATCCAGATTTTGAATCCTAGATATCTTGACAGAACATTGACAATATTTTGTCGAAGGAAAAATTCACACAAGATTTTTGTATCTCCTTTCTCAACAATTTATATTTCCTTTTTCAGCCTCGTTTTTTTCTTTCAAACGTTTTTTGTTCGCAGCAAAATTTATACGAAAAAAATAAATAATATATTTGAATAATTGAAACATGATCCATAGTATTTTCACACAGTATTCATTTAAGTTTCATACAACATTCACAGATCAAAAAATAATAATATTTCGTTCTGTTTCATACAAATTTCAGACAGATTTCATAGAAGAACTTTCCGTACAAATTTTATAGAACATTTAGGAGAATATTCATACAACTTCCACACACAATTCACATATCCAAAAACAACTGTGTTCGGATATGTTCCACACAACTTTCATACACAATTTACAGTTCCAAAAAAGACCAAATATTTTTACAGATCCATAAACGAAATTAACGAAAATAGTATAATAGATCAAATCTGGTACTGCATGAATAACGACGAACAAAAACATCTCGCATGACAACCAACAACCATTCTCTAGGGAGATTTCCCACCGCCACAAATACTGATCCAGGCCACCCACTTGGTACCAAGTGTAACTCTCTCTCGAAATAGGCTTACGGCCCGCTATATTGATATAACAACCAACCGATACAACCGCGATAGCACCGCTTGGGCCAAACAGCACAGATCAAGCCCAAAAGTAACAAAGAAGAAAAATAAATAAGAGAAAACAATGCCAACACCAGTGGTTCGACGAAAACAATGATAACTCGCAACCATTGCGCCCTCCGAAGAAATACAAGAAGTGAGCCCAGCTCACTTGGTTAGGACAAGTGGATGTACAACCCAGCCACCCAGGTTCAAGTCCTCAGGGACGCATATTTGGGTTCTGATTATTTAAAAAAACAAAAAACCGCTGTAGGGGCTTCCCCTACCGCATTCCTTTCAACAAAAAAAAGAAATACCACCACACTCCTAGCGTTGTGAAATGTCACGAACCAAGCAACACCTTCAAGAAGAGAAGCGACGACTACAACGCTGCTGCGCGGACGGTGCCATGGCTTACCCGCGGTACACATCCTAGGGTTTCCGCCACAGGGGTGGGGATAGATACACCCGACGCCCATCAGGAAGGAAGGGGACACACTCAGGCGTCACCGCGTCGGTGCCGAGACGGCAAGGATTTCTCCCGACCTCTAAAACCACACCCCGACACTCTCGGACGCTCCACCGAACTTGCCACCCACCAGCACACGCCACCACGGTCTTGAAATCAACACCGTCGTCTCACCATGGCCCACGACACGAGGCCGGTAGAACCGAGGAGCAAAAACGTCGGCGAGGGTCAGCGGTACAGCGACACACGGGAGGGAACTACCTCCACCGCCGTGAGGTGGCAGCCGACCGGATGCATCAGCAGAGCAAACCAGGCCCTCACTGGCCCGGCCGAGCCCGATTGGGCTCGTGAAGTCCCGCCGCCGCACTGTGATACCAACAAGTGTAGGGGATCGTTGAAATCTTCAATGTGTAAGTATAGTATCGATACCACGAGGAGTAGAAGGTATAAGTATTTATCCTCTCAAATAAGAGTGTCACTTCTCTTATTATCTATGCACTAGACAAACTAAAATGATTAAATGATGCAAGTGTTTTTGGGTTTTTGGCATAGAGTTTGCAATAAAGTAAAAAGCTGAAAATAAAATATGACAAGTGAAAGCTCTCAAAGAGAGAAAGCCCAATCCTGCATCGGAGCCATGAGGAATAAAAGAGGTGGTCCCACACGGCCAAGGAATCTGGCCGCGTGGGACCATCTATTTTCTTCCTCGGACTTCCTTTTTCGCGGATCCTTGGCTCGTACGTCTTCTTATTTCCAAATATTGGGCCCCGTAAAATATTAGCTAATTTGGACGTCGTTTGGTCCCTGAAAGTCAAAAACATGAAAAAAAGGAGTTTTCTGGTTCTGCAGGGTTAATTTCAAATAAATTGGAAAACTGTGAGTTATCCCCTAAAATCATTATAAAACATAAATATAATATAACCCATATATGATGCAAATAAGTTGGAATATTAACTAATAAAATGTAAAGTTCATGTATGCATTTTACATACATCACACTGCCGACGTCCACCGAAGGAGCGTCACCACGCCTGTCGGGGCCCGCCCAGACCCAGATGGGCCCCACATGGCCTAGATCTAGGTCAGTAGGGCGTTGACGGCAGCTATCGGCAACCAGCTCGCTGCGAGCAGGCAACCACGCTCCCAGCAGCCAACGGCCGCACCGCCGCTTCGCGCACCACCTAGCCGCGGGAGCTCATGCCGCTGATCTGGTCCGCCACCTACCGAGGAGCACCGCCGCCGTCAGAGATCCCGCGCCCTTACGCGCGCGGGAGGAGAAGCTGTCCCGCCGCCGCCAGTCCCGCGCGGGAGAAGCCCGGCGGCCTACGCCGGCGGCGGTTGTAGGGGAGAAGGAGGGGAGGGGCCGGAGGAGCAAGAACAAGATAGGGCTCGCCCGTCGTCCCGGGAGGGCCGTACCCAGTGTAACTTGTCCTCGAACCCCCGGGCCTCCGCTGTCGCAAACGGGACCTCACATGACTCCATTCCGCTGTGTGGTGTGCTGCAACCTCGCACACCACCACCGTGGCCAGGGGCACCGTCTTGCAGTTTCCTTGACCATGTTGCACTTTATTCACAAATTACTTCCTTTGAGAGCTGAACAGTAACTAACAGGAAGTCCATGTATTGTCTTCGTATAGTACAATTCTTCGTTGCAAATTGGAAATGAGTGGAATACTAGCAATGATATTTGAACTATGTATCCTTTGTTGCAATTTATATTCTGAGAGGCCCTCTCCTCTCTGCTCCATCTAGGGCAGCATGCATCTTCTCGATCCTCGATGATCGGCTCACTGGCAGGCTGCACAAGCACTAGAGTTCCAACTATGAGCACATGAAACCTGCAGCTACCGAGTGCACGCCTTCAAAGTGTCCTGTCATGATAAATGAAGATGACACAAGGTAGATCGATGCTCAATCTCACACCTCAAACCATGCTCTCAAAGGAAGTAATTTGGACGCTAGAGAAAAGGCGGTCCATCAAGCAGGATGAGACACATATGGATGAGGAATATTAGGGTCACGTGTTTGATTGGGAGCTCGGCTTAATATTTTGTGTATTTTATGTTTCTCGCACGCCCATAATTTTTAATATTCCATGGCAACGCACAGCCATCCATCTTGTAAACAGATCAATATATCAAGGCTGGAAGAATTCAGCCCCCTCCACCCTATCACATCTTGTAAGTCCTCTGTGTATAGTAACAGATCAATATATCAAGGCTGGAAGAATTCACCCCCTTCCACCCTATCCACGTCACCCAAACGCTACAGTACATGTCACGCCACGTCACGCGGTCACCACCCGGTCACGCCGATTCCAGCCGGTCACCGTGCCTCTTTTGCAAAAAACTCCCTCGCAGATCGAAACACTGCCCCGCGGTCCCACGTTTTCCGAAGCGAAGGACCTATTTGCAATCCCACGAAAACCCAGGGACCAGGCCGAAAAAGCGTCCACGAATCCCCATCCCTCTCCTCTCTCGCTCGCGACGCCGGAAGTCGCCGCCGCCGCTGACGCGCTCTGCCGCTCCTCCGCTCCTCCCCCGACGAATCAAGGCCCACAGGGAGCTCCGTCGTCGTCTCCTCTCCGTCCTCGCCAAGTCTCGCGTGCTGGGACGCCCGGCGCGCGCCAGATTCGCCGCCGCCGTGCTCGGCATCCTCCGCCGCGTCTGCACGCCGCCGGCCGCGCTCCGGCAGCACAAACGCAGCGGCACCGCCGCTTGCGGGGAGCCCGCGTCGAGGCGCGGCCGCCGCGCGCACGCGCGCGTCCTAGCTCACGCGGACGCGCCGCCGCCGTGTCCGCTGTGGCCATTGCTGACGTCATAGTGACGTCGCAATGGGTCCGCCTGTCTTTTTTTTGGACTTTTGTATCAGAAAATTGAAGTATTTCTATAAATACCCATCAGAAAATATGAAAAATATATCAAAATTCTCAGAAAAATAAATGCTAACTATTTATGGCAAAAAACAAACATGTTTAGATATTTTGAATTGGCGAATATTTGGACAAAAACCAAATGCACTTCCTTTAATTATGTGGAGTTAAATTTATTAAATGCCCACATAATGCACTTCTTCTAATTATGGATTTAAATTGAACATTTCAATTTGGTAAATATTTGGCCACAATCTAGATGGACTTTTCCTAAATATGGAATTCAATTCAATAAATGTGCACCAAACATGTTTAAATATATAAATTGTGAATACTTGGACAAAAAACAAATGCACTTCCTATCATTATGTGAAGTTAAATTTATTAAATGCTCACATAATGCACTTCCTCTAATTATGGACTTAAATTGAACATTTCAATTTGGTAAATATTTGGACGTGATCTAGATGAACTTTCTCTAAATATGAAATTCAATTCAATAAATGTGCATTCCACTCATTGTGGACTTTAATTAAATATTACTGAAAACTAGAAACATATTTGAACATTTTAATTTTCTAAAAAAATGAAGATACTCTAAATATATCAGCATGCTCACAAAATATATGCTAACTACTTACGGCATAATGCAAACATATTTGAACATTTCAATTTGGTGAATATTTGGACGCATTTCCACTCATTATGGTCTTAAATTAAACATTACTTAAAAATAGAAACATGTTTGAACATTTCAATTTGCTAAAGAAAGGAGATACTCCAAAATATATCAACATGCTTACAAAAATATATGCTAACTATTTATGTCATAATGCAAACATATTGGAATATTTCAATTTGGTTAATATTTGAATACAATCTAAATAAACTTTATATAATTATGAAGTTAAAATTACTAAATGCTCATATCATGTATTCTTTAACTATGGAGCTAAATTAAAAATTTATAGCACAATACAAGCATATTTGAGCATTTTAATTTACTAAGTATTTGGACATACTCTATACGACAAATTCCGACGGATTTCAACATTTTGAATTGCAACGCGTGCGGTCAAATTGACTAGTACCCTTTACTAAAGGGCGCGAGTGCGAATATCATGTGAGTGTCCCCAAACTTACAATAGCCCTTAAGAATGTTCGCTATGGCCGTTACCGCATTTCTCCGTTCGCCTCGTGTTTGCTTCTCTCCGGGTTGGAATTGGTCACTTCGTGCCCGTCGTGGTCGGTCGGCACGTTGATCGGCGTGCGTGGCCGTCTTTGCTGTCGTTTCTCGACGTGGTATCGATCGCTTCGCCACTCAGACCATCACTATCAACAATTTCCCCGTATCCACCGCTTTGGAGCGAAGCAACCGATGAACGCGGCGGTGCTGCGCGTGTGTGCCAGAGGGCTTCCCGGACGCGCGCCAGGCCAGCCGGTCGGCCGCCACCGCAGCTGCCTGATGTGTCTCGAAGCTTCACGTCGGAGTGAGCCAGCGCGAGGGGGTGCTACCGTCGCCGGGAGGATGCCGTGAAGCGCCGTCGACGTCACTGCCTTATGCGGTCATCCCGCGTCGACCACGAGTCCGGCTGCGCCCTGCGGCTACCCATGTTGGGCAGGTTCGTCTCTGGCCGCTCTCTCCTCGACCTCTGCTCTCACTCTCCTGTCTGCCGCCTGACCTTCTTTCTCATGTCTCATTCAGCCGTGGACGGCAAAGACCCCACTGCTTGCCGTACGCGAGGATCTCGATGCTCAGCGGCGCGTCCGCGACTCCACGGCTACCGTCAGCAGCGTCATCTTCCCGCCGGCGCGTCTCTGCCTCCGCTTCCAGGTTCGGGCGGCAGAAGGAACATCAGTGGTCTGGGTGAGTACCACGCTGGCGCGCCACGTCGCTGCAGGCAGGCCGATCAGTAGCAGCGGCCGGCCTTGGGCCAAACAAGATGGTATTTGCGAAACATAAGTTTCCACTGCGAGTACACCGGTCAAGCAAAAAATTCCGAGGTAGCAAGAAGATTCCTGAGATAGCAAGGACACAAGTGCAACATCTAAAACAGGTCTCAACGTTTTCACTTTCACTTAGCCGACTGTTTCTGACAGTATAAGATTTCTTTTACTTCAGATACATATAGTCTATGACCTAGTGTAAGTGTGTAACATGCGCATCTGTTCTTTTACTTATTAGAGAATACCCGCCCGTTGCTGCGAAAATTTGTGTAGATTTTTGGGACATGTTTTAAATATGACCAGTATAGTTTGATCTAACGGCTAAGAAAGATTTGGCCCAGGAGGCCCATTAGTGTTAGTTCGGAAGAGAAAAAACAACACGTTGACAGTTTTTGACGAACAAAATAATCAAAGAAAGCCTCCCGGTTCTCCGCGCCGCCAACCCCTCTCCGCTCTCGGCGCCGCCGCCGCCGCCGCCAACCCCTCTCTCCTCTAGGTGCCGCGGCCTTCAGCCCGAACACACGCCGCCGAGAACCCCTCTCCTCTCTTCGCTTGTGACGCCGCTGCCGCCGTCTCCACACGGGAGATCGCATCTGTCAGCGGCGACCCAGGATCTCCTCTTCCGCACTGGTCTTTCCCTTTTCTCCGAATTTTCTGCTGGTATCCATAGTACGGAGGTCACATCTGCTCCAGTCCAGAGGTCACTGCTGCTCCAGTTCCGTCTCTCCAAATTTCCGCACGACACTACCCAGGTGACAGGTATTACTTTTCGTCTAGCAAGTGGGGATTTGATGCACACCATAGCTGGCAGCCCCAGAGAGCGCGGACATGGAGATGAGTTTTCAGCCTTTAATCGTTCCAAGTTCCAACTCCTTCCTTCTGATAATGAATTTCTGTGTACCAAGAATATTGGAATATTTTTACCTTCCTGAATGATCTTCGTTATATATTCATGAAATTTTTTTTTGCTTCGGATGGATGAGCTAAAGAAGTAAGTAGTTCTGGAACGTACAGGAATGATCTTTGTAAGAGAATGAACTAAACGGTTTTCGTTGGATAGTGTTGTTCTGGTGTTTGTTGTTGCTCTTTGTTTTGCTACTTGCACCTGACGTGTGTACATGGTATTCCGGTACTGCAAGATTGTTGTTCTTGTACAGGTCTACCAGTACGAAATTTCATTTTAGAAAGTCTACCAATACTGTCAGGCTATTTACTAGCATTGCTAAGCTATGTAGGAATCAGCAGCAAAGCGTTGTGATTATGCTTGCATGTTTGGAAGGCCTGAAACTCATTATTTGTTTCTGGTTGTATGGTACACGAAGCCTATTATCTGAAAAATTATGCATTTAATTAAATGATATGTACTGCTGGAAGAGTTCTGGGGGTTTATAGCTCATTTCTTGATCATGTTCTGAGACATTAAGTAGCTAACTTCATTTTCACTCTGAAGGAAATCACTAAGGTTTTCTGTATTATGTGCAGATGGTTGAAATGTCATCAAGGGAGCAGTGTATAAACTCTGATATATGTTTCTGTGGGTGGCGTGTTGCTACTTGCTAGTGAGAAAAAAACGAGGCCATCGATTATCTGAAGAAGCTCATCGATGAGTCGACGTTTTACGACAAGCAATGTCAGCCAACTTGGCTGATTCCCTACCGTGCCGAAGAAATTGCCGAGAAGTTGAATTTTGCGGTAGTGGAGAGGGCCAACATGGATTTTCTCCTTGTTATCTTGTACTGTTTCTTTTCAGCCTTTTGTTTCCTGATTTTAGTGAGGCTTGGTACCCTATCGTCCAAGCTTGTAATAGCTATGCCCTATTGTAATAAATATCAAATAAATTTTGTGCTAGAGCCTAGAGCTAAACTCTACTTTGTGTTACTTAGCTGAATGTTTTTGCTAATGCGAGTTGCATAATAACATGTGCTTGTGGCCTTACGGGTACGATCTTCTCTCTGAAGTTGTATGCACTGTGCAGTTTTTTTTATGATAAAAGTGAGAGCAACATATCATGATTGTCTGATTATTTTAGATCTTTGCTTAGCCAAAATGATATTGCAAAGATGCATTGTCATCTTGCACTGTTTACAGGGAAACACATGTGAGGGAATCGATGACTTCAATTTCAATAGTTCAGTGTGCATAGCATGCACAGAGAATTCACACCAATTTTGTAATTCACAGCCGACTGAAAGCAATATTGATCATCCATGGATTACTGAATTCACAGTTTCACACTGAGTGATCCATCTTTATTCAGTTACAATATCAATCACTAAATTTCCAGAAACAACTCTTGTTCAGTTACAAGGGATATGTTCGTTAGTTGGGATGGAGGGCAAGGAAGGGCCTTGGTTGGAGGGAGAGTGCTCTGGATGTTTGATCTGCAACGGTGGCAACCAAATTGCCATCACAAGGGTCACCGTCCCGTTCGCTGGCAGGCAGCTGAGTCGTGGCACCGTCTTTCATCTGCCGCCGGCGTTGAGCGGTTCCTCGTGGCCGGACATGCTCCTGTCTAGCATCCTATGCCTTGCCAATGGCAGTGAACAGCTCGTTAAACACGAATCCTACGAGAAAGTATTAAGTATGTTTGCATGATTGATTAGCTAGGACGGTTAAAATGTCGATTGAGTTGCGCCTGCTGGAGGTTGAAGGGGTTCATGGAGTCGACCATTCCAGCGGCAGCGAAGTCGTGGGGATGAGGAAAGAGGCCGCCGATGTGTCTGAACCTGTTGGAGACCTTGCCCTTATCCTTGTAGGTGTCCCTGGAGCCCACCCCACGGTCGCCGGCATGGACGGTGCGCCGCGATGAGCGCCTGGCCCTGCGCCCGTAACCACGTGACGAGCTCAACCGCCTTGGCGAGCGAGGATGACGGCGTCGTGGGAACTTGGATCGTGGGCGAGGCGAAGGTGCCGCAGACAGGACAGAGGAAGTGGCCGAGGCGGCGGTAGCGCATCGGGAGATCGGCGGCGGCGCCCACCCAGAAAGGTCAACTCGTGGAAGAAGAGGGCTACGAATGTTTTTTTTCTTTGAACAATAGAACTAACGGGCATAATGGGTTGGACTCTGTTGGGCCGGGGCCTTATACAACCTTTTTTTCTTCTGCGGTGCCGATTTTGACACCAGTAGTTCCTGGCTTCCTGCTATAGTGCTATCTAGCTTAGAACATTGTCCTAAGTAGAGATCAGACTTGTCTTGAGTACTAAGCTATTCAAGCCAATTTCTCCTCCGCTCTCAGGTGCACCACACGTTTACAGCCTATAAGAGAAATCTAATTAGCTTACACTGCAAATCGAAATACAGGGCAATCATTTCAAAAAACTGAGCGGTGCAGAGGTAAATATTCCAACAAACTTCTCATTGGTGTGAGAGAAATTGCCGAGCTGCAGGTGACATACTGGAACGGGGCATCAACTCAGGTGGGCGTCAAAGGCAGAAGCTCGTGAAGGTGTTCACGGCGGGAGAGCTCCTGCGATCTGCCATCTGTAGAGGCGTCCAGGTCGGGGGCTGCGGGAGGTATACAGGTAGCCGGCCGCTCTGTAGACGCTGTAGCACGGGGAAGGCAGGGAAGGAAGGAGTGGTGGCCGTATGCTAACCGCGGCTCTCAAACTCGACCACGCCTTTCCTCTCACATGAAGGGGAGGCAGCGTCCATGGCGAGTGTTCAGGTCGCGGGATCCATGCTCCAAGCACGCTATCAAACATCTCATGTGCCTAAATGCACACATCTCAATTGCTTGATCAATATCGAACCCTTCCAGTACATGCATCAGCAACACATGATAGAATCAAGCAACCATGGAGGACAAGAAGCACATCTGGAAAAAAAAAATCCTAGTTGAGCTGGACCGTGGAGGTGTGTGGACATGGAGCGCGGGAGGAGGAGGAGGGGAGGCACGCCCTCGCGGCTTCCCGCCAGCAGCCGCTGTGTTTCCCGCCGGGGGAGAGAGAGAGGAGGTAGGGGATCGGGCTGTTGTTTCCAAAACCTGAAACGGACAGAGGATGAAGAAGAACAGTGGACAAACAATCGAATTTCAGGCGCACTAACGCCGCCGCACGAACGCCTTTCTTGATTTCAGTCGAGCCCAACTCGATACTTTGAACGAACACAAGGAGGGGTTCTTATACGAGCGCGCACGCCCTGGCGCACGTACGCTGCCTCGCTGCGTTCCAGACACCCAAGAGCGGAGCCACTAGGGGGTCGAGGAGGGGCGGTCGACCCGGCTCGCTGCTGCCTGACACGAACACATATTCGGTCTGACCAGCTGAGCGACGTACGCAGCAGAAGCAAAGCTAACTACATGATCGATCAAAACGAGTTGCTCCACATGCATATTGAGACAAATCGCACGCATGATCAATGATCAATACGAGCCACTCTACATGCATACCAACTACGAATAGATCCATCTCCCTTCTTTATATCGTGACGCAGAGTGAGTGATCGCCGACAATCTATCTATCTATCTATTCTATACTAAAAGCAAAATGAGTTAGTTTTTAGAGGCACCACGTTGATCCACATCATCTAAATTAATTTTAGTAGTTAGATCTAAAATGCATGGTTGAGATTTAATTAAATGCGTAACCGTGAAAGGTTCATTGACACGTTTAATATGTCCACAATTTTCCTAATAAGGTGGACCGTAGTTAATTGGAACGTGTAAATGAATGGATCCTCCGTGTCCCTCGAAAAAGAAGAATGGACAATCCGTGCACCTTTTTTTCTTTCAGCCGTGGAAATAAACATGGTGCGTGTCCTACGGTGTTTTTTGTTCCGTGTTACTCTAGGAGACCATGCATGTGCATTAGAGATCAGACCTGCAGGCTAGATATGCCAAGGAAGCCCACGTACGTGACATATACGAACATTTAAACCACTACATGCGCCGTTCAAAAAAAAAAACTGCATGCAAAATGGCTTATCCATATAATTCGTTCCCTGGCTATTTCTTTGCATACAAGCTAATAAGTGACGCACTATTTTCTTCTGTGGAAAGCATCGGTATTGTATCAACAATAGGAACTTGCAGAAAAAAAAAAGTGGATTATCCACAACCAGTAGACAGCGTTCTAAGAAAAGCAACATAATCACTTAGCTGTAAAATAGTTCAAGACAATTAACTATGATTTTTATAGTTGGTTTCCAATAAATTAACGCCCAGCGGATTGTGAGTTTCCCTAAATATCAACAAATATCTATTCTCAACTTCCTTAACAAAATCATCTTTTTCATACACATATTGATATGTTGATCCTTATGATTAGCATGCAAAATTAATATGTCTTCATAATTGTAAATATCGTAATTTAAGTATTAATATGAGGGTTTGATATCAACAAACCATGGTTAATAGATCTTTAATTACATCTAGGAGTCATCTAGGTATATCCTTATTGTATCCAGACATCAATTTTGGTTCTTTGTTAATTCTAAATCGATCAAAAGTATATCTTCGAACTATATCGATATTTTCACCATGCGCTGGTGTAACATCAAAGAAGAATTATATATCAGCTTGCCATGAGAACTTAGTTTTGTGAATTGAACCAATATAACCACGTACATAATATACATTGTCTCACAAATACGATTTCTTATCGTGACGTGATCATTCAGCCACAATTTAAAGATGATTAAAATAGGTTCCCTGCAAAGGTGATATTTCTATTTGTCATGAAATTTGTGGTGATAAGAACAATATTAATTCTTTCCACATAATATAATTCTCTATGGAACCCTACATATATTTTCTAGGTATTTTAAGATATTTTGAACCAAACAAATATTTATATAATCCGGTTATTAACCAATTCTTATACGAAATATTATGCCCTCACAATGTCTAAACAGTTTTTTATAATTAATATATACTTAATACTTCTATATATATATATTAAAGTTGATGCCCTCGCAGCTAGTTGTATCTAAATTTCAAAGTCGTTGTTTAGCGCTCAGCTATAGGCGCTATGGTAGCTAAATTTTCGTAACGGAGAGCATCAGAGCACACTCGATGGAGGGCACCTAATTTTTTTTAAGTCAAACTGAGCCAGCCGCCACGCTGGCAGGAAGTGTATCGCCTTATTTTACGAGAAATAGAGCCAACCTTTTGACCTGCACCTCTTGTGGAACAAATAAATTTGCTCCTAATCTCCAAGAGTAAGATTGCCATGGGATCGTGATTTACTATCTTTCGACACATTCCTGCAGTAACCGTAGAGGTCATCTTCCTCAACAGTAACATGGATTCGACTTAATGGTATGATACTATCTTATCAAAATGTAGCACTATTTTGTATATAACTTTCTTTGTTCTTTAGTTATGCTTGATGAAATATGAAATTGAATCTGTTTGGACCTCTCTTTTGTAGAATACACTTACTTTTCTGGCTAAAAAAACTAGACCTCATTTGTTCGACCCGGCTCAGTTCAATTCTTGGCTCCGCCACACCACTACCTGCACGCCCTGGCTCACGCCCATGATCGTGGTCTTGGCGCGACAACGCGGCCACCCGCTTCTGGACTTGGTCACCTCTTGCTAACTCCCTAACTACCGCACGCACACACTCACTCAAACGCAACACACAGACACACAACAGTACACCATGGACACGACCGTCCACTCACACCGGTCGCCACCACCATGGGCATGGCTTACTGCCAACACGGGCAGAGATGCGCCAATCGCCATTGCCGGGGAGCTCCACACCCAGCGTCCCCAGCTACCTCGCCTCCTAATGGACGTTCCTTAAGCTCGGCACCCCGTGGGCCAGCTCCTGCGCGACCCCTCGCAGCTCCTCTCCAACTGCAGGTGCCGGCGCCCATCTCGAAGCATTGTATGCTCCGCCGGCGTCGGCATCCGCTCGTGGCGTTCGGCTACTTGATAGGGTTTAAGGTGTACAATGCAAAAGTGTCCGAGCTTCTAGGACTGCGGGTTGATTTCCATATTTGTTAAGGGATCAAAAGAAAAACCACCACGACATAGGTATGTACGGTCGTTTAGGCATATTACATATTGTTCCATATAACTTATTCTAAAGTTAGAGATAGCTAGACTCGATTAAACCTAGTATGACTTGCCTTGTACTCCAATCCTCTACCCCCTTTGTACCTCCCAATAAACCCCACGAGGGTCCAAACAGTATACACACAATATTAGGATTCTACAATTTCCACAACATATTGGTCTGTTGCTTACTACCAACATTGCCAGTTCCGTCTAATATTCATTTGAATGCATAAGTAATATTTTCTTGCCATTGGGAGCATAAGAATACACAAAGATCTATCTTAATTAACCATGATCTTGCTATTTGTTACTCCCTCCGTTCGGAAAAGGATGTCACAAAAATGAGCCTCATTTTTGTGACATCCTTTTCCGAATGGAGCGAGTATTAGTTATCCACGTTAGATCTCATATTTTATTCTGTAATGTGTTCTCGCAGAAGCACTTTTGGTTCTTAAAGGTTAATTTTTTGCTCCTCGTGACGATGCTCTTGAACTCCTAATATGTCTGTCCTGCAGTCGCCGACGCCTCAGTGGGTTCGATGGTGTAGCGGTGTGGTACCTATGTGCTTCGCAATTGCCTTGATGTCATGTTTGTTAGTTCAGAACTTGCTTTTTCCACTTCATATGCTGTGGAGTGGTTTGAGATGTTCTGTTGATTTTGATTTGGTGCCTTTTGTCTCGCTGTAGCCGGCGTTGGGGACGGTGTAGTGCCAGTTTGTTTTGGATTGCGGTGGCTTAGATGAATGCGAGGGTAGACAATATTTCTTGCACTTCAGCGATGACAGACTCGAAGCGAGATGCATGAAGCAGCCAGGCAGCTCAGTGGTAATAACATAAGTTTTCTAATTGGTGATGTTTTAGCCGCTGAACGTGCCTTCAGGTTGTTCACTCTCAAGTCTTACTACCTTCTCATCTTTTGTTTGTTAAGGATTCTAGAACTTAACCTCTGATTAGTATCCATGTGAAACCTTTCAGTATTTCAGCTCAGCGAAAGTGATGTCCCCCTCATGTATATTTGACTTGGGGCAACTCCATTTTTTATGAAGGCATGGTCTGTTCAGTGTTCATGAAGGTTATCATTTGTTCTATTTTAGATTTTGTTCCAGTATCATGTGGTACTGCTACGTAGATCAATTATGTTCTGATTTGGTACAACCAAAATTTCATATATTGATCAATCATATTTGATATAGGTCATTGCATAAAGAGGAGGTGGAATGCACAGCGATTTGACATGGCATGAACTTTTTTTTGCATGATTCTTTGGTTAAGAGAGGCTTTATAGCTTAAAGATAAGACAATCACAACAACTCCTTGGTGTCGATTATTTTCAACAATAGGTCGTCTTATCTATATGACCATTTCATCCAGTCCTTCCACTGTAAGATTAAGCAACTGATTGTTCCTCCCATTTGGATTCTTTATCTGCGCAGTAGTAAGGAAGACCGCAGCTCCTCACCTCGACGGTGGCCCCTGACCCTGTGAGTGATCTATACCGACTTAGCGTGAGGGCTCGATGATCAGCAGTACTGAAGCCTGATCAAGATCAGGAGCATGGCGTCTCCTGGAAGCAGCCCTGCTGCCACCCAAACAAAAAATAAAACGTCAATGATTCAGTCGACAAGGCGGTGCATGAAAGACTATGGCAGTGGAGGAAGCATCCAGTAGGAGCTGGCATCTTGGTTTTCCCTTTCTCATTCTGTTGCAATATGAATGGAATAGTTCATGATTTTTCAGGAATCGCCAGTTCCACATTTCCTGTATAGGCTCCAGAAGTTGTTGCTTCTAAATATGAACTTGCTTAGTTCGGCTATAAAGTTGAAAAGCTGTTGGTGTGACCAGTTCGTCCATTCGAAACATTTATGTAGCTTTACGTTATTATATAAGAAACCTTATTTGACTGGTTATACTTTGATGTATTCTTTCCTTCCTTTCATGGTAACTTTAGTTAGAAATAACATGCGCATTCCCGAATTTTTAATGGCTAATGCCCACAGTTACTCTCACTCTTTGTTTCCTTCATCCTTCATTTACTTTCATGTGCGTACAATACTACATCTTTAACTATCATGCTCTCTTTTTCAGTTAAGCTCCTCCTTTTTACGGTACTTACAACTTCCGTAATGTCTATTTTTTAATAAAATCTCTTACTCACTATAGTAGTGGAGATGTGGAAGGTTAAGACGTTATAGTTCTGATTTACTTCCTGATGTGTGAATTAGTAAATGTGCAGTAATATGGTTATGTGGCTTGTTCGATATTTATATTTTGCCTAGACTCCTCACCAGAGTTACGTTTCCATGATTTGGTCGCAAAAAATTACCCCCTGCTATTTCATTGTCATGTTGGTAAAAAGGTGTGGTGCACCTTTCGGGGATATAAGAGCGTTAGTGGCCGTTATGAGGCCACAACCACTTCTTGGTTTTGTAACCAACACGTCTAGCAACATTAGTATGGCATGTGATGCTGTATGTTCTCCTTGAAGAAATTTATAAACGATCTGCCTTTTAGAGCATTTCTACCGGGGGCCTCTAAATGTGTGTCCGGCACCTCTCCATTGGGCCTCCTTTGGGGGTGCCGGACATGTGTCCGGCCAACATTTGGAGGCAGCCCACAGCGGCACCCCCCAAAGGCCCACCCCCAAACGGCCCAATTTTTCAGCGAACTGTCGAACACCTTGCGGGCGCATGAACCGCCGCCAGTTCGTCACCGCGTCGCTCCGCATTACGGCAACCGCCGTCGGTTCGTGTGGACGTGCAACCGCTTGGCAGCAATATAACCATCCTCGCGGGCCGCACGTCGATCTCATTCTTTTCGCTTGGTACGCCATGGCCGAGTGGGGTAAGCCGCAGATGTGGCAGAAGGAGGGCGCCACCAGCAAGGAGTCCGGCGGCGAAGGCGAAGCACCGGTGTCATCTTCCTCGAGCGGCAATGGCTCGGAGTCTGTTTCTTCCCTCTCTGCAACAAAATCCGAGCCATCGCCGTCAGAAGTCGAGCAACTCGAGCTCTTCTACGGGCTCGATGACACCCCTTCACCGCGTTCCTCGTCGGATGGGGAGACTCCCTCAGAGGAGGAGGACGATGAAGATGAAGACGAAGACGACGAGGAGGAGGAGGACGACGACAGCGGCCCCAATGCCGTCGCTCCCAACGAGGTGAACGAGGCAGCCCCCGCATCTCCCTACGAGGTGTTCAACCCGTATGGAACCCCCTCCGAGGAGGCAGCCCCACCAGCCGGCGGGGAGGAGAGCGAGGTCGCGCCCGCTGCCAAGGACGCGGCCGTCGATGCCAAGGACGAGGACGGCTACGACAGCGACGTTGAGAAGCCGAAGGCCCTCGCCAAGCGTCCTCGACAGGACGGCGATCACTGATACGTCTCAAACGTATCTATAATTTCTGATGTTCGATGTTGATATTATGCTAATTGCTACATGTTTTACATACACTTCATAGCATTTTTATGCATTTTCTGTGACTAACCTATTAACAAGATGCCACAGTGCCAGTTCCTGTTTTCTGTTGTTTTTGTATTTCGGAAAAGTTGTTCTGGAAATATTCTTGGAATTGGACGAAACAAAGGCAGAAGTCCCTATTTTTCCACCACGTACACGGGGTCCGGAGGGGAGAAGCAGGAGGGCCGTGGGCCGGCCACGCCAGGGCACGGCGCGGCCCCCTCTCTACCGCGCCGTGGGGTGGAGTGGGGCCCACGAACCTCTCCAGCCACCGCCCTTTCGCCTATTTATTCATCTCCTCGGGAAAACCCTAGACACCTGAGCCTCCATCCACGAAAAGTTTCAGAGACGCCGCCGTCGTCAACCCTTGCTCGGGGGGTTCAGAAGCTCTTCCCGGCACCCTGCCGAAGAGGGGAATCATCACCGGAGGGCTCTACATCATCATGTCTGACTTCGGAGTGATGAGTGAGTAGTTCATCTTTGGACTACGGGTCCATGGCAGTAGCTAGTTGGTAGTCTCTCCACCTTGTGCTATCATGTTTAGATCTTGTGAGCTGCATATCATGATCAAGATCATATTATTGTAATGATACATGTTGTGTTTTCTGGGATCCGATGAATATTGAATACTATGTCAAGTTGATTATCAATCTATGTTATATGTTATTTATGATCTTGCATGCTCTCCGTTGCTAGTAGATGCTTGTGACTCCAAGAGGGAGTATTTATCCTAGATAGTGGGTTCAGTCTCCATTGAATCTGGGGGAGTGACAACAACCTCTAAGGTTGTGGATGTGATGTTGCCACTAGGGGTAACCTAATGATACTTTGTCTAAGAATAAATGTGTTGTTTACATTATGCACTTTGCTTATTGCAATAATATGTTGCTTGCAACATAATACCAACGGGGAACTCGGATGACTACCTGGAGGTGGATTATTAGTCATATATGATGTTGGATAACGGTCTATGTATCTTGTTGTAATGCCCGCATGAATATCATAGTAGTCATCATGTCATATTATTGCATTGTCATGCACTCAGTATTTTGTCAATTGCTCAGCTGTAATTTGTTTACCCAGCATGTTAGTTATCTTTTATGGAGAGATACCACTAGTGAACTGTGGACGCCGATCCATTCTTTTACATCTGATAAATACAACCTAATGCAATCATTGTTCCTTTACATTCTCTGCAATATAAACGCTATTTTCCACACCATACGGTTAACCCTTTGTTTTCAGCAAGACGGGAGAGATTGACAACCTCACTGTATCATTGGGGCAAAGTATTTTGATTGTGTTGTGACAGGTTCCACGTCAGGTGCTGGTTTCCCTGGTGTTGCGCTGCACTACACTCCTCCACCGACAACCTTCAGAAGTGCTTCTACTCCTACTGGATTGATAACCTTGGTTTCGTACTGAGGGAAAACTTGCTGCTACATTACATCATACCTTCCTCTTGGGGTCTCCCAACGAACGTGTGCTTTACGCGTAGCAATCACGCGGAAGCTTCTTCCTCCAAGAAGATGAAGAAGAAGGATGCGTAGACGATCGAGTATCGATCGAGATATATATAGGTAAATTAACAGATGCTCCCTGGTGCCTGGGCACCTGGATAGAATACAGTACATTTTGAGTATGTAGATGACACCTATATCTCGGGTATGCACATGTTGGGTATATAGGAGGTACCGTGTATTCGAGTTATCTACATGTTATATATACCTCGGATATGTGTGTTCAATTGTACGCGTACAGAACAGGTATATATATAAATAACTTAGGTATGTGCACATTATTAGGTATGCATACCCCATAATATGCATACCCAAAATCATATGTACCTCCTACATATCTAAGTTATACATACCCAAGGTATATGTATATGTGTACATACCTAAAACTGTTCGTATTCCATCCTGGTGCCCATGCTCCTTGGTGCCCCATCTGAGCTTCCAGGGAGCATCTGTTAATTTACCTATATATATATCGATCGAGCCAGCGTATTTAAAACTTCAATATTCATTCATATTTAAGCTAAACGATACAAATTTAAACTAAGCGATACTAATTTAAACTAAACGATTCAAATTTAAATCCTACTCTAATCCCTAATCTAAACTCCGCCTTGGCCTGTCTCGTCGTCGTGCCTGGGCGCCTATGTCCTGCTAGGGCTGCCTGGGCTAAGCGCGAGCGAACACGCCTCTACTGCCGGAGCGCGCTCGCCGCCCGGCGCATGCCATCCCTGGCAGCCCTCTCGCGCTCGGCCTCCCCCGCAGCTGCCTCCCTCGCTGCTGCCTGCCTTGCCTCGCGCATCCGGTTCAGCTCCTCGTGAGACGCCTGCTGTGTGGCCTCCATCGTGGCCGCATCCTCCCGCTGCGCGGCCACGGCGTTGAGATTCGCGTACGCCGCGCGCTCGGCGGCCATGAAGGCGCGGCAGCGAATGTCCCGCGATGGAAGCCTGCCTGATGGCGGCCTCGACGGCGTCACCAGCCGCCTCGTAGCCCTGCCTGAGCTGCTGGGCCGCCTGCTCGTTGCGCCAAGTGTCGAATGAGTTCACGGCGACCACCTGATCTGGCCACAGCGGCGGCGGCACCACCTGCTCCGGCGGCGACACCTGCTCCGGAGGGGGCTCCTGCCCGGGGTAAGGAGCCGCCTGCTCTGGCTCCTCCTGCTCATCCTCGTCGATGTCGCCGACGTTGGCCCAATCAAAGGGCGGCTCGTTGACGACAAGCTGTAGCGCCTGCTCCGGCTCCTGCTCCTCCTGCCCCAGAGGGTGAGCGCGGCGCGCTGCCTGGGTGAGGGTAGACCAAGTGGTCTGGAGCCGGCGAGGCATGGTGTGGACTACGGTGGCGATGGACTACGGCGAGTGGTGGTGTGGTGAGGCTGCACGGCACGGCGGAGGAGTGTTATATAGGCGGGAGGAAGCGGTGGCGATGGGCGGGAAACGGTGGCGATGGGCGGGAAGCGGCGGGTGGGTGAGCACGCGTCACGTCGGAGTTATGTGGCTGCGACGCGATTCGGCCACGCCGACGCTTGGGAAGCCGGGAAAGCCTGGGCGTCGGCGTAATTGCGAGGCTTGCCACAGACACCTCGCCGTCCCGTCCCTTCGTCGCTTGCAGAAACGCGTCGCCATTAACGCGGGCGGAATGATCTCCTGCATGGCGCCATTACATTACCTCCTCGCGCGGCCATGTCCGCCATTGCTGTCAGGGCCATGTCCGCGGCATTGGAGGCCCGACTGGGAGTGCCGGACATAAAATAGTTCGGGGCGAGGCTTTGGGGGGTGCCGCTGGTGGCGATTTTCGCTGTCCGGACCCCCAATGGGCCTTTGGGGGGTCGTTTGGAGGCTCCAGGTTAAGGATGGCAATTTTATTCATGAAGCCGGGTATTCATGGATATCCGACCCGGTGGATGAGGGTTTGGAGGGAAGTTTTTGCCCATGGATTTATTGGAGCGGATATCCGCTAACTCATGGGGTGGGCACGGGCAGAGATTTTACTCCGCGGATATCCAATGGATACCCGACTGACATGTGGGACCCACATGTCTGTGAGACATGTATTTTTCCCAGTCCCATCTCTTAGTATTACTGAGGCTCCAATAATCCAAGATTCAAGGCAAAATTTCTGCTTCTTTTACTATATCTTTAAATGCATGAATTGTTGTGTTGGAAACTTGAAATAAGAAGTATTGGCTATGTTTCATGAGATTGATATGAGATTATTTATTTTGTGGTGTGATTGTTTGAGATTCTAATTATTTTAAGTACTTTGTGTTTGAAATATTTTTGATTTTTTACTCTGATGCATTACTCGTAGATAGCCATGGATATCCGAATATCCGACGGGTTTGGATATGGGGCGACATCCATGCCCGTGGATACTTTCGTGGGTAGGCTATAGTGATGTTGATGGATTTGGATTTGGATCTGGTTTTGGTATATCCGCCTGAACCCGCCCCATTGCCATCCTTACTCCAGGTGGAGATGCTCTTAGAGCTCGGGGCTGGACAGGGATGAGAGATGCCGGTGCTGCCACACAGATGATGGATCTGAAGCTGGAATAGAAGATGGAGAGGCCAATGCTGGAATGGAGAGCAGATCTATTTTTTCTAGTCCTAATAAAAACATTTCCCCCAAAGGATAAATAGCATAGAGACGTTTTCTTTAATGACGTCATCAGTGTTTATTTCACTATATGATGCCCCACGCGTTGCTGCGGGAATGCATAATACAAAAAGATCATCATGCCTTGATTAACACCAAATTAAATCCCTTTTTGAAAACATGTAGATTGCAAAATGTATATTTCATAAAAATTACACCTGGTAAATAGCAAATAAGAACTGACATATTTATATTGGGAGTTCGAGATCAATTTGGCGGAACAAAAAAAGGCATGCATAATTTTCGGGTATCAACCTAAATAGTATTCCTTTTGCAAGTTCAGCATTTACGATTCTCCCCACCTATTTAAAAATTGCGACATGTATTCATTGAAGATGATTTTTTCATTACAATCTTGCGATACCAGGTCAATTGGGCACGCAATATTGCATCATACAACTATATATACAGCTCAGTCCGCCTAAGCTGAGCAGCTATGATAATATGAAGAATGAGGTGTGAAATGGGATGGGGGGGGGGGGGGGGGGGCAGAGCAATGGTAATCTCAACTCATTCAAATAACTTACAGCTTTAACGGGAAACTACCAGAATAGCTTTTGAGCATAAATCCTTCTTTTCATATACCTGAAACAGTGTAGGTAGCGTAGATTTTTTTTTTTGTACAGTTTCATACATGAAAAAACACCAGCGAAGGAGGCCATGTATGTCGATGAGATGATTGAGGATGGTTAAAACTTAGAAGCAGCGATGGATGAATGTAAAGGAGGCGGACAGAAATACTCGGCCGGATTGGATTAGACACGGGGTGATGGGTAAATGTGGCGCAAGCGCTGTACTAATGCAATCTGAGAAACCAGTCCATGCAAGTCTCGCAGAGCACCATGGTGTGGAGCTCGGAGGCACCTTGTCTTGTTGCTCAACCCGCAGCTTTAGTGCTTTACCATCCTATTATCAAGCGTAGCTTGTGATGTGGCAAGCTTTATAGTAGGAAGAAGGGGAAAAACATCGACGGTTCAATTCTAGCATGGCATACAGAGATGACATGAAAGGGGTAACGGAAGGTCGAATATGAACCGAATAGACATGGGTGAAGTAAACGTCAGCTCATCAATGGCTGGGCTGCTGTTATGGGCAGCATGTGGCCTAGTTGGTGCCATTTGGTGATTACAGAGAATTGCACGCATGGAACATGGACATCGTTTACTGCTGAGGTCGGCTGAGGTGGACTAATTAGAGAATTGCTGACGTGGGATGCTTGCATGTTGAGAGAAATACCCCTAGTGGGGTTCTCCTATTTAGAGCTGAGGTCGGCTGAGGTGGAATAATTAGAGTATTGCTGACGTGGGATGCTTGCATGTTGAGAGAAATACCCCTAGTGGGGTTCTCCTATTTAGATATAGGAAATTCCGCCAATTCTTAACTGAATCTGAATATATATGAGACCCAAATGTTGATTTGCAAATAAATTAATTAACCAATAGTTGAGTAGCACGGATGGTCATGTACTTTTGCAAAGCTAAAAAAGAATAGTCCTCTGTCCTGGGAAAGGAACCTTTTCGACTGGATAGCACACAACACAACGTTTTTATTTGCATATATAAATACATATTGTCTCAATGATCATTTGAGAATAAATAAATAGATCTTCAGTTAAATTCTAAATACATACATATATTATGTTAGTGTGCAAATGGATATACCTATTTTATAAACAGACCATTCCTAAAAAGTGATGATATATTCTAATTATGTTTTTCTCGTGGTTGTAATTAAGCTCAAATGGCCAAACTGCATGAGTCATAAAACTGGAGGGAAACACAATATTTCCTACATATTTGCAACATTAAGAAAGAACGACCAAATTTAAGTATTTGTGCCTTTTCAAACAATCATAAAAATTGCTATCTCATCAAATGATAAGAATAGCAGTGACTTTACTTAATAGAGTTAGCTTCAAGAGCCTATGTTGTACCTTTTATTGTATCCAACCTACGAGAACATGTGCTTTGGAACCAACGTACCACCACTTCTCCACTCTGTAACCATCCAGCTTATTTACTTCTGCCCGCTAGCTACCGTCAACAACTACGTAATCCACTGTAAAACAGTACCGCTAGCACTATACTCTGCATGTCTTTTCCTCCTTGCACCATTCGTTCTAAATTATATATCCTAAATATCTCATATCAACTACCCCATAAACAGCTAAATTCTCGCAACTTCAAACAAAAAACCCCGACACCATGCGCATCGCTCTAGCTAGTTGTTGGCCATACTCCGCAGAACTCTATGGAGTTTATGCGTGCAGAACATTTCACTTTTTAGCATGAATTTTTTTAGTACAACTTTTTACCATGAAGGAAATTATGTTCCATGGAGCATATGTTGGAACAATTCCTGACCCGTTGGTCCACGAGCTGGTGTGACTGTGTGAGCGCTCGGCATCTGTCGAGGGGTCACCTCGGCAGATCCCAGGTTCGAGTACCCGGGTTGATTGAAGGGGAAGAGATTGTGAGTGCCGGTAGTTACCACGGCTGACAATCAAGGCGATTTACCCAGGTTCAGCCTCCCGGAGTATAACACCCTACTTCCTGCTTGTCTGATCTGTATTAACTAGCGGGGTGGCCCGCGCATTTGCGCGGCTAGATTTACTATATCTCATATTTAATATGAATTATATTCTATGAGTTGTTGATCAGTTATTCAACTATTGCACAATCCTTTTTCTACAAAAGAAAAACATTATTAAGCCCTATACATTGATATGTTACTATTATTTACAATTCTAAATATACATAAAAAAACGTTGAATATCAAAGATGTATGTCTCGATGGAAAATTGTGTTTTGGATAGCCATTCAATTTAATGTATTATATATTTTCTTAGAACCGTATTACAGTGTCAGATTTGCATGTTGTAAGCAAAATCATAGACAATATCATACCAATAGTTCTTTGCGTGTAGCTTTCCACCAATAGTTCTTTGGAACTTTAAACCCGCCAAATATTTACCCACCTAAATAATAAGTTAAATCCATCAAATAAAGCAAAGACAGAATCGATGGTCCGTGGTTAAACTTTGTGATTCATCAATCGTTGTATTGTAGTCTTCCTTTTTTATTACTCCAATATCTTGTCTCTAGGTGATGAACTGATATAATTCTCACCGAAGCACGTAGCAATATCCTTACTAAGTTGCACCTTTGGACTCCTTTGTGCCAGCTTCCCTTGCCTAAATAACTTTTTTGCCAACAAAGAGAGATCCGGCAGAGACTGCATTGTAATCTACCTTATCTCCTCGGTCATGATGAGTGGATGGGGACCGAGTAGGGCGATGGATTACGGCCTTGTACCGGCCGGTGATTCTTTGTTCGAGGGGATGCGACAATTAGATGAGATGTATGCTCTGCAAGTTGTGCTTCGCGTGCCCGATATGATCATGCATGTCTATTATCCAGCATTCATGGAGAGATCATCCCTCATATAATATAGTTAATGTGCTGTCGCTCGATGCCGACCATGATCAATCAAAGAATTGATCGTCCCTGGATCCATGTAAACATCCTTCTTCATAGTTAATAATCCTGAGAATTTCCAATTAAATATATGTCCATTCTCACTCCCTCCGTATGTCGCCTAAACGGCCGTGTTTTGGCCATGCCCAATGAGCTCGCATTATGCCTCCTCTGCTCCGCTCGGCAACGTCGACGTGCTTACTTCCCATGCTATGTTGTCTCCATCATTCTACAAATAAATAGACATAAATTAGTTCTGACTGTAAAGTGTGTATCAAGAACTAAATTCCCTATTGCTACATAAGTGTGTATCAAGAACTAAATAAAAACTGTTAAGCATAGTAGGCACAAATTGTTCTGACTGCTGCGTCTAGATACGCCTGTTACGAAAATGTATTTTAAATATCTAAAAAAAGAGTAAAGCAAGACGTTTTATGTTCACAAAAAAAGTTCCGTGTGAAAAATACATTTTTTGTGGGCTGTATGAGAAGAGAAAAAAATGTCTCATACAAAGTCATTTTGAAGCGCAGGGAACTGTCTACAAAATCTATCCTTTTACCGCAAAATTTTGCGTGCGAACATAAAACCGGACGTACCCTCAAAATATGCTCTTGATTTTCTTTTTAAATACGGTTTTCGGTGTCATATACTACCAAAAAAGTGATATCCGGTAAGCCGCAGTATTTTCTAAGGAAATTTTTCTCTGACACATCTTTGATAGCAAAAGCTATTGAAAAGATTTGACGCTTGGATCAAATTTGTGTTGGAGTGTTGATGCGAACTTCCGTCTCGTGTTTCAACTCTAAAAACAACAATAGATTAATCCCTTCATTACTGCCTGAGAAAAGGTGAAAAGATCAACCTGACCAAGCGGTGAAAACAATTCAGTTAACCACAGCAATCCAACATTGCAACTCTGGGTGGTCTGAAGCTCAAGCTAGGATGGTCGTCAAGAAGAGCTATTAATTATGAGTATGCAACTATTGTCCGTATGTAGGTTTATACAGTGCAAGAGATTACCAGTAGAAAAATATAAGTGAAATATATACATTGGAAATCTGACTGGGGAGGAGCAAGAGTCTTGATTACCTGAGAGCATCTCCATCCACCCGATGAATTATAGTGGATGAATATTTATATTAGGAGCAAGTGTGTATTTTTTTAGAAACTGAAGATTTGATAGTAGCTTGATTATAGACACGTCGGGATGCAATGGAGTGAATAGTCGAGGAGTACCTGTCCCTTGCCGGCTGCCGGCGGCATATTTACGTCTAGAGCAGAGTCTGCGAGAATAAGAGATCTTGTCGGCGGTAAAACCACATCTTTGATGTCGGCTCTACTTGAACCCTGAATCCGTTATTTTGTCGCCGGAGATATTGGCGTTGCCGCTCGCCGGCCGGCACTGTCCCGCAGCTCGACATGATCGTGAAGCATGCATGATGACGGTAACTGCTGGGTTGTTTCGTCGCGACCGCCATGGCGCCGAGCTGTGAGCATAAGCGACCATGGCGACTAAATTTTCATGCACACGCGCAATTTAATTAACTGAAATCCTGCACCAAAATATGTATGATGCATATCCTATCTAGAAATTTAAAACACATGAATATATCCCACAAACGCATATAAGTAGGCTAGCAGATACGACCAGGTTAAGGTGCTTTTGATCACCATACCTGACAGCAGCTTAAAAACACGATGCTTTCCCCGAACGACCATGATACATTGAGTTTGTTTCTCATCTTCCTTCTCATGCGGGGTCAAGTCCACAACCATGTTGACTACCTGCTGCTGCGTAATTCCAAATTTTAAATCTCGGAAGCGCAAGAGGAAATATATGCGTAGTAGAGCCAGCACCGCCAGCAGCGGATTAACGGTGCGTTTCCGTGCCAGCCGATATTATCGTCAACCGTGCATGAGGACGGCCACGCCCGGCGGAATCCTGGTGTCCTATGCCCGCCGGAGGGAGAGAAATCGATCGATCTGTCTCCTCTGTTTTTCTGAAGACGATCGGTTTTTAATAACAGCGGCGTGATGATGCGTCGCTGCCGAACCAAATAGTCCTGCTGTTTGGCGTCCCAACCGTGTTTGCCTTGAGATGTCACCATCAATCCAAACCTGCTTCGTGGCCTTGACCAACTGTAGCTTCACACCAGATTGGGACCATCAATTCGCCATGCGAAGTCGTCGCAGAGCTTGAGGTAGACTCAGTGCTCCTCCCTTGTCCATCAGCTTCCTTGGTGCGAGATCGCCTTCATCCCCTCGAGATAGCTTCTTCGGTGCGACATCGATGATGTGTTCAGCCTGCGGATGGTCGCCGCCGTCTCCAGATAGAAACCCTGGCATATATGGTCAAGAGAACTTTATTTTAGGTAGAGACGATAAGATTACTCGTTGGGATCAGAGTGTAATCAATTTGTTTTTGTTGGAGTCCTTCTTACACACGGCAGACGTTAACTTTAAATCTGGGCTGTCCTTTTTATGTCGCTTAAGCTTGGTTATTCCTAGCCGTTTATTGTCCTGTGTTTTAATTATATAACTAGCTGGGTGGCCCGCGCATTTGCGCGGCTAGATGTATTTGGTATTATTCCTGGTTTCACCATATCTTTGTCTTCTTTCCGAAATACTACTTGATAATTCCTAGTATAGGACTCATCCGTTACTCATTTATTTATGGACTTCCACTCAAGTACGTATAAGGCTAAGTAATGAAATTTCATGTTATCTTAAAGTTTATATTCTATAATATTGTAATTACAATCTATTTTTATTTTGAAATTTGTGTATGTAATTAAAATATTTTTAAATTGGACGTCCAAATTATGTTTATATATTATTTTTAAATTTAGCTATGCATGAAATTCTATTGTCTTAAAATCGAGTTCATGTGAAAACTCAAGTCTTTCGTATTTTGTTATCCACAGTTCGTATATGAAGATAAAAAATATCACACTTGAATCTGCACATCAAGCTTACCCGGTAGATCAATATTTTCTTTAAATTCCTAACATCCTTTGATAAGACAAATTCGTCCAAGTTGTGCTTCATGGATTTGCCGGTATATTAAGAGGCTCGCACCCATAAAATGCTCATGTAGATAAGAAGAAAAACACATTACATTAGATGCATTGAAACCTTCAATACTCCTAGCTTATAAGTACTGAAAACTGGGACAAACTATTTTATTGAAAGCCAATTCATCAACGGTAACAACAATTGAGAGGTTTTCATTTTATAGGTACATCCATATGAACCAAATAATATGAACCGTGTTTTCTTGTGGGACTAATTAGTTACACATCATCCATAATTTGAATGGAAATCTTACACATATCCTAAGTTGACGATTCCAACAATTCGTGAATAGATACATATCGTAAAATAATAAGCATTATAAAAGTTTGTGAACCAAACTTAGTATACTATTATATTTGAATTAATATAGCATCGATACAATAGAACTATATGTTTTTTTGGAATATACATTTGATGCATCTTACACAAAAACAACAAATAAATAGGGAACTTCTTGTAAGCAGCTGGCAGGAAACTACCATGAAGAATATAGGGTAAATAGTATCTTGGATCATGTGAGCTCAATTAGATTTCTATATAAAGTGAAAGTTGAACCAGTTCATGATAAAATGCAAACTAAAAAATGAATCAGTTTACCTGGCCAAGTGGTGCGAGTTTGCATATAAGTTATGAACATGAAGGAATGGAGTTCTATACTCGAAATTCACAATCAGGCTTGATTCTATACCGGAATATGAATAGGAGAGAGGCAACATAAGAGATTGGTAGCAGAAGTGAGTTCATGTTTGAACTTTGATTTGAAAATGCAGTCAAGTCTGCTTGCCTTGAAATGATATATTAATAAGGATCTTAGGACAATAATTACTGACATACAAAAATACTTTCGCCTTGTACCTGAAACACAATACATAAAGCTAAATTTCAGCAAGGTACATTCAGTAATAGGTATTTCAAACGAAATTCCATGCATATGCAAAAAGAAATTAATGCGGTGAAAAAAATGAAGTGATCCATATACGTTTGACTTGTAGCCTTTAGCCACATGGTCCTAATAAAGTTGGAAGCTAATGCACAATTTAGCATGACACAAAGGCTGAAATTTCAGTAAGCAACAATACTTGCCATCTCTAATGTAGTGCTGAAAAGTTCAGTACAATCACCATAGAGGATGTGTCTTGACCGTATCTGAGTCAGCTTGACTATGGCACATTCTCAAATAGGTATTTGAAAATAAGTATCGTGCAGGCGCAATTTTTTTTTTGTTTCACGCAAATTGTCTAAGTGCTTGCAAGAAAAAAAATGATGTATTACTTTCTAACGTGCAAAGTAATATAAAATATTTCCACATATGGTTCAGAAACAAAGAAAACAGGTAAAAGACAATTGCTGAACGTACATCATCATGCCATGTCCTAGTCACCATAACCAATTTCCCAGAAATGCTGGCAACTTGAATAGAATCAGCGAAGTGACAAAAATACTTAATGCAAGCAATACAAATTGGGAACATTACCTTTATTATTAGATTGATACCGGTTGAACATCTTTGCTGATGCAACCTCACTAAGCAAATGTGGAGAATTTCATTAAAATTCAATCTTTCATGTCCAACTCGAGGATAGACTAAATTATATATGTGCACATGGAGCAAATCATACAAAAGGTTGAAGAGATCATCTTACATAAATAAGTTCTGCCTTCCACAAAAAGTTATCCTGTGAGGAGAACCAAAACTTATATGTACACTTATTTGGTAGGAATTGTGATAACGATGAAGGAGCAATTGATCAACCTCTTAACATTGGTGGTAAAGGAAGGTTTCTGTGGACTCACTTGAAAAGCTCAAACGACTGTCCAGTCCGAATAGCTATAGTTGCTAGTTTTGCTCCACGTAACGAAACAACTTACAGTTCACCTTGAGTGGAATATGGAATTTTCCTATCTCGCTCGCCACATAGGCACTGTGCCATCCGCCGTATCATCCACTTCGAATAATTCACGCAGTTCTTAGGCTTCCTTTCGAGATAGTGAAATCACTACAGAGGTATTCAGTCAATCATTTAAACAGATCCTAGAAAACAACATTCAGTTAGTGCTGGTCATTAGCATCACTAATGCAGGAAACAAATCATGTCACCACACAGAGTAAAAGTATTTGTTCAGTTCATTTTGCCAAAATCCTTAACTGATATGTTCCTGGAATGAAACTAATAAGCATGTGGGAACAGTAGTATTTATATTGCCGATCCTTTGATCTTTTATGTTTAATTCAATGGAAGAGACGAAGATTTTAAAAAGCACACCGCTGCCCTTTTCTTCAATGTCCAAATCTCCCGTGATAACTCCACAAATTCTTGTTATAATGGCCTCGAGCTTCAACCTGACCCTCAAGGGCAATCATGGACAAAACATAACGAATCGATCTGTGTAAATATTTGTTCAACTCATCTCATACGTTGCAAATCAAGGGCAAATATTTTAACAACCCAACCTAGAACGTGTAAGAAAAATATGTGCAGCTTCAACAAATCAGCAAAACAATGAAGCTTAACCTGTTGAGTGTCGCCACCATCTGTTAGAGCCCATTGTCTTTTTTAAATCAGTCCCGGCCATGCAGCTATTACGTGATGCCTTCCTGGGCGAGTGCTCCACGCCGACGCCCTCCTCTCAAGTTCGTGTCGCGAGCATAGGATGTAAGATCGGGGCGCTCCATCTTGTCCGCGTGGCTGACATCCTTGGCATAGCGGAGCAAATTGGTGTGGGGTAGATCGCCCCTGGCTGTGCGCTCCACGCCGACGGCCTCCTCTCTGATCCCTGCTGCGAGGAAGACGGCAGATCCCCGATCGTGACTCCATGTAATCTGAGTTGATCGATGTGGGGTAGACGTAGATCGCCCCTGGCTGTGTGCTCCACGCCGACGGCCTCCTCACAGATGCCTGCTGCGAGCCAGACGGCAGATCACCGATCGTCTCCATGTAATCTTAGTTGATCGTTCCGGTCTAGGCAGGGCCGGTCCTGGCGGGGGGCGAGAGGGGCGGCCGCCCCGAGTCCAGAAATTTTGGGGGCCCTCCCAGGTATATGTATTATACTGTATATGGCACGCAAGAAAAAATAAAATACCAATCGCTAGTCGATCAAGTTTCAGATCCGCGTAAAAAACAAATCCATACAGGCTGATTGGGCCCTTTTGTTTCCATCGGAGACCCAGCCAAGGAAGAGGAGCACCACACGTACGTATTCCATTTCCATATAGGCCCTACCCTCGAAAAAAAACATTCCATATAGGCCTGTTCGCATGATTTGCTTATATTCTTCCGATGGAAAACCACATCGCCGCCGCTCCAGTTTCCTCTCGTCCGTGGCGGCGCCCAAGGGCCAAGGTAGCTAATTGCCTGATTCGGTGATTCGTTTCCGTCTTCCGATCGCCAGAGATGCTGCGTCGTTGGCAGGTCCATCCGACCAGTCCAGAGGATCAGAAGGTATATAATGATTGATTAATTTTGATCTTCTCAAATTATCCACTCCCTCCGTCCCGAAATAAGTGTCTCAGATTTGCTCAAAAGTGGATGTATCTAGACATGAAACAAGTTTAGATACATCCACTTTTTGACAAATCTGAGACACTTATTTTGGGACGGAGGGAGTACTATAGGCGGCTTATGCCTTTATTTGGATTGCTAATTTGCGCAGTTATGATGCTGCGAAAAAAAAGAATACATGATGAAAAACCGATAGAATCGTAGAGAGGATAACTTCACAAATTTAGGGTAAGTTCAAAATAATGTAATACAACTCTATCACAATAATTATTCGTGCGTCCGTGGCCCCTGTCTCATTTCTCTCGTTTAGCATCTGTTTAATTAGCTAACACATGTGTTTATTTAATTATACTAAGAGCGTCCGCAATGCTTAGACCCTTATATGGACAAAATAATGCCTAACATAGATAGCACCTCTACTAAGAGCTTTGGTCTCCAACGCATGTGAACATAAGTAGACATGTCTAGTGTTTCTGGCAACGGTCCGACCGCGTAAATTAGAGCAATCGTCTGACATCTGGTCAAGCGGCGATGCCAACCTTCAAGGTCAAAAAGAATCCCACTCTTGTAAAACAGTTACTATTTTCTGCTCTACCGCCAGTAGACAGCATCGCATTTCAGATGACCTAGGGGCCCAAATTTTAGTTTCGCCCC
Source organism: Poa pratensis (assembly GCA_947311845.1). Taxonomy (NCBI): domain Eukaryota; kingdom Viridiplantae; phylum Streptophyta; class Magnoliopsida; order Poales; family Poaceae; genus Poa; species Poa pratensis. The sequence goes on along the minus strand of CAMZMU010000044.1, from coordinate 38,642,326 downwards.
GGGTCCCCGAAATCTCAGGACCGGCCCTGGGTCTAGGCAGACGTAATCAATTAGGACTGCTGCTGCTTTTTTTCTTTTTGGACATGGACTGGTTCCGATTATGGACTTTCTTTTTTAGGGACGATTATGGATTTTTTTAGGGACGATTGATCTCTTTTTATTGCCTTCGGTCATTGATCTGTCTGTACGTGAACCGTTACGCATGAATCTGAGCCTTTCGTTTTTCCTTGTTAGATACTTGATTAATCTGAGCCGTTAATTGTCTTGTGTTTTAATTATATAATAGATTCGTGTGTGTGACCACAACTCTCTCATCTATCTATACTTGGTGGTGTCAATCACCTCATGACATGGATAAACAAGGCATTATGCATAAATAACACCATCACATGCATCATAGAATATCTCCAAAGTATGACAAATCATAAAAGTTCCAACACAACGGTAAATCCATAACAAATATCATATCATACCACAATATCCACCATAGGAATTACATAGATAGATCCATACTTATGCTAGACACGTCATATGGACTTCAACAATGATTGTACATAGAGAGATTAGATCAAGTTACCACCACAAACCCAAGTCCAGGGGGTGGACTACTCCCTCTTCATCATGGAGACGGTGGAGAAGTCGTTGGAGAAGATGGAGACCACCCCGGCAGCGCCCCGCCGGAATTTTCCCCTCCAATCTGCAACTCCAGGTCTCTGTTTCGGTGTTTCTGTGTTTCGGCGGCGCTCCTTTCCGAAGGGCGTGTATGCATTTTACATGCATCAGCTGCCTAAGTGGGCCCATGGGGCCCACATGGCAGCTGCACCCCACAAGGCAGTGGGAGGAGCCGAGTCCGAGTTGGGGAGGGACTCCCCCTCTCCGGCGGCTAGGGCGGGCCCCACGGCGGGCGACGGCAGGGCGGGCCCCACGCGGCAGGTGGCCGAGGCGGGTCCCACGGGCGGCGGCGGTGGTAGGGCCGGGTGGGCCCCACCCGGCAGCGGCCACAAGGAAGGAGAGGAGGAGGGGAAAGAAAGAGAGCGGAGGGGAGTTGGAGTCCTACTCCAACTCCCCCTCCCAAGCCGAGTTGGGCAAGGGGAGCTTTCCCCTTGCCCAAGCACCTCCACCTCTTGGCCATCTATATAAACATCACAATCCCCCTAGGGTTTAAAGACACAATATTGCAAAGATCTCTCTCTCTTGTAGATCTCATGTGTTGAGAATTAGACGTCTCTAATCTTCTCATATGGATCTAATCTAGTTGATTAGATCTACCACCTAAACTACGCCGCAAGGCAGTCTCTCTTCACCACGTTCTAGTAGCTAGGTGGTGAACGCATTTGGTGGGTTGACACGGTGTATGTGTGGATACCATTAGAGCGGGACTTGCGCCAGCACTTCCTCGACGACGGAACAACTTCATCAACGACTACATCGACATACGGCAACAATCTCACCTCCCGGCGTGGACGTGAGATTCTTCATCAGGCTTCACCGACACCTACTTCGACAAACACAAGATCTTCCGCAACGGTGTTTGTAAGTATTTTGATCATCGCATTATGGGGTGCAACATATCTTCATAGAATAGATCTTGGCGGCAAGGTTACAGATAATTTTTAAAGTTTTACCCGCAACCCAATACTTTATATCTTGCATGTATCACATAGTTTGTTATCACCTAGTCCCACGTATAGTCCACCTTGTTATACCTTACTAAAGCTCGCTTTATATTTTGCATTTATCACATAGTTTGTTATTACCTAGGCACACACATACTTAACCTTGTTATACCTTACTAGAGCCTTAACCAAAAAGAAAGGTAAATTTTGGTAGTCGCCTATTCACCCCTCTCCGCCCTAGTCGACCATGTGAGATCTTTCAGTATGGTGTGAACAAACTGATAAGAACAACTCAGGCACAACATGGTAAATTCACAATCGTCTTAGTTTCAAAATTTCGGGGGATCATTATGACAAACTTCTTATCACTGCACTTGGCGTAGCAACAACTTGTGCACACGGTAATTCATTTGCTACATTTACAATTAAAAAAAACCTACTTCATGATATTTAAAATAAAGAAAAACATAATTTAGACACTCCAATAATTAATTATATAATTTAGATACTCTAACACAATAAGATCCGCATAAACATAAAATGTCTTAAAGTTATATGCTGTAGTATGATAAGTTGCATATTAAATATTAAACATTCTAAAATTAAACCCTACTATGATAAATTGCATATTGAACATAAAACATCCTAAAACTAAACTCTACCACAATGAGTTGGGTATTAAATGTAAAACACCCTAAACTCTAGTAGCTCCAGTCAAAGATGTCAGAGGACTCTTCCTCAAGGTTCTTACAGTCAATGTCGTGCTCCATATCAGAGGGGCCGGCTAGCACCCGGAGGAGCTGGCCTGGTCTCTGTAGAGGCCGGCATGGGAACCCGAGAGTCCCACGCCGAACACCTCTAGGTTCTGCTCTACTACACTATGCTCCACCCTTACAATGTTTGCGACCAAGGGGCCATTTAGTTAATTACAACTCGATCTGGCGGTTCTCCTTCTCCTCGGCCTTGGAGGCTATCCTGACATGGAGGCGTGAGGAATTCCACGATGTCTCCATCCTCGGTGATCTTGGGTTTACCTTTTCTTGGTACAAATGGATGACCCGTTAGTCGTATGTGCTCGCCGTCATCGCCGGGGTGTCCCAGTGTCCAATTCAACTATTTTTCCCTTTCCAAGTGATTTCCGCTTCCTAGAACTTTTTCCCTTCTTCCGTACACCACGGAACTGCGGCTTCACCATATCACAATACGAGAGCTAAGAAACAATAAGTAAATTATCGTTATTATAATTGACGAAAAACGTCACGATCTTTATTAAAAATTGCACATACGGAGTGCTAAAATTGTTACGAAATGAATGTTTCACCAAAAAAATAGCACTCGTTTTAAATACCTTCAAATTCACAACATATAAATAATTTGTAATCGATTCATCTACACGCTAGCATGGCACTATATTTAAATATTTTCTACCCAAACTAGAATCTAAACTAAGTCAACTACATATATAATGCGCATAAAATCTGCATTACCCAACATCGTCGAGGATCAGTCCGGGCCAGAGGACGCGCCACTGCCGCCGCCCACAAGATTCACTTGGCGCTTTGGGCACCTCGACGGCGACCGCTCCGTCAGGGACAGGACGGAGCGCATCAGCGTGCCGGACTCCGGGCGGCGGGACAGGGAGCGGGACATGGAGGAAGATGAAGACCGCGACCGCGACAGGCGCAGCCGCAATGGACGCAGCGGCGCTCGGAGCTGGGGGCGGCCATCCGCCGCAGCCTCTCTCGCTCTGGCCATGGCCGCGACGACGGCGACCGCACGAGGGACAGGGAGCGCGACCGCTCGGGCAACAACAGGGGAGGAAGCAGGGATGGCAGGCAGCGGGCGCTGGATGTTCCGGAGTCGTCCACCGCGGCGTCATCCCTCGCAGCATCGGCGGCCTCGCCGCGTCCTCGGGGGCGGGCTTGGGCTCGTCCGCTTCTCCGGCCGGCGCCAGGCGCCGCTCAAGGGTAGCTCTCACGCCTACAGCCTGATCCAGTCTCGCCTTCAGGGGTGTGCCCATCGCCGCCATTCACGACGGAGACCCCTTCTTCATCCTCTCGGGTGGAGACCTGGCCGCGCCCACGCGGATTGAGTTCTCGCAGCGCTCGGCGCACAGCGCGGAGACAAGGCGGCTTGGAGGTGCTTGCTCCGGATGCTCTACGCCCCGCGTCCCCGGGCTTCGACAACTCGCCAGTTCTGCAGCGCGTCTCCGACATCGACCAGCCAGCCCCTCCACTGCTCTTGGCAACGCTTCCTCAGGGATGATGGTTGCCTCTTCACGGCAAGCACGGAGCACCTGCTTTCTCCTCCAGGTCCACGCCGCCGCGTCGGCAGGCAAATAGGAGGAAGACGTTGGCGGGCGTCGTCATCAACACTCCGCAACGGCTCCTTCTCGCTGCGTCGCTCCAGCCCGCGTGTGAAGGCTAAGAACAAGGCCAAGCCAGTGGCGCAGGCGGCTGAGCTCGCGGTTTGCCGTGGCCTCGGCATCGTGCAAGACGGTGAGCTGGTGACGGAGCGCGCCTTGCACCAGTTCGCCACCATGTTCGACGGGGAGGTGTCGGGCAGGGCCATGTCGGCGCTGCGTGCGCTGTTCAAGGTGGACGCCTGAAGACCTTGCTATGGAGGAGGCGCTGCTAGGCCATGGTGGTGCTGCTGGCCTCGACTTGGAGGATCTGGAGGCCGAGGATGCTGCTGTCAATGCATAGTTCCCTGCTGATTTGCTGCTGTCGGGTCGGGCTACTCAAGTCTGATTATGTTAGTGTTACCAGCTGTTTGCGTCGATGGGCTGCTCTGTGTGGTCTGCTCTGAACCAGTGTATCAGTGTGTTAGCTGCTGTGTTTGTTGTGCTGCTGCTGTGTTGCTTACAGTTCGCAGGTGCCTGTACCTGGCGAAGCTGTGTTTGTCTGTTCCCTGTTGTTGTTCCTAAAACTGCTGTTATGTGTGTGATGAGTTTGTTTGTCCGTTCCCTGGGTTGCTGCAGTGTTCAATGTTAGAAAAACTCCCAGACATTTTGGATTGGAACGTGCGGGGCCTCAACGATACGGATAGGCAAGATGCAGTCCATGAAACGGTCGCCTCCTCCACTTGTCATATTGTGTGCTTTGCAAGAGACAAAGCTCGGTCCGTGTCTCCCTACGACGCTTGCTACATTGGTGGAAACCGGCTAAAGAGCTTTGCCGAGAAACCCGCGACGGGTACACGGGGTGGGATCCTAATTTTGTGGGATGATTCCATTGTGCAACTCTCCAATATTGTCTCCACCGAGTTTACGCTCTCGGCAATGGTTAGCATGGTAACATCGAGGAGGAGGGTGATTTCTTGATCACCGTTGTTATGGGCCTACGGCGTCCAACCGTAAGGATGATTTCTTTGCCGAGCTCACTACCCTCAAGCCCGCTAGCGGTGTTCGGTGGTTGGTTCTTGGAGATTTCAACCAAATTAGGCGTGCCCAAGACAAGAACAACCGGAACATCAATAGGAGCCGAATCATCCGCTTCCGCAACGCCCTTCAAACTTGCGAGCTCAAGGAGGTCCACCTCAAAACCGGCGCTTCACATGGAGCAATGAAAGGGCCACTCCCACACTTTCGAAGCTTGACGCCTTCTATTGCCAATTGGGATGTTAGATTTGACACACATGTCCTTCATGCCTTGTCCTCCTCCCTCTCGGATCATTGCCCTCTCCTTCTTGCGGATGACCGAGGCCCTCGTAGACCTCGCACTTTTAAGTTTGAGAACTTTTGGACGCGCATCCCCGGGTTCCTTGATGTGGTTAAAAATGCTTGGAGTGAGGATCATAATCACACGGAGCCTTGCCACACCCTTCACCACAAGTTGCTCACTACGGGTTTGAGGTTGTCTAGATGGAGCCGTGGCCTCTTCTCTAACTCCAAGGTTATGGTGCATGCGGCCCTTCTTGTCATCCTACACTTCGACATGGCGCAAGAAAATAGGGTGCTCTCGGCACAAGAGAGGGATCTTCATGCTAGGCTCAAGAGAAAAGTGTTGCGCTTGCCGTTGTGGAGAGAGCTAGGAAGAAGCAAAGTGCAAGAATCGCCAATATCAAAGAGGGAGACGCCAACACAAAATTCTTTCACATGAGGGTTAATTCTAGAAGGAGAAAGAATCATATCCACCGCCTAAAAGTCAACAATGGGTGGGTTACCGATCATGTTGCTAAGCAAGGGTTGGTACACAACCACTTCAAATCCGTCATGGGGCATGGTCAAGCTAGGACTCAAGATTTCAATTGGGAGGGGCTTCATTTTGAGGAGCAAAACTTGGCAAGCCTTGGAGACCCTTTTACCGAAGAGGAGGTGAAGAACGCAATTAACCAAATGCCAAGTGACAAGGCTCCCGGCCCCGATGGCTACACGGGAGCTTTCTTTAAGAAGTGTTGGGACATTATCAAAGTGGATGTTATGCATGTGATCAACCGTTTTGGCAACCTTCATTCCGAAAACTTTCATTGGCTTAATTCCGCCAACATTGCTTGTTGCCAAAGAAGGATGGGGCGGAGGAGGTCTCCGATTTTAGGCCTATTAGCCTTATCCATGCAATCGCGAAGATCATTTCCAAGATTCTTGCTCTCCGTCTTGCGCCGCTTATGAATGATCTTGTCTCCAAAGCCCAAAGTGCATTCATCAAAAAAAAAGCATCCACGACAACTTCCTCTATGTGAAGAACCTCGCTAAGCGATTCCACAAGGGCAAGACACGGCTCTACTCTTCAAGCTTGACATTCGCAAGGCGTTTGATTCGGTCCGTTGGGAATACATCTTGGATCTCCTCAACGGAGAGGCTTCCCTACTAGATTTCGCAATTGGATTGCCGCTCTACTCTCCACAACCTCCCGGGTTCTTCTCAATGGTGTGCCGGCCCCCCATCTTGCATGGCGCGGCCTTAGGCAAGGAGACCCGTTGTCTCCGCTTCTCTTTGTCTTGGCAATCGATCCTCTCACCCAAATTTTGGAGAATGCAACGAGAGAAGGCCTTCTCCATAAGCTTCGTGGGAGAGGCACAATATTGAGGACATCTCTCTATGCGGATGATGCGGCGGTCTTTGTGACGCCCAATAAAGAGGACATTCAAAATTTTGCGGCCATTCTTCATGCTTTTGGGGAGGTTACCGGTCTTTGTACCAATTTTGATAAAAGCTCCGTGGTTCCAATAAGATGTGGGGCTATCAATTGATGACATTCTTGAGGGCATTCCGGCTACACGTGCCACCTTCCCTATTCGATACCTTGGGCCCGCTCTCCGTTTGGCGTCTAAAACGGGTGGATTTCCAACATCTTGAGGATAAGTGTGCCGGCAAGTTGCCAACTTGGAACGGAAGATACATTGCTACGGCCGGCCGTGCGGCCATTGTCACGTCGGTTATTGCGTCTCAAGCAATCTACTACTTGACACCCCTCATCATTCCGCCGGGCACTATGGCTTTTCTCAACAAGATTCAACGTGCTTTTCTATGGTCGGCAAAAGATAAAACTACCGGTGCTAAATGTAAGGTCAATTGGGAGCTAGTTTGCCGCCTAAGGAGCTTGGAGGGCTTGGAATTCTTCACATGGGAAAGTTTGCCACCGCTCTTCGCTTGCGTTGGCCTTGGTTGGAATGGAAGGAACCCGGAAAAATTTGGGCGGGGTTTGGAAACCCTTGCACTAGTGATGACATGGATATTTTCTATGCCGCAACAACGATTTCTATTGGTGATGGGCTCAAGACTCCTTTTTGGCATGCTCCTTGGTTGGAGGGGAGGAAACCAAAAGACATGCCCCCCTCATTTTTGAATGCTCTAGCTTGAAGAATTGCACCGTTGGGAAGGCCTTGCTTGGTGCTAGTTGGGTGGGCAAGATTCGTCTTGATGAGCTTTTCACCGTTGCCCATTTCGCGCAATTTGTGGAGCTTTGGAGCCTCACTACAAATGTTCAACTAAACATCGGAGTGTGCGATGAGATCCGTTGGAAGCTCACGGAAAATGGAGAGTATTCGGCCAAGTCCGCCTACAAGATGCAATTTATGGGCACAATTTTTTCCTCCATGAAGAATTCGGTTTGGAGGCCTTGGGCTCCGCCTAAGACGAAGTTCTTCGCTTGGCTTGCAAACCAAAATAGAGTATGGACCGCCGACCGGCTTGCCAAAGAGGTTGGCCAAATTGCGGGCTATGCCCTTTTTGCAAGCAAACCACAGAGACACTTGTCCACCTTCTTGTGCATTGTCGCTTCACAAGAAGAATTTGGGATCTTGCCAAAGATTGGCTTGGCCTCCTCAACGTCAACACCGGGGATTGGCTCAACCTAACTTCAATGTGGTGGCTTTTGATGACAAATGTTGCCCAAACCGCAAGGCCGTAGCTTCTCTCACCTTGCTTGTCACTTGGGAGGTTTGGAATGAGCGCAACGCTAGGGTGTTTAAGAATAAGAGCGCACCATCTTTGGTGGTGTTAGGCAAAGTAAAAATGAGGCCCGGTTGTGGGTTTTGGCGGGTGCCAAATGTTTGGGCAATTTAATACCGCGAGAGTAATTGTGTGGTAATATGTTCGGACACCAAAACTTGCATTCTTGCAATCTTCTCCCTTAATTAATATAAGGGGCAAAGTTTTTGCCCCTCGTTTCAAACTGCTTCTAGAATATCAAAAGTATTCTTAAATCTAAATCAACTCCCAAAATAAATCAACTACATAATGCACCTAAAATCTTCATCGCCCAAACTACTTCTTAAATCTAAATCAACTACATCTATAAAAGAACTAAGAAGTATGTCTTGGGGAGAGGGGGTGACGACGGGTGCAGCGATCACTAGGTGCGCTGGCCCAGTCGATCGTTTTGTGTGGCAATTACCAATTAGAGCCTACTACTCCGTACGAGTTTATTATCTCCGCTGCTATTTTTCAATAATTTTTGTGAACTTTGTCATAAGACAAATGCTATACTTCGTGAACTTCTATATTAATAGTTCGAGTGAGGTTGTGATATTTCATAACCGTGACCTGGGTTGGACTAGTAATTCTGGGATAGTGCGTTACAAACACGGAGGTTGTATCCGTTGTCCTCACACACTACTCGCCATCTCCTCCTTTATCTAAACTATTGAGCCTCGTGATGTATATGGATTCTATCTTACAATTCCAAGCATGAGCAATTGTAAATTCCATGAAATATGCATATTTGCACGGTGCGATGTACACTGGCTGAGTAAATGGGGTAAGGCGTGTGTTGATGCATTTTCAAATTAGAAATAGACACTTTCCGCACATTCCGTTGCACAAATTGGAACATTTGGGAGATACGAGAAACAGAAACCTATGGGAAGCCTACCCGAAACATGAGTGCATAACCATGCGAATCTAAATTAGCAAATGAGGCGAAATATACATCTGCCAATTTCGGTTCGTCGGGCTGTCAACCGCTGATTCGCTCGGATCACTCCCGCAGGCATAGTAGCGTGTACGCTAGTAAACAGACAAACAGTTCGCACAAAGAACAGAGCATACAGACCAGCGGAGTGACTCCGAACTCCGAAGTACCCGGCTCGATCGCCGTCGTCGTGCAATCATGCTTGGACAGCCGGTGTACCCAGTCAATGGCTCCGTCGACGCGCCATTCCTCCGGTGTGGACAGCCGCTGTTGAATGGCTCCGAGTACATGCGGCCGCCGGCAGACTCCGGCAAGGGAGCAACTTCAACATTACTCATCGTGCTGCTGTGCCTAGGTGCCATTCTATTCGTGGGGATCGTCGTGATCATAATCATCTGCTACAAGATCTGGAAAAAGCAAACACCTGCAGCTGCAGATTCAACATCAGGCGGTCCACCTACATCAAGGTATTTCGTTTCTTGTTCTTCTGCTGTTTCATAGACATAGAGTAGTCACTGACGCCAAATCATGCATGGGGCATCAGGCATGCTGTACTAGACGTCGTGGATAGCGTCCCGGCTGCGGGCGCAAGTGCAACTGTGAATCTCCAGGATGGCGTCTCGGCTGCGGGCGCAAGCGCAAGTGCACCTGTTAATCTCCAGGATAGCGTCCAGGCTGCGGGCACAAGTGCAAGTGCAAGTAGAGCTATTAATCTCCAGGTGAGTAATCGTTTCGATCGTCGATCTCTTGCCATCAGTAAGCAATTTTAGTTTCAATCATTCAAAGTTGCATGTACTTTGATTTAGAAGCCTTAAATCCGTGCAACTATTCTGGCACAAGCGCATCAATTAAAAGAGTTAGTACATTGGAGTACTCCTATATCATCTATAGATTCCAGAGCGTGTCATTGGGGAAGTCGGTCGCGGGAAGCAAGCACTAGCGTTACCTTTTTTTTAAGGGGTTTTACCGTACGTATTTGGGCCCTTAGAAAAAGGTACCAGTACTTGGGGGCAGTTTCGTTCATGGAGGCCTGTTTTCTGTTTGACGGCCGCACCTGGCGCTCTCGACTATTGGCCCGCAGCCCAGACAGGCCTCGTTTGGTACAAGGGGATTACGGGGAAGGGTAATTATTTACCGGATTTTCTCAAAAAAAAAAAAATTTACCGGACCATCTCGAAATCTCCATCCGTCGTTCGCGTCCTCCGCATTGCCACGCGGACCCACCACGAGCCCACGCGCCGGTTCCTGACCCTCACGCGTCCCTGACCTTATCCTCTCCTCAAATTTCTCTCCCCGCACATAGCAGCCATGGCTACCACGCCCTCAAATCCGTCTGCCGGCGCCCTCAATCCAGACACGAGCGCTGCCGCACCTTTCCTGGCGCGCGTGACGCCGCCCCGCTTCTACTCAGGACCTGTTCCGGCCTCGCGCCGCTCGCCTCACATCTGCTCCTCTCGCTCGCCTTTTTCTTTTGACGTGATGCTCTTTGCCGTGGTGCAAAGTTTTGGAAGATTTGTAGCAGATATTTTCTTCTTTTGATGCAAATCCATAGAAGGTTTGCAGCAATTTTCCTTTTCACATGATGATCTTTGCTGTGCTGCAATTTTTTGGAAGATCTTGCAGCAGAATTTTTGATGCAAGTAGCAAAAACAATTCACATGATGCTCTTCGATGTGTTGTACATTACATTTTTGAAAGTTTTGTAGACGAAACTTTCTTCTTTTGATGCAAATCCACAAAATATTTGTAGCAAATTTCTTGTGCCGCAAATCTGAGTCGAAGCTGCTATAAAGGAATTTAGGCCATGCTACGGCTGCGGTCAATAGTGCTACCGAAGGATGTTGATGGTGCTGTCAGTGGCGGGCGGTGTTGGCGTGTTGCTGCCAACCCTGGGGCGCTGCTGCTGCCATGAATTCCGGCGATGCTACCGGCGGTTCTGCGACCGGCGACGGTGCCCGGAGCACACCGTCGCTGCCGGCGACCGGAGCTTTTCTCTGGGGGACGACGTGGAGAGGAGGCGAGGGACGAGATGCAGGGGATTTTCTGTCCTCTGTGCGTGAAAGCAGTTCGAATGAGTGCGGCCAGACGCGGAGAATTTTTCCGTTGACCCGACAGAGACACGTGTTGGCTTCTCCATGCGGAGGATCCGGGGGAATTATCAGCCGGGGACGCTTAGCGATCCCCTTAATCTAATCTGTTTCCACGGGTGCAAGCGATTACTATGGGCAGACAAAACTCTGCCAACAGAGCAAATGTCGCTCGCTCTGCAATGCCTCATCTCCCCTTGACAAATTCGTCGGAGACTCCTGAGCAGTAAAACCACCAAACTCATGCGTATACAATTGGTCATTAATGTTGACCACCAGATCACCAGCTCGCCCTCTGAAATCGGAGTCAGGTACACCAATCATAATTTTGTTTCAACGATTCCTTCTTCTGGTTTCAACACATGCTCTGCTACACACATGGGCACATGGCTGTTGCCGACATGACACCATCTTAATGCTTTGCATCTAGCAGAAGAACATCAAACGTAGTTTGTGTTTTCTCCATGACTCAAAGTTGCAGCCCAATCGAGACATTGATATACTTGTTCCCCCGTAGCTACTACCTCCTCGACCAAATGACTAGCCCATTGGAAATGTACTCTACAATCTTACCTGAAGCTATGTCTAGCCGATTGGTAATGTGCTCCGTAGCTACACATTTCGTTTATTAAATAGTTGTGCATTCACCTTTATTTTATTATGCTTGTTCCGAAAAAAATTATGGTCATTTCAGAATTTACCCTTGATTTTAACATATGTATTTTTTTTCTACTTGAAACCGCTTTATTTCTGCCATTTTGTTGGCAACCTGCATCTCCCCTAATGACCACCTATAATCTTATTAAAGCACTTGCACCTGGTGAATTAGTAAATTTGAACTACCTCATGTGTTTGCTCAACCTTCTTTTATGTACCATGTTCTGATTTATATACTTGATTATTCGGGGTACATTGCGGAGTTCAACTTTGTGTTCGATTTGGTTTAGGGGAATGAACCCAAGGAGATCACCGCCCAGATGGAACTAAGAACCACCCAAGGAGATCAGCGCCCAAATGGAACCGAGAACCTCCAGGTTCTTTACAAAGAAATTGTCCATGCTTAAGATTGAGGGATCCCTATGTTTTAGGATTACTTCTGTTTAACTTCTTGTTCTATGCACAACTACAAATCTACTGTAATTCACTTCGTTTTTTTCCTCTGTTGAGTTTAGGGGAATGAACCTTGTATAACCACCGAAGGAGATCAGCGCCGAGATGGAACCGAAAACCTCCAGGTTGTTTACAAAGAAATTTCTACTTCTTTCTCACATAACATGAGGCAAATGAATAATGTTTCCTTCTAATAAACTTTGTAGATTATAAAGAACAGTGATCTCGAAGAACTCTGTGAACTTGGAAGTGGTACCTTTGGTACGGTCTATCTAGGAAAGTGGAGAGGGGCCACTGTGGCTATCAAAAGGATGCACAATCACTGTTTTGCTGATGCATCAGACAAGGTTAGGTAACCTTCTTTTATTCTAGAGAAATGTTCATTTTTAACCCTGAACTATTAATATGCTTGATCCATCGACATTAAATCTTAAACGTTTTGAGCCTTTTAAAAATGAAGTCTTGGGTAATTTCTTTTGTATTTGGGCGTTTTGAAAAATGTAGAACCTATTGTGAATGTAGAACTATAGAGTAGTTGTTTTTTATTCTGACGTTTCAAAAATGTGATACATTTCACGAATGTATGGAACTCTATGAGAGATGACAACATTAAAAACTAATCAACAAATATGTGTACCTATGTCTTGTGCAAACATAACAACATAGGATGCACTACATTGTGTTTTTTTTCATAAAACATATGTCATCTTAGAGCGGTTGGAGATTTTTTGCTTGCCTTTTACCTCATATCATTGTCCACACCCATCAATTTTTTTATTAGTTTCTTACAACCTAGAGATACAAAACTACCCTGTAAACCATAATCCGTTTTGGATGGTTGCATCTTTAGGGCTAAATGGTGAATGCATGGACACTCTGGCCTGGGAAGCCACATCAATAAAATATAATGCAATTTGTCCTCCGTACAAAAAATGATAAGAAATATATATGTATCTCATGTTATTTTTGCACATGACCTAAAAGTCATTGGAATAACTAATATATAAATTATGTTGTACGCTTTAAGTTAAACAGCTTTAGAAGGTTAGGTGTTTAGGATGGTTTTATAATTTAGGGTTCGAGAGTGATTTGTTTTTAGATGGACGGTTCAAATTGGACTTGGCACTATACTTGAGGGTTTGGGCTTATTTCTTCAGTTTAACTATTTTATTGTTGTAAAGGTTGCTCTGTTTTCTTTATCTAGCGAACTGAATTCTGGAACGAAGTGAGCAGGCTTGCATCTTTGAATCATCCTAATCTGGTAGCTTTTTATGGCGTTGTGCTTGATGGTCCTGGTGGATCGGTTGCAACAGTAACGGAATACGTGGATGGTTCTCTTCGACAAGTTCTGCAAGGGAAAAAAAAGTAAGTTTGAAACACACCAACACTTAATAAGTTCACACATCAAATACATTTAATCTTACATTGGTTGTCTGTAGGATGGATCAGGGTAGGAAACTGCTTGTTGCACTGGACATCGCAATTTGTATGGAATATTTGCATGCAAACAAAATTGTGCATTTCGACCTCAAAAGTGACAATCTACTTCTCAATCTGAGAGATACACGACACCCCGTGTGCAAGGTCTCTAATCCATAGTTCAAATTGTAAATTTGAATCTCTTCCTAGAAACTAAAAAAATGTCACTCGTTGCAGGTGTGTGATCTGGGCCTCTCGAAGGTCAAATGCAGGACTTTTGTTTCAGGGGGAGTGCGGGGAACACTCCCCTGGATGGCTCCGGAACTTATGGATGGGACACGCGTTTGTGAGAAGGTTTGTTTACGGTTCCATGACAAGCATTGTCTTTCTTCTTGCACTTTGGAATTGTGATCTGGTCCATCTGTTCTAATTCATGTGTAGGTGGATGTATACTCATTCGGGATTGTAATGTGGGAGCTATTGACGGGAAAAGAACCTTACTCTGATCTGCACTATGGGATGATCCTAGGTATGTTCTTCTCAATCCTTGCCTTCACATGTCTTGCACCATGTATTCTTTCAACCATGTTTCTGTTCCCATATGATGCAAAGGTGGTATCGTGTCCAACACTCTGCGACCTGAAGTGCCCGAGGATTGTGACAAGATGTGGAGGTCACTCATGGAGGAGTGCTGGTCCAATGAACCAGCAGAGAGGCCGACCTTCACCGAGATCGCAAGGAGGCTGAGCGCAGAAGCTTCTGGTACTGCCAAGGCGTGAAGAAGAAGGTGCCGGAGCTCCGCATTGTCGGTTGAAAGAAATATAGTGAAACCTGAGTAATTTCCCAGTCTGAAATGTTGGTCCGGATCTGGATGGATGATGAAAGATCCGTTACTTAGTTTTTGTCATCTGTTTCCTTTGGAATAAAAGGAGTGAGAAAACGGAATTCTGCAACCCATTAGTCAGAGAAAGTTCCAATCTTCTGTTGTGTTAGTGTTTCTCATAAACGCCTTTGATCCACAAGTTGATGATCAGTTGATCATGATACGGAACACTTCCGATCACCTTCTGGTCGAAGCCTCTTCGCGCGCCGTTTTCTGATTTGAAAATATTGGGCCTATTCTCCTTAGTACCAGGCCAGGATTGAAGATGTTGTGATCACGTCTTGGAACGGGAGCACTATTTATCGCCTTTTGCGAGCCGCGTTAAGTTCCTTGTTGGACCGGCCCATCTCGGTTCTTCGGTGATTCCTTTCCCAGTTCGATTCTACCACGACTACTAGTTCGTTCGATGTTTTTTTAGAAAAACCCACGTATATTCAACAAGATACCACGTACACAGTACATAGTACAGAATACAACGGAAGTACATACACAGGGGAAATAGAGCACAAGCAAGCTACGGCTTCACCTCCGACGCGTCGACGAAGACGGCCATCCTCCTTCTCACCACGCCCCGGGAGCACCTTTCTTGTTGAAGACCGCCGCAGAGCCCGTCCGCCGCGCAGCGACGGAGCTTGAGTCGATAAACGAGCACGGCGAGTGCCCCCTCGCTCCATCTTCTCCACTTTGCCGCAGCCGTCTTCGGCGCCGAAGCCGGCAGGATCCGTCGAGCAAGCCCGGCCCTGAGTTTCCGCCGCCAGATCCGCCGCCAGCACGGATCCGACGGAAGACCGCCAGACTCGAGCACCACGCCGGGCCTCGAGCCTCCGCAAGTCAAGCGCGATGACGGCGAGCTCCCAGGAGTCCCTCCGCCGGAGAAGATCGCCTCGACACCAAAACAACCGCCGCCAGTAGCACCTCCTCCAAAGCAACGCCGGCGAGGTCCCAACCCTATCCTACCATATATACAAGCCGGAGCCGGGGATCCCTCACTCTCCCGCCGCCGAGGCGGCCGACGGAGGAGAGGAATCCCACGGCTCAGCGGCGAGCACGCGGTGGATCGGCCGAGGTCGCCCAAAAATCGCCGGTCGCCTCTCTGCTACAGTGTCGGGAGAGGAGAGGATAAGGACGCGGTTACTAGTTCGTTCGATGTGTTCTCGGAAGAAGAAGAAACTAGTTCATTCGACATGGTTAAAAAGACAAAAACTAGTTCGTTCGACTTCCAGCGGTCAGCGGAACCTGGTTGTACCTTGAGCTCACCTGAGTTTCAAACCAGATTGACGCCGGTATTTCTCAATTAAGTGGAATACATTTTAGTGGGAGGTTATCGACAGCGAGTTGTCCGTGGTGACATTTTTAATCTCAATACATAATCCAATGGCTCAATCTTTCAGCGGTGCTCATAGCGGTAGGGTGTGTGTATATGCATTCATAGGAGTTGGTGTATGTGCGTCTATATAACTGCGTGTTAATGTGTTTCGCAAAAAAAAACTTCCAACGCTCAGTTGTTTTTCTTCTTTCTTTTTTCTTTACATTTTATTTTTCTCTTTTCTTCTTAAGTTTTTTATAAAAAAAAATATTTTCCCATTTCATGTTTATTTATTTATTTTCCATTTTTCATTTTTATCCATTTTTTATAATACAAGTATATATAATTTTTGGATCCTTGAACATTTTTAACCGTCGTTGAATTCTGTTATAATTCCATGAACATTTTTTAACCAGCGAAGTGGATCATTATTTTCCGTTCTCACGGGGCCACTTTTCTTTTCGGTTCACTATTACTCTTGGTTCACGCAATTTCTATTTCTTTTTGTTCACTATTTTTAGTTCACAGCCATTTTTTGTTCACAATTATTTCAATTGAATTTGGTTCCTTTTTGTCACACTATCATTTTCGGTTCACCAGAATGTTAGCTCCTTTTTGTTTCACCAGAATTTTAGTTTCTTTTTGGTTCACTATTATTTTCGGTTCACCGACCCTTTTGGTTCACAAATATTTCTAGTTCATCCAAATTTTAGTTCGTTTTCGGTTCACTAGCATGCCACCACGGTTTGTAATCACCTCCGCCATCTCACATTGACCCACGTCACGAGGCTGGTGATGTTGAGAAGCAAACACATCGGCGAGGGTCAGCGCACAGAAACACGCGGGAGGGAACCACCTCCACCACCGGAAGGTTGTAGCCTACCAGATGCAACAACAGGACAAACCGGGTCCTCATCAGCCCGGCCGAGCCCGAATGGGCCCGTGAAGCCCCGTTGCCGCCAGCCCTGCGCGGGAGAGGCCCAGCGAACTACGCCGGCGGCGGTGGTAGGGGAGAGGGAGGGGGTGGGGGCGGAGGAGAGCGCGGCGACAAGCGCTCGCCCGTCGCGCCCGCGGGAGGGCAAGCGAGCGAGCAGGTGTTTTTTTTTCGCAAGCTTTTTTAGCACTATTTTTCGGTGGACCAGGAACTAGCATCGGCCTGGAGCGTTACTTTTTTATATTATGAGTATAGTGTTATCATTTATGCCCTAGCAAGGAACTCAATCCTCAACTAGAGATGCTTGTCAAAGATAGATATTTCTGGCCTGCATTTTTCTAAATAGTCATTTCTTTTTTGAGAAATAAAGGGCCTCGCCCCTGGTTCCATTAACATGCAACCACAGCGTCAGACATCGGTTCAGCTTATTACATCTCAACCCGAACGGGGAGTAAGGTTCTAGTACTGGGGCAGAAAAACTATGATCCAAGATCACAGGAGCAAGAAAGAGTGAACAAAAGAGTCTAATACAGATATGGCTTGGTGTTATCCATCAGCTCCTTGCACGCCCGTTCCTGTCTCCATAGCTTCAAAACATCTGATCCTGGTAGAAGCTCACCCAGTATCACCTGGGAGAGATCCAAGCAATCCTGAGTAGTTCCCCCCTTCGATGATCCAACTTGAGGAGGTTGGCATCGAGGAGTTCCGAGTGCTTGTCCAGGCACAAGGGTTTCCAGCTCCTGATCATATTTGATATTCTCCCCAAAGCTGCCTTGACACCTGGCCAATTTTTTCCCTGAAAGCAATGTTCGTTACGCATCGACCATAGGGTCCAAAGTGTTGCAGAGGAAAAAAAATATTCAGCACAGAGTTATTATTTTCACTGATCCACCATCTAGCAACTGATTCAAAATTATCACCAATGTAAGGCGCATATTTTTAAGGAGCAGTCAAACAGTGAAAGTTTTGACTAAGTTAAGAAAACTGGCAACTACAATACTATATGGAAAAACAATACTATATGGAAATTACATGAAATATATTTCTGGATGTATCTAATGGTATTGGTATGGTATTGTAAATATCAATTTTAAAAAACATGATGTATTCAGGAGAGGTGATCTACACTTTTGGAAAAAAAGTGCGATGTAATCGAATCCTAGGGCTTTTCGAAACTCAATCTGAGACCAAAGGCCGAAGCCCAGCGTTAAATTAATGACGCCAATGGCGGAAGATACAAAGTGCTGAGCCAGCTTACAAACACCTCCACGCACACAAACAGAAGATCAAGCCAAAGGCTTGTACAAAGAAACCAGCGAGTGTAGAGCTACAAGCAAGCTAGATCGACGGAAACACGAGGCAGACAGCTAAAGCTTGAAGAGTCGATGACGCCGCTGAGGCAGGGCAGCGCCGCCCGGTCTAAGCTCTTCCTCATGGCAGGGCAGCGCCGCCCGGTCTAAGCTCCGTCGCCAAAAGGGACCCATATCTCTGGCCGACACAAGCAACCGACACCGGTGGGCTGGAGCTCACATAGCTCGAGCAAGCGCACCAACAGACACCACACCTCGCCTTGAAGGGCTGAACCCAAAGGGCAAACTCCGCCTTTTCGAACCTTCACCGCTGCCACCACACCACCATCGGAAGAGAAACGCCATGGACTCCACGGCGGCGCCTTCAAGAAGGACACGGCACCAGAGTTCCGTCGCCGCCCGATCCAGAGGATCAAAGGTTTTCACCCGGAGCCTCGGGATGGAAGGGGAGAGCCGCGACGACACCTTCAAGAAGGAAAACGGCGCCCACGGGCGTCGCTGCCATCAGCCAAGGCAAATTCCAGGCGGGTTTTCACCCCGGCACAAATCCCTGCCACAAGAACCGAGTGTGGCCGGCTGCCGAGATAGCTACCGAACCACTTCCACCGAACACCTCTTCGCCGGTCACCACGCCGCCCACACGGCCAAGACCACCAGCCAGCACCTGAGCCATGACCCCCGCCTCGGCGTCACGACTCCCGCCTTTCCAGGGCCGCCGCCCCGGCATCCGAGAAACCAACCTCGTCCAAGACAGACTGTCGGCGCGCAGCCGGCCGCCCAGCTGCCGCACCAACACACCTTCACCACCAGAGAGCCCACCCCGCCGCCATCGGCCACCGGACACACATATCAGCACCAAAATCGGAGGACATCAACGGAGGAGCGCCTGACGGAGAGGCCAGCGAAAGGAGGAGGGGCCGAATCGGCCCCTAGTCGGAGCAGCCAAGCCCGGGAACGCACGGGGCCCCAACCCCGACTTGCCGCCAGGCTTGACCATGGCCGTCCGCACCAGGGCTGCTCCCAAGCAGCGCCGCGGAGACCACCAGCTCCACCGTCTCTGCCCCCACCGGCCGCCGTCGAGGCCCGCGCCTCACTGCTTCACGCCGCCAGATCCATGGTCGCTCGACCGGCGCGCACGGGGGATAGGGTGGCGGAAGGGCCCCTGGGAGGAAGGAGGAGGCGGTAGGGAGGCCTCGCCGCCGCCGCCGCGCCGGCCGGCGGCGGCGGCGAGGGGAGAGGCGCCGGAGGGAGGTGGCGGCGGCGCGGAACCCTAGCTCCCCCGAGTCGCCCACATGAGGACGACGCGGGGGTATGATTTCTATTTCTATCGAAACTCAATCTCAATGGTGGGGAATCAGCTACTCATTAGGCAGTTACAGTCTAGCCATGCTGATAGCGGGCCACACAATAATTATTGGGCTAGACTTTCTTCGTACCCACCATTTGCACAATATCTTAAGATTCTTCGCGTATAAATTACTCTTGGTCTCCTAATCGTTGTATGATATGGAAATCAGAGGAGCATGTGGGTACATCAACCGGGAGTCTCACAAATCTGGCATTGAATAGGGTCGAGGACAGAAACACATTGACCTTATCCTTTCCTCTTTCCTCTGCTTTGAGAGTCCTCCGCTTCCGCCGCCCAGTTCCGGCCTCTCCCGCCGTCAGCGCTCGCGCTGGCCGTCGTGGAGATGGACTAGGGTGCCGGCCCGCCTTGTACAGCAGTAGTTTTAGTCGTAGGCTAGGTGCTTTTGAGTTCTGTGTGCTGCCCTTTGTGGCGTGTGGCGTAATGCTGTCTTTCCTCTCCCGAAGGCCAGTTGCTTCGATGCTCGGGCGTGGCGTCGAGCATGCCGGCGAGTTCTGCTTCGTCAAGCCTCCATGGAGGAGGAGAGGCGGAGGTGGCAAATCGTCGGTCGCCTTCTTCAATAAGCGCCTTGGCGTCCTTCTAATGGTGTCTTCTTTTCTTCTTTCGACCGGCCGAGGCGGCGGGGAAGAGAAGAAAGGAGGCATTCAGGTGATGGTGCCTTGCAGCTACCCCGGTGGCGAGGCGAGCGCGCTTCCGGCGTGGATTAGCTTCGTGCTGTCAGCAGCTCCATGGTGGAGTTCTTGCAAATCGGAGCTCTTCCGCTGCTCCCCCAATAAGCTCGGGTTCCGGGTTCTTTATCGAGTTGTTCTTCTATGCCTGTCTCCTCCTACCCGTGGCAGGAGTTGGGAGTCTGATGGCGGGCTGAATTTCACTCAGAGCTTCGGTACAGATCCATTTGCTGCTAAGTTTTGCTGTTTCCCTGTATTTTTCGTTCTCCAGCAGGCGCAGAGGTTGCGGATGAAGGAGGCGACGACTGGGTTAGCAGTATCGCGAGGCAGCAGTGGAGATTGGAAGCAATTTCTATGAGCATCATCTCGGCGGCAGATCAAGGCCGTCCGTCATCCATGCCGGAGAAGGATTCCGGCAGATATACAACCTCCTTTGTGAGGCCCTATCCGAGATTGGCTACCGCGTTCGACGCCTGCTCGAAGGCAAGTGGTTTCGTCCCCGCTTCCGAGCATGGCGGCGGTGTCACTAGTCTCTGGCTCGTCGGTGGAGAAAGAGAGGGACCGGGTTGCTTTTTATTTTTTAGTGAGGTCTTTTCTGCAAATACTAGGGACCTATGTCTGTTTTCTCATCTTATGAGGTCCTTTGTAAGAAAATGTACATCCTAACGTGATGCTTCCAGCCCCTTCGGGGGCTCTCCTTGTTAAAAAAAAAAAAAAAAATAGGGTCGAGGACGACGCTAGCTAGTACAAAATCTGTATAACGTAGAAAATTTTGAGGGACGTGACAACCATAACTAGCAGTAGCATCATGTCGCTCCTTCGGTAATTAGTAGCGTCGGCAAATATCTTTGTCGCATTCGAGCTCTTTCACCAGACACACTGTGATATCGGCGATTCAATGTGAAAAGTGCATCTCATCGGACCGGTGCATGGAGCAAGATGGGCGCCCAATACTTGTTTAGAGCTATGAATCGTACCAAGATTTTCAATCGTTTTTGTACATTGACAAAATGAATCGATACTTTGCAGTGTAGTGAATCTATTCGACCGTTTCTTTTTGGCAACGGTGTGGCTGGTCTTTGTCGACGTTGGGTTCCTGTAGGCATGCAAGCGGCCGGTCCAACCGACAGGGCGGACGTCCGCCAGGCGCTGCTTTTAGTTGATGATCAACGTCCTGCTAAGCTAATCGTTAAGTGATTCTGTTGAATAATCGAACGTGATGGACAAATATTTTGATCCGAGCGGGCGTCCGCCTGCATGCCTAGGTTCCTGGGGTACCCACAATGACGGGCGCGTTGAGTCGCCCCAGCCGGACACGCATGGGCGGCCCCTTCCGGGGAAGCGGTCACGCCCCTGCGAAGCCAACCTCGGGGAGACAGAAATGTTGTGGGTGGCCTCAACCAAGTCCCGTTCCCAGTGGAAACTTGGAGAGCACGGCGGGACCAATGGACCGTTGACAAGACTAGACTCGTCGTCTCCTTGGATTCAGCGGGACAAGCAGTGTGGGGGACAGCGCGGCACCCGACTACCACCATGGGCGTCCTCTGGTGCCACCTCGACACCACTGCGACACATGCCACGCCCCAGTGGCACGCATGCAGCAAGACCACTTGTGGTAACCCCTTAAGTTACAAAAGGAGGCCCATGGCCAAGAAGGGAGAGGGGAACACAAAGCAAAACTCTAGCACATTGTCATCTCCCTTAGCATTCCTCAAAGGCTTAGTCTAGGCCACCATCATGTCATTGTAACCCATCTCCACACCAATACATGCAAACAAGGGGAACGTAGCGTCTTACGCAACG
Organism: Poa pratensis; assembly: GCA_947311845.1. Lineage (NCBI taxonomy): Eukaryota > Viridiplantae > Streptophyta > Magnoliopsida > Poales > Poaceae > Poa > Poa pratensis. Next base: position 38,620,472 of record CAMZMU010000044.1, on the reverse strand, counting down.
ACGTGGCCTGACCTCGGTAAAATCCTTGTGTGTTTGTGTCTTTTTCGGAAGCCGAGCTCGTGGCAACTAACCTTTTCACTCTGAATATTCTTTTGTGATATACATAGTACAATCTTGTATTACACTCTTTTTTTCTTAGATTTGTTTTGTTGTAATTTAGTATAAAAATTCGAAAATGTAGTGGGTACTCAATCACAACATGTTCTTTTCCACACTAAACAGTAGTTGAGGATTGTGATAAGCCACCCCAACCTAGGAAAAACTAACATCAGTCTTCGCCAAAGCAAAGCATACACGCACCACTTCACGAAGTTCATCTTATAGACTCAGATTCCGGCATAGATAAGCCATGATTCAGACTCGGGCGATTACGGCGTGGCTCTTGCTCCAGTCACCAGAGATCGATCGATCGATCATCGATAGATTTTTTTCTGCAATTGCGAGATCAAGTACTACGCAGGAGGCATCGCGTCGACTAATAAGCTATGCATACCTCTCTAGGTGTCCAAGCCTCTTTTTCTTTTGACAGAGAAGTGTCTAGGACAGTAAGACTCTGGGTGACTAGGTCGTACACTTGGTCCTATGTGTCGTGGGAGTCAGCGGCGCAGACGAGACGTTGAGCGCCATGGACGCCACGGCCTTGGCCCACGCCACGAGCTCCCTCTTCATCCGCTGCTCGTCGCCCCAGATCACCGGATCCACCACCTCATCCTTGGCCGTGGCGAGGAGCACCGGCACCTCCGCGATGACGGCGGATCGGAAAGGACGGACGGTCTCCGTTCCCGTGGCCATCTAGCTCGATCTGTGTACTGCACACCGCGCCACTCAATCGACCCGGCCGAACTGCTTCTTCTGAGGTCTCCTACGATATGATCGCCGTGTACTGCGTCGCTTGGCTAAGAATGCACCAAGAGTCCAAGACCAAGAGGACGAAGGGAGTCGAGTGGAGGGATGATTGGCATGAGGAGCAGGGTGTTCTGTATATATAGACACGGCATGGCGGGTGGCATCTGGCCGTCATGTACCGCAAGCACGCACGCCGATGCCCCGCTCTAGAGGCCAGGGCTGTGTGGCGCTCGGAGCCCGGTGCCCCGCGCGTCTAGCTAGTGGGGTTCGGAGTTCGTTGGGGGGCGTCACTGTCCGACGGGATGGGACCGACGCGGATGGCCTTAGGCGTATCAAGAGGTACCAAATTCTAATTTTTTGATTACGAAAACTTGTACACCAAAATTACCAGAGTGAAAATTCATGCGGTAAATGCAAGGTTATTTGTCAATCTTCGAAAAATCGCCAACCTGCGCCTTCATTGGCCATGGTTTGAATGGGAAGCCCCGACGAGATTTGGATTGGCTTGGGAAGACCTTGCGATGAGACGGATATGGACCTTTTTCAAGCTTGCACAACAATCACCATCAGGAAGGATGTCCCTTGGTTGAACGGCTAACGTCCTTATGACATAGCCCGTCTCATTTTGGCGGCCTCCAATTGAGAAAAAGGTGGAATATATGCAAAAACAACTCATGAAGACGCATGGATCCTCGAATTAAGTGGTTGATGTTTTTTTTTCCGTTGAGCACATTGTTCAATTTGTGCCCTTTGGATGGAACTCCACCATGTCACCATCCTTGCCCTCGGCCTCAGTGTTAGCCTCTTACGCTAGAGAAATGAACACAATGCAAATACACATGCTCTGACCAATCGTTCATTTTCACACTAGCACTGAAAACACCGTAAGATTTTTTTCAGTGCAATGCAACCACAAGGCCGTGCTAATCACATAGCTCGCGATCTATCCCACTTGGAGGATCACCAAATCGGTCGAAAGCGAACACATAGATCCAGCATTGTATGGCTCGACGACAAGAGGCTCGTGAAGCACGTACCAAACCCGCATATTCTGGGTGAACCTGACTCGACCGACGTGACAACCATAACTAACATGCACCGTCGGAGAGAATGGTACGGCTCATGTGCATTTAGTGTAAATGCATGTGAAATATCATCGCAGCCATCTCCATTCGAGACGAAACCGGATACGCGCCGATCTCGGGAGCAGAACACAGTGACGCGAACGAACAAAAATGGCCGTGGGCGCTCGCAACTTGTGCCGTGACAGTGTGGCATGACGGTGACTGGGCTTGTTAACTGCGGGCCAAAAGGTTTGCATCAGAGTCGCATTCGATCACTGCTGGGTGAGCTCCGTTTGAGGTGGATGGAAGTAGCCAAGTAGGGGAACTTGATGAGCCAAGGCATGTTCGCAGGCTCCTGTACTTCGTCAGAGGTGAAGGTGGTTTTGTGACCACCCATTTTGGGTCTATCGTAGTAACGATGCATGTGACGTTTATTTGGCAACGGTGATGTTTCAGAAATTTGGGTTTCCTTTTTCTTGCTCTTGGAGGATGACAGCCATCGAAGAGAAAGGAACATTGATATATATGGAGAGGTACATTTAGGGGTCGCCAGCAGGAGTGACAAGAAAAGCCAAGCTTTTGATTATTGCAAAAGATCAGCATTGTTCCTTTACGTTTTCGACTGTCCAATCGTCATTCTATCATAACCTTCCTCATTGCACTGAAAATAAGCAATTTTACGATGCAGAAAACAATTCAGAAAACATATCCTAGCTCATGGAACTGAAAACTAAGCAATTTTGCAAATGTTTAAAATTAACAGAACACGGAAGAACTACAGGTTTGCAAGGCGTGATAAATTTAACTTGTATATGTGCATCTGTATACAATACTAGGAACTACGGCATGATTTCACCGTATTAAATCAGAGCATACTAGAAATTAGTTGTTGAAGTATATTTCATATGAATCTTTTTGAATATGTGCATATATATATGCTCCGTCTTAGGTGCTAATCACGTCCTTTGCATGTTCTAATTATACGTACAATGCAAATTTATACGTAGATCAAATGCATACGCAAATCGTAGGCATCTCACAGATCTGTTTATTCCTAACTGATTAATATTCAGTTGTTGTTACGCAAAACACTGCCTAATGTAAAGGCATTTTGTTTCTGGATTTGTAGTGCAGTGTTGTTAAAGAATGTTTGGCCTATGTACAGATATACAATTAGTGGAACTAAGATTTACATAGTAGTACTCAATGCTGTAGTAAGTCTCCCCCTACAAACATGCTCTAGTAAGTCATATTTATTTAATTGAGATTTAGCAGAGCAACCAAATATAAGTGCTGCACTGGGTGGTCATGTCTATCCTGAAACCTGGGGACAAATGATGGCGTCAGGCAACTCACCTTGCGATAATTCGTACATAGATGCAGCAGAGAGGATTTTCTTACGCAGCAACGAGGAATGTGTATCCTAGGAAGGCCAGTATTCTATATACATGAAAAGAACCGTGATAAAACTGCAATAGCAGAAACAACCATACACATGACTGAGGAAATAATTACACAGGAAGAAAGAAGAAAGAGATGACCGAGCTGTATGTCTCAAACTGAAGAAAAATAGTGGTACAGTTAGTAGTTAAGTTGTGTACTGAAGGTTAATCCATTACTCAAAACGACAACTTCAGAAAATCTGCGGGTATAAACTGGTCGGGAAGCTTGTGGATTTAACAGGAAAACTTGGTACTAAAGGGTAATCGCGACATGAATCTAAGAGCTTGAGAACAACACTTCTATAATTGTCAAGATTTTAGTCCGCGGATGCCCCAGAATCGTCCTAATTTCAATCCCTACTAGTTGAATACCCGTGCGTTGCTACGGGTTAATAAAAAATTACAACTAACTTCATGCACCGCAAAAGTATAAAAAGTCCAATCCACATTAAGTGATATGCAGACAAAGTAACTTTTCATGGCATGACTGCGGTGCCAGGTTTGGTGTCACTGGGCGTACGATAAAGTAAGTCGCACATGTACATTTTTGTAGGGCGATTCTTAAAATATTAAATAAAAGGTCGACGACAGACCAAATTTGGAAAGTAAAATGGTAGCATTAGAAATAACTTTGGGACATAACCAAATCCAAAATGAAGTGTGTCCCGAGCTTAGATTTGAACTATAACCTGGTTTTATTTGTATAATGAATGTCATTAGATGTATGCTGCGTTTAACCTAAATTTCAATCTCAATTTAATCGCATTAAAATAAAATCCTCATAGAAGTAACAACGGCGCTTGTTTAATAAAATGGTTTGTTTGTATTATAGTTATCAAAAAGTATGAAATTATCATGCAGAAAATTGCTTATTAAATAACATGAGAATAAGTATACATAATGTTAGCTATAAGCTACCTCTGATTGTTTAACTACATGGACATTGTTTCTTAAAATAGAAATTTGTCTCTATATACTAAGTCTGAATTTGGCGTAATCTAATATTATTTGTGAACACAGTTGCTACTTCCAATAATTCTCTCCACAACACAACATCCATAACAGTAATGAGTGATTTATTCCATGGAAAAGAATTGCATATTTTTCAACATGTCAGACTGATACATTGACAAGTAATTTGTTCCAACCACAAAGCACTGATCTAACCGTTACATTACCACTTGTTAAGGTATACATGCAACATTAATTAGAATTTTATATTTCCAATACAATACTACACACATTGCTCAGTACACTTGAACAATCTGTAACACCAGTAATAAAAAACGTTTGACAAATATACCAACCCAAAAACAGCAAACGGAGGACCATATTGCATTTTCCATGAATCCGTTCTTAACACCAGAAAGCGAGACAACAATAAAGTGGTTGGAAGCAACAACACCTGGTGAACTATTGTGTTTATCTCTCCCTGACAGTTAACAACACGAAAGATTCAACAAATTCAGAGTGATTTAGAGTAGCTTTATCATCTGTTTTGGGGATCCCATATGAATATCCAAAGGTATGTCAGCCTTATGTACCAAACTGATTTATGTACTCCTCGCCTGATTGCCTTCTTAAAGAACCCACACTGAAAATCTTGTTGCTGAAATAGCCATCAGATTCTCACACAATGGTTCAGATGCCTCATATTTAGCAACCAACCAGACATACAAAACTACAAATAGATAGAAGGGCAACAAACTGTGGACGAGAATAAATAACCAAATAATTGGATATACACTTTGTTATTTTTATTGCATGGACTTTTTTTCTTTTTGTTGCATGGTCCATTTCAGATTTTAGAGGTGCATCTCCCTCTGTAAGATGAAGATTTGTCAACGAAAATTACCTGTTTCAGCAATTTCTGTCTCATTGTCAACTAACGTCAAGATGAAGCCAGTACAACATAAATAAATAAATAAATAAATAAGAACAACTTTCTAGAATCTGATACAGTTTGGAATAATACTCTAGTGCACTAAAATGGCAAAATAGGTAATTAATGTTGCAGATCATATTAGCTGATTCAGCTCAATGGATCACTGCAATTATATATGACTTCTCTCCATGTTGCCCTTCCCGTTCCCGATCCGTTGTCACAACACGTCCATTCATGGTTGATAGAGTCGTCCCGTGGACGGAAGCTCGTACCTGTGGATACGGCTCACACAACCTCCTTGCTCCCCTCAAATATTCACTCCACTTGCCACTAAAATCAACATACCTCCGATGCATTGAAGATAGGCCAACAATGTTGTGGCTGTCAACTGCGGAGGTACTTCGCCGTGGCGGGAATTACGCACCCTCCTCTCACCGTACCAAGTAGATGGATCACGAGGGATGTTTTTACATTGCCATTGAAATGCACAAAACTTATGACGTAATGACTACATGCACGTGCACGGTTACAAATATATTAAATCACCATCTTTACTGTTCTTTATTTCTAAATTATGTAGCTTCCATGCAATACTTGAAAAGAAGGGGCTATTCAGCCATGCAAATAATTGACATTCGTACGAAAGAAGTGTGTCTATTGGATACATAAAATAGCGAGCATACTCTCATGGCAGCAACTAATTAGCACATGTCAAGATGTATTTACGGTTTATATAATCAACTTTGAAAATTCACCATATAGCCTATTTTATCGACACGAGAGAATGGGGCAGCCGTATTCCCCCCTAACTAATACAACAATACAGGAGAAAGATATTTCGTCGTACTCAATCTTATCGACACAACAATCACAGCATACAGAAAAAGAAATTGTCTATAACAAAAAAGAAGGATATATGATATTTCTTGTCCTGCAAACTTAGCCTCATTACAGAAGACATTTAGACTGTTTGACCAATGTGCTCTACTCTTTCCCATCTGCTATTTTATCGCACTCTCTCATTAAAAAGAACCTTGGTATGAGATAACAGTTTGGAGATGAAGTACTCAATCTTGTTTTCCGTCTGTCGCCAGAACTAATCGTTAATTGCTCCTAATCCCAAACCCACAAGCGAACTACACTTAACTTTTAGCAAAGAGCTAACCATAATACTGTCACATGCACTTCAACAGGCAGGAGATTAGGAAGTTTCACGGCGCGTACCATGAGATCCGGCGTGCACTTCCGATGCATGCTCCTGTCCGCTTGGATCGACACTGATGCCTACATGAATCTCACCATGGACCAGCCGTTGACCACATAACCAACCGGGGTTGTGAAGGGCAGGAGCTAGTGTCCGCCGTGTCGTCGACGCGGCACGCCGTCGCGCACGCCCGGCCGGAGGAATCTCCATACGAACCGGCCGGCCGTTCACCACAGAACAAAAGAGGTTGTAAACCGCGGACCGCGGGACTCTCACCTGCCTCCTCCTCGCGCCCGCGGTTTTCGTGCAGAGATCCACGCCTGTGAAGACGAACGGGGAACATGCCGAGCTCCCGTACCACAAGAAACATGGTTGGTACGTCGTCCGTGGGCCGTAATGCCATGAACACTTGTGTGATACTCGACGACTGGAACGACCAGGCTCCTGACGGGCAGACGGTGCTCAGCGGCGGCTTCGTGATGCTTCAGTGGGACGATCTCCTCCCGTTGCAAGATTGTGTGCTGTTTGTACCTAGGGCAGGTGGTATATATAGTCCGTAGCTAGACCGGCTTGTCCGCCGCACAGGTCGATCATGGCCAGGCGTGGTGAGCTCCTCGCCGGGGCTCAGCGTGACAGAAGATAGAGAGAGATGGATTGCGAAGATCAAATTATCTCGAGAGGCGCCCACGGACCACCTATCGGCAACGGGAGGGAGCTGTTTTCCTAACAACAAACTAACTAATTGTCATGTTAATCAGGGATACATGATGATAGTATAAACGGGTTGGAGGGAATATCGGACAGACAGTTGGTATCGCTGGCTAGTAATCGGTAATCCATGTTTTAGCGCGGTCGCAATGTTTGTAAATTTTTAGACTTGTGACACCAACCATGTGTGACACCAACCACGGGGGAGCTTTAATAGTAAAGATAAGCAAATTGTATTCACAGCTGTCAGCTTACGCAAAATCAAGTCTTACCGACGGAGAGCAGCTTCCGGAGCTGTGTGGTCTGTATTCTAGCCCTGCTCTTTTTCGAGAGTACTTCTTTACCATCAATGTTTTTATCTCTTCTATTTTATTTTATTTGAGAATTATCTCTTCTAATATTCTAGCTCTGCTCGTTTTGGAAAGATGGATGGGCTTTCTCTATCTCTATGCAGGCTGCAGCATGCGAATACCACTGACTGGACTTCAGCCCACTCATGACCCAGAAGGTTGGTACATATACCACCAAACGATATTCATTTCTTTCGGCCCATGAATGGGCTGAAAATGGCCCTCAAGTCAATTGCATTCTTATTACTGTACCCTCAAAAACATGTTGCACTATTATTTTCCTAAGAGAAAGTATCCGTTAATACAAACCAATTTCATTGGATAATAGCTTAATAAAAATACTTACGATGTTATTAATCTGGAAACCAAAGTTTCCCTAGAAAATAATAGTAAATGAAAGTGCAAGATACAATTTTGCACTATTCTGAATGCCCAGCCCAGCCCAGCTAGCCTTTTACTCCCTCCGTTCAAAAATAAGTGTCTAAAGTTTGCTCAAAAGTGAATATATCTATATAAGAAACATGTCTAGATACATCCAATTTTGAGCAAATTTGAGACACTTATTTTGGGACGGAGGGAGTACTTTTTTACTTCAAAATAGAGAGTGAGGAGAGAGGAAGGGTTTTGTATCAGCCAAGAACTGGGCTTTTTCTTTCACCCTAAAAAAGGAATCGAGGTTTCACGATTGGTAACCACTATTTCTTTATGAAGTTCCTAATTCATGTTTTGATATTTTGATGCCCTATGAGTGAAGGAACCTTACTGGACCAACCTGAATTTGTTGGTTAAACGCTCTCGGGGTTATAATGGTGTACTCTACTTTGTAAGAAAAATATAAACACCAAGATGCCAGAATAAAAGCTTAAGACTTATTTGATCTTTTTGGTGTTGAAAATATGCAAAACTATGTTAAAGTGAAAAGTTCACCATGTTCAAAAGCTTATTCATCACAATTGTGGAGTACGTTTGGCCTATTCCTGATGTCAATCTACCAGCTGGTATTCGCAGCAATTGAAATTTTGCTCTATTTCAGAGCCGCATATAAAAAATTACGGAATCTCTTTCATTATGCAAAACATAATAAACCAGAGGGCCATACAGTACTAAAGTTGCAAAATTTTCAAGACATATTTTTTCCCCAAAATTAACAGGGGTATGGCCGAGGAGATCCAAAGGCTGACCCATACATATATGATGCACCATGATTGCATGATCACTGAAGAAGTTATGCATCTGATCCCAGGGTGGTTGGTCTCAACATCTGAGCCACTAGTCGCTAATGTCTACCATGTTTGCACCTACAGTCGGCAAAAAGCTGGACCGTTAAAACAAGGCAACCACGGCCGACCGAATCATGTCCCGGAATGATTTTGATCGGTCGGACAGTATAGGCCGGCCAGCTATACATGAGCGAGCAACTCTAACCTACTACTCCGTACAACTATACAAAGGAGTCTAGCTTCAACTCACAAAAGAAAAAAGGCAGCACGCGTTACCCAAGTAGAGATAGCAATCTACAATGATAATACGTGTGACTGACAGGGATGAGACAAAGTGTAGACATTTCAAGGCAATTGTTCTAGCTTGGCAATGTACGATGAAAAGTGAAATATATGCATGCCTCCTGAGTCGGATACATATCAGCAAGCTACCTGGATGGATGGCAGCGACACTAATCCGTCCATGCACGTCGAGTTGAATACTTAATTATACCGCGGAGTTGGCGCGTATATACGTACGCAGAAATCCAAGCTCGGAAACTTCTCACCAAAGCATTTGGGCAATGGGCTTCGTTGCGAACTCGATGGCTCTGGCGGCCGGCTAATGTTTTCTACCCAATGGTAACTTAGCCCGCAAGAGTGTGCGCTGGATCGTAGTGAGTCGGCTGGGTTAGTCCACCGAAATTGACGTGATGCTTTGGCGTTTCTGATAATCGATCTGCCGGTACTCTCCATGGCATCTTCACCATGTTGCATGCTCTGCCTATCTTGCCGCCGAAGCAAAAGGCTAGTGTTTAGAATCATCTTATAACTACGAAAGTTCACAGCATTAGCCAATTAAGCGTCACTTTTCCTATACAAATAGTGATATAGAGGTGTTGAGTACTCTGGCGCCCTTCAAAGAAGTTTCAGAACAGAATTGGAACTTGGAAGGCTGCAATTCCCAGGATTTCTTACTAGGCAGATTGTTTCTATAACCTATTAGATGAGCAACCAAACACATAATTCCAATCATGTAAAATATTTTTACATAACGTTTTTTTAGAGCGCAACGGAGGGCGATCGCCCACCTGAACGTTTTTTATTAAAAAAAAGCGGGGCAGAACAGGGTGCGGTGCAGCGCGAGGCGTGCACATTATGAAACTAGAGGATGTTTGTTGAAAACGTTCAATTTGCAGTATGCTAAATGTTTGATCAAGTTATTAGTCACCTCTACCCAAATCCATTGATATCCCTTGACACCAATGCACATATTGGTGATTTCAGGGAGGCATGTCGTGACCGCCATGTCACTAGGCCGGGCTGCGACCCGTGTGTGGGCCAATGGGCCGTGTAATCGTGTGGCCAAGGGCCTGTGTGAGACATGTCAGGTATAAGGCATGCTCAGCTGGTAGCAGGTGGGACATCGATTGTATGAACCAACTATCTGAACTCTGAATCCCCGTGCTGCCATCTCTTCTCTGATCTCAATTTCCCTCCCGAATCCCCTTCCTGCTCTGTATCTCGTGAGTTCGTGACAAATATGGTATCAGAGCCATCTCGATCCTCTAGGGTTTGTTAGCTTCCCAAATCGCGACCCCAAATCTTCGGATTTCTGTACCGCAGGTGCTGAAATTTCTTCGGAAATTTTCGGCGCAAAATTCTCTAGCGAGATACCCGAGTACGGCTGGTTGTGACGCGGGTGCGCTCTCCCAGGTTCGAGCTGGCTCCCCGCAGGAACATGGATCAGGCGGCGGCGCATTAGTTCCGCACTCAGGTCACCAAATCCATGGAGGGAGTGGCGGAGCAGCATACCGCGATCACGGATATGATGAAGCAATTGCTCGACGGCTTCAACGACCTCAAGGCTAAGCAGATCGAGACTCAGGAGGCGGTGCGCGAGATCCAGATGCGCACGGAGGCTGTGGAGGCACAGACGGCAGGAATCGGCGGGCGCACGTCTCCGACAACACCACGCGCCACGGATCCAGTCGATCCAATTGCGCAAGGCGCACGCGTGACGCCACCACCAGCGCCGAATTTCCACGGCGCACCACCAGCGGCTTCGAACCTGCACGGCATCGGGTCTACTGACCACCGCGTTGCAAATTTACACCGGGGTGACGCTCCGGGTATCCTTGGGATCCCGTTGCCAGCCCCGGGAACAGGTGTGCTTCACTCTAGACCTTCTAGTTCTAGTTCATCTCGTGTTCATCATGACGAGTTTAGAGAGGAGAGTGTTCGCGCACCCGCACCTAAAATTGAGTTTCCCAAGTTTGATGGAGAGAATCCTAAGCTTTGGCAGCAACAATGTGAGACATATTTCGAGGTCTTCAGAGTGCAGCCGTGTCTTCGTACACGCTATGCTGTACTCGGATTCCAGGGAAATGCAGCCTTATGGTTTCAGGGAGTTGAGGCTAAGGGTCGTGTGGAGGATTGGGGTGTGATGTGTAGCTTAGTCCATGACTACTTTGGCAAAAATAAGCAAGCTAGCTATAGACATCAGTTGCGAGTGCTTAGACAAACTGGGTGTGTTTCAGAGTATTGGGAAAAAAAATCTAGGCTTAGACACCAGTTACTGCTATATAACCCACATCTAGATGAAGGGCATTTTGTTGACGAGTTCATAGCTGGCTTGAGAGACGACATTCGTCTGCAATTTGGTTACATCGTCCCCAAGACCTCGAAACTGCGCATTTGTTGGCTTTAATGCAGGAGGAAGATGCCATGCCAAGCAAGAAGAAACCCTTCTCAAGGCATGAGTACAAGGACCAACATAGAAGCAAATGGTCTAGTAACAAGAGCACTGATGATCATCGCACTGAATACAAGAAGCCTGATGGTGCTAAAGCTGAAGACAAGCTTGAAACATTGCGTGCCTTCAGGCGGAGTAAGGGCTTATGTTTCACATGTGGGGAGAAGTGGAGCAAAACGCACAAATGCCCAGCTCAGGTTCCACTTCATGTGATTGAGGAGTTACTGGAGGTTTTGCAAATGCAACATCCTGAAGAGCATGATAACAGTCAGTCATCTGATTCTGAAAATGAGCCAATATATTTGATGGGCAATACAGCATCAACAGTTTCCAAGCGCAGAAAATCTTTCAGGTTGCAAGGAACCGTGGGCAAACATCAGTTGCTGATCTTAGTGGATTCCGGCAGTGTATCCTCATTTGTGAATGTTGAATTAGTGGATCGACTGCAATGTGCTCGGAAAGAAATGCCTCCTGCCACTTTTGTGGTGGCCAATGGGGAAAAGATGGCTTGTGATCAGTTTGTTCCTCGATTGGAGTGGGGTGTGCAGGGCCACATATTCGCACACGATATGAAGATTCTGAACTTGGGATGTTATGACATGATATTGGGGCATGACTGGTTAGAAGAAAAGAGTCCTATGTGGGTGCATTGGCAGAGGAAGGTCATGCGTTTTCCTCACAATGGGCGCTTGATCACACTACATGGTGTCAAGGATCAACTGGACAAATGCAAAGCCATTCAGTTGCCCAAACTGAAAGGGTTACATCGAAGAGGAGCAATTTCACACTTGGTGCAAATTCAATTCACACCAGAAGGGCAATTCTGTCAGCTGGAAGTACTAGATGAAAAAAGTACAGAGCATAAGAAAGACTTACCACCTGAAGTACAGCAGATTCTGGAGGAATTTTCTGAAGTGTTTGCCACACCAACACAACTACCTCCATCCAGACCGTCTGACCATCGCATTCCATTGGTTGATGGCGCAGCTCCTGTCAAGGCTCGGCCATACAGATATACGCCCCAACAGAAATCTGAAATTGAAGCCCAAGTTAAAGAAATGTTAGCTAATGGCATAATTCAGCGCAGTGTCAGCTCATTTGCCTCTCCGGTGTTACTGGTGAAGAAGAAGGACGGTACATGGCGCTTTTGTGTCGATTACCGACAGCTAAACATGCTGACTGTCAAACATAAACATCCAGTCCCAATAGTGGAAGAACTGTTAGATGAGCTGGCTGGAGCCATGTGGTTCACCAAATTGGATCTTCGATCCGGCTATCATTAGATACGTGTTGCAGAAGGAGAACAACACAAAACAGCGTTTCAAACACATCACGGGCTGTACGAATTCATGGTGATGCCGTTTGGCTTAACAAATGCGCCGGCTTCTTTTCAAAGTCTTATGAATCAAGTTTTTGAGCAGCAGTTGCGGAAGTTTGTTTTGGTCTTTGTAGATGACATCCTCATTTATAGTGCTTCGCTGGAGGACCATGTTAAACATCTCCGGGAAGTGTTTCAGTTACTTCAGAAACATCAACTGTTAGTGAAGTTCAGCAAGTGTTCGTTTGCACAACAGGAGTTGGAGTACTTGGGACACATCATTGGTTGTCATGGAGTTGCTACAGATCCCAGAAAAGTAACAGCAATTGTTAACTGGCCTATTCCCAGGAATATCAGAGAATTGAGAGGATTTCTGGGTATCACAGGTTATTATAGGCGTTTCATTGAACTCTATGGAATATTGGCAAAAGCTCTGACTATGTTACTTCGCAAAGGCGTGCCGTTTGTTTGGGGTCCGGAACAGCAAACTGCCTTTGAAGCATTGAAAAAAGCAATGACACAAGCACCCGTGTTAGCTATTCCTGACTTTGCTGAACAGTTCACTCTTGAAACTGATGCGTGTAACACAGGAATTGGCGTGGTACTGATGCAAAAGGGACACCCTGTAGCATATCTCAGTCAAGCTTTATGCCCGTGAAATCAGACTTTGTCCACGTATGAGAAGGAATGCATGGCGATTATTCTTGCAGTAGATAAATGGAGACCTTACCTGCAGCATCGTGAGTTTGTGATTCTCACATATCACCAAAGCCTACTCCATCTTGCTGATCAGAGATTGTTGTCGGGTGTGCAGCACAAGGCGTTCGTTAAACTGTTAGGCCTACAGTTCACCATCAAATACAAGAAAGGATGCACCAATGCCGCAGCTGATGCTCTTTCTCGACAGCCAGCAACAGAGGATTTGGCTGCCATTTCCAAGGTCACTCCAGCGTGGATGGAGAACTTACAAGCTGGTTATAGTGATGATGATCAAACAAAGCTACTGCTGGCTGAATTAACAGCATCTGAGCACCATCGCAACGAGGCAGGGTTTGTTTTGACAGACGGCATCATTAAATATAAAGGTCGCATCTGGATTGGGGGCAATTCATTGGCACAGTCACATATATTGCAAGCACTTCACAGTAGTGGGGTGGGTGGTCATTCCGGCATTCGAGCTACATATGAGCGTATTAAGGCTCTATTTGCTTGGCCCAAGCTCAAGTTGACAGTACAACAATATGTGGCAAGTTGTGCAGTTTGTCAACAAGACAAAGTCGAGCATGTTAAATCCCCGGGGCTACTTCAACCACTACCAGTGCCATTGAGACCATGGGAGATGATCAGTCTTGATTTTGTCGAAGGATTGCCTAAATCACACGGGTGTGATGTGATACTGGTGGTGATTGACCGTTTCACTAAGTACGGTCATTTCATACCCTTATCCCATCCCTTCACAGCATTACAAGTCGCCCAAACTTTCATCAACAACATATATCGTCTCCACGGGCTACCTCAGGTAATCGTATCTGATCGTGACCGTATCTTTACCAGTACACTTTGGAAAGAGTTGTTTCGGTTTTCAGATACATCATTGCACATGAGCTCCTCGTATCATCCTCAGTCCGACGGCCAAACAGAGCGTCTTAACCAGTGCTTGGAATCATATTTGCGTTGTGCTGTTCATTCATGCCCTCGCAAATGGTTTGAATGGTTACCACTGGCAGAGTTTTGGTATAACACTGCCTACCACTCCAGCTTGGATCGTACACCAATTGAGGTTTTATATGGTCAGAAACCAAGGCATTTGGGTATTCAGTCGGGTGAACCTTGTCAAGCTCCTGATCTGGAACAGTGGTTATCTGAGCGAGCAGCCATGATTGATGTCTTACGCCTGCAACTATTGAGAGCCCAGCAAAAGATGAAACAACAAGCAGATAAACAGCGTTCTCATCGGCAATTTGAAGTGAATGATCTGGTTTACCTGAAACTACAGCCGTTCATTCAGCAATCGGTGAGCACTCGTTCCAACCACAAACTATCGCTTCGCTTCTTTGGTCCTTACAAGGTTCTAGCTCGAGTGGGTTCAGTTGCATATCGCCTAGCATTACCAGATTCAAGCAAGATACACCCGGTGGTGCATGTCTCTCTGTTGAAGAAGCACATTCCTCCAACTAATGTGGTGACTGATGATGGCGAGCTCGATTCATGCTGGGCGAAGACAATTGCTACACTGGCATGAGGGCATGCCAGTTCTTAAGGAGGGGGGATTGTCGTGACCGCCATGTCACTAGGCCGGGCTGCGACCCGTGTGTGGGCCAATGGGCCGTGTAATCGTGTGGCCAAGGGCCTGTGTGAGACATGTCAGGTATAAGGCATGCTCAGCTGGTAGCAGGTGGGACATCGATTGTATGAACCAACTATCTGAACTCTGAATCCCCGTGCTGCCGTCTCTTCTCTGATCTCAATTTCCCTCCCGAATCCCCCTTCCTGCTCTGTATCTCGTGAGTTCGTGACAAGGCACGAGGGGCTTTGATGTAGGTTATTTATCTGTTCTTCTCTATTTACCGAATTTATATATATATATATATGTCATAATATAAAATAAGTTTTTGCAAGAGAAATGATTATTAAACAAGCATAAGCCCTATTCGGCGGGACAAAGATATCAAAACGACGTGTTGTCTACATGCATCCCGCTGGGTACACCGATCATAGGGATTGACGACACAAAAGAGGTATTGCTCTCGCTTGGTGCATTCATTTGCGATGAGCGGTGTAGAGAACTCCTCGTCGTAGACTTTACCACATGTCTAGATCCCCCTCCCCCCCTCTGTACATGGCGCGTGCTTTGCACATCCTTCATCGTCTTGTAGTGGGCTCCACACATAGCTCAGCAAGAAAATGGCTATTTTGTAGAGGGTGCTACTTGCGAGGAAAGCAAACCGGGACAAAGAAGCGCAACGCTCCACCCTTTTCGTCGTTTTTGCCACCGCTAGAAAACGAGAAGAATTAATGGGCAGTAAATTAGATCATGAATCTGAGGCTTCTTAGCAACAGATGTATGACTTTTTCTTTCAAGAGAATGAGCTAGGAAAGTTTCCTCTCTGAAATAAAAATGAGACGTTGAGCCCGGAGAACAAAATTAGAGGAAGAAGACGCCCATAGGGGGAAAGAGAATGGAGAAAAAGGAAACAGTATAAAAGGGTGCGGATAGCTGTCACCCCACCCTAACCGTCTCTTCCAGCGCACAACGCCTTGCGCCTGCCTGTCCCTCCTCCCCCACCCAGCCCTTCTTCCCCATCTCCACCGGCCACACCCAATTGCAACTGCACCCGGCCTCAGACGAGATTCCTGCTCCTGTGATCATTCAGCCAGCACATCCCAGCAGCCTAGCTAGCTAGGCAATATATGGTAGCCACTGCTGAAAGGGAGCAGACACGCTAGCGCACGGCGGCGGCGGCGCGCGCCGAATTAACCAACAAACCCGTGCTTGCTAGATCAGCAACGGCTAGCAAGATCACCTGTCGAGCGTGCAGGTCGGCAGCTGGTTTTCTTGGAAGACCGCCGAGCCTCTAGTCTACAACAGCAGCGCAAGGCGGCCGGCGCGTGGGTGAAGTGATGGCGGCGGCGGCATCGTCGTCGTCGGCGGCTGCGGGTTCCCCTTACCGGTCGCGGTTCGGCGACACGACGCAGACGAAGGTGTTCGTGGGCGGGCTGGCGTGGGAGACGCCGTCGGAGGGGCTCCGGCAGCACTTCGAGCAGTACGGCGACATCCTGGAGGCGGTGGTGATCACCGACCGGCTCACCGGCCGCTCCAAGGGCTACGGATTCGTAAGCTCCTCCCTCCCGTCGGCGTACACGTACATGCAGCACGAGCACCCGCCTTAAGTCTCGGCCCTGCTCGATTCGCAGGTGACGTTCCGGGAGGCGGATGCGGCGCGTCGGGCGGTGCAGGAGCCGAACCCGATGATCACCGGGCGGCGCGCCAACTGCAACATTGCCTCGTTGGGGCCGCCGCGGCCCGCCCAGCAGCAGAATCCTCGAGGTGAGTGAATCCCTCCATCGAGCATCACAAGGAAACCACCTTAGCCAAGAGCAAAATTTGTCTCCTTCCATATAACCCGCCACGCCCCCCCCCAAATTTCGCCTCGCACGAACACGACGACACCCCACGCATTTTCCTCCCTCTTCGATCCGGTGCGCGCCAAATGGACGCCATTGACGCGATCTAGCGCGGGCGCACCACCCACGCCGGCCGGCCGTGCCAGCGCACGGCAGCCAGCCGGCAGCGGCTAGTGTGGCGAGCACGCACGCCGGCCATTGATATGGCTCGGCTTGCCCAGGCTGGCCTGTCAGTTCAGCCTCGGTGCGTGCTGTGCTGCCGGTACTACGTGTGCCCCACCACCGGTGGCTGGTCTACAGATATATACATCCACTATATATGTGTACACACATTTGTTTTTGTCAGACAGCTAATCTAGCCCGTATTGTTCGACTGATTCTTTATTGTTGGAGTACTAGATTCCAACTGGCAGTTAGAATTCTGAAAACTGGCAGTTATGGGCTCCATCCATCGGTCGGCAACCATTTGATCAATATATTCTGACAGTTAGTAAGATAACGGAGCATTTCTGGTTAATCCGAAACTATAATCATGCACATGTAGCTACTTTTTTTTTTGAATTGGAACGCTGACATTCCGTCAAACCTGGACGGTAGAATCACCGTACAACGCCCTGCTTACAGAGTCAGGGACATGGTCCTCCCACACCTGGTGGTAATTGGATGCACCAGCCAGCCCTATAGCAGCTAATTCATGTGCAGGCTTGTTACACGCACGGGGAACATGAACAACTTATAGTCGCTGAACTCAGTAGAGAGCAGGAACTTCGCATCCATGAAGAGCGCACCCAGAGCAGATAGATCATATTCTGATGAGGTGATAGCCTTTTGCAAAACTTGACAGTCAGTCGCAATGATGATACGGCCACATCCCATTCTTACAGCCAAATTAATTGCCTTCAGGATTGCTATGGTTTCAGCATGCAGAGCTTCAGAAACGGACATGGCAGCACCAGCTTCGGCAACAATGAAGTCTCCCTCGCTATCACGGGCCACCACACCCCAACCACCTTGTCTGGTTCCCTCTACGAATGCTCCATCCGTATTGAACATGATCCAATCAGTAGGCGGCGATTGCCAACTTTGGACACGTTCTGCAGCTTGTTTCAGAGGCTTTTTCAGGTGCATTTTCCACTCATTTACATGCATGTGAATTTGATGGCACAATTCCTTCTTCGGCAGTCTACTTTCCCCCCTATTTGATTTGTTTCTTTCTGACCACCAGCACCATAGGAAGCCACACATCTCATTTTCTCTTCATACGGCAATTCCAGCATTTTTTGAAGAACTTCTATTGCAGACTGGGAATTGCTGATCATATTTCCAATCTGCTCCATCGACAGTTCAGTTAAAATTTTCCTTGCCTCCCGGCAGGCCCCAAAGAGATGGCCTCCAGTTTCAAACATAGCATTGCAAACTGCACATCTTGTGTCTAGTTCAATACGCCTGCTCTCAATATTCATCCTTAGCGGCAGACTATTTAGACCAAACGCCATAGAAAGTGGTGCACCTTCGGGGGGCAATCAAGCTTCCACATCTGGTTCCAAATCTTCTTCTCCCACTCACTACCTGATCCTCCGGACGAAGGGCCTGCTTGTCGGTTCTCAGTTACACTTAGTGCATAAGTTTTGTAAGCTGAATTAACCGAGAACATTCCTTTAGTGTCCGGGTGCCAAGCAACATGGTCCTCAAGCTGATCACAAATAGGATTCGTAAAATGGCTTCAGCATCGCAAGTGTTGAAAACTTGCCTGATAACAGCTTCATTCCAGCACACTTGTTCATGGTCTATAAGTTCAGAGACCCAGTTCACAGCTGCATCACCGCGTGGTGTACATGGTTGTCTTGTCGAGCTAGACGGCAACCACGGGTCTGACCAGATTCTGATTCTTTCTCCATTTCCAACTCTCCATATGACACCACTCTTTAATACTTGTACTCCTTTAGGATACTACGCCATACATAGCTCATTCCAGCCACAGGTTTTGCCTGCAGCAAATCACCATCAGGAAAGTATTTCGCACGTAGAACACGTGCACACAGGGAATCCGGAGCTTGCAGAATTCTCCATCCTTGTCTGGCTAGCATAGCCATGTTGAACACATGTATGTCTCGGAAGCCCACCCCCCTCTTCCTTTGGTTTCATCATATTTGGCCAGCTAACCCAGTGTGCTTTATTTTCATTATCCATCTGTGACCACCAGTATCGGCATATCATCTTCGTGATGTCCTCGCAAAGGCTCTTCGTAATATCAAAACATGACATCGCGTATGTAGGGATCGCTTGTGCGACTGCTTTAATTAGTATCTCTTTTGCTGCTTTAGACAAGAACCTTTCCTTCCAACCGACAATTCGTTTCCAAATTCTTTCCTTGATGTATTCGAAAGCCTTTTTTCTATCCTTGCCTATATACGTTGGGAGGCCCAAGTATTTTCCCCCTGCACTTCCGAGCTCAAACCCAAGACTTGCATCACACCTTGTTTGAGCTGTCTCGGTGTGTTAGAGCTGAACAAGATCGAGGATTTGTCTCGATTTATGACCTGACCTGAAGCTGCTTCATACGCTTGAAGGATCGAATTAATTGCTTGTGCACTCTCGACAGTGCCTCCATCAACAACAGCGAGTCGTCAGCGAAAAGCAGGTGGTTAACAGAAGGTGCTGACGGTGCCAATTTGATCCCCGTAATCTCCCCTCTTTCCTCGGCAGCATGGATCAGCGCCGAAAAACCCTCCGCACACAGCAAGAATAGATAAGGGGAGATCGGATCCCCTTGTCTTAGTCCTCTACCCGGAGTAATTGTATCCGTGATATTGCCATTCACTTTGAATCTGTAAGACACCGAACATACACACTTCATTACATTTTCCACAAACTGGTCGCAGATGCCGAGCTTACACATAACCTTCTCCAAGAAAGACCATTCTACACGGTCATATGCCTTGCTCATGTCTAACTTGACAGCCATGTAGCTTTTCTTCCCTGATCTTTTCCTCTTCATAAAATGGGACATCTCATATGCCAAAATGGTGTTATCCGAGATAAGTCTACCAGGAACAAAAGCGCTTTGGTTTGGAGAAATGATTTCATCCAAAATGCATTTTAAACGGTTTGCCAACACTTTGGAGATGAGCTTATAAACAACGTTGCAAAGACTAATTGGGCGCAAGTCTTTCATACTTTCTGGGGTTTGAACCTTTGGGATGAGTACAACAACTGTTTCATTCCATCCTTCAGGTACACAGCCTCCTCGCAACACATTCATCACCTCATCAACCACCGAGTCACCCACCGTTTCCCAGAAGCTTTTATAAAAGATAGCCGGCATACCATCAGCCCAGGGGCTTTTAAATCACCAATGCTATCAAGGGCCACCTTAATTTCCTCCCTCTTGAACTCAGCTGCAAGGACCTCATTCATTTGTGGTGTAACTCGGTCTGTATATTGTCCAGCACATGGTTTGCATTTGAACCTGCCATGGGGGTAAACAAGTTAAAGAAATAGTTAGATACGAGGGTTTGCAACTCCTCCTCCCCCTCCACCACCTCTCCATCTCCACCTTTCAGCCGAGATATATTATTTTGTTTCTTCCTTTCCGTGGCGCAAGAGTGGAAATAAGAAGTATTACGATCACCCTTCTCCAACCAATTCACATGAGCTCTCTGCTTCCATGACAACTCCCATTGATCTTCTAACCTTTCCAACTTGAAACGTAACCTTTGCTCTTGAGCAATATGATGTGCTGTGATATCCAGCTTTCTACAGTCCTCCAACTCCTCTTTTAGCCTTTTTATCCGGTTCTGTAGGTCACCCAACACATCTCTACTCCAGCCATGTAGATCCTTCGAAACTGCTTTGAGCCTGCCCATAACTTTATCCTCCCCCGCACACCCGCAAGTTCCCAAGCATTTTTAACAATAGTTTCACAATTTTCCTCCAAGAGCCAACTAGCCTCGAATCTTTTATTCAGCCCTTTATTACCTGTCCAAGCTGGTTTGTTCGAGCATGCCAAACTGACCACCACCGGTCTATGATCAGAGTGTTCCGGGTCACCATTCTTCACTCTAAAATCTGAAAAATGTATACGCCAAGAAGGTGACGCAACAGCCCTATCAAGTCTCTCCCGGATATAGCCATCAACACGCCAGTTATTATTCCTCCATGTAAACATGTCACCTTCAAAACCAAGATCTTGTAGATTACAAAAATCTAAAGCATCACGAAATTTATCCATCTGTGATTGGGGTTTTGCCACACCACCTTGTTTCTCAAACTATACAAGATTTCATTAAAATCACCCACACAAAGCCACGGCAAGTTTGATTGTTGGTGTAAAGTTCGTAGAAGCCTCCACGTCTCCTCTCTCTTTTCTTGACGTGGCTCCCCGTAAATTCCAGTGAGCCTCCATTTGAAACCATTACTTTCCACAACATCCACATCAATATGCATCCTTCCCATCCATCGTAGCCTAACATCAATCCCCCTCCTCCAGAACATTGCTAGACCACCACTTCTCCCTTCACACTTTCTGACAATCATGTGGGGCATGCCTAGCATCCACCGAAACTTCTCCATCCCTTTCTCATCTAATTTAGTTTCCGACAGAAAAAGGATATCTGGGGCCTCCTTCTTCTGGTGAGCCTTAAGACCTCGAACTGCTGGGCCATTCCCAACCCCCGACAGTTGAGCGCACTGATCCTCATTGGTTTGCAGCTGAATTGGTTTGCAACTGAATCAGTCATCCTGTCAAGGGGATTAGGAATTACTTCTTCGCTTCCTCCTGTCTTCTCCCTTCTTTTCTCACAATCT
Source organism: Poa pratensis (assembly GCA_947311845.1). Classification (NCBI taxonomy): domain Eukaryota; kingdom Viridiplantae; phylum Streptophyta; class Magnoliopsida; order Poales; family Poaceae; genus Poa; species Poa pratensis. The sequence goes on along the minus strand of CAMZMU010000044.1, from coordinate 38,598,770 downwards.
CAATAGCTCTCTGACGTAGAGCGCCTATCTCCGGACAGAGACGCCCGTCCTGCAGATCACTACCCACAAGTGCCCCAATCGAGCTAGGGCTCGCGGTGGCTCTTCTGGCAATGCTTTGGAGGCGAGTACGGAAGTTTAACCCCTCCAACAGACCCCCACGCTGGAGATCGTCTTCGCCACGCGCCCGGCCGGCCGGGGGCGACGGATGGGATCAGGCTGGAGAAGTCTCGCCCGTGCACCAAGGAGGCAAGAAAAGCAACTAGGTGCTGCAACTACTGTTGCTGCTGTGCGCGATGGTTGGATCGTGGGAATCGGGCAGAAAGCTCTGGAAGTGGAGTGGAATGGAAATATGGATTGAGCTGGTGGAACGCCGGACTTCAAGAATCAGTTGGCGACAGCGGCGATGGTTGGAAAGATAGCCGCAGCAGGCGAAACAGGGAGAGCAGAGTTGACAAAACAGAGGATCGAATCGGATGGAAAAGAGCTTAATTTGAGGAAGCTTAGAGGAATCTAGCAGATCCGGAAGAAATTGGGGGAGAAAGGAACAGCATCACGCCAGTCTCCGGCAGCTCGCCAAGTCGCCACAGAGGGCCGCTAAAGGAATCTCCTTTGTATGCACATGTAGCTACTGGTCGTAGCTTCTTGTGTGCACAAATGAGTGAGGCTGTCAGGGCAACCGCTAGGTTTGACTGGATGTGGTCGGTCGCGGCATCCGGCATGGCAGCAGGGATGAGGTGTAAAGGACAAGATAACTGTCGGCCGGAGTGGATCAGCCATCCATCAGCCTTTCCAGCGGTAAAAACAGAATCCAGTGACTTATTAAAATGGTGCAGCCTAGTACCGTATATACCCTTTGACCGGTTTAGTACCGGTCTCACTGCTGATCTCGTTAGTAGTACTAGTGGTATCTTCAATCTCGTTTCCCATGAAAACACACTAGTTTAACAACAAGAGTGCCACGACGAGAGCCAGAGCTTGATGCTTCTGTAGTGTAGCACTGATACTATAATATTTTCCATGGATTCGAAGAGAATTCGCGGGAGAGCATGACCGACCCAGACGGTCAAAGTGCCAATACTCAGCAGCCCACATGGCCACGAGTCCTTTCCCCAGCTCTCTTCTGACGGATGCTGATCGAAAAGACAACAGTTGCGTAATTTGTATTCGTCTCCCGCCCCAGCGATCGTAGATACGGAGTATTGGATAGGTGTACTGTGTACCGATTGCCGTACACGCGTGCGTAACATACGCCTGAACTGAACCACGCTCCTAGCCCTGCTCGTGCTTCATTTATTTGTCTCAATGCGTGCATGGTCTTGTTGCTTTCGCTCGCCACTCCCCCTGCGACCAGTAACATGGCACATGAATCCTTTCATTTCATCCTCTCACTGACACTGCAAAATACTAACATGGATGAATGAATGAATGAATGAATACAGGGAGGGGGGCGTCCTCGGGGCCGGCCCACTTGCAGCAGTACTTCGCCAGGGCTCATCCGCAGCCGCAGATGGGCCTGCTGCCCCAGCCTACCCACGGCGCTCCGACGATCTACCATCACCCCCACCCCTCGCAATACGGGTGAGAGCTCCTCCTCGTTCGTTCTCGTCTTCTCTCTGCAAATTCCACATGGCTCGGAGCAAAGCTAGTCCATGGATGCATAGGCACTGGATATATGAGGGGATGGAAAGGGCAGACAGGAGAGGGGACGGTCCCCCGCCTGGTGGTGGCGTTGGCGTGGGTCTCTTTCGCCATGCAGGGTGTTGCCTCACCTCCCAACATCTCCTGCTGCACCCTCTTGCTTTGCTGCATGGCTGCTTGGGTTTATTGCGGCCAGCTTGCCACTCCTAGTTTTGGTTCTTCATTAGTATGACAGGGATTACCACTTGGATTCTAGTAAAACTAAATGTCCTTGGTGTATTTAGATGAAATGTCCTTGGTCTAGATCAAATTTCTGTCTTCATTTCTTCCTCTCTCCCTTTATCCTAGAGCAGCTTAACCCTTTTTCGTTGTCAAGTTTTGTGCTAAAAGTGAAAATGTAGTTGAGCAGAATGGTCCTGGTGTTGTGAGCTAGGTAGGTATGTTATGTAGCAGGTCAATGATCTAGATCCTGGACTTTACAGCCTTGGTACAATGGATAAGTAGTACGGCCCAATCTTTTTCTGGATTATATCTATCGCTCACTGAAGAACACTTGCAATTTCTTTTTTCTGCAGGTACTGGTACCCACCTGAATATCAGTACCAACAGGTAAGCATGTCCCCCCAACGCCCATCTTCCCCGTTTTTATTTTAGATCACATGCAACATCCACATTCGTGCTTCCTGCGCGCTAGGCACATGCCCGGCGAGTCATTCGACCGCCGAGATTAAATCGCACTGCTAAACCGTCTCAGCTCAAGGCATGCACAATGATGCAGAGCATAGACATTCTAAGATATGCATGATTAGTGAAACACTTGGCTCAATCATTTAGCCATGATCGGCGCTAGTTCTTCAGATAGACACTGACACAGGCTCAACTGCAGCATTTCATGGTTTCCTTAACTTACGTAATTGGCACTTAGATATCTGTGAACGACAACTCATATGAGTGATGTGCAGGCCATGATGAACCCTCAAGTGCTGCAGAACTACTACGCCCAGGCGCAGCTGTATGGTCTCGCCTCCCCGACAACGCCAACACCCTACCATCATCAGTACTTCGGGTACATGCCGACGGCGACTCCGACTCCCAGGGCGGCGGTGATCTCGCCGGCGCAGCAGCTCGCCGCCCAGCCTTACGTGCCGCTCCAGTCGACGGCGCACATCCAGGGCTCCTTCCTGCAGGTGCCTTCTCTCCCGCACAACTTCGCGCTGCAGCTGCCCCCTCATGCAGTGACAGTACTCCGTCCCAACGCAACAGGTATGCCCAATTTTCAGTCTTGACAAGATAATTTTGTTATAAAACTGAATTCCGTTTTGAAAGTTATTTTTATTCGTGACAAATGATCTTTAAATGTCGGATGCAGACCTGCAACAAGCTGGAGGACAGGCTTACTCTGCAGCTCCGGCAGCAAACGCTAACAGCAATCATCATCAGGGTGCCTGATGATGGTCAGTTCTCAAGGCTGGACAACGAGATTCTGATTGATTCGAAACACCTTCAGAGCTGACTGGTTTTTTTTTGGGGCTGAGGGGAAACAAAGTGGCTAATTAAAATGATTTCCATCTCGATCGATCTGGTGCGGACGAAGTTATCGATGGTCTGTAACAGTCTCTCAGGATGAATATTTGTTTCATTATTTGATGGAAGTCTGTCATGATTCTTTTACTAGAAAGACAAACCATAAACATTCAATAGTCCTGCAATTGTTCCTGGTTAATTTTTTGTCTTAACATATTTGTTCGAAAACAATAACGTTCAAAATTACTAGGAGAGTAAGCGCGCTTCGCCGCGACGGCTGTAATTGTTCCTGATTCATTTTTTGGTCTTGACATATTTGTCGGAGATATAAGTTTCACAGTTGTTTTGTTGTAAGGGAAAAAATTAGCTTTCACATGCACATTGCATCGTTTAGCAGCTGTTTGCTTCAAACTGCGGCCTCAGTAGTTTGGAACCCACTTGCCAAAGTAAGCCTACAGGCCAGGAGAACGAGGGAGAACGATGGACCTTGTAGCCCAAAACGGGCCCCCAACTCTGCAGGACATGATAACCGGCAAACTCCATTTGTGGCCTACCGTGGCAGATTGCACTTCACAAACTCCATGAGGGATATGGGCCGGCCCAGTCAAGTTTCCTTTTGTTTTTTCCTTTTTCTTTATTTTTATGTTTCTATTTCTTTCTGCTTTTTCTTTTTCTGTTTTCTGTTCTTCTTTACTTTTTAGTTAAAAGTGGCATATCACCCTGTTGCAACTGAGCAAATATGGACATCAAATAGTCTTTTATTGCCTCCTAAGTTTTTTGGGTAAACTTGGACGAAAGGCGCCAAATCCCGGAGCTTTCTTATGCACCATTTGAGTTATAGCTTCATGTACTTCTTTGCCGAAGAAGCTGGCAAGAAGAAAGGCAATCTCCAATGGAGAAAACTATGGTATTGTCGGGAATGTCTGGAGTGTCCTCTTCAACTATAGAGAAACTGTTTTAGCATTGTGTCCAATTTCATAAAGTATTTTGTAAGTTTTTTAATTTTCTTTTTTGTTTGTTGTTTACGGCACAAAAATGGAAGTATTGACCGTTTTGTACTCGTTTAAGTTTAGCAAGTTGAACCCCATCTATTTTTTTCATCTCGCATAAAGCTCACGCCTTCTCCATTGGCAGCTCGCTCGATTGATTAAGATGTTTTTTTGTGCTTTTAAACCAAACACATCAATTATGTTCGAAAAGACAAATCTTGTTTAGCTTCTCGTCTATTCAACTCAACCATCTCGTTAAAACCATCCTAGCGCAACTAGGACATTCAAATAAGAAGTACTTTAAATATTAGTTGTTGCTGATATAGTATAAACTTGTACTACATTAGCGATAACATAATATGAAACGAAGGTAGCAATAATTTTTTTTTTGAACCTAAGGACTGTAAGGCTTACGCCCCACAGTATTTTATTCCAACTTTAAAAGTAATATTTACAAGCTGTAAGGACATATTTACATTCAAAAGCTGAAACAAGACTAACTAAAGGGAGTCAATCCATTCTGACCATCTGCTCAAGTTCTTCGATTTCACCCGATGCGCATGCATGGTGACTTCATGAACAAAGTTCCTCTTCCAAGATCGAAAGGATGGTAAAACATTGTTGAAGATGGCATCATTCCGCTGTTTCCAAATGTGCCAAGCTGCCAAAATTACTACCTCCGTGAAGAAAGGCTTGTTGAACTCTCTCGCTGCCATTATGAAAGTCTGCTCAAGAGTGTCTCCAAACACCCAATTTATCTGAAGAAATTTCCATATTCTGACACTGAAGTTGCACTGGAAGAAGAGGTGCATCCAGTCTTCAGTAACTCGCAAAGGGCATAGCTCACAATGAAATACATCAGTCACATTCCAATGCCTTCTCCTCAGCATATCCCTCGTGTTCAAACGATCACTGACTAGCAACCACGCAAACACCTTTATTCTGAGCTGAACTTTACTCTTCCATATGTACAAGTATATCTTAGACGCCACCACATCTCTAAAGCAATGATGATAATATCTGTTGGAGGTGTAGACACCATCTTTCCAAACTGTTAGCCACTGATCCTTACCATCAGGGTTCAGCACCACCTGGGCAATGGCACTTTCCATTCTCTGAAATTCTGTGTATGCTTGCTGTGACAGGGGCAGGCTAAACAACTGCATTTTGTCGTCTGTAGTTAGCATATCCTTGACCGAAATATTTACATCATCAGCATATGAGAACAGTCTCGGGAACTCAACTTGTAACAGATTGCCAAGCCAGCTATCTGACCAGAACAGCACCGTATCACCAGCCTGCACCTTAACCGTACACACCTCTCTGTATTTCTGTACAAGTTTCATCACATCTCGCCACCAGAAGGATCCACATAGGTTAGCAACTTGTGGAACACCATCAGGATAATGCTGCCAGACCAAATTTACCCATGGAATGTCCTCCTTGTTGAAGAACTTGTGTAGATGCTTGATCAACAGGCCCTCGTTTTGCTTTTTGAAGTCCATGATGCCTAGCCCCCCACTGCTCTTCGGCTTGCATATCATATCCGAAGCCGCCAACGACTGACTTCTCGTCTGGTTTTCATTCTTCCTCCAAAGGCACTGCCTAATAATTCTATTTATGAGCTTTATTATTCCGGGTGGAATATCCAGAGAACAAAGGAAGAAAATTGGCATTGAGGCCAGGCAAGAGGTGATGAGCTGCAGCCTTCCACCATAGGCCAAGAAAGAGGAACTAGCTGTCAATTTCCTCTCTAATCTGTCAACAAGCGGCATGAGATCAATCATGCGAGGTCTTGTGGTGCCCATTGGCAAGCCGAGGTAAGTAAAGGGGAACACGCCCACTAAACAGCCAAATTTTGCCGCAAGCCTCTGTACCTCGTCATCTGAAACATTAACTGGAAGCATACATGACTTGTGGAAGTTCACCGACAACCCAGTAGACTTACTGAATTCTTGCAGTGCTACTTTCAAAACATTCAACTGAGCTGAGTCCGCTTCCATGACCACTATCGTGTCATCGGCATACTGAACCACCGGGAAGTCTGTTTCTCTAACATCAATTGGTCTATTGATCAAACCTCGCCGACAGAGATCATTTATCACATATTGTAGTAATTCTGCTCCAAGCACAAACAGCAGCGGCGATAATGGGTCACCCTGCCGAACCCCCTTCTGCATCTGAAATTTCTGCCAGGAACACCATTAACTAGCACAGCAGATGTCCCAGTCTCCAGAATATTTTTTACCCACTGAACAAAAATTTCCGGAAATCCTAGCTTGCGAAGCATCATATAAATCACCTCATGCTCAATACAATCAAATGCTTTTTCAAAATCCAGTTTTAAAATGACCACCGGTTTCTTTGAAGCTTTACAATGATGTATATTTTCAAACGACCATGCCAAGCAATCATGTATTGTTTTTCCTTTGATAAAACCGTACTGGTTTTTGTGTATGCACTCAAGAATTCTTGCCTGGAGTCGATCAGCCACAAGCTTTGTGATGAACTTGAGACCAACATTAGTCAGGGATATTGGTCTGTAATCGTTGATCAAGAAGAGATGCATCCTGGAGTCTAAAAGCAAGGTTGTGTAATCCCGGATTGAGCACAAACACACATTGTTATAAATAATACTCTCAACTCGCGAATGTTGAAAATTGTAAGGGAACTTTCTTGTCGTTTCCGTAGAGAATAGACAAAAAGGGGAAACAAAACATATTTACAAAAACGGAAAAAAAAAATTATAAGCCAAAATGACAAAGGAAACAGGATGAAATATTCTGACGGAAATGGAAATTTCGAAAAAAATGAATACAAAAAGTTTCACATACACATGCAACCACACAACACATGGCCTATGTACACTAGTCCATTAATACTACATTAATTAATCCAATTATGTCCATGGAGCGTGCCGTCATACAATCAGACCGCCGCCTCAACAATCGTCTCCATGAGAATAACCGCCTTGTTAACAGTGTGTGCAGTAATTTATTTTGAACTGTCGCTCATCGAGGTTGTGAACAATTTCTTTTCTTGTTAACTACTTTTCTATTTATGTGTTTATTTTGGTTACGGACTATGTTATATCGTTGTTGTGTTCCGACAAATGTTCACTCATCTCTACAAATACTAATCTCCCTAGGATTCTTTCCTTCTCCTTGCTTCCCATGTCCACATCAAGGTGGACCCCACTTAAATATCAATTAGTTAAATACTAAACTCACAACATCATGATGGACCATAAACCACATCTGTAATTAATATCTACACACAAAAATATGTTGGATACATACACATGTTATATATATATATATATTAAAACTCATTAAAATAAAATTTTGATTTAAAAAAGAAGAATAGCTTTATCTTCCCTTAAAATTTCTCTCTTTTCTGTAGCACAAAATAAAAAATGCTTACAAACTTATAGAGCATGTACAATACGTACACGTAGTTGTATGCTTTATTGGCAAATAACAAAACCTAGACATGTCGTTTCAATTTTTGTAAAATAAGAAAATGTGGTGAGCTCAAAGCTACACGCACTTTAGGAATACTCTCCCCCTTATCCTTTCTTTGCCGCCAGTGCCCACCATAGCATCACTTAGACTAAGTTGCACGACATAACTTTTCTCTCCACTTCCCTCGATCCGTATTCTAGCGAAACATCCGTTCCGCTTCAAAATTTTCCATCTCTCCGCACACACCTCAGGCTCCAGTAAGCCCCTTGGAATACATGGCACATCCATCCCCGATGTCGCCTCTCAAGTCCATTGTCAACTTGCAAGCCACTTGCTCTCCCGTCGGTGCATATTTTGTGGCCACCCAACACCACTGAGGTGAAAGACTTTCTACATCTCTCGCAGTAGTTGCACGTGAATACTCATATCAACTTTCGCATCGGCCGCCGATGTCGCCGTTGTTGTTAGTGGTGGCGACTCGGTGATGGTGGAACTTGCGGTTGATACAGTGAGCAGCAATTGGATGGTGAATGGGGGTGGTATGATGAGTCAGACACATTTTGTTGGATGACACCTAATTACTGATAAAAGATCATGTGTGTATTAGATTTGTGGACATTTTCTCAGCACTATGTTTGCTTATCTCTCACTTATATTAAGAGAACGGATATTGTAAGCAAGTGCATGCGTGTATTTGGTAGATGGTAGGATGAATACACCGAAAAAGAGCTATGTGTGTTTAGCCTCACATGAAGTCGTGAGCATCTAACGTGTGGTGAAGATGACAAACTATATGTTTAAAGATAGGCATTACTGTAATTAGATATATATTTAAAATTATTGGTGCTATTCATGCCATTATTTTAGTTAATATTTTATTTTATATAATATAATACGGATCTGACTCACAGATTAATACCGTTAAATCTTGCGTTGCTCTGTTTTTAGTGGATTATTTAGTATTTATTGGTAGAATGATCCTCCATTTTATAGTATCAATTCTACTCGACATAATTTTTAATTTTGCTACAGTGTGGGATAATTAATGTCAGAAAAGTCTACTTGATTTCATTACAATAAATTAATGACCTCGAGGATCTTGATGGCTAATCAAGTCATGAATAATCTATCTTTTGAGTCTGCAATGTTCATCATATATATCGTACATTGTCTACAATTGTCGGAAATTTGTTCAAATCCTTTTGTTGAAATCTCAATAAAACCATGTACAATTTAACTTTCATGAAATTTCATAATTCCGGTTGTATTTCGATTGTCTAACTGAGTATATGATAGATTAATCTTTATATGGGTCATATGCTCTATCTCTTGAGTGGTGTAGCCCTAACCTTGCTACAACTCACATAATTGTTTTTTTTACTTCTCTATTTTTATGTGAGGATGTCTAAGTGATCGTGTTATAAGAGAGTGAGCGAGTGGTGCAATTTTTTTCCTTATTGCTCTATTTACATATTTAAAATTATTTATTTCTTTATCCATGATTTTCCAGACGCAGCAACGCGCGTCTTTCCCTTCTAGTTTCTATTGATTGCCACTCCCATATGAGACAAGCGAAAACGAAAGTGATAAAGCAGGTCTCCGTTCGCATCCATTCTGTTTTCAATCCTAACTGACGGTGTAGCTTTGCATGGACTCGGAAGACGATGGCCGACGCAATTTGACTTTGCTATGTTTTTTTTTTCTTTTGCGCATGGCTTTGCTATGGTTAAGATAATCAAACTTTGACAAAGAATCATGGACCATGTATGTTGTTTTCTCAGCTGCCAAACTTATTAGGCAAGAGGTGTTGGAAATGATTTTTCAGGGATCCGTTTGGCTGGCTGACTCGGCAAGTCAATAAAAGGATGTTGGCGTTCGTGAGGTGTGTTGATGTTGGATATGAAACGGCTATAGCCCATAATTGGTTCCATCAAGGATAAGAAACACATGAATTCGACACGTTTTAAGCACCCAAACTCCCAAACTACATTTTTTTTGGCATCAAAAGAGACACGGCCGGCGACAGAGCTACTACATGCCATGCCATGCCATCGTCACCGGCCGTTCATGACCGCAGCAAGCTTGTCGGCGTTCGGTTCCTCCACACACAGCTCATCCACCAGCTTGTCGAGGTTCTCGTACGCAGATCCGCCCGGCGCCGTGGCCGCCTCGGCTCGAGCCTTCCACTCGGCGGCGTTGCGCCTCATCTCCTCGCCCCTCTCTCCTCCCATGAGCTCCTCGACGTGTGCCGTCACCTGCTCCCTGCGCAGCTCCTCGTCTAACCGAAGCGCGATGCCCCACTCCCCGCACGCGTACCGGCTGTTGATGTACTGGTCCGCGAACCCCGGCGCGCAGATCATCGGCACGCCGGCCCAGATGCTCTCCGTCGTGGAGTTCCAACCGCTGTGCGTCAGGAAGCCGCCCACGGCGCGGTGCCGCAGCACCTGCTCCTGCGCGCACCACTCCGCAATGAAGCACTGGTCCTTGGTCGCCGCGACGAACTCGTCCGGCAGGGCGTCGATGCCGCGGTCGCCGGCGACGAGGCCCGGGCGGACGACCCAGAGGAACGGGCGGTTGGTCGCCGCGAGCCCCCAGGCGAACTCCGCGAGCTGGTTTGGCGACAGCACGGCCAGGCTGCCGAAGCTGACGTAGAGGACGGAGCCCGGCGCGGGCTGCGCGTCCAGCCAGGCCATGCAGGCCCCGTCCTCCTCCCATAGGCTCAGGCCGGAAGCCACGCCGTTGGCGTGGTGCATGGCGGCGGCGAGCGGCCCGATGGTGTACACCTGCGGGAACTCGTCCCGGAGCGCGTCCAGCACGTCGGATTCGAGCTCGTCGAAGGTGTTGAGGATCAGGCCCCGCGCCTTGGCGCAGCTGGTTGCCTCCTCTTCCTCCACGCGCAGCGCGAAGCTGGTCGGGTCCAGCGTCCGGACGAAGCTGGAGACGTCGCCGAGCCGCACCGTCGGCATCCCCGCGATCCAGTCGATCGGCGTGTCCAGATACCCGTTCGTCAGGTAGCTCTCGTCTGCCAAGCCAACAAGAAACAGGATAAGCTAGAGATCCAAACATTTCACCTAGTTAGGCGACACGTGTGCAGTGTGCTCATGCAACAAGGAACAATGCGATCGACGATCGATCAATCAAGGAGATATATAGTTCACCTTTGAGCGGCGTGTAGCCTCTCTGGCGGAGCTGGCGCAGGCGGAGCGTGCAGACGAAGCCGACGGCGCTGGTGCCCCAGAGCACGAACGACGGCACGCGGAGCTCCTCCGCGACGCCGAGCGCGAAGCTGACAAGGCCGCTGACGACGAGGCAGGTGACGGGCGGCACGCCGTCGCGCTCACCGAGCCGGCGCGCGAGGTCCACCAGCGGGGCCGCGCAGGTCCTCCGCAGCGACAGGTAGAGCCTGACCGTCTTGTCGGGGGCGTCGCGGTCCTCGTCGGACATGCCGTCGGGGACGGACTCGAACCGGAACCCGTCGTCGCGGCCGCGGGGCCGGCGCAGCTTCTCGTGGTTGTGGTCGGTGTTGACGAAGGTGACGTGCACCCCGCGCGAGTGTAGCAGCTCCGCCAGCTTCAGCGTCGGGTTGATGTGGCCAGAGCAGGGGAACGGGAACAGCATAGCGTGCGCCCTCTTCTCCACCTCCATGATCGCTCACCTCTCAGCTCTAGCTAGCTACTGTAGATCCTAGCTCACTCGCGCTTGCTTTGCTCACACCAGCAACGTAGTCGAAAGAGCTGGTTCGGAGGCACTAAATAGGTCAGCGAGAAGGTCCTTCGTCGTCGCGGTTCTCGAAGTGGATTTGTTGGTGATGTTACCATGGATTCGGTCAGGATGAATATATTCATGAGTCTACTGGACAAGATCGTGTCCTCGATCCGGAACAAAATCTCGCCGGCGCCTGGTGGGGAAGATCTCATCCCCTGCCTGCACACGTGACCACATACAGTTGGTCTGGCTACAGGGCTTCTCCATCAAAAAGATAACTACTGTACATAGACAAAATCAAAAGCTCTTCGATCCAATGGAGTATACTACTGCTGCAGCGTACGTATTGGAGGGTACAGGCGGCGTATCCTTTGGAGCCCTGGACACGTGATCCTCTGGCGGCCGGCTTGGCCGGGCATGGCTTGTCCACGGAATTCTCCCTCCGTTTCATCCCGTCTCCGAGATTCACCGGATCAATGGTGGACTTGTTTAACTTCCGGGGATAGGGTCTGCGCAGGAAACGATGACCTCGACCACAGTTTTTCAATTTCCTATGACTCGACTGAAGCATTTGTCTATTCGATCCGAGGATCTTTGGGAGCGGACGGGTTTTCCTTTTCTATGCAAGGCTATATGGCCTGTCATGGCGATCGCGGCAAGCGACCCCTGCGGTCGAGAAGCACGATCAAATCTTTGAAGAGATCTTTCAAGTGTCGGATATATTGTTCGCTTCTAGGATGGATGCAGCTCGTCCCTTCTTCCCATCCGTTGCTATGTTCGATGTCAATCATGCATGCATATTTTCCTTGTTAATTCTACGGTCTTGGAAGAACTAGACTCGATGTATATCAACGGTGGAAAGACTGAAAGCTATCTTTTCAAATGACCAAAATTAGAGAAAGCAATTAAATCTTTTATCGTCTTCTTTGTTATGTTCGCCTCTAGTAAAATATAAAAGCAACCTGTAATAATTAAAATTTTAGCTTAATATTGTAGGTATTTTTTCCTAAAGTTTCATGGTTCAATATTTGTGTTCCTTTCAAAATTCTCTCCTTTGAATAGAGTAGGCAATGCTTGTGCCAACTTACTAAAATAAGAACTTTATATCTCTCGGCCGATTTTAAGAAATTTCTTATGTTCACAAAAAAAAACACCTGGTGGTTCTATCTAGTGTATTTAATGTAGTATCGTCTAAGTCGATTGAGAAATTCCGATTTCCCATTCAATTATAAATTCATTCATAGTTATAAAAATAGATATCATGTTGCAATGTTACTTTCATCTAGAAGAAACACACATACAAAAGTAAAAAAAATGACAGTGAGAGAGGCTCCCACTATATAAACTAAAAAAGAAATGGCGGAAATCCATTTCGGCTAGCGGATGCTCCTATCACGGGAAATATATTTGAAATGTCAAAAGATACCCATTTTTTTCTAATGCACACAAAGTTTCGTAAAAAATCAACTTTTGTGTCTTTTGTAAAAAAGACAAAATACGTCTTGTAAAAAGTCATTTGGAGCACCGAATATGTCTTTTTGCATAAATACAAACTTTGTAAATTATAAATAAAAACCTTAGTGATGAACTTCGAGATAAATACAAACTTAATGTTATTGTTTTTAGGGCATGCCTCCAACAGTATGTACCACTGAAAATGTAGATCTGAGGCAAGTTCTATAAAACGAGTTGGGGCCTATCTCTGTGATTACTTCCTACAAAAAAATTAATACTACCATTCTTCGAAGGTAAGGGAAATAATAACATTCATACCCTTATATTTTCTCATGCACCACGTTGGCAGAGGAAGGCTTTACTAGGGAGTCATCAAAGATCGATGGAGTTTGTACTTTCTTTAACAAATGAAGTGTGAATCTTGTTCATTTTTATCAAATTGTGCAACACTCTACTTACAGTTGATGGACATACCGACTTGACCTAGCGAATAGTGTACAATATGACATAGTAGATTGTTCTATTAAAGAAGGATTGCAAAGACACAAGAAGCAATTTGTAGTCCCCTTCACACCAATCATTGATTCTTCCTATCTGGTTACCAGTATGTACCATAATGGGGAACCTGGGTGGGGGCAATCCCCCCTTCTTTCACAATATGTTTTTGCAGTGTGATGACATTGCAAAAAAAAATGAGCCACATAATCTATAATCGATCTCATTTTTTCTCTAGTGCTACATTTTAGATAGATATAGATTTTCCACTTAAGAGGGTAAATAATCATGATCTTTGATGTTTTCTATGAATAGAAATATCTTCGACAAGTATTGCAATCAGACGTCGTCTAGACCAACATGAAATAGTTTCACACATCAGATATATTTATTTCTCCACTTTTTTATTAGTAGGATGTTTCATAAGTGTAGGACGCTGTTTGTGGCAAACAAAATTTCCATTGGCGTAGAATACTGGCATGAGAAATGAAAGTGCAAAAATTTATGTGACAACATAAATTGTTCGTGTATACACCCAAAAATTGCATCAGTTTTTACGCTTAACGAGCTTCATGGAGCCCAGGGTTTCTAAATGGCGAACTCGGATTCCAGTCATATTTGTTTCTCCGATGACCAGTGAGAATGTTTCTTTTACACTACCCGTGCGAATGTTATATTCGCTGAACTCTGACTCTTGTTTCATTTCATTGGACTCGAATACGGTGAACTGCCTTTCCTGAAAGCTGCGTCGTACTGTTATGACTTAACGGGAAAAGTAAACCCTTCCTTGCCAGCCAAAACAATATCCTTCCCGGCCTAACTAACCACCGAGCTAAGCTAATCACTGGCCAACTTGCACTGTTCGCCTCCAAGTACCGATGGCAATGGGTACCCATTACCCGCATACCCAGTGGGTATTTACCCATTAGGGTAAGGGTTTGGTTAAAAAAATACCCATGGGTACATAAATGGTAAAAACTGTGTACCTAGTGGGTGTCGTGGGCGCGGATATGGTAAATTTGTACCCATACCCGCATACCCACATACCCATATATTTTTGTTTATGACATGTATATTTGTGGTAACATAAGGTTATTTTGAAAAAAATCCCGAAATACTAACCGTCTACGTAATTTTTGCTTGTTTCCCAACTTAGTTGGGCTGTAATGATGTCATTTTTTCATATGTATATAAGTATATTGTTATTTTGATATCTAAAGTATTATTTTGATTGTATTTTCCTATACGATGAGTTGTTTTGTTGTTCATTTTATATATGTTGTGGTATTTATTGTTAATTATATATGTGTTGTTTGCTTAATCAATGAATAAATGAGCATATCGATAGTTTCTTATATAGTGTGTTATTTGGTGGGTTTACCGGTGGGTTTTTAGTACCCACGTGGGTGCGGGTATGGTACAAAATCTATACTCAGACGCGAATATGGGTACGAGTGTGGTTAAAATTTCAGGACACGTGTGCGGGTTTGGTTAAGCTTTACCCACACCCAATGGGTGCGGGTGCCATCAGTACCTCCAAGGAACAAGCTCGCACAAGCCACGAGGAGTATGACCATATTCCACCAAATGGCCCCAATTTAAGAAAGGTTTATACTCCTCCCCAAAAGGTTAGGCTAATAAAGCTGCTTGCTCGGGCCAAACTAAATAATGTTCGCTTGGATGGGCTACTTGAATACTGTGACTTGTGAACTCGATCCATCGAACCTCTGGCATCGCGCAAAACAGATTTCTCAATAGAAAGAGGTCAGCTTGATGCGTGCGTAAGATGACATCCCATTTCCGTGAACTGAATAAATAAAGCTATGTTGACATGATACATGGATTTATTTTTCAAACCATACCTTTACACTGTGAGAGATCCAGCCCATTTCCATAAGATGGGGGTAATACTGGATTTGGGCTGGGCTTTTCATTTTTCTTTTCTGTAGTTGTACATAGGCTGGGCAAAATCTGTACTTTGAAATCTCGTTCCGGCTACAGATTTTGTCTTTTTGAACAGATCATGGAAAGTGTCATTTTCTTATTAAATGTTGCACGAATATTACAAACTTGTATATCTCGTGTCCAATTGTTGTCAGATTTTTTCACTGTATTTTCATGTTCTTTAATTAAAAAAATAACAGTAGCATTTGTAGGAAGTGAGCTTAGCTCAACTGGTTGGGGGAGTGGATGTACAAACCCAACACCCAGGTTCAAGTCCCCAGGGACGCGAATTTAGGTTCCTATTTATACTTGAGGACCAGGCCTTCCTGGTACTCATGCAATTTATCCTGAGGATCAGGCTTGGTTATTAATCAAGATAAAAATCCTGATACTCATGCTTAAAAGGCTGTGTGCATCCCTAGTTGGTGCAGAGGCCGGGGAAGTGAAATTCTCCCCCAATTTTTGGACATCATTCTCACGTGGGTCTACCCCAATGGAGATTTGGCAAAATAAGATTCGCCATCTCCGTGCTTTCCTGAGGGGTTGGGCAAAAAATGTTAGCAGCTTTTATAAAGAGGAGAAAACGAGACTCCTCAACCTTATTGATCTTTTAGATATAAAGGCTGAATCTACGGTGTTGAACGAATCTGAGAGAGAAGCTTTAAATAATGCCAATGATAAGTTGGCAAACCTTAGAAGAGATGAGGAGGCTAAATGGGCTCAGCGAGCAAAAGTAAAACATGTACAGGAAGGAGGCAATAATACAAAATACTTCCACCTAATTGCAAATGGCAAGCATAGAAAGAAAAGAATTTTCCAACTGGAACAAGACGAGGGAACTATCATTGGCCAAGAAAACATTAAGAATTATATTACTACCTTTTACAAAAAGCTTTTTGGAGATTCGGATGATCATTTTGTCTCACTTGTAGAGAATGAGACATCTGATATCCCTCGCCTCTCCGATGAGGAGAACAATATCCTTACATCAAACTTCACAGAGAAGGAGGTGTATGAGGCCATCATGCAAATGGAAAAAAACAAGGCTCCAGGGCCAGATGGGTTCCCGGCTGAATTCTATCAAAAATTTTGGGGTACGATTAAAAACGATCTGATGAACTTGTTTAAAGCATTCGAAAAAGGGGAGTTGCCATTGTTTCAGCTTAACTACGGAAATATCATTTTGTTGCCGAAAAAAGAGAATGCTATGCAGATTCAACAATACCGCCCTATCTGCCTATTAAATGTGAGTTTTAAGATTTTCACTAAGGTGGGTACGAATAGAATTGCCGAGGTCGCACAAAAGGTGATTAGACCAACGCAAACGGCTTTCATGCCCGGGAGGCATATTTTAGAAGGGGTATTAATTCTTCATGAGACAATCCATGAACTTCATAGGAAGAAAATGGATGGTGTCCTTTTAAAAATCGATTTCGAGAAGGCTTATGATAAGGTAAAGTGGCCTTTCTTACAACAAGTGTTGCGAATGAAAGGTTTTGATCCGAAATGGTGTCAATGGGTACAACAGTTTGTTACCCGCGGTAGCGTAGGTATAAAGGTAAATGATGACCTTGGACACTATTTCCAGACCCGCAAAGGCCTAAGGCAGGGAGATCCTCTCTCGCCAATTTTATTCAATATTGTAGCTGATATGTTGGCCATTATTATTGCTCGTGCTAAGGAAGATGGGCAAGTTGAGGGCCTTATACCTCACCTAATAGATGGGGGGGTATCGATCTTACAATATGCTGATGACACGATTATCTTCATGGAACACGATTTTGACAAAGCCTTGAATATGAAACTCATTTTATGTATGTTTGAACAACTATCAGGCTTGAAAATTAATTTCCACAAAAGTGAAATTTTTTGCTTTGGAAAAGCTAAGGAAGTGGAAGAGCAGTACAAGAATCTCTTTGGTTGTGAGTCTGGGTCTTACCCGTTTAGGTACTTGGGTATACCGATTCACTTCCGTAAATTGAAAAATAGTGAATGGAAAATGATAGAGGATCGGTTTGAGAAAAAACTTGCGAGTTGGGTGGGCAAACTTTTATCCTATGGGGACAGATTGATCCTAATCAATTCGGTGCTGTCAAGTCTACCTATGTTCATGTTTTCCTTCTTTGAAGTACCCATAGGGGTACGCAAGAGGATGGACTATTTTCGATCTAGGTTTTTCTGGCAAAGTGATGGCCATAAAAGAAAGTACAGACTTACTAAATGGAACATCATTTGCAGACCAAAAGACCAAGGGGGGCTAGGGATTGAGGTTTTAGATATTAAAAATAAATGTTTATTAAGCAAGTGGCTTTTTAAAATTTTAAGTGAGGAGGATGGTGTGTGGCACCAGTTGATTCATAATAAATATCTGCATTCGAAATCCCTTTCCCAAGTGAAGGTTAAAGCAAATGACTCCCCTTTTTGGAAGGGCCTCATGAGGTTAAAAGGTGATTTCTTCAAACGTGGCTCGTTCACAATTGGGAATGGTGAGAAAGCTAGATTCTGGGAAGATACCTGGCTAGGGAATGAGCCCCTGTCCACTCAATATCCTTCCCTTTATAACATTGTCCAGCGAAAAGAAGTTTCGGTTGCTGCAGTGTTGTCTCAAGCGCCTCCGTTAAACATAGGTTTTAGGAGAGGGTTAACGGGAAACAAGTGGACAAGATGGCTTCATCTTGTCAACCGGTTAATGGATGTCCAGTTGACAGACCAACCGGACACTTTCTTTTGGAGACTAACTAATACAGGGGTCTTCACAGTTAAGTCCATGTATCTTGATTTCATGAGTGATCATACAGTTTTTCTCCGTAAATATATTTGGAAGATGAAAGTACCACTAAAAATAAAGATTTTTATGTGGTTCTTGTATCGTAAGGTTATTTTAACCAAGGATAACCTTGCGAAGCGTAATTGGAATGGGTGTAAAAAATGTTGCTTTTGTGATCAAGATGAAACAATCCAACATTTATTTATATCTTGCCCTTTTGCAAAGATGATTTGGCGCATTGTGCATATGGCTTTTAATATATATCCCCCAACGAGTATTAATAATATTTTTGGTAATTGGCTAAGGGGAATCTCAAAAAAAGAAAAAGTTCAAATCCGAGTTGGAGTTTGTGCTTTACTTTGGGCCATTTGGAATATAAGAAATGATTATATCTTTAACAGAGCAAAAACAACATCCTTTATGCAGGTAATCCCGATGGCCACCCACTGGATCCGTATGTGGTCCTTCCTACAGTCAACGGAGAGGCGCGACGCGATGGCTTTTGGGTGCAACCGGCTGGAATCGGTCGCGCGGGATTTATACAACCAGTTCAGCTGGCGTTCTGATAGAAGGATAACATGTTGATGCAGAGACATTCCATGTTGTCTTTATTTTTTAGATGGTTGATCCACGTAGCAACGTTGTGCGACCCGTGATGTAATCTTTTGTATCGGATGCTACTTTTAATAAATAAATAAAAGCCGCATGCATCCATCGATGCAGAGGCTGGGGCTGTCCCCTTTTCTAAAAAAAAAAACAGTAGCATTTGTACCTGGAGCCAAAGTCAACCAATCCTTCCCTTATTATACCTGCTTTAAACCGAAAGGGCACAAAAAGAATTGTTTTTGGTACAGAAATTTCCGATAAAGCTGGGCCAATCACGGTTTCGACAGAAAACAAAGTACACTTTGAACCAACTCATACCGAGTCAACCACTCTGACAGCAACTCTAGCTGAACTGATAGACGATCAGAGCGTTCCGCAGTCGTAGTCCGGCATCATGAGGAGCCCCTTGGCGAGCACCCCGGCCAGCAGCTTGTCCCGCACAAACCTCACCACGGCGTGCTCGCTCTGCTGCAGGAAGCCCACCGTGTAGGGCGCAGCGATCAGCTGGGCGCTCCTCCACCGCCTGATCCCGGCGTACTTGAGCAGAGCCGCCTCGACACTCTCACTCCCGTCGCCGATGATGGCGTCGCCGAGACACCGGGCGAGGACGACGGCGTCCTCGAGCGCCGCGCACGCACCCTGCGCCAGGTCCGGCGTCGTCGGATGGAGCGCGTCGCCGGCCACGCACACGTTGCCCTTGCTGATGTTCGCGAACAGGAGCGAGAGCGTCGGCCGGTACCGCAGCGGCGCCACGAGGACGTCGTTCATCTGGCTCCTCTCCACCGCGTCCAGCACCTGGGGAGGGACGTTGATGCCCCGAAGCTTGGTCAGCACGAACTGCTTCATCGCCGCCGGGCTCTGCTCAACGTCATCTTTGCCTGGACAACGGACATGACACGCACAGATTAGGAGGCAGATCTGCGATATCCACACTTTGATTGGCTAAGATTGAGACGGGCTCTTGACTAACCATGTGCATCTGAACTGGAAGGAGACCACGTCAAGAACCAGTAGACGTCCGTGTCGCCACAGGGCACCAGGCCGGCACGGAAACCTTTGCCGGTGAACTGCATGAACTTGGGCTCGAAACCGTGGCCGTCAGGGTACTTGACGTGCCCCCGCGTGGCCCTTCGACCCGAGTCGCAAGGCTTGGCGAGCCCCAGCCAGTTCGCCACCACCGAGTTAATGCCATCACAGCCGATGACAACCTTGGCTCTGAGAGTGGAGCCGTCGGCGAGATGGAGGATCTTGGCGTCGCTGCCGGCGTCTTGGTCGATGGAGACAATCTTGGAGGAGTAGCGGATGGTTCCTCTCGGCAGCTCTTCCTCCAGGGCCTGGAGCAGGACATTGCGCTGCACGCACCGGGCTTCGTGCGGTCCACTGCATCAAAGAGTGGAGAGTTCATGTCCAAGAATGAATTTCTTTCACCGAAGAACAGAGTTGTTCATTCAAGGGCGTGTAAATAAGTTCTTACAGTTTTCCCTGAACCCGTATGTCGATTTCTCGCACTACTTCGCCGGTAATCGAAGACATGACACGCACCCTATCAAGGAGGACATAGACATACAGTACTTCATGCAACTGGCGTCAAAGACGAATGTAAATACAGGTTGAGTGAGTAGCTAGGCTAGATCGAGCTGTACCCCTAACCCCTGAACCTGCACATGTTGGCTCCTCATCTTGTCTCCCACCCCAAGGGCATCAAGCGCGCGGAAGGCGTTCGTCCATGTCATGAACGCGAACCCGGATGTCCGGAGCTCCGGCGACGACTCCAGCACCACACTCCGAACGCCCTTCCTGCATCCAGTTCCACCATGTACAGTTAAATGAGGCACACACATACGAATTCAACAGGAGGAGCTCAAATCATTCGAGGCATACCTGTGGAGACCTAGGGCAACGCCGAGGCCGGCCAAGCCGGCGCCGACAATGACGACGTCTTCGGTGGCGTCCTGCGGCTGCATCTTTGCACTACCGATCTGTGAGAACTGTGGTGTGCTCGATTGCGAGCTTGGATTGATTGGATGGCTAATGCGTTGAGGAAATGAATGTATATATGCCTGTAACCTTTTGGTGTGGAGTGAGGGCCTGAATCCAATTGAGTGAGGAACAGATGAGAAAGGGGATTTGACATCACTGCTGATGATCCCTGGTGGGGGTGGTAGTAGAACAATGGTCAACTTGACAACTTGCACGGGATCTTTCCTCTTTAGTAGTATTATACTAGTACGTTGCACTTATTCAAAACTTACAAAAATTGTACGTTGTCGGAGGGGTTTTAAGAGCTAGTGAGAATTTTAAAAAAGAGAAAAATTCACCAGAAGTAATTGAACTCACCGCGGTGGCTCACTTTGGTCCACGTACTTCGCAATACCCGAAATACGGTGCCTATACTTGTGTAAGTATGTCAGTTTGGTCACCCCGCATTTTTCCGTACAGTATTCGGCTGCTGTGGCATACGGAAGAGAACACGTCAGCGCCACGTAGACGGCCAGCGTGGCAGAGGCCGAACGCATAGTTATATTGCGGATTGACCCTGCCGTTCAATCATTTTCAGACCACCACCACCACCGGATTTTTTTGTCGTTTGCGTCGGAGAGCTTGAAGTGGAGGCGAACTCGTTGGCGCCGCGGCTGTCGGCGATCAACCGGCGGCGGGATGGCGTCTTCGTCGCATGGCCTATCGCCGCCGCACTCGCCGCTCGATGGGTGGTCGTCAGGTTGAGGCCGGGCTGCGCGACGTGCCTTTGGCACCGGAGCGTCGGCGGCCGGAGGAAGCTTTTTCTCCTGGCCGGCGAGGCCGCGCTGGTGGTCCTCGCCTCCTATCGCCGGCCGGATTGAAGGCGGCGTCCGCGGTTGTGCTGGCAGGTCCGCAATCGCCGCCGTAGCTGGTTGGGCGACGTCTGAGCGACGTGCCATTGGAACCAGAGCAGCGGCGGGTGGATGCTTCTCCATTTGGTTCACGAGTACACCCATACAAGCATCAAGTCTTAACACACACTAGCACAAACTAAACAGATCACTTCTGCTAGCACTACTGCCTAAACATCACTTCTTCAGTAGCACCAGCAGAAACAACACACACATCACCACGAAAATAGCCACGATGAACTTCATCAGGAACACTATTTCCCTCCCTAGTGCTAGAATCGAATCTGCTTGGAGCTTGGTGAAGTTCATGGGAGATCCATTTGCACATATTGCAGGCGCATTCCTCCTAGTGATCTTGCTTGTTCCATTATTTGCCTTCTTCGCCTCCCTTGCAGCCTTCAACTCCTGTCTCTTATCATTTGCTGCGAAAAATGCTACAGCAGCTTCATCATCAACAAGGATGCGCTTCTCACACAGATAAACAACATACTCGAGCTCCCACTTCCAAAAGTCACACGTTACCTACGAACCAAGAATTGACATAATCAAATTAGTAGCAAATAATGGCACTTGCACTCTGTCACATCATTTTCCTAGAAGAAAAACACTAGCAATCGCAAGAAATATGGCACACTTTCCTACAAATTCTACAGAAATATCTCTGAAGAAAATGAAAGTAATTAGAGCCGCTACTTACCCCATGGTTCCTACAGGAGAAGAACACCCAGCCCTCGTGGTCGTCGGTGTTCGAGACCCACTGCTTCACCTTCGCTCCACAGTCCGGGCACTCGATGATGGGCAATGGAATTGTCCCTCGGCGGAGGACCAAAGAGCGGACAGAGCTCGATGTCGACATGCCTCCCTGCGAAGCGACGGCGACGGCAACGGCCAGCGGCGACGGCTACGGCAACGGCCAGTGGCGGCAGGCGACGGCGATGGCAACGACCAGCGGCGGCAGGCGACGGCTACGGCGACGAGCTAGGGATTTGGGGATTTGGGGGAGAAGACGAGCTAGGGATTTGGGGTCGAGAAGGGCTCGGTCTGGGCTCGGTCTGGTGGAGTCAGTTTGGATTTAGTCACTCACTCAGAAATTTGCAAAAAAACCCTATAGCTGTCACGCGTACGTACGGTCTTTTTTTTTTTTTTTAACAGGGGAAGGCCCAAAAGGGCCTAGAAGTTTCCATTACTCAGCGGTGGAGTATATTTTACAGACAAGCCCAGCTTAAAAAAGAAAATTACAACATAGGGCATACATTTTGCAGTAAGGACCTCAGAAGAAAAAGAAAAGGCGATCAGGTCCAGCTCCTTCTCCACCAAGCTGTCGAGGATGGCACAGCCGAGCGTAACACCGCCGGGGACGAACCACTTGCGGTGAGACGCCGGGAGCTCGCTGCACCAGAGCCACAGGGCCTCCGCAATGGCACTACGGCCTGGAGGGTGAATTTCTCCTTTCATCGCCCGCCGGAAAAAGTCGTCGCCGACGAAGAAGGGTTGGAGGGGTCGCCCTTTGACCGTCAGAGATGGCAGCCTACTGAGTGCTGCCATGGATGGCCTCCCAATAGCTTCTTCCGAACACCCCTGGCGTAGAGCCAGTATCCAGCCAGCAGTAAGACGGAGATCACCCTCTATCTCGCCACCATGACGAGGAACTCAAGCTTCTGCTGTGGTCACTGAATCTGCACAAGAACCTAATCTTCTGCCTTTTGTCCATAAGCGCAAATCCACCATCGAACTCCAGAAACCCGCCACGATTTGGAGGAGGCAGATCGAGAAAGAGGTAGTAGGCAGAGAAGATCAGGGGCCCAAGCTTTATGAAGAAGCCGCCGGCACTCCGCATCGTCGCCACTTCCGATTCCCACCATGGGAATACCGTAGCGAAGAGCAAAAGAACAGCGAAGAGGCAGGGCTGGTCGGGTCGCCCCATCTCTATGCTTCCCCTGCGCACCTTATTCAGAGGGATGCGAGCTTCCTTTGACCTCCCTTGCGAGCTCGCTTGCCACCGGCGAGACGCAGCGAGGTGGCCGGAATCCACGGCGCGGCGAATCTGGCCGCCGAAATCCGCCGTCCTACCCTCAAGCACAAACGGCATAAAGCCACACGCCAAACAGGCAAAAGCTAGATCTATACCTATAACTACTATATACAGAAAGCCACAAGCACCTCCCTCTTCTCTACTCCGGCCGGCGACGCCAGCGGCCACGCTGTCCATCCACTTTTGGCCAAGTATCGCTGACGTGTTCTCTTCCGTATGCCACAGCAGCCGAATACTGTACAGAAAAATGCGGAATGACCAAACTGATATACTTACACAAGCATAGGCACCGTATTTCGGGTATTGCGAAGTACGTGGACCAAAGTGAGACACCGTGGTAAGTTCAGTTATTGTAGCTGAATTTTTCTCAATCCTTAGAGTCTGGTGGTGCTACTTTCTCCTCCCACGACGGCATGCAATCGGTTCTTCACTCTTTTTTCAAAAATTTGATCGGTGTTGCTCGGCCTAGCTCTTTCTCCTACGACGTCAACTCCCTTCTCTCTAGTTCTATGATCTCCAATGTCAATGCGCTCTCCCTCGATGCTCCGTTCTCCCTGGCCGAGCTTAAGCAAGCTCTTTGGGACATGGACTGCTCATGTAGCCCTGGCCCGGATGGATTTGGTCCCGCCTTCTTCAAAGCTAATTGGGATCTTGTTAAGAATGACCTTCTGCTCCTTCTCAATTCGATCTTAGACTCCCCTGCTGACCTTAGGCGCATTAACCGGTCCTTCATTGTTCTTATCCCCAAGCTCCCGGGAGCTTCAACTCCCGACAAGTTTAGACCTATCTCCCTTCAGAACTGTTGTGTCAAGCTCGGCTCCAAGTGCCTCACAAATAGGCTACAGCCGCTTATTGCAGATATCATTAGTCAGGATCAGGCGGGCTTCATCAAGGGGCGCTCGGTGTCTGAAAATTTTATCTACGTCGCGTACATTGTTCAATCCTGCTATAGTCGGAAAGCTCCCTCCATTGTTCTTAAGCTCGATTTTCAAAGGCATTCGACTCTGTCAATTGGGATGCTCTCGATCACATTCTTCTCGCAAAAGGGTTCTCCTCTACATTTTGCCGTAGGATCCGCAATCTCAACATGTCTAGCCAATCTGCCGTTCTTCTTAATGGCTCTCCGAGGAGATGGATTCAGTGTCGTCGAGGCCTTCGTCAGGGCGACCCTCTCTCCCCTTACCTTTTTAACTCTATGGCAGACGTTCTTCGATTAATTTTGCATCAAGCCTCGGCCGACGGTCTTCTTCTCCATCCTCTCGTCGATCACCTTCCTTGCCCAGTTCTTCAATACGCCGACGACACTATCATCATCCTCAAGGCCTCCAGCGACTGCGTTCACATCCTAAAATCGCTTCTCTTGGCCTTCTCCGAATCTACCGACCTTGAGATTAACTATTAGAAAAGTACCTTTGCGCCCATTCATGTTGATCAGCCCTTGGCATCGGCCCTTGCTAATAGCTTCGGGTGCCCCGTAGCCTCTTATCCTCAGACATACCTCGGTCTTCCTCTCTCCACTCACAAACTACGTTTGAGCCCGTTCCAACCTTACTTGGAAAATTTTAGGAGGCGTTTACCGGGGTGGATTGGTAAAGTTTTGCCCATAAGTAGTCGGGGGGTCCTCGTTAAATACACTCTTCGTTCCATGGCATCACACCTTCTCTCTGCCATTCTTGTTCCCGTTGGAACCCTTCAGGAATTCGACAGTTCTTGCCGGGCTTTTTTCTGGGCTGGTGAGGATCATGTTCACGGAGGCAATGCAAAGTGTCTTGGGACGATGTCTGTGCCCCGATGCCAGAGGTCTAGGGTTTAGATGCCTCCGTACCCACAATGTTGCTCTACTTATGAAATTCCTTTAAAAAATCCACTCTGACTCCTCTCTCCCTTGGGCTGCTTGGTTTCGCTCCAACTATGGTTGGTCCGATGTCCGGGACCTCGGGGACCATCACCGCCTTGATTTTGTAGTTTGAAAAGATTTTCTTGCATGTCTCTCGTCTTTTCGCTCCAACACTTCTGTTTCCGTCTGCTCCGGTTCCTCTACCTCCTTCTGGCATGACCTTTGGTTTGAATCTTTTTTTTGAACAGGAACTGATTCATATAACCAGAGTACCCAGTACAAATTACAAGCAAGTCCAAAACGAAAAAGAAAATACAAACGGACCCCTGCAACAAGCACAGAGCACCCTGGGCACCCAGGAACGAACGCAATCAGCTCCTCCGCTGACCCAAGACGCCTACGCGACGCCGCCGTCGCCGTACCTCACACCGCCGAAGAGGAAGCGCCGCTTCATGTTGATGATGACCGCAAAGCCCGGCCGCCGCTGCGCAACGGCAACTTGACTCGATGAACGAACTCGGTCCCGGCACCGCCTCCGCCGCACCACCCATCTTCCAGCCGACGGCAACCTCGCCCAGGCCAGCCACCGCGAGCCACCTTCTCCGTGCGCCACTCCTCGCACCACCATGGACGGCCGGAATCGGCTCGCCGACGGAGAAGAAGCCCAAAACCAACCACAGCAACAGAAAAGGATCACCCCGACCACCTGCCTCCTCCCTCGCCGCCACGGCCGGCCAAAAAGGCAAGGGTGGTGAAGCTCACCTGCAACACACCACCTCAGACTCGGAACCACCCCTCCCGCCTCTTCCACTCCCTCGCCACCACGGCCGGCCGAGGGGAAGACGCAGGCACCACCACCACCAGGAAGAAGGGGCCTCGATCCAGAAGCTGCAGCGCCAATCCCTTCCACTCCCTCGCCTCCACGGCCGGCCGAACGGGAGGGAACGCCGGAGCTCGCCGGAAACGAACCAAAAGGGCGGACGAGAAACCGGGCATCCGCCACGTCAAAACCAACCAAAAGGACAAACCCTACCACTAGATCTATACTACTAGGAGACCTAACTACTCCGGCACCTTTCCGTCGCCATCTCCGGCCGGCCGCGCCGCCGTCGAAGGCTCGGGATCGGCCCGGTCGCACGTGCCTCTTGCCTTGCGTTTCCCGGCCATCTTCTCTCATACTACCAAGCCTAATTCTTCGGTAGCCCGTGTGTGCTCCTCCGCTGCTTTGGATATTGCCCTCCAACCGCGTTTGTCTCACGTTGCGACTCTAGAGCTCTTTGGCATCTGCCGATAGCGACAGCTCGAGCCCAAGCCACGGCTTTTCAGCACAAGTTCTCTGGAACCAAATCCACCTCGTACGCAGGGCCGCACTTAGCCATCTCAGGTTATGAAAACCCAGCCCGCCGAGCGCTTTAGGCTGGCAAACCGCAGGCCAGGCCACCAGGCAGTTTCCGCCTTGAACTTCATCCTTGCCAACCCACAAAAACCCACGCCTCAGTTTGTCAATCTGCTTCAGTGCCCAGGGCTCCAACTCGAGTGCCATCATCTGGTATATGACAGAGGACGTCATCACAACCTGCACATAAATCACGCGGCCTTCCGTCGTCAGTAACCTTGCCTTCCAGAACGGCAGCTTGTTTGCCAGCTTATCAATCAACGGCTGCACATCTTCCTTTTTTAGCCGCTTGATCGACAATGGTAGCCCCAAATATTTGCTAGGGAATCCACCAATTGGGCAAGCCACGGCCGGAGTGACCTCATCCAGAATTTGCTGGCTGCATCTGATGGGAATAGCGACGCTCTTTGCATAATTGACCATCAAGCCTGAAGCCGCCCCAAAGCACCTGAAGACCCCATGCACCACTTCGACCTCCTGCGCCGTCGGTTTAGCAAAGACAACTACGTCATCCGCGTATAAGGACACGCGATGCCGTATCCCGAACTGCTGGAGATCGGACAACAGGCCATGGTCCTCCGCTGCCTTCAACATCGCGGACAGCACGTTCATGATCACAATGAACAACATGGGGGAAATCGGGTCCCCCTGCCATAATCCTCTACCATGCCAGAACCTATCCCCTGGGCTGCCGTTGACGAGCACCTGAGTAGATGCCGTGCTGAGTAACATGATGATCCAGCCAATCCACCTCGGCCCAAAGCCCCTTTGCCGAAGCACGCTAATCAGGAACGCCCACGACACACTGCCGAACGCCCTGGCGACATCAAGCTTGAGAAGCAGTGACGGTATCCGCGCCCTGTACAGAGTCCTTGCTGATTGCTGTACTAACACGAAGTTATCGTGTATGCACCTCCCTTTAACGAACGCACTCTGGTTCGTGTCGACTAATTCTGGGAGTTTTGGAGCGAGGCGAGCCGCAAGGATTTTCGCGAGCAGCTTGGAGAAACTGTGTACTAGGCTTATCGGCCGAAACTCCCGCACATCCACCGCACCGTCCTTCTTAGGCAGAAGGGTAATTAGGGCCCCATTAAGCAGCCCGAAATTCTGGCCCTTGCCCAAAAAGATTGCCTGCAACGCCGCAAGGATATCCGCTTTGATCACGCCCCAGCCGCAAGGATATCTAGAGCTCTTTGCTTCGCGTTCTCTGTTAGCCTCGGTTTTGCTAGTCTCGACTTCGGCTGGCGTACGGGTTTCGCGTCTCGACATCAAGCCTTTAACCACTAAATCAGCATACTTGGCAGCTTTTGTTCATTTGCAGGATGACATCTTTGCGACTCTGACTTGGAAGAACTACTTGATGAATCGCTGTCGCTTATTTCTCTGGCTAGCAAATCGCGGGCGGTTGTTCACTAACTTGCGCCGCTTCAGGAGAGGGCTGTCCACCTCCGACGCCTGTCCGTTCTGCCCGCTGGCCGAGTCTACCGAGCATCTTCTTCTTCATTGTGACTCCATTCAGGTGTTTTGGACGGTTGTTCCTGGTCTTCACGCAGATGTGCGTGGCTGTGATCGTATCCGAGACCTTTGGGATGGCTCCCCGTTCTGCAAGGTTCGCTCATCGGTCCTAATCTGCGCCCTCTGGAACTTATGGAAGAGGCGCAACGCCAAGGTTTTTGTCACATATCCGAGCCGATCCACTTGGTTTTCCGCAGATGTGCGGATGACCTTCTGCTTTGGACTCATCGGTGCCAGAAGACGGATCGCAAAGCCATTCTTCACGCCTGGGCTTTGAAATTCGCCCACCTAGCTTCTCCCCCTTAGTCTCTGTTCCTCTCCATGTATCTACGCCTTCTTATTTGTTGTATCTATTGTCTTTATTGCCTCTAGCTTAGTTAGCTTAGCTTAGTGTTTTCTTTTCCCTTAGCTAGCACAGCTTTGTTTTTCCTTATTTTCTTGCTTTCAGCTTTCGGCTTGCCTTTGTACAGACTTGTTTCCGTTATTTGATTCTATAAAGTGGTTCAGGCCGGCTCTATGCCCGCCGTAGTTTCCTCAAAAAAACAAAAAACGATCATAGAACACATTTGCTTAAAAGATCATCACGGAAGTAAAAAGATGATCATAGAAACATTTGTTTACAAACGCACATTTGCACACAATCTCCATATTCCATATCCCATGGTAGGCTTGTCGAGGTATTGGTAACGCGGAACTACTAGAAGTATTCATACGTACCGTAGAGGAGGTGGGGAAGAACGTGGAGGGTTCCAGTGACGGGATTGCACACACGATTTTACCCAGCTTCGGATCTCACGACGGTGGCGAGATCCTACGTGCTGCTATAATTCACTCAAGGCAAATATGTGTACAGGTTACAATGAGGTTGTATGCGTATGCCCTAAGGCTGCTGGAAGGCTGGCTTATAAAGGCGCCAAGCCTTCCCCTACAAGGAAAGCCTTAACCGACCTAGATCATGAGTCCTAGACTAACACGGTAAGAAACCCTAACTTGCTCCCTAAGGCGAACGCAGCCAGGCCTTCGTCTTGGACTTCACTAAGCCGGCCCAGAGCTTATCCTTGCGCCTAAGCCCATGAGGCCTTTCCATTAAGCCCTCCGGCTTTATCTGATGGGCCTCCTTGGTGGGCCAGGTTTTATCCACCGTGGCAGGTATACCTGTTCGGCATAACCTCCACAGTAGTCCCCGGAAAGGTTTAAGTTCTTCGTTTGCCGCCTTTGTGAAACACGGGCTTCCGCCTTTGCGCAAGGCGGACAGAAGAGCTTGGAGCATTCCAAAATGAGACATTCAGTCTGCCTTAAGGATTAAGCCGAACTCTCCTGCACTTTGAACAATCTGGCAGAAAGATTCTGTCAGCGTCGAGTCTTGTCATGACGTCACCGCAGTCAAAGCCAGTCCACGACAGTCTGGACAGGCAGAGAGACGTTGTGCCGTCATTACTGCTATTTTTCCGCACACGATCTCCGAGGCGTGCGGGAGAAGATGCCCACTAACTGACCGTTGCGGGACGCGTGGCGAAAATCGCGCGAGCGTTATCTCACCGCACTAATCACGGCGCGCAGCCCCCATAAAAGGGGAACCACTTTTCTCCATCGGGCTCATTTCCTGTTCATCTTCCTCCTCGCACCCATCCCCTCCGAACTCCGGCGAGCTCCACCACCACCACCCGCACACCCACCCATGGAGAGCTCCGATGCAACCACGGGAGCTACAACGGCAACGGCGTCGGCGGCGGTGGAGGGACAAGATCTAGCCATGAGGGGATCGAGCACCGCGGATGCATCTGCATCTCGCGCGGCGGCGGCGACAAGTTCTGCGGCCACCTCCATCGAATCAGAGAAGAATGCCCAGCCCTCCGATGAGGGCGATGCGGCGGAGGCAGAGGAGGAGGGAGAGGAAGCATCTCCCGCAACTGGGCAGCTTCCACCATCACCGACGCGGACCTCACGCAGCTGGAGAAGGAGGGCATCCTCCCACCAAAGGAGAACTGCCACTGGCGGTCAGCGTACGGCCACCCTGCTCCAGATCCCGCCGGCGATGAGCGAGTGCTCCTCGTCTCACATCTCCTTCGCGGTTTGTCTTTGCCTCCGCATCCTTTTTTCCAATCAGTCTTAGACTACTATGGCCTTCAGCCTCATAGCGTAGGCCCCAATAGTATCTTGTACATAGCTGGCTTTATGGCTTTATTCGAAGGATACCTAGGCATAGAGCCCAGCTTAGAATTCTTCAAGTACTGCTTTACCTGCAAGCGCCAAACAGAGAAGGAAGAACTGCTTTCCTTAGGAACAGTTAGCATCAACCTTCGTAGAGGCAGAGACTGGTATCCTAAGGCGCCAAAAATAGATTCCATTAAAGGCTGGAATAGCTCCTTCTTCTACTGCAAAGACATGGCGCCAGTAGGCAAAGACATAGGACTTCCTCGCTTTTCTCCTTTGCCTGCGGAGCCCCGCCTATCTTGGGGCGAGAAACCACTGAAGGTCCTTCCTGACAACCTCCGTCGCATGCAAAGGCGGATTGAGTACTTAACAAAGACGCTGTGCCCAAACTCACGGGCGCAGACACCATCCTATGTTGGTTGTCAAGGCGAATCCAGCCTTTGAAAGATCGCAAAGGCCTCATGTGCCACTACACGGACCAGAAGAAAGATCCCCTCCGTGTTAGTGAGAGTGACCTTACGCAAGACGCCCTTGTGTATCGCTTTAAGAGGATTGCCAAGGAAAGGATCCAGCTGACGAGCAGCGTCCTATGTACACAGCCGCCAACCCAGCCCAAAGGTAAGGCATTTACCACTACTGTTTTTATACTTCCACAATGTTTGCCTTACTAACAACACTTTTGATTTCAGCTCGCCCTTTTGCCGGATAATCTGCTGGCTCCTTTGTTTTACGTGCCTGAAGCGGCACCCGAGCCCCAAAGACTCGGAAACGAAAGGCTTCAGGAGCCACTGCAGCAACTTCAGCAGCAGAAAGGCGGAAGCGTGAGAAAGCCATCCCTGCTAACGCCGAAGTGCTCGACATTGAGGACGATGAAGATGCGGCCTTTAATGCTCCAGTACAGAAGTAAGCCGAACCTCAATTTCTTTAGTAAGGCGAACAATGTGTATGAATGTTATCTTATTTTGTATGTGATTTGCAGGATCAAACCAACTGCGCCGCTTAAGAGGAAGAAAGTAATTTCTGTCAGGCAAAGAAGACTGAGCCCTCTCCAGCCATCGCTCCCCCCACTCCCTCCGTTCAACAAGAGACAGCCCCAGGCCCATCTGAAGATCATCATATAGATCTGGACTCAGCCGTCTTACCTGATAAGACGGAAACTGAAAAGTTGGCCAGGGCTGCCGCTGCTGGGAAGGCGGCGATGCTTCAGTCAGAGGAGCCAACGAGCCCATCACTCGTGAGCTATCCGCAACATGGTGAAGCAAGAGCTTTTGACGACGAGGGGTACATCTTACCCAACATCGCCGCCATGCTTGCCGATGAGAAGGAGCGCAACGAGCCGCCTCCGAAGCTAAGGCCAGTTGGTCAAACATTGACCATATTGAATCTGGAAGACAATTGTGACGAGCTGTACGTCACAATGAAGCAGAGCTACAAAGCCTTGAAGGCCATGATGCAGGTAAACATTCCGTCTTTATGTACATACTAGTCCCCGGGCATTACGTTGTGCTTTGACTAAGCCGACGTAATGGCCTTTCTTTCATGTTGATAAAGACTCAGTCCCCAAGCCCTTGTAGCTATACCTACTGTCTTTACCTTCTTGTTACTTACTACTGCCCTTGCCTAGCAGAGCAGCGAGCAACTTACATGCGATCTATGGTACTCACTGAGTAACCAAAGGCAAGTGCTCAAGCAAGCCGTCGCCGAAAATAAGGCGAACAAAGGTAAATGTTGTTCTTTCACATGCAATGTGACTTTAGTTCATTTTAAGACATAAATGCTCAACACATGCAATGTGTGTTTGCGCAGCTGTTGTGGCGAAGGCAAAACAGATCGTCAGCGAGACTGGCGATATAGAAGTGGTAAGGCGGGAAAATGCCGCCTTGTTTAAGCAACTGGAGGAGAACCGAAGACGGCCGAGGCCAATCTTAAAGCCGTCCAAGACAGCGCCGCTGAAGGACAGAACGCACTGAAGGCAGAACTTTTGAAACTGCAGCGACAGGCTGAAAAGGATGGGCTCCTAATCCAGAGCTTACAAGGTCGTCTTGAACGCCAAGCTGATGAGAGCACCGCCATTGACGAGAAACTGCTAAGTGAGTCTTTCTTCCTTTACTTCTCGCACTTTCTGTCACTTTTCGCCTTTATTCAAACAGTTCAATGCGCCTTAATTTTTTCCATTCCTCCCTTCCTCAGTTCCAGCTGGATTTGGGGAAAGGCTTACCTCTGAGACGCGCCTGGAGCTTATCTTGGAGTGTGGCGAGATTGTGTCAGGGCTGTATGCTGCGGGAAGAGACGTTGTTGCCAACATCTTCCCAAAACAGCTGCCCCAAGTGACAAACACCAGCAACTTGCTGCCACTTCTTCAGAACTGCGTCCCAGAGGTGGTGGATCGTCTTCGCTCAGCAGCTAGAGGCGGAGCAAAACTTGCTCTAGGACTTGTTCGCGGCCACTACCCCGAGTCAACATGTGGCGCATTATCAAGTGTTTCCCAGCCAAGGACAGAGACGGCAACGAGCTCGTAAAGAAAAGGTCTATGCCTCTGTTCTGGCTTTGCCTCAGCTGTTGCGGAGATGGTAGACTTGTCCATCTTCTTCTCCAAGAAGCCTGTGCCTCCCCGTCCTGACGACGTGTCTGATGACGAAGCCGAAGCCCCCACCACTGGCAATGGCGATGAGTCAGAAGACGGAAATGAAGAAGAAGAAGAAGGCGAGTCTGAAGCTACGCTGGATCCATCCAAGTCCCCTGTGCCTTCGCCTCCTCAGTCCCCTGCATAAGATGCAGGAAAAAACTTTGCATTAAGCGTGTCATGAAAGATGGCACAAAAGACTTGTTAAGTTATGTTTTGTAATGGCAGGAGCCTTTTATCTGTTGAACATGTTTGTTTTGCAACGCATGCACTTATTTTTAAAAGGCTTGCAAACTATGCTCCTTATCCGTCTTTAAGTTTTCTGGCTTATATGCTTTAGCCTTTTCGTATGCTGGCAAACCTAAAGCACGGAACACTTCGCTGGCAACAGGGTTAGTAACCAAACTGTTTAAACACAGAAACGGCGCCGGCTTTTGGTGCGTAAAGCATCTACTAAGACAAGCCAGCATATACGATCAGATAAATACTCTTAGACGGATGCAATTTTAATTTTTGTAAGGCCTTAAGGCAAAAGCATCATGTGAGTAACCACAAGCACGAGCCAATTCGGGTTAACATTGATATTTTTATCGAAATATATGATCAAATGGAAATAAAAGACGGCGAGAACTCATGCATAAAAATAATTGAGGGAACCAAAGACTTTTATTTCATAATCATATATGGTGTGATTACAATAGAATTGCTAAGTGTAAAAAGGACGTAGCTGCTCAATGTTCCAAGGACGTTTCGTCTCTTGAGTACTGCTTCTTCGTTCCTTTTCCTTTTGCGGCCTCTTTTTCTTCTTCTTGATATCACGGAGGTCCACAAGATAATATGCCCCGTTCTTAAGCGCTTTGCTGATAACGAAGGGTCCTTCCCATATGGGAGATAGTTTGTGCTCCTTTTGCTGAACAAGGCGAAGCACCAAATCGCCTTCCGAAACGATCTCCGTCTTACCTTGCGACTGTGGTAACGCCGCATGTTCTGCTGATAAATGGCGGAGCGCTGAAGCGCTATCTCACGCTCTTCTTCGAGAAGGTCTAAGCCGTCCTGTCGGCTTCTTCTGCGTCTGCTTCGACGTAGGCTGTTACACGAGGGTGTCGTGCAGGACATCGGTTGGGAGTACCGCTTCAGCGCCATATATGAGAAAGAAAGGGGTATAGCCTGTTGCACTGCTTGGAGTTGTGCGTATGCTCCATAAGACAGCAGGTAATTCTTCTACCCATGCTCCAGCTGCTCTATGCAAAGGCACCTCTAATCTTGGCTTTATTCCCTGTAGAATTATACTGTTGGTTCGCTCAACTTGGCCATTCGATTGTGGATGAGCCACAGATGCTAAGTCCAAACGAATACCAACTTCACCACAGTACTTTGCCAGTTCTCCTACGGCGAAGTTTGTCCCATTGTCCGTAATGATACTGTGGGGGACGCCAAATCTCGTTATAACCTCAATGACGAACTTCTTGGCTGTTGCCCCATCAAGCTTTTTTATGGGCTTAGCTTCAACCCACTTGGTGTATTTATCCACCGCAACTAAGAGATGTTTGACGCCGCCTCGCGCAGTCCTGAATGGACCTACCATGTCCAGTCCCCAGACCGCAAATGGCCACGTGATTGGATGGTGCGCAGTTCCTGGGCTGGCATCTTTGGCTGTCTTGCATACTTTTGGCATCCAACGCATTTCTTGACGAGTTCTTCTGCATCTTGCTTTGCTGTGAGCCAGTAGAATCCATGTCTAAAAGCTTTGGCGACAATTGCTCGGCAGAGGCATGATGACCACAACATCCACCATGGATCTCTTCTAGTATCTCCTGTCCTTCTTCCGGCGAAACGCATCGTTGATATACACCTGTGGTACTCCGCTTGTATAGCTCTCCATTTATTATTGTGTATGCCTTAGCTCTGCGCACAACTTGCCGCCTTAAGACTTCATCCTCTGGCTCTTCCTTGTTAAGGAGGAAATTTATGTAGGGCTGTGTCCAATCTGGTTCACCAGCATGACGGAAACAGACTGCGAAGCCATGGGGTCATCCTCATCTCCGCCTTTAATAGACGGCACGTACAGGTGCTCCAAAAATATATCGGAGGGCACCTTCGATCTTTTCGAGCCCATTCTGGCTAAGGCGTCCGCTGCTTCATTTTCCTCCCTTTTGATATGCTTGACTTCTAAGCCGATAAAACACCGACCAAACTCGTCTACCGTGCGTCGGTATTCAGCCATTGTAGGGCTCTTCGCGTCCCATGCCCCTTCTAATGTTGAACAACGAGGTCTGAATCGCCATAGCACAAAAGACGGCTAATGCCCAAATCCTTTGCGACGTGCAATCCATGCAACAGAGCCTCGTATTCTGCAACATTATTAGTGGCATTGAAGTGTATCTGCAAGACATAGCACATCTTGTCTCCTTTAGGGTTCTTCAGTACCACGCCAGCTCCCGATCCCTGCAACATTTTGGAGCCATCAAAGTGCATAACCCAATATTCTTCGTCAGGGAGGGGAAGTTCATCCATTGCTTCCGTCCAGTCTGCGATGAAATCAGCTAAGGACTGGGATTTGATGGCTGTACGTGGCTTGTACTGGATATCGAAGGCTGCCAATTCAATTCCCCACTTAGCCACACGTCCAGTGGCATCAGTGTTGTTTATAATGTCACCCAATGGCGCCTTACTGACTACCGTGATTGGGTGCTCTTGGAAATAATGGCGTAATTTTCTGGCTGCGAAGAAAACTCCATAAGCCAGCTTCTGATAGTGAGGGTATCGTTGTTTGGATTCGGAGAAGACTTCGCTGATATAATATACCGGCCTTTGTTCCGGTAGCTCCTTGCCCTTCTCCTTTCGTTCAACAACAACCACTGCACTAATAACTAGGTTGGTAGCCGCCATGTAAAGTAGCATCGGCTCTTGTGGTAGAGGAGACGCTAATATTGGTGCTGAAACTAAGGCGTCTTTTAACTGTGCTAAGGCTGCATCTGCCTCTTCAGTCCAGACGAACGTCTTAGTTTTCTTCAACAACCTGTATAGGGGTAAAGCTTTATCCCCAAGCCTACTAATAAATCGGCTTACAGCTGCTGCAGATCCTGCGAGCCTTTGGACATCTTTAAGACAAGTAGGCTTTTTGATGTCCATGATAGCTCGAATCTTTTCTGGGTTAACCTCAAGACCTCTTTCTGAAACAATGAAGCCTAAAAGTTTTCCTGCTGGGACGCCAAAAAAGCATTTTCCCGGATTTAGCTTCATGTTATATTTTCTCAAGTTATCAAAGGTTTCTTGAAGGTCAACGATGAGATCGCCGCGTTTTCGCGACATAACGGCAATGTCATCGACATAAGCGTGAACATTGCGGCCTATTTGATCGTGTAGGCAACGTTGTATGCACCGTTGGTACGTTGAGCCAGCGTTTTTAAGCCCAAAGGCATAGTTATGTAGCAAAACGTTCCGAAAGGTGTGATGAAGGAAGTCTTAATTTGGTCAGACTCCTTCATCTTAATTTGGTGGTAGCCAGAGTAAGCGTCCAAAAAGCATAGTAATTCAGAACCTGATACAGCATCTACGACCTGATCAATTCGCGGCAATGCGAAGGGGTCTTTAGGACAGGCTTTGTTTAAGCCGGTGAAATCTATGCACATGCGCAAGTCTTTCACGTCCTTCTTAGGTACTAATACAGGATTTGCTAGCCAATCTGTGTGGATAACCTCTCTAATGAAATTAGCGGCACTAAGCCGAGCTACCTCTTTTCCTATTGCTTTCTTCTTCTCTGGACCAAGCGACGAAGACCTTGTTTTACTGGCTTGGCACCTTTGGCGACATTAAGGCTGTGCTCGGCAAGTTCCCGGGGTACTCCTGGCATGTCTGATGGTGACCATGCAAAAATATCCCGTTGCTCACGGAGGAACTTGACGAGCGCGCCTTCCTATGCGTCACTGAGGTCCGCACCTATGTTGGTCGTCTTGCTTGCATCGGCCTCATCCAGCGCGATCTTCTTCGAGTTTGAGCTGGCCTTGAAAGTGACATCCGAGGCGCAAGGAGGCTTCTTACCATCCGGCATTTCATTGGTGTTAACTTCTTTCTTGTACTGCTCAACTCTTCTTTGCTGATGACGGCTTCTGCTAAGATGGCGTTTCCTGCCTCGCATTCCTTCGCCTTCTTGAAGTCGCCATTGACCGTGATGACGCCGTTTGGTCCAGGTATCTTGAGCTTGCTGTAGATGTAACACGGGCGTGCCATGAATTTGGCGAAGGCTGGGCGGCCAAAGATTGCGTGATACGCACTTTTGAACTCCACCACCTCAAAGGCAACTTCCTCAGTCCTATAGTTTGTTTCGTCACCGAAGGTAACGTCTAAGACAATTGTTCCCATAGAACTGGCCTGCCTGCCTGGCACTATGCCGTGAAACTTGACTGTGCTATGTTTAGCTGTGTCTCAGAAAGGCGCATGCGCTTTAAGGTTTCAAGATAGAGGATGTTGATGCTACTCCCTCCATCCATAAGCACCTTAGAAAGCCTGCATTGCTGCACAATTGGGTTTACAACGAGCGCATAATTCCCTGGGTTCTGTGGAATATGATCAGGATGATCGCTGCGGTCCCATGTAATGGGATGCTCGGACCAGTTGAGATACTGGGGAACTGCTGGCATAGTGGCATTGAGTTCCCTCCAGGCTGCCTTTTCCTTTTTGGCCGAAGGAGTGGCAAGGAAAGTAACAAGGCTTGTTTCGACCCTTGGAAACTTGTTGCTCCTCTTGTGCTTTGGCTCCTGATCTTCTGGCTCCGAAGCACTTTCCTCGTTGTCCTTCTGTTCTTTCTTGTCTTTACGGTTCTTGCGCTTGAACTGTTTTGCCTTGAAGCCAGCGTCTGGATCCTTCTTGATATCATCGTTAAGGCGGCACTGCCTGTTGGTATGGGTGCATTTGCCAAGCTTGCTATGATGGGCACAAGGTTCATCTTTGATGTCGTCATAGGTGATTTTAATGGGTCTTGACCCTTGACTGTCATCGCCTTCTTCTGCCATCTGCTAGCCCCGCTCTGGCCACCCTTCTTATTGGCAAAGGCTACCTCCTTTGATGGTCCTGGCGCATCGTTGGCTTCTTCTTTTTCCGGCTTTGATTGTTGTTTCGCTTTTCCGGGTTAACAGCTATGTCCATGCGCAGATC
This sequence comes from Poa pratensis, assembly GCA_947311845.1. Lineage (NCBI taxonomy): Eukaryota > Viridiplantae > Streptophyta > Magnoliopsida > Poales > Poaceae > Poa > Poa pratensis. Next base: position 38,560,602 of record CAMZMU010000044.1, on the reverse strand, counting down.
GCCGTCGTCAGCTCGAGCGTCGTCTTCTGCTGCAGCGTAATTGTTCGCGCTGTCTAAGAGCTCGCCGAGGTGTTTGATGTTTTGGCTGGCTAACATATATCTCATCATGTTGCCTTTCTTCAGGCTGTTCATAAAAGCATGTATGGCCTGGATCTCAGAAACGTCTTCACATGCATTCTTTGTCTCTGTCCATCGAGCTATGAAAGCTCTGCTTGACTCCCCCTCCACTTGAGCACACTTTAGTAGATCTGAGTAAGCCTTTGGACGTTTGTATGTGCATGAGAAGTGTTGCATGAATGTTTTCTGCATGTCTTGCCAATTGTGGATACTCTTTTCTGGCAAAGTGTCGATCCACAACCGGGCCGTTCCCTCCAACATGAGTGGAAGAAAACGTACAGCTGCATTGTAATCACCGTCATTAATACCAACGGCGTGGATGTAATCAGGCAGCCATATGTCCGGTTTGTCATGCCATTGTACTTGTCCACAATTTTCTTGACATTGCCTAGCGAGGATGGGAGTTGCACCTTGCGATCGCCGGTCCAAAGCACGCAGGGCCCAGGTAAGACTCCTCTTTGGCCGCTTTAATCTCATCGAGACGGATGCGGGCGTCTGAGATATGAGTGTTTTCCCTGGCTGGCCCTTTGTTGGATTGGCTACGCCTTGGCTCCTCCTGACGGCTTTGGCGATGAGGAGCGGGAGCGAGATCGCCTTTGATCCCCTGGGGAATCCATACGCCTCAGCCGTAAAACCCATGAAGATGTTGATGGTGCCGAAGGGGACGACGAAGCTTGACACCAGTGCGTCGTTTGCTGAGACGTAGGACCCGTCGTCTTCGATGCACCCAAAGTTGTTGATGATGCGGGCGCGACCAACCGCCATAGTCTTGCCGATCTCGCCCAATGCTCCCGCCTGAAACAAAACTCCCGACGCCTTGGGCCCCACGGTGGGCGCCAACTGTCGAGGTATTGGTAACGCGGAACTACTAGAAGTATTCATACGTACCGTAGAGGAGGTGGGGAAGAACGTGGAGGGTTCCAGTGACGGGATTGCACACACGATTTTACCCAGCTTCGGATCTCACGACGGTGGCGAGATCCTACGTGCTGCTATAATTCACTCAAGGCAAATATGTGTACAGGTTACAATGAGGTTGTATGCGTATGCCCTAAGGCTGCTGGAAGGCTGGCTTATAAAGGCGCCAAGCCTTCCCCTACAAGGAAAGCCTTAACCGACCTAGATCATGAGTCCTAGACTAACACGGTAAGAAACCCTAACTTGCTCCCTAAGGCGAACGCAGCCAGGCCTTCGTCTTGGACTTCACTAAGCCGGCCCAGAGCTCATCCTTGCGCCTAAGCCCATGAGGCCTTTTCCATTAAGCCCTCCGGCTTTATCTGATGGGCCTCCTTGGTGGGCCAGGTTTTATCCACCGTGGCAGGTATACCTGTTCGGCATAACCTCCACAAGGCTCGTACTCAGGATATCACGCGTTTCTCTTCACACCAGCGTGGTACACTGGGACGACAAGGGGTCGAACAGAGCGGGCAGCAGAAACTTCCTCTGGTGCGCCCCGTTGGCGTTGTAGCTAGCTCCGCTCACCTTATCAATCAACAGCTCGCCGGCGTTCCCGGGGTACGCGCCCTTACCGTATACCCCCTGGCATGCCGTCGCGGCCTCCAGCGGCGCCTCGCGTTCACCCTGGTAGAACCCGTCGCCGAACGGGTTGGTCACCGCGCCCGCGAGCATGTTGGCGACGTTGATCACCAGACCGTCAATGCCCAGGTCGCCGTTCGGCGGCACCACCGCCGGCTTCTCCAGCTGGAACGGCCACGCGCACTGGGCAGGGCACTGCGCCACCGAGTTGCCGACCCACACGTAGGCGGTGCCGGCCTTCGCGTCCGACCCGTGCATGCCGCAGCGGCTCATGCAGAACCCCTCCACGGCCACGTCCTGCGCCGTGAGCACCAGCGCGATGCCGCCCTTGGCGGGCTTCGCGGCGGCCGCTAGCGTGGGGAGCTGGGACAGCGTCAGGCTCCTCCCAAGCGAGCATCCTTGGTCGGAGAAACTGCCCGAAAGGAACACCCGCGTCTTCGTCTTGCCGACGGACTTTACCTTGGAAAGATATAGGCGGAGGATGCTACTCCACCACTGCGGCACTGACGGCGTGGGGTAGGCGGCTCCAGGGGCGACGGGGAGGGAGGCCAGGAAGTCGGAGACGATGTCCTTCTGCGTCGCCGTGAAGCGCCCGTACCAGAGGATGGACACGGGGATGTCGCCGCTCAGCACGGTGCCGTTGTGGTACGTGAGGAGCTCGCTGGGGTCGGGCTCGTACAGCTCCAAGAGCCTCCTTGCTCCCATGGAGCGTTGTGCCAAGCTCAAGAGAGCCAGCACGAGCACTGCCAGAACATGGTCTCGGAGATGGAGGCCACTAGGAGCAGAGTCCATCTATCTCCTAGAGAAAGATGTTGTATTTGCTGGTGCGATTTTGAATCTGCGACGAATAGGCTATTTCTAGGGTAAAAGAGGTTGCTTTTCTTTTCAATCAGGATCAGATTGAGTTTGCAGCCTTCAAGGTGAAGCAGTGTGCAATCTTTACTCTATTGGTTTTCTTCATTGCAAGTACTAGATGAATGTATTTACACATAAAGATCTATGCGACTTTCTCTTCAAGAATCTTCCGTGTCTTCTGATCATGTCCGGGACGTAATTCGCAGTCTAGTGCTGGCGAACGATTTGCTGGAATTTGCAGTTAACCTCTTGTTTTATGAATGAACTGATGTGGGCCAAATTAAATCTAAGTAGATCTTGACACATCCACGACGTTTTGCATTGCTCGAAATTCGGCAAGGCCGATTCGCGTCGGCCCATTCTGTCGGCCGCAGCTGCTACCATTTCATGCTATTTTCATTTCGTTGGGCCCATGAGCTGCTTGATTCGAAACACTAGACACTACCAACTTCCACTCAAAAAAAAAAAAAACTGATTATGATCCTAAAAAAACAATTGATTACTTCTCCAGTCGCCCCCTCACAGTCTGGCTGATTTTATCGACTAGTCGAGTAGGAAGTGGGGAATGAACAAAAACACACTACTCCCTTTAATCCCAAATAATTGATGCAAGTATAACTATGAAGTTGTACTATCTAATAAGTTGATTTCCAGTAAGTCAGTAAGGGTTTTAACGGATCGGAGAGTGTAACTTTTTTTCTGCCTATGGATACAAGTGATAAAGTGTGGGTGCAGACAGATTTTTGGGCGTGGCCTTCAGAATGGATTTACAAACTTGTGGGACACCAAGCTCCCCGCGGAATGTCACTGGAAGGTGGCAGAAGATATACACAGTGTTATTTGCTCTATAAGGGTTTATGGCGATCACTAGCACATGTTTTCACATTTTTTTTATAAAGAGTATATATTAATATCGCGAACATACCAATTACACCCAACCTCTATAATAAGGTAATAACCGAAGGTATTACAGATGCACACATCCGAAAAACAATAAGAAGAAGAAACTAAAAAAGAAAAGTCTCGCTATAGAGTTACAGTCGTTGTAGCAGCACAACCACCACCAAGACAACATCTGATGTCCAATCTCTCCAAAAGCAACGCCTTCAAGAAGGAGACAATGCACAAGCGCCGTCGTCGCCCGATCGAGATCTTGGGTTTTCACCGTAGAGATAGTCCCCGCTCTCAATACAATGCCTTCAACAAGTCCATTGCCAGACACAACCAATTAAGTCCAGACCTTGATTTCACCCTGAAAGATAGAACTTTGAACTTCACTTGTGTTGTCGCCCCCACTTTCACGCTGCTGCATACGAGTCCTAAAGCTCCAAGCAAATTTCTCAGCACCACCAAGAGTCAAATCACCATTCCTAGTCCTCCGATCTCGGCTTTCATGACATTCTCCGCCTCTGACTTCATCCAAGATGGCAACAAATAGCAGAGCTTCGTACCGCTTGCTCCTTAACGGAGAATCATGGACACGACCGAATCCCACCCGATCCAGCAAACTCCAGGCATAAAATCACACGAAGGTTCGCGGCGGAGCCTTCCGGAACTCGTCACACCGGCCAGATCAAGGAGAACGAGTGTCTGGTAGATCTTCGTCTTCTTGTCGTGAGAGAAACCCTAGGACCGCCCCCTTATTGAGCACACCAGCAGCCCCCACGCCCGTCGGACGGAGGAGCAAATTGGTAAGCAACCGCAGAGGCACCAAATCCATCCATGGGCGAAGTGCAGCCCAGATCGGCCACACAGGCACAAATGCATGGCTGCCGCCGTGCCGGAGGATCCAAAGGAGCTTCACATCGGCCGCCGTCAATCCCTGCCCCTGCTACAGGCCCCGCCCCACAGGGACGCGCCATGCAGATTCAGCGCGGCCGCCCCACCACCGCCCGTGAAGCCACCACCACGACCCCCTCTACTGCCCTCTGCCTTCGGCGAGAAGGGGGCCGCCACCGCGGCCAGCGTCGGCGGCGGCAGCGGCCTGGCAGGGTTGAAGAAGAAGGCTAGGCGGAGGCGGCTGGGAGCGATCGCCCGAGCGGGGGGCGACCCAGGACGGTTAGGTCACGCGTCCGTGTGAGATCGTGGGAAGGTATTTGGCACATGTAATTTCAGTCGGAGAGTCCGGGACTATCTTTACATTGATTGGATCGATGCTCGGGACATTCAATCCATCATGGAGCAATCTTGTCGTAGCTTTGCGCATGATATTAGTCTCCTCAGGCTATGGAGTCAAAACCAAATTTCATGACAGTCTTATGAATTGGGTTATGGACCTACCCTATATGGTTAGCCTTCGGTAGGGTTCTTTGTTTACTGTTGGTATCTTGTAAATATTTTTTGTTGTATTTATCTTTATTTTTAATTAATTTTTTTAAGGAAGTGTTTTAACTAATTTTCGTTATGGGGCTTGTTGCATCATAGTCAGAGTTAAAAAAATGACAGAGGACATGATAAATATACTGTATTGCTGTCCATCTAAATGGGTTCCATTCACACAGTAATGAACTTGGCAGACCATCGTACTGTGCCCTCCTCGATGCATGCATCTCCATTTTCACTGTAGCTGCTGAAGACGGGTACAGAAATACATGAACCCAGGCCAACGTTTCAGCGATCACGGTTCTGAAGCGATGGAGCTAGCCCCACGGCCACACCGAACCTTATCCTGCCCACTGCCGAGGAGCAGAAGCCATGAACGCTGATCCGCCCAGCTGATTGGGTGGTCCTCTCCTCCCGATCAGCTAGCCTGAACAAGTTGGAACCGTGAAGCTATCAAACACCGGCCCGCTCCCGCTGACCCGGCTAGCTGCTGACAAAACTCCGGGACGATACAATGCATGGCCCAGACCGAATCAGGCCAGGTCGCCGTGCAACCCACACGTGACCCATGCCGCCGTCGACGACGGTCAGCTGGTCCTCGTCGGCGCTGCCCGTGTCCCCGTCGTGCACGCACGGCACATAGACGTCGCCACTAGCCAAACAAGCAGCAGCTGTTGCTAATTGACCCCTCAACCTCCTCTCGATCACCCTGTCTTCCCTCTGGACGCACTGCACAATTAGCTAGCTTAATGTAGAATTATGAGATATGGGAACACGCGGGCAAAAACTGATGGCGGCTCCCGGCTCGATGGCTGATGATTCTCTGAACTTCGTGTAGGCTGTCGTCGCACGATTTCATCTCCATTAATGGCGACAGGTGACCGCGCGCGCGTGTGTCCCTTGGACGAGCGTCGTCGTTGTTGTCAGCTGCAGGCGCAGGGAGGGGTCCTGCTTCCCGGCCGCCAGTGCCTCCACGACACGTCCTCCTCCGGCGCCGGGCCTACGCGTCATTTTTTTCGGTCCACTGCCATTTTTTTGAATGTTATCGGCCAACCGGCTGACCATTATCATCGGGGCTAGCTACAGTGCTACTGTTCGTCGATAGCCCCGGCGGCGTCATCGGCAAGCATGCCGAATTGAATTTGTGTGTAGTTTAGTCACAAGGAGCTATAGTAGGAATGTAGGATAGAGATAACAGAAATGCAATACCACAATTAAGAGCTCTGTTTTAAATAGCCGGCTATAGCCTGGCTATAGCTCGGCTATATCCTTTTGAGAATCTTAGGGCTAAATGAATTCACGTACAATTTACGGCTATAGACTCATTTAGCCCGGCTATAGCCCCATTTTTAGGGCCGGGGCTATTTTCTATAGCCGGCTATTTAAAACAGAGATTAAGAGCACTTATCGTAACCGTCCAAATAACTTACGATCGGTGGACAAATTTACATAAAATTCAAATATGAATGCATTATCGATAATTTTTGCATTTAGGTAATATATGTTTGTAGATTCATGTACTAACAAGAAATTCTTTATGTATCGACACTTGCATTATCGATAATTTCTGCATTTAGGTCATCAGAAGTGTTGGTGTGTGTGGCCAAGAAACTGTAGGATATGATAGAGATTCTGGTTATCTGAGGTATAATACTCTGATTCTTTACGTAGGCAAGGAGGTTCTAGTAATCGCAGGAACCATACTCTAATTCTCTACCTAGGCAAGGGTGCAGTACTGCGGAACCAACAATGACGTTTCAACTCCGCTTTGTGGAACCACAAAAATTCAGGCGAAATTGCAGGACCATCAATGATTGAGTTTCGCTCTGTCAGCAAACTGAAATCTTGATTGCGTTTCAAAAACAAATGGACACTGATGACTGCTCGCCACTACTGTATCACGCGAGAAATGGAGTCACGTACGTTTACTCCCATCTTATTCTCAGGGGAGCACGGACAGGGGCATCCAGCGGCCGGTCCATCATATGATAGGACGACTAGATCTCGCGATAGCCAATGGCTACATCAATCCTCTCACACTTGCGGATGCATTGCATGGATCTTGGATGCGTGTGTGTGGTCGAAATTTCCGCCAAGTTTCGGCAACAGCTTTTCCGTTCGATTCTCCGGCCGAAAGCTCCAACGAACCTCTGGATCCCGGAGAATAGAAAGCCAATTTAGAGCATCTCCAAGCGGGATGGCCATTTCCTCCCCAAACGTCCGGCCGGACAGCCCGGGCCTGGCCCGGACATGAGAGAGAGTATATTTTCTCACCCAACCATGGTCCCCAAACACTCCACATAGGCCCGGGCGGTCCGGCAATAGCCAAACTCTCCCCATATGTGGGGAGGGTTTGGGGGCAGGAGGACACGCCCGGACCGCCCGCCACGTAGGATGCGGACCACATTGGACCACTTTATCCACTTCTTTTCTACTTCTTTTTTCTTTCTCTCTCCATCCCCACCAATCATATGCAAGTGACCGGATGTTTGGGGGGGATTTTTGGGTATATGGTTGGAGACACGTAATTTTGGGGTCAAAACGGACACGACCGGACGCGTCCGCGACGTTTTGGGGGCCGAATTTGGGGCTTCCGACTGGAGATGCTCTTATGCGCTGATGATGGGAGTTGGGAGGCCACCGTTGTCTTACTCGGGAAATATCATGGGCAGGGGCAGGGCCCTCCAATTATGTTTTTTATAGAAAAGGGGAGGAGCCCAGCCTCTGCGATTGATGCACACGGTTTTTTTATTGCAACGTCACGAGTGATTCAGAGTTTACATCTCAGCCAAAAAGTTCAAGAAAACGAAAAGACTTTCTAAAACTAAGAGAGTGTCGCAGAACGTCTAATCTTCTTAGACGTCTTAAATTCTTCTAGACAACCGCCAGGTACCCCGGGAATAGATATCCAAAGCGACCAGCCGGGTGCATCCAGAGATCGTATGCGCACGTTGCGCCTCTGGGACCAGTATAGCCCACTCGTGGATCCAGTGGGTAGCCATGCGTATTATAGAAAATTAGCATACAAGCATTGTTAAAAATGATACCATTCCGACATCTCCAGATAGACCATAAAAGAGCACAAGTTCCCACACGGATTTGTGCTTTAAGATCCTTTTCCACCCCATCTAGCCAATTCCCGAACATATTCGTACTGTTAGCCGGGAGACTGATGTTAAAAGTATATTGCACAATAGTCCACAAAAAATGCGCAAAAGGGCATGTAAAAAATAAGTGATCTATAGACTCCTCTGAATCACAAAACACACATTTTTTACACGCATTCCAATTACGTTTAACAAGGTTATCTTTCGTTAATATAACTTTGTTATATAAGAACCACATAATTTTTTTAATCTTTAATGGTATCTTTAGTTTCCATATCTGTTTGCGCAAGTTTATGGTATGACCATTTAAATAATCCTCATACAGCGATTTTACCGTGAAAGATCCTGTCGAAGTAAGTTTCCAAACAAGTTTATCTCCCTCATCCGTTAAAGTATAGGTAATAAGCCTTTGTAACATATGTAACCAATCATTCCATTTGCTACCCGTCAAGTTTCGTCTAAACTCAATGTGTACGAGGAGTTTGCTAAGGCGTCGGCCACCAAAATGTTTCTATGGCGCGTTACACTATACAACGTTGGGTATTGGACAACCAAAGGGACTTCTCCCAACCAGATGTCTTCCAAAATCGTGTTGATTGATCGTTACCAACAATAAATTTTCCTTTGATGAAAAAGGTTTCTTTTACACCCATAAGACCTTTCCAAAACCGAGAGTCCGTAGGTTTAGCTGTCACTTGTGACAAACTCTTATTTTGTAGGTATTTTTTTTTAATAACTCCTGCCATACTCCTTCCTCATTAATAAGTTTGTAAATCCATTTGCTTAATAAGCACTTATTTTTTATGTCAAGAACCTCGATTCCTAAACCTCCTTGGTCCTTTGGTCTACAAACGATATCCCATTTTGTGAGTCTATACTTCTGTTTATTTTGATCACTTTGCCAAAAGAAACGAGACCTATAAAAGTCTAACCTTTTCAGTACCCCTTTAGGTATCTCTAAAAAGGATAACATAAACATAGGTAGACTAGTGAGCACTGAATTTATTAGTACTAGTCTATCTCCATATGAGAGTAGCTTTCCTTGCCAACAACCTAGTTTGTTTTCAAAACGTTTTTCAATTGAATTCCATTCCTTATTCAGCAATTTCCTATAGTGAATTGGGATTCCTAAGTACTTAAACGGTAGGTTCCCCACCTCACAAACAAAAATACTTCTGTACTGGTCTTCAGCCTCTTTAGCTTTGCCAAAACAAAATATTTTGCTTTTATGAAAATTAATTTTCAGTCCTGATAATTGTTCAAAGATGCACAAAATCAACTTCATATTAACCGCTTTCTGTAAATCATGTTCCAAGAAAAGAATGGTGTCATCCACGTATTGTAAGATCGACACCCCTCCCTCAACCAAATGCGGAATAAGGCATCCGACCTGACCATCCTCTTTTGCGCGTGAAATAAGAATAGCCAGCATATCTGCCACTATATTGAAAAGAATAGGGGAAAGGGGATCGCCTTGTCGAAGTCCCTTTCTTGTCTGAAAAAATGTCCAATATTTTCATTTACCCGAACCCCCACCGACTCACCCATTATAAAATTTTGGACGAGATCACCATTTTTTCAAAGCCTTTCATTCGCAGTGTTTGCAATAAGAAAGGCCATTTAACTTTATCATAAGCCTTTTCGAAATCAATCTTAAATAAAACCCCATCCATTTTCTTCATATGAAGTTCGTGGATGGTCTCATGTAGAACAACTACCCCCTCTAGGATATGTCGCCCTGGCATAAACGCAGTTTGGGTTGGTCTAATAAATTTGTGGGCAATCTGAGTTATACGATTGGTTCCAACCTTCGTAAAGATCTTAAAGCTCACATTCAACAGACAGATCGGTCTGTACTGTTGGATTTGGACTACATTTTCGTACTGTTGGATTTGGACTACATTTTCTTGTTTGGTAGCAACGTAATCACCCCAAAATTAAGCTTATAAAGAGGCAGATGGCCATTTTGCAACTGAACAAACATAGCCATTAGATCGTTTTTAATCACATTCCAAAAAGTTTTATAAAATTCAGCAGGGAACCCATCTGGTCCCGGAGCCTTATTGTGCTTCATCTGCGAAATAGCCTCCAGGACTTCATCCATAGTAAAATCGGATGTCAAGATCATATCCTCTTCACTAGAAATTTGTGGGATATCTGAAACCGCATTTCATCAAGACAAAAGCTATTCTCGGCCGGCGCGCCAAATAACTTTTTGTAATATTCAGTAATATAAACTTTTAGATTTTCTTCCCCAACAATTGTTCCTTCCTCTTGTTCCAACTGAAATATTTTCTTTTTCCTATGTTTTCCATTTGCAATGAGGTGGAAATATTCCGTATCATTTCCTCCTTCCAGTATGTGTTTCACTTTAGCCCTTTGTGCCCATTTAGATTCCTCCTCTCTTCTTAATTTGGCTAAACTATCATTAGCTCTTCTCAACGCATCACGTTCTGCTGCGTTGAGAGGGTTAGTTTCAGCTTTTATGTCTAACATATCAATAATACCAAGAAGTATTTCTTTTTCTTTCCTATAGATACCACTTCTGTGACGTGCCCAACCTCTAAGATATCTTCTTAGATGTCTTATTTTGTTTTGCCACACCTCAATCGGTGTGTTCCCACGCACATGTGTTTTCCATTCCTCGGAAACCATTTCGAAGAAGCCATCTTCTTTAAGCCAGGCTAGTTCGAAAGAAAACAAAGATGTATTACCCAGGTGAGCTTGTTCACCCGAGTCAATAAGTAGAGGAGTATGATCTGACCCTGTCCGTGATAGTGCTCTTACAGTTACCAACGGAAATTTTTGTTCCCAGTCTACACTAGCAAGCACCCGATCAAGTTTCTCAAACGTAGGCGTGTCTCGTCGACTCGCCCACGTGTATTGCCTCCCTGACAATTTAATCTCTTTTAAACTGAGAGTTTCAATAACCGAATTAAACAAGAAAGGCCAACGTGCATTATAATTTGAATTATTCTTTTCATGGCGTCCTCGAATGATGTTGAAATCCCCTCCAACTAACATTGGTATTGGTGAGGATTCACAAATACAAACTAATTCAGCAAGAAATATGGGTTTTTGTGCTTCTTGAGCTGCCCCATAAACTGCTACAAAGTTCCACTCAAAGCCATCTTTTGATTTTAAATGAAACTTCACACAAAAATCGCCGGCATCCACTTCTCGAACAGTCAGCGTTTCCATGTTAACCCCCACTAACATACCACCCGATCTCCCTTGTGGTGGTAGACAAAACCAAGAGAAATCCCGACCAGCCGACAAATTCCTTAGAAAATGTGCTGGAAAACTAGACCGACTGGTTTCTAATAATGCCACAACATCCAAGCTAAAATCCCGTATGGACTCCTGAACCCTGAGATGTTTTGCCGTATCCCTAAACCCTTCACTGTTCCAAATAAAAGCTTTCATTGTTTGTTCTTTTTCAGTCTAGCACTCCGTCTAAGGTTCTTTTTATCAACAATAAATTTTCTTTCGCCCACTTTTATTAGTTGGTGGCTGACCTATGAGATCCGTTTGATCCCCTAGATCAGCAACGTCCTCCTCCTCTAAATCATCACAAAGCGCCGATACTTTTTGTGGGGACCCCGAACTAGCTGTCCGAAATACCCGATTATGCTTAACACAACGATCCCGTGATCAGTCTGTCGTTGCACATAATCCGAATTGGATACCAAAGTTTACATCCATTACAGTACCGAATAAAAGTCTTACATAAATGGTCATTTAGACCAAGTTCTTACATAGGTGCCTTCATGGGCCAAACCAGATATATCAGCGGAAGCTACGGCGTAGTAGACATCATGTTCTAACGATGACAACCCGACAGGCAGCTGACTTGTGGAGATCCTTAGTTCGCATAGAAGTCGCCATACTCCTGCTCGGCGTAGTGCTCCTCCTCGTAGTCTGGCTAGGACAATAGCCAGGGGCGAAACCAATATGAGTACATTTGAATGTACTCGCAAACTACCCCAACATGAGTATGCACTAGTTCTATTTTAACTTACAACTTTTGTTTGTTTAAAACATCTCTATATCTTTATTGAAAAAGGTAAGAAGAGTTTTATAATCACTTTTTAAAGAAACCACCATTTTATCTGTTTCTCCAAAACCCTTCCTTTTCCTGACCATGGCTCACCATAGTCCATTTATTCCAACAACTCATACCACTCCATTTGGTATAGTTGTGTCACAACACCATTTCAATTTCTTTTAGACTTAAAAACTTTTCCAAAACTTGCACATGGTCAAAGTAGGGTCTCCCAACTGTCCATATCCGAGGACTCGGCTATTCGAATAGTTTTAACCCTCTGCAGAGGTAGCACGCTTTTATCCCACATCCATCCGGCAGCTCATCGTGTCCGCCACGTCTCGCCATACAGGTGTATGCGAAGTAAGCCGCCGACCATAGCCTGTCCTTTGCTCATGCTAGTATAGGATCCTACCGCTACGAAATTATCATCCTTTCCATCAACACCCAGTCCAGATTCCCCGTCGGGAAACCTAAGTGTGAGGACTCGTAGTTCTGCCCGGCGAGCGAACCCTTCAATCCCCCATCCTCAGATGCCAGGACCCAGGTCAGGGGTAGGTCGCCATGACCATCCCCTCATGGAACGAGGTCATCCTCGTTGTTGAGGAACCCCATACTAATATGAGCAAATTATATGACTACGCCCTTTTCCCATATGTGGTGGATGTGGTCGCACAGGGTATCGGATGGTTGACGTAAGTACAAGGACACACTGTGCATTTTTCATAAACATCACCATTTTTTCCACTTCTCCATTCCAACACCGACATCTCGGTATTTCATAAACTCACAAGTAATTTCAAAGAGGTTTTGAATAAAACATAATTGTTTTTCCCATCCTATAATTTGATATAACTGTCTTGTATTTCTACATAGGTGGCAAAATAATTTCCATATACTTTTGAAATGGGTTTTATAAATCTTGCCTTAAGAGTAAAACATGTTATGAAAGTAGATGCATAGGTTTGTAGTGCAAGCTCAGAGAATAGCTTGCCTTGCTTGGCAAAGTGATCTTGCTCTTGTTCTTCAACTTCAGCAAACTCTCCTTCCTCGATATATCCGACAACGTTCTCGTCTAATTAATAATCAAACAATGCAACCAATCACTAAGCTATACAAGCAATCATCTCAACACAACAACCATAAACATCACAATTAGCTACTGCACACACAAACCACACAATTTGGTTTTCAAATAAATTGAATTAAACATTATTTAATTAAGTCCAAATTATGGCAGAAACTAGTTATTCATGTTTAATTCCACAACTTGAGTTCTGTTGGTCACAAAAATACAAACTAAATTTCTATAGAAAGCTACTGATGTGTAGAAGACAACCCAATTTGAATTGGATCATTTGGAGTTACCAAACTCCCTACACATTGGATTGAATCCAGTAGCTTAATAATCAAGTTTTAGCTACCATTTAAATTCTATTGCTCCAAAAATTAAACCCTTTTAGGGGTAACTAAAAATGGCTATAGTGAGCTAACAAAATTGGTCCTAACTCATTTGGGTCAACCAATAAACATATTTGTTTGTTTTAGTCCAGAAGGGTTTATCTTAAAGTCAACAATTAATACTGCTTAATTAATTCTACCAAAATTAGGGGAGCTAACACAAGGCAGTACTAAGCTAGCAAAATTGGTTTGGAATTATTTGGACTAACAGAGTATCAGAAACAAACAAGTTTAGATTTTAAACCTTCTGTGGCATTTTCAATAATACTTTTTAACTATTTAATTAAATGACATGAGACCAATTGGGTTGGTTAAACAATTTCATAAGATTTCCAGAACAATTGAGTTTGATTTATTTGGATTCCTAATTCTCAAGTTATTGAATTTATAAAATGAGTCCAGTACTGAATTTCCAGAGAAACTAAAATTAGAAATCCTAACTGTTCTGGATAATGTTGAAATCCCTGACAGGTGGGGTCCACCAGTCAGTGACTCAGACGAAACGGTGCGCGCGCGGGAAATGTTTAAAGATCTGACTAGCGGGGTCCACCAGTCAGTGGCTAAGCGCGCGAAGCGGTATGCGACCGTGGATCAAAGATCCAACGGCTCACAGAGGCCGCGTTCATCGACGACCTAAATTAGGCGGCGCCGTTGCTCCGGCGGCGGCGAGCAGCTCGATTGGCTCACCTGAGAGGGCTAGGGACGGCGGAGATGATGCAGATCGACGGCGGCGATGTGGGGGAAGCTCCTGGCCGAGTTGCGTTTCCTGGGAAGGAGTGGTTCGTCGGCGGCGAGCTCCGGAACTTCCTCGGCTACGGGCACGGGCTCCGGCGACTCCTGGCGATGCTCTGGTGCACGAAAGAGAGGGGAACAAGGGGTGAGTGAGTGCGGTGATCGTAGGGATGCAGGGAGAGGCCAGAGGGAAGGAAAGGGGAGGCCAGCACGGCGAGGCCGTGGTCGTCGCCTACCTCGGCACGGCGAGGTTGCAGCGCACTGCCACGGGCAGCAGTGGCTTCCGGCAGAGGCTCCGGCCTCCTGGCGGTGCACGAGAGAGGGTGGTGAGTGAGAGAGACAGTGGGGCGGTGTGGAGAGAGCGCTGGGCTCGGGTGGTTTAAATAGGCGCGACGGCGGCGCACGGTGGTCGCAGTCCAGCTGCGTCCAGAGGGCGGGAGAGGCCAGCGCGCGGTGTCTGGGGGGTCCGGGCGTGGGCTAGGGTTCTCTGCGTAGAGGATTGCGTGGCGAGGTGCGGCGAGCTGGGCCAATTTGGCCGGTCGCCGTCCGTTTAACCACGGCGGAGATGCAGGGGACAGGGGCGGCATCGGGTCGAGCGTGGTGCTCGAGCGACTGCGGCGGCTGCAGAGGCACGGAGCGTGGACGGCTGCGAGCAAGGGGGGCCTGGGGGACCCGGGGAAACGGCGACGCGTGCGGCGTATGGCGACGACACGGCGACGGAGAGGTAGCCGAAGACATTTTTGCAAAAACCTCCCTGGCTCCTTTGCTCCGCTCTTTTTCCTTCTTCTTTCTTCTAATTACTTTTTAGTCCTTCTGTTTAATTGCAGTAGCACTTCCTGATTTATTTTGAGGCACTAAATCAATTTATAAAAATTTGTCAAAATTTGTGGGGCCTTCCATAATGTACAGAAGCTCCACAAAAATTGGCATAAAATAATAAAATGTTTTGAAACATTTTCTTTTATAGTGCTTTAATTAAGGCATTTTAATTTATTTCAATTTGTTTTGATTTTAGAATTTTAAAACTAGTTCAAAATAATATTTGAGAGGGGAAAGTGGTAGGAACAAAATGGGGAGTGTTTATAAACCCACTCCACTGAATTTTGTTTGAAACCATTTGAAATTCTCACTTGGAGAATTTGTGGGACACAAATGTCACTTTTATTTTTCTTGCTTTATTTGCTATTTCAATTCTTTTCTTTTCTTCTTGCTTTTATTTAGAGCAAACAACAAACCACTAGCAAGAAGGAATAACACAAGCAACAAGGATTAATTATCACACAAGTAACAGCAAGAGATCAACACATATAATTAGGCAAAAGTTTTTGTTGGCTCTCACTTTTGGAATCTTAATACTGATTAATATTTTTGGGATGTTACAATCCTTCCCTCCTTAGAATAAATCTCGTCCCGAGATTTGCTAGGCCTGGGTACTAAGGAGGTCTGGAATTCGCTTCGAAGATAATCTTTGCGTTCCCAAGTTGCTTCTTCTTCAGAGTGGTTAGTCCACTGAACTTTGTAAAACTTGATCGCACGTCTTCGGGTAACACGAACATCTTCTTCGAGAATTTTGAGGGTCTCTCACGATAGGTCAGGTCTTGGTTCAGGTCGATGGAGAGGTGGTCGATGTTTTTGAAAACATCAGGCTGGTCAGGAACTTCAAGACACTTCCGGAGCAAGGAAATGTGGAAGACATCATGGTAATCTCCTAACTCCTGGGGTAACTCCAGTTGATAGGATACTTCTCCTCGACGAGCAATGACCTTGAAGGGTCCAATATACCTTGGCGCTAATTTTCCCTTGACATGGAAACGCTGCATTCCTTTGAGGGGTGTCACTCGGAGATAAACATAATCTCCGACACTGAAAGTGAGATCACGGCGCTTGGTGTCAGCGTAACTCTTCTGACGGGATTGGGCAGTTTTGAGGCGTTCACGAATAAGCTGAACTTGCTCTTCAACTTCACGGAGGGTATCTGGTCCGAACAATTTGCTTTCTCCGGTATCGGACCAATTCAGGGGTGTACGACACTTCTTGCCGTAAAGGGCTTCAAACGGGGCCATTTGCAGACTGGACTGATAACTGTTGTTGTACGAGAACTCTGCAAACGGAAGGCAATCTTCCCACTTGGAACCATAGGATAGAACACATGCGCGAAGCATGTCCTCCAATATTTGGTTCACTCGCTCAGTTTGGCCATCGCCATTGCTGTTACCACCATTGTTGTTGTTGTTGTTGTTATTGTTGTTGTTGTTATAAGCGGCTGCGAGTTGTTGTAAGGCAGCGAGATGAGCTTGGCGCTCTTGCCGGGCATTTTCACGCTCCTCCATGATAAGCGCGAGAAGTTGGGTGGGGGTTGGGTCCGGTGGTGGTGGTGCTGATCCTGATCCTTCCGCATTGCTGCGACGGGGTGGCATCCTGAAGCACACCGGGTATAAGAGACAAGGCAAGAAAAGTTCGACTAAGGGAAAAGACGATCTCTCAAGTGGTTGATTAATCCTAAGATTTATATAAAATAGTTCACACAGATTTAAACAAGACAAACATACTTATATTTCACAAACAACACATCAAAGAGTTCTCATCAACATCAAGCTTACAACATCAAGCTTACATCTAGGATACATAACATCTGGTTTCCAAAAGAACCACTACTACTACTCGACTAGCTATAGGGGGTCAACCTAATCCTGCGGTAGTGATCAAGTCACTCGCCTACTGAGGTGGAACCTCCAGCTCTAACACGTCAGCATCTGACTGGTAGGCTGGCTCCTCGGGATCCTCCTCCTCGTCCTCGAGAACTGGCTCGAGTGGCTCCTCCTCGTCAACTAACTCCTCCTCATCATCCTCCTCCTCACAGTCCATCTCCTCCACGAAGTCATCATCGTCACTGAGGAAAGCGTCGTTCTCCTTGCGGAGATCCTCGCCCTCCTCCTCCATCTCGTCAGTATGGTGCTCTAGATCCTCAATCAGTCCGTCCTGCTCTGCCACCTTCGTGCGGAGCTTCACGATAGTCTTCCTCAGCTGGGCCCTCTTCCTGAGAAGAGCAACCTTCTCCACCATCAGCTTCATCTCGTTCTCGCGAAGCTCAACGAGCGACTCGCGGTCGAAGTGGAGCTGAATCCTAGTGCGCAACAGATCATCCTGAGTGCACTGAAGTAAGATCTCCATGTCCATGATGTAGCTCCCAAACATCGGGTGGTAAGGTGAAGGAGTAGGGTGTCCATCACAGTTGCGCCTCCCGTAGAACCGGAAACGGGAGTCTACTAACTCCGCCTTGTGCTCCTCACAAAGTCGGGCTAGCATCCTCTGGGTAGCAGTACAGAGACCATCAACCCAGGTGGCCTCCTTGGTGGTGAAGATGAGCGTCCTGGAACTGGGAGACTTGATGTTCCTGCGAACTGACGATCTGATGAGCCAGCTCAGCCTTCCGACACCGTGAACATCAATCTGAGCTCCCTCAAACTCTGGAGCGGGGCGACCTAACAGCTTGGTCAACTCGAACAAGTCCCTCTCAAACGTCAACTTGCTGTCCTTCTCCAGCTGAACGAACTCGGTCCAGTGGAGTGCCATCTACAATTTTTAAGCAAAATTTTAAGTTAGTTAGGTGACAAGTGTATCAAAATTTTAATATAGTAGGGCAACAAGTGAGTCAAATTTTAACTTAATGAGAGGTGTACAAAATTTTAGGGATACCAAGGAAAATGTAATATTTAATGAGAGTAAAATTTTGCATAAGTAAGAGGATTGGAGATAAGCAATTTTCGAAAATACTTCATTCCTTTCTTTTTAGAAACTTATCTTTTGTAACATTTGACAAACGACCATGCTAACTAAGGTTTCCTAAAGTCAGGATGGCTCTGATACCAAGTCTGTGGGGACCCCGGACTAGCTGTCCGAAATACCCGATTATGCTTAACACAACGATCCCGTGATCAGTCTGTCGTTGCACATAATCCGAATTGGATACCAAAGTTTACATCCATTACAGTACCGAATAAAAGTCTTACATAAATGGTCATTTAGACCAAGTTCTTACATAGGTGCCTTCATGGGCCAAACCAATATATCAGCGGAAGCTACGGCGTAGTAGACATCATATTCTAACGATGACAACCCGACAGGCAGCTGACTTGTGGAGATCCTTAGTTCGTAGAAGTCGCCATACTCCTGCTCGGCGTAGTGCTCCTCCTCGTAGTCTGGCTAGGACAATAGCCAGGGACGAAACCAATATGAGTACATTTGAATGTACTCGCAAACTACCCCAACATGAGTATGCACTAGTTCTATTTTACTTACAACTTTTGTTTGTTTAAAACATCTCTATATCTTTATTGAAAAAGGTAAGAAGAGTTTTATAATCACTTTTAAAGAAACCACCATTTTATCTGTTTCTCCAAAACCCTTCCTTTTCCTGACCATGGCTCACCATAGTCCATTTATTCCAACAACTCATACCACTCATTTGGTATAGTTGTGTCACAACACCATTTCAATTTCTTTTAACTTAAAAGCTTTTCCAAAACTTGCACATGGTCAAAGTAGGGTCTCCCAACTGTCCATATCCGAGGACTCGGCTATTCGAATAGTTTTAACCCTCTGCAGAGGTAGCACGCTTTTATCCCACATCCATCCGGCAGCTCATCGTGTCCGCCACGTCTCGCCATACAGGTGTATGCGAAGTAAGCCGCCGACCATAGCCTGTCCTTTGCTCATGCTAGTATAGGATCCTACCGCTACGAAATTATCATCCTTTCCATCAACACCCAGTCCAGATTCCCCGTCGGGAAACCTAAGTGTGAGGACTCGTAGTTCTGCCCGGCGAGCGAACCCTTCAATCCCCCATCCTCAGATGCCAGGACCCAGGTCAGGGGGTAGGTCGCCATGACCATCCCCTCATGGAACGAGGTCATCCTCGTTGTTGAGGAACCCATACTAATATGAGCAAATTATATGACTACGCCCTTTTCCCATATGTGGTGGATGTGGTCGCACAGGGTATCGGATGGTTGACGTAAGTACAAGGACACACTGTGCATTTTTCATAAACATCACCATTTTTCCACTTCTCCATTCCAACACCGACATCTCGGTATTCATAAACTCACAAGTAATTTCAAAGGAGTTTTGAATAAAACAAATTGTTTTTCCCATCCTATAATTTGATATAACTATCTTGTATTTCTACATAGGTGGCAAAATAATTTCCATATACTTTTGAAATGGTTTTATAAATCTTGCTTAAGAGTAAAACATGTTATGAAAGTAGATGCATAGTTTGTAGTGCAAGCTCAGAGAATAGCTTGCCTTGCTTGGCAAAGTGATCTTGCTCTTGTTCTTCAACTTCAGCAAACTCTCCTTCCTCGATATATCCGACAACGTTCTCGTCTAATTAATAAACAAACAATGCAACCAATCACTAAGCTATACAAGCAATCATCTCAACACAACAATCATAAACATCACAATTAGCTACTGCACACCAAACCACACAATTTGGTTTTCAAATAAATTGAATTAAACATTATTTAATTAAGTCCAAATTATGGCAGAAACTAGTTATTCATGTTTAATTCCACAACTTGAGTTCTGTTGGTCACAAAAATACAAACTAAATTTCTATAGAAAGCTACTGATGTGTAGAAGACAACCCAATTTGAATTGGATCATTTGGAGTTACCAAACTCCCTACACATTGGATTGAATCCAGTAGCTTAATAATCAAGTTTTAGCTACCATTTAAATTCTATTGCTCCAAAAATTAAACCCTTTTAGGGGTAACTAAACATGGCTATAGTGAGCTAACAAAATTGGTCCTAACTCATTTGGGTCAACCAATAAACATATTTGTTTGTTTTAGTCCAGAAGGGTTTATCTTAAAGTCAACAATTAATACTGCTTAATTAATTCTACCAAAATTAGGGGAGCTAACACAAGGCAGTACTAAGCTAGCAAAATTGGTTTGGAATTATTTGGACTAACAGAGTATCAGAAACAAACAAGTTTAGATTTTAAACCTTCTGTGGCATTTTCAATAATACTTTTTAACTATTTAATTAAATGACATGAGACCAATTGGGTTGGTTAAACAATTTCATAAGCTTTCCAGAACAATTGAGTTTGATTTATTTGGATTCCTAATTCTCAAGTTATTGAATTTATAAAATGAGTCCAGTACTGAATTTCCAGAGAAACTAAAATTAGAAATCCTAACTGTTCTGGATAATGTTGAAATCCCTGACAGGTGGGGTCCACCAGTCAGTGACTCAGACGAAACGGTGCGCGCGCGGGAAATGTTTAAAGATCTGACTAGCGGGGTCCACCAGTCAGTGGCTAAGCGCGCGAAGCGGTATGCGACCGTGGATCAAAGATCCAACGGCTCACAGAGGCCGCGTTCATCGACGACCTAAATTAGGCGGCGCCGTTGCTCCGGCGGCGGCGAGCAGCTCGATTGGCTCACCTGAGAGGGCTAGGGACGGCGAGATGATGCAGATCGACGGCGGCGATGTGGGGGAAGCTCCTGGCC
Organism: Poa pratensis; assembly: GCA_947311845.1. NCBI lineage: Eukaryota > Viridiplantae > Streptophyta > Magnoliopsida > Poales > Poaceae > Poa > Poa pratensis. Next base: position 38,539,901 of record CAMZMU010000044.1, on the reverse strand, counting down.
GAGTTGCGTTTCCTGGGAAGGAGTGGTTCGTCGGCGGCGAGCTCCGGAACTTCCTCGGCTACGGGCACGGGCTCCGGCGACTTCCTGGCGATGCTCTGGTGCACGAAAGAGAGGGGAACAAGGGGTGAGTGAGTGCGGTGATCGTAGGGATGCAGGGAGAGGCCAGAGGGAAGGAAAGGGAGGCCAGCACGGCGAGGCCGTGGTCGTCGCCTACCTCGGCACGGCGAGGTTGCAGCGCACTGCCACGGGCAGCAGTGGCTTCCCGGCAGAGGCTCCGGCCTCCTGGCGGTGCACGAGAGAGGGTGGTGAGTGAGAGAGACAGTGGGGCGGTGTGGAGAGAGCGCTGGGCTCGGGTGGTTTAAATAGGCGCGACGGCGGCGCACGGTGGTCGCAGTCCAGCGCGTCCAGAGGGCGGAGAGGCCAGCGCGCGGTGTCTGGGGGGTCCGGGCGTGGGCTAGGGTTCTCTGCGTAGAGGATTGCGTGGCGAGGTGCGGCGAGCTGGGCCAATTTGGCCGGTCGCCGTCCGTTTAACCACGGCGGAGATGCAGGGGACAGGGGCGGCATCGGGTCGAGCGTGGTGCTCGAGCGACTGCGGCGGCTGCAGAGGCACGGCGCGTGGACGGCTGCGAGCAAGGGGGGCCTGGGGGACCCGGGGAAACGGCGACGCGCGCGGCGTACGGCGACGACACGGCGACGGAGAGGTAGCCGAAGACATTTTGCAAAAACCTCCCTGGCTCCTTTGCTCTGCTCTTTTTCCTTCTTCTTTCTTCTAATTACTTTTTAGTCCTTCTGTTTAATTGCAGTAGCACTTCCTGATTTATTTGAGGCACTAAATCAATTTATAAAAATTTGTCAAAATTTGTGGGGCCTTCCCATAATGTACAGAAGCTCCACAAAAATTGGCATAAAATAATAAAATGTTTTGAAACATTTTCTTTTATAGTGCTTTAATTAAGGCATTTTAATTTATTTCAATTTGTTTTGATTTTAGAATTTTAAAACTAGTTCAAAATAATATTTGAGAGGGGAAAGTGGTAGGAACAAAATGGGGAGTGTTTATAAACCCACTCCACTGAATTTTGTTTGAAACCATTTGAAATTCTCACTTGGAGAATTTGTGGGACACAAATGTCACTTTTATTTTTCTTGCTTTATTTGCTATTTCAATTCTTTTCTTTTCTTCTTGCTTTTATTTAGAGCAAACAACAAACCACTAGCAAGAAGGAATAACACAAGCAACAAGGATTAATTATCACACAAGTAACAGCAAGAGATCAACACATATAATTAGGCAAAAGTTTTTGTTGGCTCTCACTTTTGGAATCTTAATACTGATTAATATTTTTCGGATGTTACACTTTTGAGACAAAAAGATTATGCGGATCGTCTACAACAGTGCTCAAGTTTTTGTTTAAAACTATTAAAGATCTCTCCTTCTCAACCTCTTTTAATTGTTGAACTGAAGCCATATTATCAGAAAGTGATCTACCAAGAGAAACTCCCAAAATGCTAGCCTAGCAATTATAGAACTATTTGAAAGATTGCATAAAGAAAGCTTATGTGTGAGACACGAACCTGTCATGTCGCGAGAATTGGCCCTCTCCATTGCTCGCTCCATCTGCGGCGCGTCCGCATTTGGCTGCTCTCGAATACATGTACTCGATCGCAGCCTTGCCGCCATCGCCTCGAGGATGCCTCCAAAAGCAATAAGCTCCTCTCTCGGTGTGGTGGTAACGTTCGTCGGAGAACGGAGACCCACAGAGTTTCTCGGAGTCACAACACAATCCGCCACAACAGTTGCTCCCATCGATCGTTGCGGCGAGGCAACACCAGCGTCAACCAACGCTCTCGAGCTCGGTCCGCCGCGCCCACTGAATATAAAATTGGGGGAGAATTTCACTTCACCAGCCTCTACACCAACTAGGGATGCACACAACCTTTTAGGCATGAGTACTAGGATTTTATCTTGGTTAATTGATGCCCTTTGACGTAGTTACCTGCGTCAAAAGAATATGGGTTAGATTGAGACTCCAAGTGCAGAGTGTATAGTATAGGAAAGACAGTTTTCCCTACGAGGGGTGACTCGAGGTTTTAATATCGAACTCTCGGGGAATCACTAGTGAAAGATTTATCTTCTTATCCTTCTCTTGAAAACCTACAAAACAAAGTAAAAAAATTTGTGCCCTCAACCTCACCAAGTGGTTGTCAAGCACAAGGTGTGAGTATGATATGAAAAGATATTGAATGCAAAACAATAAATAAATATGCAAGGATGGTGGAAACAATGATGGATGATATTTTGGGTTTTGTATTGTGAATGCAAGATATAAAAGTGTTTTTGTATTTTCGGATTTTTAAATGGCAGAAAATGGAAAATAGGTAAAAGTTGTTGGAAAGGTGTTTCTTATGATTAAAAATGGACCGGGGTTTATGGTTTCACAAATGCACTCTATCTTTAATAAAGTGGGAGATAATGGAACACTAGAATTGACATATTAGATTGCAACAAAAACGTTTCATGACAAGTTACTAATTATATGGGCATCACGTCCTAACATAGAGATCTTTTGTTTATTAATCTCTATTATACTCCACTATGATGGGAATTAAAACGAGCCATCCTAGTATTAAGATAAATCAGAGTATAGCATTAAGTTCTATGACATGAAGTTAAAATAAGAACATGCTAGATCTAGTCATGGAGAAGTGGCAATGGTCACACCCACATCTCCGGTAGCAAAGTATTTTTCTTTATCCCTAGTGAGGCAACAAAGTAAGGTAAAATACCCAAGTGGATCGCGGAACTTCTCTCACTTTAACCGCACTAGCCACCCCCCGTTACTCCATCTAATGCACACGTTTCCCCTCACACGCTCTCATACACAAGTTTGATCAGAACATGTAAACAAGAACGGGTACATAATGTGCATCTACTTTCATAACTGAAACAAAACTATTGCAATGTCAAACATATATTAACTCATAAAAAGATCCACCACAAAGGTATTACATAGATGACCGTAATCATGTTCAGCAGCTCATACGGTGCTAATTAGTGAAGCTCAAAGAGAGGAGAGACACATAAGTTACTTCCACAAACCCATAGTCCAGGGGTGGACTACTCCCTCTTCATCATGGAGACGGTGGAGATGTCGATGGAGAAGATTGAGACCACGCCGGCAGCGCCCCGCCGGAGTTTTCCCCCTCCAATCTGCAGCTCCAGATCTCTCTTTCGGTGTTTCTGTGTTTCGGCGGCGCTTGTTCCAGAGAACGCCGTGGGACTTCTTTTATAGGCGTTTTTAGGTCAAGAGTATGTCGGTGGAGAAAAGATCGACGGCAGCGGAGCCTCGAGGGCCAAAAGGGTGGGCCCCACGCGGCCAGGTACAGAGGTCGCGTGGCCCCCCTCTTTCGGGCTTTCGGCCTCCGTTTGCTTGCTTCCTTCGCTCCCAAGTCTTCCTCCTTCCAAAATATTGACGCCTGTATTTTTCCAAGTTATTTGGACGTCGTTTGGGTCCCTGAAACTTAAAAGGAAAACATAGGGTTTTCTGCCTGCGCAGGGTTAATTCCATAAAAATAAGAAATAAATATTTTATTCCCAAAAATCATTATATAACAGTGATATAACCCTTATATGATGCAAATATGATTGGAATATGAGTGATATAGTGCAAAGTTCATGTATGCATTTTACATGCATCAAGGGTTAATTCCAGAAAAATAGGGAAACTGTGAAATATTCCCAAAATCAATATAAAACAATGACATAACCCTTATATGATGCAAATATGATTGAAATATAAGTAATACAATGCAAAGTTCATGTTTGCATTTTACATGCATCAACATCCCCAAGCTTAACATATACTCGTCCTCGAGTATGAAGGTGATAAAACTAACATGGACTTTCCTTTTAATACTATCAATGGATATCAAAGATGATTACTATTGCTACATAGAGTCAAATGATTCATTCTTCAAAGGTGTAGCAATATACAAAATAGATTATGAAGTGATATCAAATATTCAATGTAAGGATGTTCAATGATAATCCACGATGTGTAACATTGAAGAAAGTACTATGGACCAAATGTATGCATAATGAAAAGTAAAAACATCCTATAATGGTCATAGAGTATTATTGTAAATCTGAATATAAAAGGTGGACACTTTGGAAAGATATATAAATGAGTAGAGGTAAAACATGGATAAGTTTCATCTAACTTCCAAATGCTTCTACTTAAGTTAATGTTTGCAATGTGGTATTCATTGGTGTGAAGCTCTCATTACCCCTATCATAGCATATTGAATGGTTAAAGTTTAAAGTGAAAACAAATATGAGTAGTGTGCTTGACAAAGTATGGGTTGAATGCCTCATGCCCCGTGAATACAAGTACCTACACCAGGGTGTTACTCAACTTGGGCCACACAGCAAGTTCAAGTTAAGGTCATTGTAAGTAATATAATAGCGTCATCAAGAGCGTCAACTGGGGTACCTCTTGCCTCAGGACATAGAAACTAGCCCATGTCAAAATGACAAGACAAACAGACAATGAACAATCTCAGCACTCTTTTATTTACTATTGTATAGCTTTTTATTATGACGTGCATCACTGAATGCTCACTTTGGTGCGCTGTAAATTTCCACCATGAATGATGCATGGCTTAGATTAGTGGCCCAGATGTCTCTCTAGCCATTTATACAAACTCCTAAACTTACTAGGTTTCCGCATTTATTTTGCACCATGATAAGCATCCATAAACAAAAGTACATGATATTAACTAAATATAATAAGAGCACGTTGAAAGCTTGCCATGTGACAACACATATGAGCTAATTCCCAACCAAGACTCTTGTCAAGCTCACAACTTCATAATTTTAATCACAATGGTTCATGTTTATTAAGTGCAATAAAAGTAAGTGTGCATCAAGTTCGTGAGAGCTTTTTAACCAATTTTCCCATAACAATCAATAGCATAAGCATTTTAATTCATAAGTATAGATAATACAACATAACATGATAAACATACTCGGAATAGCATAAAGCTAATAGGTAGATATATTGGACTCACTGGAAAAACTTTGGTTGAAGGTGTTGGAAAACAAGTTTTTGCTTGTTGGAATTTTTGGGCTAGCAAGACGGAGAAAGTTGACCATCTAAATGCATGCATAAGTGTCCATAGAACTAACCAATCCATGTTAAACAAAGTAAAGTAACATTCAGCATCAAAACATGAATAAAAGATAGCTCTTGATAAAACACTTGCAAATTAATACTCATTAAAAAGCACATGAACCATGCAACTATATGTATCTTTTTGAATCAACTCAAACATCCCTTTCCCAATCTTTTTAGTAGCATACAACTTAATTCAACCCAAATTTCCAGTAGCTCTCTCATGTATAAATGATAATGGTGGTCTCAAGACAAACAAAAATCAAACCGAAATAAAAAAAATCAAATAAAAGACGCTCCAAGTTTATGCGATAAAGTGCATTGATCGAAAAACAGAAGTTAGACGTGTGCAAACCGAGAGTGTGTTGGTCCAGTGGGGTTGTCTTCACATCCCCAAGCTTATGGTCTTCACCATCCTTTAATATCTCTTGGTGCATCTCCTCTAATCCTTGTGAAAAAACGTCAAAACACCGTTTCTCCCATTTCTTTTGTGTGGGGTGACAGTAGTAGTGATAGACAAATGAATTGCTTGCTGCATAAAATCCTTAAAAAAAATTCATATGAATGTCCATAAAGTGTATAATGTTGTATGCCTACTTATAAACTCAATTGGATCAAAAATATTCAAGTTAAAAGTTCAAAGAATGCATCAAACAAAATGGGACAGAATCTGTCCAAAAAACAGCAGCAGCAAAACGCATTTTTCTACCCTACTTAAATATATCGAAAAAATCTGAAAACATTAATGCTTACAGAGGATGAAAATTTGCAACTACAATTCAAATATCAGCTCATTCGGAGTTACAGAATAGGAATGAAAAATCATATTGTGCACAGATTCGTGCTGGAATAAAATCTCCAAATGCAAAAAGCAACTTCTTAAAGCCAAAATAGGTAAAACTTGGCACTTTATTTAAAATTCCAGAAACAAAAATAAAAACTAAGTCTCTTGTTACAGCAAGAGGACACAAAGAGAATCAAAAATAAAAACGACCGGGTTGCCTCCCGTAAAGCGCTTTCTTTATAGCCATGTAGCTTGGCTTCTTACTTGATATTTATTGTGGACGAAGCTCATGAGGGAGCTTGAACTTTGATGTGTCCCTCTTCCTTGGGAAGTGTTCCATGCACTTCTTGTGTGGAAACTGAAACTTCACATTCCCTTCTTTTGAATCTATGATAGGACCTGTGGTACGAAGAAAAGGTCTTCCAAGAATAATTGGACTAGAGGTTTATTCCCCATATCCATGATTAGAAAATCAACATGTACAAATGTCATATGCAACTCTACCATAACATCATTTAATTTTCCTAAAGCATGTTTAATGGAATCATCAGCAAGTGCAAGTTCAATAGAGCATTTTTCAAGATTCTTTAATTCAAGAACTTCATATAATTCTTTAGATAAAACTAAGACACTAGATCCTAGATCTAATATAGCATGGTGTGTCTCTTTTCCAATGGTTACTAGTACTTTGGGAACCCATATATCCCCAAGCTTAGGTGGTATCATAGCTTCTTGGTTGTACCTAGCAATCTTTTCTTTTAAAACATGATTAGCAATATAAGAACCAAAACCTGCTTGGTTAGAGTTGATGGAATGATAACTTGCAAATTTTTGTGAGATAGATATTAATTCATGCAAGCTACAATTCTCTAAGTCAAGTAATGGTTCCTTGACTTCACTAAGCATTTTAACTTCCTCAACTTTTCTTTCCCTATTATATAGATTAACACTCCGTGAACACATGTGATCCTCACATCACAGCCATCCCCTCCGGTTGTCCCAATTTCTGTCACTTTGGGGCCTCGGGTTCCGGACAACAATATGTGTAAACAACTTGCAGGTAAGATCTTAAAACAATGCATATCATCATGAATCAATAACATGTTCAGATCTGAAATCATGGCACTCGGGCCCTAGTGACAAGCATTAAGCATAACAAGTTGCAACAATGTCATAAAGTACTAACAACGGATACTAGGCACCATGCCCTAACAATCTTATAGCTATTACATGAACGATCTCATCCAATCCCTTCCATCCCCATCAGCCTATAGCGGGAATTACTCACACATGGATGGGGGAATCATGGATGGTTGATGGAGAGGCGTCGGTGATGATGATGGCGATGATCTCCTCCAATTCCCCGTCCCGGCGAAGTGCCAGAACGGAGTTTCTGGTCCCGAAATAGGGGTTTCGATGGCGGCGGCGCTCTGGAGGTTTTCTGGAATTGTGGTCGAACCCTCTGGCGTTTTTAGGTCAAGGGAATTTAGTACTCCCGAGGGGGCTCGGGGACGTGGCCGAGTCGGCCTCCCCATAGGGTGGCGCGGCCCAGGGCCCACCGCGCCGCCATGTGGGGAGGGCGGCTCGCTGCCCCCCTCCGTATCCTCTTCTGGCTCCGTGGGTTTCTTGGTGAAATATGGGCTTTGCAATTATTTCCACGGATTTTCTCGAAAGTTGATTTTCTGCACAAAAATAAGACACCAGGGCAATTCTGCTGAAAACAGCGTTAGTCCGTGTTAGTTGTATTCAAAACACACAAATTAGAGGCAAAACAACAGCAAAAGTGTTCGGGAAAGTAGATACGTTTAGGACGTATCAACTCCCCCAAGCTTAGCTTATTGCTTGTCCTCAAGCAATTCAGTTAACAACTGAGTGCGATAAAAGAACTTTCACGAACACATTTGCTTCATATGATGTAAATATTCTCACTATATGGACAAGTGCTTAGGCAATTCATGATAAGATACATGCAAATAATGCCACCTAATAGTTATGTCAATCATGAAAAGATACCAACACATTAATAATAAGCAACATGAAACATATCTAGCAGCAGGATTGCCATGCTCATAAAAAGATATGATAAGGTGGTATCTCGCTTGCCCGTATTTGTACAGCAAAACATAAATGCCCAGGCACCTCTGAAGTTCAAGGGAAGACTAGAAGTAAAGATTATCAAAAATAAAGGCATCAAAGTTATACCACAGTTAACCGTATTTTGGGACAAGCACATTACACTAAGAATGACAGTTATGCTCTCGAGAAGGTGCTCAAAGAAAGGATGGTGACTCAACATAAAAGTAAAAGATTGGCCCTTCGCAGAGGGAAGCAGGGATTATCATGTGCTAGAGCTTTTCATTTTTAAAACAAAAGTAAAATTGCTTTGGGAGGTGGTTGTTCCTGTCAACGAACGGCAATAGAGTTCTTGTTATCTTCCATACTAAACAAGTTGAGAGCGGTTCCGAAATGTTGATATTAAGCATTTATATAATGCACTTTGTATATAGTTTGACACTCCCCCCAACCTTTGCTTACACAAGCCATGACTAACCGAATCCTCGGGTGCCTTCCAACAATCACATACCATGGAGGAGTGTCTTTTTAATTGTTTTTAGCCTTTTGCTGTTATAATGGACTAACCAGCTCTTTGCAAAATTAGTGACAAGCCGATGAAGCATGCAAGTCGGGGTACTTAATTTAGTATGGAAGATAACAAACCCAACTACTACTTCCTCATGAGCTAAAAACAATGTCACAAAATGAGAAGTAATTTTGAAGGTTTTAAAGGTAGCACATGAAAATTTACTTGAATGGTTTGAAATGCCATGCATAGGTATTTATGGTGGACACTTTGGAATAACTTGGTTTTCAGGGATTTGGAAGCACGAGCAGCATTCCCGCTCAGTACAAGTGGAGGCTAGCAATAGACTGGGAAGCGACAATCAAGAGAGCAATAACCGTCATAATCATGCTTGCGACAAAACAAACTTAACAGGGGCATAAAAGTGATACAAGTACTCTGAGGCAAAGTAAATCGTCGAGGCTTATCGACTTTTTGTTTTTCAGTCGTATGCATGCATGAGCATGTGCCAAGTCAATTCAAATGAATTATTCAGAGGAGGATACCACAATGTCATACCTATTTATGAATAGAACAATACAAGCAAATATTTATGACATGTTACTCACTATTAATGAATTGGAACTAATCATAAGAGAACATGAACTACTAAGCATCCATTAAATGACATATACCTCACATGAACCAACTAAGCATGCTCACATGGGTGAGTATATGTACAAAAATGAAAACAAATAGAGTTCATACCAGCCTCTCACCCAACCCGAATTGTCGAAGATCGTCATTATTGTTTTTCACTTGTGTGGCTCGAATAATATGAAATAAAACCAAGCTCCAACCACCGGAGACCGCTGAACTCTACAGCAAGCTTTACAAATCCGAAGAAGAATGACAAATATTTTTGGTGTTTTCGAATTTAAAATAAGAACAAAAGGAAACAAGCAAACAAAGCAAAATATTTTTGGATTTTTGAATATCAAACCGAAATTAAAAACTAAGCAAACTAATACTAAATACTAAAGAAAGAAATAAAGAGAAACAGCAGAAATATTTTTGGTCTTTTTGTGTTTTGGAAAGCGGGAATAAACAACAAACAGTAAAAAGAAAGAAAGAAAATCGAAACATGGATATACAAAGTACCGACAAGATATGATATGTAAATGAGTGTGATGTCGGTATACCTCCCCCAAGCTTAGGCTTTTGGCCTAAGTGGAGATCAACCCCAGCGAGGGTAAGGGTTCTACGCCGGTGGATCATACATGGCGTGATCGTAATCAGGCCCCTATGCAGAAGAAGAAGCTGAAGGCTCCACATACCCAGAGTACTGATGTGAAGAACCTTCTGCGTCGGAGGACAGGTCGAGGGAGTCCTCGGCCTCCTCCACGCCGTCCCCTGCGTGATGGCCATGTCCCTCTATGTATGCATCGAATTCATCTTCTGTGACCGACCAACTCACCCTGGAATCAAGGTTAAACAAAACAGGTGCAGGCAATCCAACTATCCTCTCAGACTTAATTACTCTCCACTTTTTCTTGAAAAAGGTTATCTCATAGGATAGGCTATTCAAGTCAGACCAATTAGAAACAAAATCGTGTCTAATCATGGAAGCGATATCAAGTTTCTCTATAGGGAGCCATTAAGGTGACATGGTTAGTTTTGCATATTCGTAAGGTTCACCAACAACAAAATCTCCTAAACCTGCACTAGAGATTAGAGTTTGAACATCCCGCAGAATTCCTGCACTACTCATGAATTCGGTGCATGGATAAAAGGAAGGGAATACACCCTCTTCACGGTGGACTCTCATGACTTCATGCACCTCCAATTCATGTTGGTTGATTTGGTGTACATTCCCCTCCATTTTCTGAAATTTTTCAACAAATGTTATAAAAGTTGATTTTGAGACATATACATGAGGGGAACTACTATAGGAACTTGCTAGAGTGCTAAACATGCATCAAAACTAGTTTTACAACTTAGAACAAGCATGCAAACTCACTTAACATGTCACCTACAGTAGCAAAATACTCAAGATATACTCAACTAAACAAAATTCTATTTGGATAAACGGAGGAGTCACATACCGGAGAACAAAAGCCCCAAATCTGAGCAGCAAAGATGGGCTGAGCAAAGAGATCGAAAATCGCGAGCAAGAACAGCAAGAACTCGGGTTTGAGCAATGGTGGAGTGTTTTTTCGTGAGAATGAGTGAGGTGGTAGGTGGATGAGTGAGTGGAGGGCCAGGTGGGGTCCTCCCCATACCGTGGCGCGCCCACCTGCTTGGCCGCACCACCAGGTGGGGAGCTGGCATGGTGGGCCCCACTGGTCAGCTCCAGGCACTCCCACGTTGCATTTTGAAAAAAAAGGACCAGTGGTACAATTTTTATAAATTTTTGAAAACTTTTAAAACGCACATTTTTTGGGTGTTAAAGTAATAGTTTCAGGGCAGAAAAAGGTTTTCAAAGATTTAAACACAACTAAACTTCTTGCAAAACAAGTGATACTACAGAAGGTAAAACAAAGGTGGAGAAAGAAATGTTGTTTAGTTCCTTCATGCATTTAAAATGTATTTGTTAACAAGGTTGATCAAGTCTTGCCACCAAATAAATTTTATATGACATAAGAAGAATTAAACCTCACAAAACAATCATGTTACCTTAAATTGTATTGATATGGATCCAATCATAATATTTTGATATCCCTCTTGATGATCATATATAGGACAATCAATACTTCCCACTTTGATAGCTCTCAAATTAGAAATTGTATTAACTCCAAGCACTTTATCAATCTTCTTGGGAAAATAAACAGTATGCTCTTTGTCATTCACATTAAAAGTTAGTTTTCCTTTGTTGCAATCAATAACAGCACCTGCAGTATTAAGAAAGAGTCTCCCAAGAATAATAGACATATTATCATCTTCAGGTATTTCAAGCACAACAAAATCAGTCAAGATTAGACAATTATTAGCAACTTGAATAGGGACATCCTACAAATGCCAACAGGAACAACAGTAGATTTATCAGCCATTTACAAAGATATATCAGTTGGTATCAATTTATCCAAATAAAGTCTCTTGTAAAGAGAGAAAGGCATAACACTAACTCCTGCTCCCAAATCACATAGAGCAGTTCTCACATAATTATTCTTGATGGAACAAGAATAGTCGGTATACCTGGATCTCCCAGCTTCTTTGGAACCTTGCCATTGAAAGAGTAATTAGCAAGCATAGTGGAAATCTCCTCATTGGGAATTTTCCTTTTGCTAGAAACAATATCTTTCATATATTTTGAATAAGGAGGCAATTTAATAGCGTCAGTCAAAGGGATTTGCAAGAACAAAGGTTTCATCCAATCACAAAATTTATTATAGTGTTCTTCTTCCTTTGATTTGAGCTTCTTAACAGGAAAAGGCATTTGCTTTTGAACCCAAGGTTCTCTTTCATTACCATGTTTCTTAGCAATGAAATCTTCTTTAGTGTACTTTTTATTTTTAGCATGCTTTTCAGGTTCCTCTTCAACCTCTTCTCTATGAATCATTCTTATCACTATCATTGCCATGTTCATTACCACTTTCAGTTTCAGCATCAGAAATAGATATACTATTAGGATCATTAGCAGGTTCAGAAGATTCTACAACAGTTCGAAATTGCTAAAAAAAGCGCGCGCTTCTTGGAAGCACGATGCGCGTTGCATGCGCTGCCAGCACGTGGAACTCCGTTGGCGCATGCGAGGTCTCCCGCGGGAGTCGCTCCTGGCCGCCACGTGCTGTCCAGGCGTGCGTGCCTGGGTCGCTCGCATTGATCTCTGGCTTCCCATTTTCGCTTTTCTCTTTTCAATCAAAGACGAAAAATTAAATATCTTTCAAACGGAGTTTCCAAATCGTGATCCATTTTCAGGAATGGATTAGTCGCGTTAAGATCTACAAAAGTAGATCCCATGTTAATATGTTTTGACAAACTTTTTTTTGCACTGCCTAGAGTGAGTAGTTTGCACTGCCTTCCTACCTTCTAGGTGCAACCTTCTGTTTTTTCGGTGTTACTGTCTCGGATGGGGATGCACTGCCTTCTCTTTTATGGTGCACGGCCTCAGATGGACATGCACTGCCTTTTTTTCCGGTGCACTGGCTCGAATCAGCAGTGCACTGCCTTCTTTTTTGAGGTGCACTGCCCGGATAGCCAGTGCACTGCCTTCTATTGTGCGGTGCACTTTGTCGGAAGGGCATGCACTGTCTTCTCTTTTGTGGTGCACTGCCCGGAATGACCAGTGCACTGCCTTCTCTTTTTTCGGTGCACTGCCTCGGATGAGGATGCACCGCCTTCTATTTTACGTTGCACTGCCTCAGATGGACATGCACTGCCTTGTATCGGCAGTGCACCGCCTTCTCTTTTGAGGTGCACTGTCCGGATGGGCATGCACTGCCTTCTCTTTTACGGTGCACTGCCTCGGATGGACATGTACTGCCTTCTCTTTCGTTGCACTGCCCGGATAGCCAGTGCACTACCTTCTCTTTTTTGGTGCACTGCATCGGATAGGGATTCACTGCCTTCTTTTTTCGCGGTGCACTGCCCGAATGGGCATGCACTGCCTTCTATTTTACGGTGCACTGTCTCGGATGGGCATGCACTGCCTTCTTTTTGCCGTACACTGTCTTATGTTTTAGTATTGCACCGTTTCTTAACACACAATAAAAATAAAAAATAGTGTACAATTATTTTGTAGTGTGTCACGTAAAAAAATTGAAAATAGTACGTACGAAGCTAGCTAGCTAGCCCGGATTTGATCCGATCGATCCGATTGGTGAGCTAGCTAGCACGTAGCTAGCACGGGTTCGATTCGATTGATCCGATCGATGAGCTAGCTGGCCGACTCGCTCGTGTGTCGGGCCGTCGCGGGCGTCCGCGAGCCGTAGCAACAGAGCGCCATGCGTCGGGCACGCAGCTGTTGTGCGTCCGAAAGCGAGCGTGGAAGCAAGCGTTGGAAACTCGCTCAGCGCGCGTGCTTCCCCTAGACGCGCCCACAACAGTTTTATGTTTCTTCTTCTTTTTCTTAGAAGGAGCACTAGTTTCTTTAGTTTGTTGAGAATCTTGTTCAACTCTTTTGGGATGCCCCTCAAGATATAAAGGATCCTGAGTAGAAACACCACCTCTAGTTGTTACTTCAAAAACTTGTTTCTCTTTTTCTTTAGAAGTATTAACTAACATGTCATTTTGCACTTTAGTGAGTTGATCAATCTGAGTTTGAACCATATGAAAATGTTTAACAAGCATCTTAACATCATTGGAGGTTCTTTCAACAATATCATGCAATTTACTAATAGCTTGAGAATTTTCCATTAAGTGGTTCTCCACTCTCATATTAAAGTTATCTTGCTTAACAACATAATTATCAAATTCATCTAAGCATTGATCAGGAGGTTTTGAGTAAGGAATATCTCCCTCATTAAAGCGTTGAAGAGAGTGTACCTCAATTGTAGATGAATGGGGAATTGGCTTACATAAATCTTCTATGGGTGGTAGATTCTTCACATCTTCAGATTTAATACCCTTCTCTTTAAGAGATTTTTTGGCTTCCCTCATCTCTTCATCATTTAATTCAATCGTACCCCTCTTCTTCAATATTGGTGTTGGAGTCGGTTCAGGTGTAGTCCAATCATCATGATTTTGGCTTATTCTAGCCATTAATTCTTCAGCTTCGTCTGGAGTTCTTTTACTGAAAACACAACCAGCACAACTATCCAGGTATGCCCTAGATTCAATGGTTAGTCCACTATAATATATATCAAGAAGGTCATGCTTTTCCAAATCATGTCCAGGCCGAGCCCTAATAAGAGAGCAAAACCTTGCCCAAGCTTCAGGCAATTTCTCTCCATCTTCCTGATCAAAATTATAGATTTTCTGCAAAGCATCATGTTGAGCACTAGCAGGAAAATATTTCTGAAAGAAAACATTAAGCAAACCAGTAGGACTATCAATAGAATCAGGAGGCAAATTATTATACCAAGTTTTAGCATCATCCTTTAATGAGAAAGGAAAAAATTTAGCAACAAAGTAACTACGCTTCTTGATATCATCAAAAAACAAGCTACTCAAAGTAGAGAGCTCATTCATGTGCTCTACAGCAGTTTCTTTTTCAGTACCTCGAAAAGGTGTCTTTTCAACAATAGATATATGAGATAAATCAAGAGAGAAATCATAATCCTTATCCTTAATGTTTATGGGAGATGTGGCAAATTTAGGATCAGGAGACAGTTTATATCTAACAGCATGTTGTGCAAGAAGGCTTTTCATACCGCTTGCACTAGTAGTAGCATGACATTTATCAATAAAGTCATCATCAAGTTCCACATAAGTATCATCAAGATCATCACTAGAGTGTTCTACAGACTCAGGTGAACCAATAGGTGTAAAAAGATTTTCATTAGGTGTTTCATCATTTTCAAGTTGTTTAGACTTAGCAATAGCAGCATCTAAAAGAGGACCTAATGGAATACTCTCATCAAGCACAGTTGAAGCATCATCAACATTTTCAGAAGTAATTTCAGATTCAGCAGAAGTACCAACACGTGAAGCTTGTGGTGGTGTAACAAGTTGACTCATCACAGATGGTGAATCAAGAGCAGCGGCGGTACTAAGAGTCGTACCTTTCCTTGTAGTGGATGGCAATACACGGACCCTCTCAATAGGAGCTTTGCCCATGATGGAGTAGTTGCAGCGAACAATATCAATATCAGGTGAGCTTATAAATAAAGCTATGCTCCCCGGCAACGGCGCCAGAAAATAGTCTTGATGACCCACAAGTATAGGGGATCGCAACAGTCTTCGAGGGAAGTAAAACCCAAATTTATTGATTCGACACAAGGGGAGCCAAAGAATATTTATAAGCCTTAACAGCGGAGTTGTCAATTCAGCTGCACCTGGAAATAGACTTGCTCGACACAGATTATCAGTAGCAACAGTTTTATAGCAGTAGCAGTAGTGAAATAACAGCAGCAGTAAAGTAAGAACAGCAATGACGATTATAGTAGACAGCAGGATTAAAATACTGTAGGCATAGGGATGGATGAACGGGCGCTGCATGGATAAGATAATTCATGTAATAATCAAGACAAGGCATTTGCAGATAAATAATAAAACAATATCCAAGTACTAAGTAACCATAGACATGTGTTCCGTATATAGTCGTACGTGCTCGCAATGAGAAACTTGCACAACATCTTTTGTCCTACCAGCCCGTTGTAGCGGGGCCTCTAGGGAAACTACTGGTAATTAAGCTACTCCTTTTAATAGAGTACCGGAGCAAAGCATTAACACTCCGTGAACACATGTGATCCTCACATAACAGCCATCCCCTCCGGTTGTCCCAATTTCTGTCACTTTGGGGCCTCGGGTTCCGGACAACAGTATGTGTAAACAACTTGCAGGTAAGATCTTAAAACAATGCATATCATCATGAATCAATAACATGTTCATATCTGAAATCATGGCACTCGGGCCCTAGTGACAAGCATTAAGCATAACAAGTTGCAACAATGTCATAAAGTACTAACAACGGATACTAGGCACCATGCCCTAACAATCTTATAGCTATTACATGAACGATCTCATCCAATCCCTTCCATCCCCTTCAGCCTACAGCGGGAATTACTCACACATGGATGGGGGAATCATGGATGGCTGATGGAGAGGCGTCGGTGATGATGATGGCGATGATCTCCTCCAATTTCCCGTCCCAGCGAAGTGCCAGAACGGAGTTTCTGGTCCCGAAATAGGGTTTTCGATGGCGGCGGCGCTCTGGAGGTTTTCTGGAATTGTGGTCGAACCCTCTGGCGTTTTTAGGTCGAGGGGATTCAGTACTCCCGAGGGGGGCTCGGGGACGTGGCCGAGTCGGCCTCCCCATAGGGTGGCGCGGCCCAGGGCCCACCGCGCCGCCATGTGGGGAGGGCGGCTCGCTGCCCCCCTCCGTCTCCTCTTCTGGCTCCGTGGGTTTCTTGGTGAAATATGGGCTTTGCAATTATTTCCACATATTTTCTCGAAAGTTGATTTTCTGCACAAAAATAAGACACCAGGTCAATTCTGTTGAAAACAGCGTTAGTCCGTGTTAGTTGTATTCAAAACACACAAATTAGAGGCAAAACAACAGCAAAAGTGTTCGGGAAAGTAGATACGTTTTGGACGTATCAGCATCCAATCTCTAAGACCATGGTCCATTCCAAAAGCAATACCTCTAAACCTTTCCCATGTTTTTACCAAAGGTTCATCCTCTTCTTGTTTAAAGGTGATAACTATTTGTCTAAGATTACAAACTGTTTCAGTGGAACAAAATCTTTCAATGAATGAAGCTTTTAAATTAAACCAAGTGCTAAAGTTTCCAGGTGGCCATCTTAATATCCAATCTAAGGCTTTTCCAGCTAGGGAGTAGGGAAAAGATTAACTTTAATCATATTAACATTGGCATGGTTCAAATTTAAAACTTTGCATCTTTCATTAAACTTCCTAAGATGAAGTATATGATCTTCTTTTGGTTTCCCATAAAAACGGTGTTCATAAATCATTTTAGTGATATTATGATCTACTTCAAATTCTTTAAAAGGGATATTCATATCTTGAGGAAAGTTCTTAACACTAGTAGGAAAATGCCTATTAGTGGTGCACCATTTCAACATTCTGTGGCGCACTTCGGGTGTGGCGACGTGCGCCACAGAATGTTC
Organism: Poa pratensis; assembly: GCA_947311845.1. Lineage (NCBI taxonomy): Eukaryota > Viridiplantae > Streptophyta > Magnoliopsida > Poales > Poaceae > Poa > Poa pratensis. The sequence continues at coordinate 38,522,654 of CAMZMU010000044.1, read as the reverse complement.
GCCACTAATTTTTTTAATTTCTGAAGCTAGAACAAATGGTCAATGATTTTAATTTCTAAAAACTGAAGCTTGGCATCTTACTGCTCATTCATTGTAGGAAAATAATACAACAATGTTGCAGCACCATGCTTGCAAAAAGGGACTGGGTTCCAGCCCATATACAAGTTGCAACTAGGGCTGAATATCTCAAATCAGCAACAGATTCAGGCCACTGCCGACAGAGCATGTAGACAACTAATTGCTTACAAGGCAATCTAAACATACACAATGGCTAGTAGATCAAGCACAGCGGCAAGGTATTCAAGATGCATTTGTTGACCAGGATCCTTAACTAAGCATACACAATGGCTAGTAGATCAAGCACAGCGGCAAAGATCAAGAAGTATGTACCTTGAGTCTTGGATTTCGAGGAGAGGAGTCCGAGGGTGGAGACGCAGGCCAGGTGAGAGCACAGCGGCGGACGGCAGCCGGCGAGGGCACAGCGGCGGATGGAGGTCGGCGAGGGCACAGTGGCATACGGAGGTCGGCGAGGGCATAGCGGCGGACGGAGGTCGGCGAGGGGCCGAGGGCACAGCGGCGGACGGCGGCCGGCGAGGGCACAGCTGCGGACGGCGGCGCCCTGCCGTTGCTTGCCGCGAGGTGCAGATAGAACCTAGGGTCGAACGGGTTAGGTTCCTCTTGGACCTAATCGGTTGCGGGTCGGCCCCTTACCCTAATGGTATCAAAATGCAGGTTCGGTCCAGCGGGTAATTGGGCCGGACCGGACCCAACGCATCTATAGGGATGCCCCCGTGGGTCATCCCAGCAATATTCAAAGAGACTCAAGCGTCTAAGCTTGGGGATGCCCAAGGCATCCCCTTCTTCATCGACAAACTATCAGGTCATCTCTAGTGAAACTATATTTTTATTCTTCCACATCTTATGTATTTTACTTGGAGCGTCTGTTTGCTTTTATTTTTGCTTTGTTGTTTTTATTTTCTGAATAAGTTGGATCCTAGCATTCTTGTATGGGAGAGAGACACGCTCCGCTTTTCATGTGAATACTCATATTCTTCACTTATATCTTTTGAGTATTCTTATCTAGCTACTGTTATGCTTTTAGCTCCTGTTTTTCATGCATCTCTTTTAGAGCTGTTAATTCTTGTGGAGAAGTACTCTCTTGTTTCTTTTGCAAATTATTTGGAGAGTTGCTTGGTTGTTGTGTTGGTTCAGAAAATGCTGCATGTGGTAGTGGTATATTGAATAACTTGCATAATCTTGTAGATCATTGAACTTTGATAATTTGATTCTTTGCAAATGTTTTGAGGTAATAAGTAATAGATATAAAGCTTGCTGGTTAGTTAAGTTAAAATCATTAGTGGATTGTTGTTTTTAAGCTTGTACCGTACTACAAACTCTACTAAAATTGTTGAAGGTGTAGTTGGACTTGATAGCTTTCCATGTCTAAAAGTGATTCGTAATAACTAAGTTGTGCTGAAGGTCGAGGGATCTAACGGGGTACTTGTACCGCCGTGAACGGCCCTTCTTGGAGTGAATTTTAATCATGCTCTTAATGTTGAACCTGCTAGTTGTTTGCAATAAACTTGTGAGTTCTTTTTGACTAATGTTAAGCTACGGTTTTTTGCACTTCCATCATCCATATTTGCTAGCCTCTTCGGTGTTGTGCATTGCCTTCTGCTCACATTGAGAGTTGTGCATACTTCGCCAGTACATCCAAACCCGTGGGAGGACTTTCTCTTGTTCTCCTACACATAAACCCATACATCTTCCTCAAAACAGCCACCATACCTACCTACTACACCATTTCCATAGCTGTTCCGAGATATATTGCCAAGCAACTTCCATCTTACATTACATGACTTGTTGTCATTTATCATTATATTTTGCTTTGCATGATTCTATACAGCTGATGTGCGGTTTACCCATGTTACGCTAGATCATTGCATATCCTGCTACACTGGCAGAGGCATACAGTTTCATACACCATGTTTTAGTTCGTTGTGAGATATTTGTAATAAAAAGTGTGTTGTCATATTAGGATGTTGCCCGTGAAAGTGAAAAGAGCCATGGAGGCCATCGAAAAGAGAAACAGAAAAAGAAAAAAAAAAAAAAAAGAAAAAAAAGAATAAAGAAAAAGAGGGCAACATTACTATCCTTTATCCACACTTGTGCTCATGTTCTAGCACCTGCATATTCATAGTCATCATTTGTGCTCATGTCTAGCACTTATACTCCATGTGAGAGAGTTTTCATGATTTACTAGTATAACTATGTGGGGAATTTACACTATAGAACTTGGGTTGTATATTCCAATGATGAGCTTCCTCAAAAGTGCTCTAGGTCTTCATGAGCAACCAAGTTGGATGCACCCCCACTAGTTCCATTGGAGAGCTTTCATACACATATAGCTCTATGTGCATCCGTTGCATGGCAATCACTACTCCTTACATAGCTTCGATTATAAGACTTCCTCTTGTCTAATGATCACTTATAGCTTTGTGAGACTTTCTTCCTTTGGCCTTCCAAACCCCATTAATGTTCTTTTAGCCATAACATCCTGGTGCCAATACCAAATGCTTGCGCTCACCGGTTGAGTAGACTTCGAAACAGTTGATTCACGACGTTCATGTTTATTTTACTTGGCTGAATCCTTCTATGTTGTGAAAGATTACTTGATGCTTGGAATTGAAGGATGGAACTCCTACATTGGATACTTAAAACATCTTAATGAACCTTGTACGGTTTCATGTCTTTAAAGCAATAGTTCATGAAAAGTTTTAGCTTGTTTAACTATCTTGCTTTGTTATCTCTTATTGATTATCAATTATAGACTTTTGCTTTGAATGATTTGATCTCAGCTCACATGCTTTACAATATTATTGATCAAGATTGTGTGGTAGCATGTCACTTCAGAAATTATTGTTGTTATCGTTTTACCTACTCGAGGACGAGTAGAACTAAGCTTGGGGATGCTTGATACGTCTCCAACGTATCTATAATTTCTTATGTTCCATGCTAGTTTTATACCAATTGCTACATGTTTTATTCACACTTCATGGCATTTTTATGCATTTTCTGGGACTAACCTATTAACAAGATGCCACAGTGCCAGTTCCTGTTTTCTGCTGTTTTTGGTTTCAGAAAAGCTGTTCTGGAAATATTCTCGGAATTGGACGAAACAAAATCCCAGATGCCTATTTTTTCGACACGTTCACGAAGTCCGAAGGAGAGACGAAGGGGGGCAGCAGGGCGCCGTCCCCACACCACGGCGCGGGTGGGCCCCCTGCCGCGCCACCCTATGGGGAGCGGGCCCTGCGCCTCCACCGACGTCGCCCCTTCGCCTATTTATTCTCCGAGCGAAAACCCTAAAACACCGAGCCATTATTCCAGAAAACATCCGCTGCCGCCGCCGCCGTCAACCCTAACTCGGGGGGTTCTGAAGCTCTTCCGGCACCCTGCCGGAGAGGGGAATCATCACCGGAGGGCTCTACATCGCCATGCCTGCCTCCGGAGTGATGCGTGAGTAGTTCATCTCTGGACTACGGGTCCATACAGTAGCTAGATGGTTGTCTTCTCCTTTTGTGCCATCATGTTTAGATCTTGTGAGCTGCCTATCATGATCAAGATTGTAATGCTACATGTTGTGTTTGCTGGGATCCGATGATATTGAATACTATGTCAAGTTGATTATTGATCTATCTTATATATGTTGTTTATGATCTTGCATGCTCTCCGTTATTAGTGTAGGCTCTGGCCAAGTTTATGCTTGTAACTCCAAGAGGGAGTATTTATGCTAGATAGTAGGTTCATGCCTCCATTTAATCTGGGACAGTGACAGAAAGTTCTAAGGTTGTGGATGTGCTGTTGCTACTAGGGGTAAAACAGCAATGCTTTGTCTAAGGATATTAGTGTTGTTTACATTATGCACCATACTTAATGCAATTGTCTGTTGCTTGCAACTTAATACCGGAAGGGGTGCGGATGCTAACCTGAAGGTGGACTATTTAGACACAGATGCATGCTGGATGGCGGTCTGTGTACTTTGTCGTAATGCCCAAGTAAATCTCATAGTGATCATCATGACTAGTATATGCATTGTTATGCGCCTCTTTTATTTGTCAATTGCCCAGCTGTAATTCGTTTACCCAGCATGTTAGTATTTTATTATGGAGAGACACCACTAGTGAACTGTGGACCCCGGTCCATTCTTTTACATCTGAAATACAACCTACTGCAATCATTGTTCTTTTACATTCTCTACAAGCAAACATCATTTTCCACACTATACGCCTAATCCTTTGTTTTCAGCAAGCCGGTGAGATTGACAACCTCACTGTTACGTTGGGACAAAGTAGTTTGATTGTGTTGTGCAGGTTCCACGTTGGCACCGGAATCTCTGGTGTTGCGCCGGACTACATTCCTTCACCAACAACCTTCAGAGCATCGCTGACTTCCTACTGGTTCGATTAAACCTTGGTTTCGTACTGAGGGAAAACTTGCTGCTGCACTCATCATACCTTCCTCTTGGGGTTCCCAACGGACGTGTGACTTTACACGCATCAATCGTCTTTGTAGGGCTTGTGTTGAAGGAAAGATGAATGATTCTCCCCACCCAAGCAACACCATCATCTCATCAAAGAGGATATTGGAACTTCTTCATGTTGATTTCTTTGGTGCCGTACCTGAACCGAGTCTTGGTGGGAAGAAGTATTGTTTGGTGATTGTTGATGACTATTCAAGATTTACTTGGGTTTTCTTCTTCAAGACGAAGGATGAGACTCAACAAACCGTCATCGACTTCTCCAATGAAATTCAACGTCAACACAACATTCCCATATTGTCCATTAGAAGTGACAATGGCTCCGAGTTCAAGAACTACACCTTGAATGAGTTTCTTAGTGAAGAAGGAATTCGTCATCAATATTCCGCTGCGTATACCCCTCAACAAAATGGTGTAGCCGAGAGAAAGAACCGGACTCTTATGAATATGGCAAGGTCCATGTTGGCGGAGTTTAAGTCTCCACTCTTCTTGTGGGCCGAAGCCATCTCCACGGCGTGTCACTCCTCCAACCGGTTATTCTTTCGCAAAGGAAAGAAGGAAACTCCATATGAAATGCTTACCGGCAACAAGCCCAATGTCTCATACTACCGTGTGTTTGGTTGTAAGTGTTTCTACAAAATCAAAGGTGTTCATTTATCTAAATTTGAAGCTAAAGCTTTAGAGGGTGTTCTTGTTGGGTACGGTGCGAACTCTCACACTTATAGAGTCTACGACAAATCCTTAGGGAGAGTTGTGCAATCTTGTAGTGTGAGGTTCGATGAGAATGACGGCTCCCAAGTGGCGCAATTTCATGTTTGTGATGTAGATAATGAGGAACATCAAGATGCAATAAGAAGAATGGGGGTTGGTTTCTATCGCCCCATCGAAGTCCATCATGAGCCTCCTCAAGCAAGTCCAAGCTCCACTCAAGTGGAGACTCCATCATCACAAGTTGAAGCGGCACCTTCTATGGAAGCAAATGATGCACCTACCCAAGAACAAGTTCAAGACCCTCCTCAAGTTGACCTAGAGGCTATACAAGAACCAAGTTCTCCTATTGTCAACACTAGCCAAGGTCAAGACCAAGATCAACCATCTACTTCTATTATTGAAGATGTGCATCAAGATGATAAAGGTCACCACTCCGGTCAAGACGGGGACTCAAATGATCAAGATGATCAAGCGATAATTCCTCGCAACAATGAGGATATCGAAACCCGTCGTGTAGCAAGATTGGTGAAGAACTTGAAAAGGAAAAACCATTTCTTTGAAGCTATTATTGGTGACGCAAAGAGCAAGGTCACCACAAGAGGTCAATTGGCAAGCTTTAGTGAACATCATGCTCATATCTCTATGGTGGAACCAAAGAAAGTCTTTGAAGCTCTTGAAGATCCGGATTGGTTGGAAGCCATGCATGAAGAGCTCAACAACTTCAAGTGCAACAAAGTGTGGAATCTTGTTGAGAAGCCAAAAGATTGCCGCAATGTTATAGGCACTAAGTGGATATTCAAGAACAAGCAAGATGAGCATGGAATGGTTGTGAGGAACAAGGCAAGATTGGTAGCTCAAGGGTACTCTCAAGTCGAAGGCATTGATTTTGGAGAGACCTATGCTCCCGTGGCTCGTCTTGAGTCCATCCGTATCCTTCTTGCATATGCATCACACCACAATTTCAAATTGCAACAAATGGATTTGAAAAGTGTCTTTCTTAATGGTCCTTTAAAGGAGTTGGTATATGTTAAGCAACCTCCGGGATTTAAGGACCCACACTTCCCTAACCATGTCTACAAGCTTGATAAGTCGCTCTATGGTCTCAAACAAGCACCTCGTGCTTGGTATGAGCACCTAAGAGAGCTATTGGTAGACCGTGGTTTTGAAGTGGGGCAAATCGATCCCACTCTTTTTACCAAGAGGGTTAAAGGGGAGCTTTTCATATGCCAACTTTATGTTGATGATATCATATTTGGCTCATCTAACAAAGCTTTTAATGATGAATTTTCAAAGCTTATGACCGATAGGTTCGAGATGTCCATGATGGGAGAGTTGAAGTTCTTCCTTGGTTTTGAGATCAAGCAATTGAGTGGAGGGACTTTCATCTCTCAAGCCAAATATATCCAAGACATGCTCAAGAGGTTCAAAATGCAAGATGCTAAAGAGAAGAGGTTTCCTATGGACACCAAATGTCACCTTCAACTTTGTCCAAAGGGTAAAGATGTCGATCAAAAACTCTATCGCTCTATGATTGGTTCTTTGCTTTATCTTTGTGCATCTAGACCCGATATTGTGTTGAGTGTAGGAGTGTGTGCAAGGTACCAAGCGGCTCCCAAAGAAAGCCACTTAATTGCGCTTAATCGAATCTTCCGATATTTGGTTCATACCCCAAGGTTTGGTTTGTGGTATCCTAAAGGCTCAACATTCTCTCTTGCCGGCTACACGGATTCGGATTGGGCCGGTTGCAAGGATGATAGGAAATCAACTTCCGGGGCATGCCAATTCCTTGGTAGGTCCTTGGTGAGTTGGTCTTCTAAGAAGCAAAATTGCATACCTCTCTCCACCACCGAAGCCGAGTATGTGGCGGCCGCTAGTTGTTGCACTCAATTGTTACGGATGAGGCAAACTTTAAAGGAATATGGTGTCCATTGTGACAAAGTGCCTCTTTTATGTGAAAGTGTTATCAAGATTGGTCACAACCCGGTGGAGCACTCAAGAACGAAGCATATTGAGATTCGTTATCATTTCATTCGTGATCACATCAACCGGGGTGACATTGAGCTTGGCTATATTCCCACGAAGATCCAACTTGCCGATATGTTCACGAACCCACTTGATGAAGCAAGGTTCACTTTTTTGAGGCATGAGCTAAATATCGTAGATTCGGGGAGCGTTGGTTGACTATCTTGCATACACACCTATATCTTAGCTATATATTGGGTTTAGGTGTAGGCATGGACATAGGGGAAGTACGGTCCTAATCCATTGGACTATCCCCTCCCCCCCCCCCCATTATGCCGACATTAAGAACTCATTAGGCTTATTCTTATTCATTCTATGATTTGTGAGCTTAAAATGATGAGTAGTGGCGGTGAACTCAAGATATATCTTCGCGGTGTCACACCACATAAACTCATACATGGTGGCCTCGGCCACCGCCCTCTTCTTGTTGAAGAGTTGGATCTTATTCGAGTTTTCATTGCATACATATTGGTTTTTAACCTCCTAATCACTTCCGATGTCGCTTTCCGCATGTTTTCGTTGTTTTTATCCATTGGAAGTGTGACGTTTTCATCATGTGTTGCATCTCCCCGGATCACTCAACGGTTGCTCAGTGGTTTTATTGAAGTCGTGAAGTCGTAACGCCGGGAAGCCGTGAAGCCGTGAAGTCGTAACGCCGGGAATCCGTGAAGTCGTAAAGCCGGGAAAAGCCATGAAGTCGGGAACCTCTGCGCATCGCCCGGCCGTCGGCCCGGCCAAGGCCGGCCCTTGCGCTGGCCTCCTCTGCGCCACGCCCAGCCGTCCGCCCGGCCTCGGCCGGCCCCTGCGCTGGCCTCCTCTGCGCCACGCCCAGCCGTCCGCCCGGCCTCGGCCGGCCCCTGCGCTGGTGTCCTCTGCGCCTGAGCCGGCCGTCCGCCCGGCCAAGGCTGGCCTTGCAGCCGGCGTCCTCTGCGCCTCGGTCAGCTGCCCACCCGGCCTAGGCCGGCCCCTGAGCCGGCGTCCTCTGCGCCTCGGCCAGCCGTCCGCCCGGCCAAGGCCGGCCCTGCAGCCGGCGCAATCTGCCCGCCCCCCAGCCTCTCGCCCGGCCAAGGCCGGCGCCTGGGCTGGCTGGTTCAGGTCTTTGCCCAGCCCTCTGCCCAGCCAGGGCCGCCTCTGGAGCCGGCCGACTCGACTTCAACTTGTGAAAGAAAAAAAGGGGGCCCCGACCCACACTTCGTCCCCAACTTCCTAGCCCCCCGTGCTCCTCCCATGGTCGACTCCTCCTTCCCAACTCGAGCCCTTCCTCCCTCTCCCACCACTTGAGCCTCTCCCCACCCCTATTTTTCAACAGATTTGAAGGGGAATCACCTGATCTTCACTCCTATCCACATAGTTTCCTCTTTGGTGCTTGTTTTGGGGAGATCTCCCCCATTGTTGGTGTGTTCTTGAAGCTCCTCCAAGGTTGAAGGATGGAACAATGGGGAGATGATTGGGTGGATCCTCCTCCTCAGTCAAGCAGGGCAGGCAACAACTATGATGATTTGGAGGATCTTCTTGATGATGATCTCAATGCGGAGTCCTCCGTGCACAAGTCCAAGAAGATGAAGAAGGCCGTCGCAAGGAAGAAGGTGACTCCTCCTAAGGGAAACCTTCCTCCGGCAAATCAGTTGGAACCGGTACGTACCGTGTAGACCAAAGTGCCTAGTGCTCAGTTTGCTCATGATAGATTGGAGTTCAATCCATATGCTTGGCCCTATCGCACTAGTTCTGATCCTCGTTTCTATTGCAAGATGCCTGAAGGAATATTTCATCAAGTGATAGAGAAGTTAGAAACCTCCTATGCTTCTCAATTTTGTTTTAGTGTGGATAGTGCAAGGAAAATTTGGCCGGAGTTGATGGCAGTTATGGACTATCATGGTATTTCTAAGCTCATGTCTGTGGACACACCGGTTTCCCCTGAATTGATCCAGGAATTCTATGCCACAGTTTATTTCTCAGCGGACTGAGAGAGGTCTTTAATTTGGATGAGTGTCGGTCACAAGTGTGAAGCTACTTGGACTAAGTTTGGTACTCTCTTTGGCTTCAAGGACTACTGTTATTCTGCTATTGAGTATGAGCGTATTCATTTGCAACCTCTTATGGCAGCTGATCCTGGTATTCATCATTGCTATGAGTCGGGCTCCCTTGGCAAGTGCCCAAGGGGTACTGAGATGTCTCCTTTTTGGCACACCGTGTTTTTCATTCTCCGGCACACTATTTCTGTCAAGGGTGGGGAGACAAATATGGCTCGCAAGTTTATGATCAACCTTCTTCATCACTTTATGGCCAGTTTTTGGAGGAAGAGGAAAATTGATGTTCTTGACTATATGTGGCATGAGATGAAAACAGTTGTTCTAACAAAGAGGGTTCCCATTTATGCACCTTATCTTCAGACGCTCATCAACAAGAAGGCACCTCAACATGCACTCCTTGCCTATTCCGATGGTTTGGTTACACCGGTCCTTAAGAAGTTGCCTTCTTGCCCTCAGAATGCTATCATTCCTACTCAAAAGAAGCGTGCTGGCTACAAGGCTCCTGAAAGTAATGAGGATATCCAGAAGAGTGGTGGCTTTGTTGAAGCCCCAAGAAGCTGAACTGTTTTATGAAGGCTGAAAAGAAATGCGACTTCAAGGCTTATCAGAAGAATAAGACCATCATCCGTAATCAGCATAAGCTTACGGATAAGTTTGAAATCGCCCATTCTGCCTCGACAGCTGAAATGGATGAGAAGACCTACATGGCCCAGAACGAGTACATCCACTGGTTTGGCGATGATGCCTCCTCTCTTGCTCCATATTGGCGTGGCGACCCCGGTCAGTCTAGCTCCGCTCCACCACCACCACCTGCTCCTGATGTTTCTGATGATGAGGATGATGATGAGGAGGAAAAAGATGAGTGATCACGGGCCTTCATTTCCCTTTCTCCCTTTTTGGTGTCTTGATGCCAAAGGGGGAGAGAGATCTCCGGGGATTTGCATTGCATTGCATCCATTTGCGTTTTCATATTTTCGTTCTCATTTGCATCGAACTTGTTTTTAAGTGAACTCTATTTTCTATGTATCGTGAAACTTATGTCATGGATTATTGTAAGGATTTTATGGATCTTCGTTATGTTATTGTAAGGACTTCCCCGGTTTATTGTCTATTCTTGGAGTCCATTGCAAGGTGATATTATTCCAATATTGATTCTATATGAAGCCCATGGTGATATTATTCCAATATTGATTCTATATGAAGCCCATGGTGAGACAATTGATCTACTCAAATAAGAACTATGGTGAGAATATCACAAATCTTTTACTCACATAGTGTCTATATCATGCTTGTCTCTTGTTCTCGTTTGAGCTTTTTGTTATACTTGTATACCTTGTTGCAGTATAAGTTTGAGGGGAGCTTCTCTCAAAAACTTTGCCATGCTTAAATGAGATATCCTTTTGCAAATCCTTGTATTGTCATCAAACATCAAAAAGGGGGAGATTGAAAGGACATAGTCCGTTAATCTTGTTTTGATGTTTGACCACAATACTTGGAAGTATTTAACATACCGCTAAGTATCTACAGGAAATATGATTGTATAAAGTGAAAGGATACTAGTGTGTCTCCGTATGCAAAAAGGAAGAAATACCAAAGGTCGGGAAAAAGATCGAGAAGGAAAAGACCCACAGAAAAGCGACCAGCTCCCAGGCCAGCCAGGGCTGGCCCCTGGCTGGTTCCCTCAGCCGCATGGCCAGCTCCCAGGCCAGCCAGGGCTGGCCCCCTGGCTGGTCCTCTCAGCCGCGTGGTCAGCTCCGACCCTGGCTGGTTGGCTCAGCCGCGTCGCCAGCGCTCTGGCCGGCCCACTCGGTTGCTCCGCCGGCTCACCGGCCAGCCAAGGCCGGCCCCTGGGCCGGCTCCACCGTGGCTGCGCGACGACTTCCTGTCAACGGCCATATTTCGGAGGGGCTATAAATAATCCTTCACCTACCGTTGGACAAGGAGCTTGGCCACCATTGAAGACCACCATTGATACAAGCTCAAGCTTTGCTATATCTCCCAATTCCTCCACCAAAACTCGTTGATCTTTGGAGGATTGAAGGAGAAGGCCCGGATCTACATCTTCACCAAGCCGTTCTTCATTTCCCCCTCATTCACTTGAGGGACCATTTGCTAGGGTTTCCACTAGGAAAACCTAGCCCATTGTTGTACTTACTTGATTGTCTTTGCGACAGATTGTAGCTGTTTGGGAGCCCCCAATCCATTGTGGGTTGTGCCCCAAATCGTTGTTGTAAAGGTTCCGGACTCCGCCTTGAAGGTTTCCGATAGTTGAAGTGAACCAATCCTTTGTGGTGCGGTTCAGCGGAGAAGAGGGTGAAGCCTTTGTGGCTGTTGAACAACTGCGTTGGTTCACACCTCTTCAACGAGACGTACTCCCCTAAAAAGGAGGAACTCCGGAATACATCCGTGTCTCCGCGTGTTTTCACTTCGGTTACCTCTATCCTTGTTTACCGCATTTACTTTTTATATCGTGCTTAGTTGCTAGCTTGTCATATAGGTGATTTCACCATAGTTCATATCTAGAGAATTTACCTTTTGTGTCAAGCCTAATTTGAAAAAGAACTAAAATTTGGAGTAGCACCTATTCACCCCCTCCTCTAGGTGTCATACCGATCCTATCACTCGCTTCCATGGCGAACGGCAGCGATAAGCGCATGAGCTACTGGCGTGACAGTGTAGTTCATGGCGGCGAACGACGGCGGCGGCAAGCGTGACACCTACTGCCATGATAGTGTAGTTCATGGCCGCGACGGAGGTCGAAGAACACTGCTTATACACCTCAGTCTAAACACGTACAAATTTCAGTACAAGATCTGCTCATATACGACCGTCAAAATAAAAAACTTACAACACGAAACTTGTGCGAAACGTTGATATCTAGCTACACGTCAAAGGGTTTATCGAATGGTCGACCGAGTGCGACGAATTTGACAAAATTCGTCCAAAAACGTTCAAAAGGGAACTTCGAAAATCAAAAGCTACGGTCGACGAAACTCGAAACCGAGCACGGGAATGGAACCCCCTCATCGACGCGCACATAGTTGATGTTCAACATTTCGTGCATCAACGTATCTCTACAATATCTAAGCTCCCTAGGATTTGAGCTCCTAGGTTGAGCCACGTGTTAGCATCTTATTGGTTCTTGCTTTGCATATTTGCTTCTACCATATTATGGTCAGATTAATATTATTCGTTCATTAAATTGAACACAAAATTTAGTGATGATTTTTCTAACTTCCGCACATGAATTTCGGGCTGCCCATATCTTAGAGCATCTCCGATAGATGTCATATTTTAGGGTATAATTATTTGGTAAGATAGTTGAGGTAAAAAGCATTATTCCATTAGTCCAGATTTGTTTTGTGCGGTCCAGAAAATAACATGAAATGCTGCAAAATACAAAACTCGGATTATTGCTATTAAAAAAGTGCAACGTGGGTACACCAACTAACAACTGTAAGTTTCATGTCGCCCTCCTGTCTCTTCTGCCACCGATTGGCCCTGAACCTCTGCCACAACTCTTACAGATTTGGCCGCAAGTCTACCACCACTGCTTGAGAGCACGGTAGGGATTCGAACTTGAGAGTTGTCGTTGCTCCCCCCCCCCCCCCCCCCCCCCCCCCCCCCCACCCCCGCCCCCGCGGCGCCATCCCACGCTCCCAGATGCGTCTCCCGCCGGAGAGCCAACCATGCGGCCCTCCTCTCATCCTCTCCTAACCGTGCCTCCCCCTTCGCTACAAGCACGCGCACAAGCGACACATTCAAGTTATGCCTCTGTACAACACACTCACTAACCTCTCCTCACAAGGTTATGGCCACCACACAGCACGGGGGCTTGCCTCTTCGGCGATAAATCAATTCGCAGTTGTTAATTTTACATTATATGGTTTATACTACATATACTAGACTAATATCTACAATATTTGCTTGAAAGGTTATGAAGATCTATTAATATTTACTCATATCAGAATGTTCATGTGTTGATCACCGCAAATCAGCAATAGTAGCGAAGCAAAGCGCGCCATTTCCTTCTAGTATTTGTATATATTTGGGGGATTATCCATTACACGTACAAAGCAAGGAGGTAGTAAGGAGGGAGGGGATCGTACCTACTGCCACCTGCCACCTGACAACATCCAGAGAGAGGAACGTGTGAGCTCTCCTCAGCTGGCTCAGTAGAAACGGCCGATTTGAGCGTTCCTCTTGGCCAGCTGAGTACTGCTTTAGATTCGTGCTCATGTAGGCCAAGCAAAATTGTGGTCAACCAAACAGGCAAAAAAACATGGCTCAGGGCGTGGTTGGGGTGCTCGTGGCCGTGGGCAACCAAACACGCCCTAAACGCATGCACTTGGGCCCCATGCACAATATTCATTCGGTTCCATACACTGTAGTCAAAGCGAGGCGGTTCGTTCTTTTTCTTGAATCGCACCAGCATTTGGCTGGTACCGAGCACGCACACTCTACAGACTACTCCTGGCGCTGGTCTCATTTCCGCGCTTCCGCCCATAGGGCCAACTCCTCACAAATCTTTCTGACGAGAATGTCCATGCTCGTTGACTTGCCTTAGAAAACTCGTGGGTATTGGAAAAAAGAGAGCTAAGGAACTTATAAAAGTAGTAATTAATATATGTTTGAAGATAAACAATACTCCATCCGTCCCTAAATAGGTGGCCTATTAACTGAGGAAAAAGTTAACATTTTTTAAGTTTGACCAATATACACATATGAAGATCTATAATACCAAACTAATATCAATAGATTCACTGTAAGATATTCTGAGAAAGTATAGATGAAATGTTTCGGTAATTGATATTAGTTTTGTACATATTTAATCAAACTTAAAGATTGTTTACTTTTTTCACTAAATTTATAAGCCAGCGACTGAGGGAGCATTGTAGAAAACTTGAGGTCCCACTTCTCTAACTTGAATTATCGACATAGAAACATATATTTCAAATATGCTAAAAGAAAATTAATTTGTGTTGAAAAGTGTTTACAATGATTTCATTTGATTTCTTAGGAACACATCCGTATTCAAAATAGCAGTCAATGTTGCATTGCGAGGTAAGCTCGATTCAAATCACTTATTTCACAACTTAACATATTTCAAAGCATACTCAGTAATTGAGATGAAGAGAGGTGTTCGCATACTAGAATAAAAACTTCTGATTTATAATTTCCCAACGTGTACATTAAATACTCCCTCCGTTCCTGAATATAGAGTGTATAATTTTCTGCACGAATATTAAGACAAGGTATTTTGCATAGAGTGGACAAATTTTTTTTTTGAAAAAATATCGATAGATGAGTTATTAATAGGCGCAATATGAATACAATATGTTAAATCGCTCTTTGAGACTTGTCCTCAATTTTTGATGGGTCAAATTGTTCATTTATAGCAAATACACCTTATATTATGGATTTTTCTTCAAAAAAAACTATACACCTTACATCAAGGAACGGAGGGAGTATAATTCAGACCGTAAATTTATTTTCTAACTTGAATTGTAAATATCTGAGACCGTAGATTAATTTCCCGGTTTCGAACAAGACCGTAGATTAATTTCCCGGTCATTTCGAACAAGATAAAAATGATGCCCTTGTGTCACCCTGCTAGTATTTGCGTAAAATCACACCGAACTAACACTAGTGGAAACCGACCTTTGTGGGAGGGGTGTTGGGCTCTAGTCCCGGGCGTGGTTCGAACCCGGACTAGAGGAGGGAACTAGTACCGGGCCGGCTGCTCGACGCTGCGCAGGTCGGGTCCCGGGTTGTAGGGCACCTCTAGTTCCGGGCCGTGATACCACCCGGGACCGAGGCAGTCAGCGGCAGGGTGGAGACAGGAGGGTGGACCTTTCGTCCCGGGCCGTGGTACAGCCCGGGACTAGAGGTCCCGCTATATCATCTCCCACCCCGGGCCAGCCACCATTTTTGAACTCTCAAGCTCATCTCCATTGTTTCCTCTCTCAAGCTCAAGTGTAGCCCCATTTTTTTCCAAGATTTGTCAAGATAGACGGCACCCATCTCTCCAAGGGTTAGCAACACTTGATCCTTTCACCCGGCGGCCGAATTTTAGCCATTTCCATACAAGTTTAGCTCATTTCATTTTTATAGTGCTACCTAGGTGTTTGATGAAATGCCTAAGCTAGGTAGTTCATTTTTTTATGTATTTTGAGCTCAAATTAATTTATTATTTGTGGATTTTAGTGTCGTCTCGGTCCTCACCGCCGTCGATAGCCCCCGTCCCGTGACCGGCACCACCTCGGTGAGCCTCTTTTTTATCTTTATTTTACAAAATTACTTGTATGATTTGAATGCATAATTATTTTTCTTGTATAATTTTCTTATGTTTTTTATGTATAGTGTCATGGTTTTGATATCCGTCCCCGTCGCCCTCGTCCGGTCTATGATTCGGATGTGGTATATTTTTATCACTATTTATTTTGTTTCGTGTTTATAACAATCATGCCGACCAAATTGACATAGATATATTTTTATTTAGGAGGTAGTTGAACCGGAAATTCCAGCCGACCCTATTGTAGAGTTTTTTAAAAAAGAAAACAACGATTTGAAAGCAAAATTGAAGATAAGTGAAGATCTTCGTCTCCAATGCCTAGAAGAGAAGATGGTATTGGACTTGAAGATTGCCGACATCGTTGATGCTCACGGGGTCGAGCTTACCGACGTCGTCGCTGTTCACGAGATGAAGATGGATGCAATGCGCTTGAAGCTTAGAAAGATTAGAAAATATGTCATTAGTCAAGAGGCTTGGTATCATTATGCTGTTGGTTCAATAGTTACCTTAGTTGCGATTCTGATCGCATTTTTGTTGGATTTAAATTCTTTAGATAGTTGTATTCTAGTTTCAATTAATTTATGTTTTATGAGAACTATGTATTACATTTGGTCACTACTATACTTTGGTTTTAATGTGATGAACTTGTATTAATGAATATGATATGTTTCCTATTATGTTGGTTTATCGTAATGGGTTTTAGCGGTGATTTGCAGATGAGTCATCCATGGATGTACGCTGACCGACGCTCTAAAGAGTACATGGATGGCGTGCAATCTTTTCTCAATGTGGCTAAGGATAACAAGGGGCCGAATGGTTTTATGTGTTGTCCATGCAAGAAATGTCGGAATGAGAAGGATTACCCTAACACAGACAGAATTCACCTCCACCTGATAACTTCTGGTTTCATGCCCGGCTATAATTGTTGGACCAAGCACGGAGAAAAAGGGGTTATGATGGAAGAACGAAGAAGAAGAGAACGATGACAACTACATGTACCCTGAATGTTGGTAACCCAACAGGGGAAGCTGATGATGAAGAGGTACCAGATGATCCCATCATACATGATGATTTACGTGGGGTCATCGTTGATGCACATACCCTAGCAGAAACTACACTTGAGAAGTTGAAGTTGGAGCGCATGTTAGAGGATCACAAAACAAAGTTGTACCCAACTTGCGAAGATGGCAACACAAAGCTCGGTACCACACTGGAATTATTGCAATGGAAGGCAGCGAATGGTTTATCTGACAAGGGATTTGGGAGTTTACTGAAAATAGTGAAGGACAAGCTGCCGGCTGGTAACGAATTGCCCGAGAGTGCGTATGAAGCAAAGAAGATTATCTGCCCTCTAGGATTAGATGTGCAGAAGATACATGCATGCATTAATGACTGCATCCTCTACCGCGGTGAGAAGTATGAGAATTTGAATGAATGCCCGGTATGCGGTGCATTGCGGTATAAGATCAGAGCAGATGACCCTGGCGATGTTGAGGGCCTGCCCGCCAGGAAGAAGGTTCCTGCCAAGGTGATGTGGTACGCTCCTATAATACCACGGTTGAAACGTTTGTTCAGAAACAAAGAGCATGCCAAGTTGTTGCGATGGCACAAAGAAGACCGCAAGAGCGACGAGATGTTGAGACACCCGGCTGATGGGTCGCAGTGGAGAAAAATCGATACAGAGTACAAGGAATTTGCACGTGACCCAAGGAACTTAAGGTTTGGTCTTAGCACGGATGGCTTTAATCCTTTTGGGGAGCAGAGCAGCAGTCATAGCACCTGGCCTGTGACTCTATGTATCTATAACCTTCCTCCTTGGTTGTGCATGAAGCGGAAGTTCATTATGATGCCAGTGCTCATCCAAGGCCCGAAGCAACCCGGTAACAACATTGATGTCTACCTGAGGCCATTAGTTGATGAACTTTTACAGTTGTGGCGTGATGAAGGGGTACCTGTGTGGGATGAGTACAAACAAGCGGAATTTAACCTACGAGGGTTGTTGTTTGTAACCATCAATGATTGGCCTGCTCTTAGTAACATTTCAGGACAGTCGAACAAGGGATACAATGCATGCACCACTGTTTAGATAGCACTGAAAGTATATGTAGGTAACAAGAATGTGTACCCGGGTCATCGTCGATTTCTTACAACTCAGCATCCCCTAAGAAAGAAAAGCAAGCAGCATTTCAAAGGTGAGGAAGATCGCCGGCCGAAGCCACCCCTCCAAAGTGGTGAAGATATATATGATGCGGTCAAGGATTTAGATGTAATCTTTGGAAAGGGTCCTGGCGGACAGTCTGTTCCGAAGGACGCTAACAACCACGTTCCCCTGTGGAAGAAGAAGTCTATATTTTGGGAACTACCCTATTGGAAAATCCTAAAGGTCCGCTCTGCAATCGACGTGATGCACGTGACGAAGAATGTTTGCGTGAACCTGCTAGGCTTCTTGGGCGTGTATGGGAAGGCAAAAGATACTCCGGAAGCACGAGAGGACCAGCAACTTTTGAAAGACCCAAAGAACCTGCATCCAATGAGGACGGATAAAGGACGTCTACGTCCTGCTAGCTACGTTCTTACCAAAGAAGAGAAGGAGATATTTTTTGAAGTCCTGAGCAGTATGAAGGTCCCGTCTGGCTTCTCGTCGAATATAAAGGGAATAATAAATATGGCAGAGAAAAAGTTCCAGAACCTAAAGTCTCATGACTGCCACGTGCTGATGACTCAACTGCTTCCGGTTGCATTGCGGGGGCTTCTACCGGAAAATGTTCGAGTATCCATTGTTCAGCTATGTGCGTTCCTCAATGCAATTTCGCAGAAGTCAATCAGCCCAACCACTCTATTAAGGTTACAGAAGGATGTGGCTCAATGTCTCGTTAGTTTTGAGTTGGTGTTCCCACCATCCTTCTTCACTATTATGACACATCTCCTAGTACACCTGGTCGACGAGATTCACATTCTGGGTCCTGTATTTCTACACAATATGTTCCCCTTTGAGAGGTTCATGGGAGTGTTGAAGAAGTATGTTCATAACCGTGCTAGGCCAGAAGGAAGCATCTCCAAAGGGTATGGAACAGAGGAGGTCATTGAGTTTTGTGTTGACTTTATTCCCGGCATTAAGTCGATTGGTCTTCCTGAATCGCGACATGAGGGGAGACTAAGTGGAGAAGGCACTCTAGGAAAGAAATCATACATATGCAGGGACGGGTATTCTTTCACAAAAGCACACTACACAGTTCTGCATAATTCCACTTTGGTGGCTCCGTATATCCAGATGCACAAGGATATTGTACGCTCTAACAACCCGGGGATGGATGACTCCGCCATTGCAAAGGAACACATGGAGAATTTTGGCGGTTGGTTGGAAACGCATCTGAACAACAACAACACAGTCTCAGATGAGCTGTTCTTGTTGTCTAAGGGGCCATCTTCGACTATTTGGACTTTCCAAGGGTATGAGATAAACGGGAATACATTTTACACGAACGCCCAAGATAAAAAGAGCACCAACCAAAATAGTGGTGTCCGCTTTGATGATAAGAGCACGAATGAGGCCACGGTCACATATTATGGTTGCATAGAGCAGATATGGGAACTTGACTATGGACCTTCTTTGAAGGTCCCTTTGTTCTGGTGCAAATGGTTCAACCTGAGAGGCGGCGGGGTAAAGGAAGACCCATTGTACGGAATGACTACAGTGGATCTCACGAATGTTGCGTACGACAACGAACCATTCGTTCTAGCCAAGGATGTGGCTCAGGTTTTCTATGTGAAGGACATGTCTACCAAGCCAAAAAAAAGAAAAGATAAGGAAGTGAATACATCAGCCGATGAGCCAAAGCGCCACATAGTTCTTTCAGGGAAAAGAACCATCGTGGGAGTGGAGGACAAGACAGACATGTCAGAAGATTACGACAAGTTTCATGAAATTCCGCCCTTCAAAGTGACCACTGACCCAAGTCTCAAGTTATATGCAGACCCTTGTCCATGGTTACGGAGCGATCAGAAGAAAGGGTCTCACAAAAAGAAAAAGCGAAGACTAAATAGGGATGTTGTTCATGATGTGTAATAATTTATTAAACTTTTATATAATTTATAGTATAGACAGACAGTCAATGAAATCAAGCGTATGGCGGTGGCGGAATGTAGTACTTAATTTATAAATTTTTGATGTAGCATCAAACTTTGTGATGTGAAATGATCCACTGCGCATGTAGTACTTGATTTATAAATTTTTGAATTGATTTTAAATTAAGCGTATGTAGTACTTAATTTAAAACCAAGCGCATGTGATACTTCATTTTAAACCAAAACAGAAAAC
Organism: Poa pratensis; assembly: GCA_947311845.1. NCBI lineage: Eukaryota > Viridiplantae > Streptophyta > Magnoliopsida > Poales > Poaceae > Poa > Poa pratensis. The sequence goes on along the minus strand of CAMZMU010000044.1, from coordinate 38,502,738 downwards.
AGGAAAATGAAAGCAATTTTTACTTAATTTAGACAAGTAAATCAAAAGATATAAAAAAAGTAAGAAAAGAAAATTTAAAAAAATTAACCTCTAGTACCGGGCCGTGCGACCACCCGGTACTACAGGTCCACTGGGCTTGGCGCGTG